>CM060924.1:807352690-808572690 GCA_030737875.1 Allium sativum
CTTGTTTTCCTGTGGAACTTACTCGCATGTTATCTTTTTACGTATATCCTCTCGGTCCCATTCTCGGTCCTATTTCTGTCGGGAGGTATGACTTATTGTCTAGTAATACATGTCAGGGTTTGAAGGGGTCCGTTAGGTTGACTAAACCTTTTGGGCTTTTATCGAATACGGGTCGGGGTTAGGAAGGGATTTCTTGTAATCCGAAAGGGGTATATCCTGCTTATCTTCCCGATCTCTTTGTAGCATATCTTTTGCTATCCATGTTTGTCTTGATTATCTAGTATATCGTGTTAATCTTGTCATGAGAACCTTAGGTAGAAACCCTTTGGATGAAACATGTGTTTGAAACATGTTATGCTTGATGGTTGCAAGTGGTTGCAAGTGTTTGCGAGTGGTTACTCGTGGATGCATTATACACGTTAGGCACTAGATCGGCTCACACACTCCTCATATTGCATATGCATGAGTGTTTACGCTTATTCATGGATTAAAATTTTTGTGTTATCACATGGATGTTGCATATGGATGCATGTTATGTGCACACATATAGATGTTATACATTATGTTAGGAATTGCATACATATGGATTCATTTCACTAACATAATTTGCATTGATGATATTTGCATTAGATAAGTACATATACACACACCTTTGCATATGTTCATACAACATTTAGAATCTTGTAAGGACAATGATTACTCGTGGATGGTGTTTTGAGTAGATGGATGTTGGATGGTAGGATACGTTCCTCCTAACTTGAAGATTTCAGGGACGAAATCCTTTAAGGAGGGGAGAATGTAACAACCCGTATTTTCAATAACCTGTTATAACATAAATCGAGGCAGAATTTAATTTATAAATCTGAATCAAGGGAAACGGGCTATGCCATTGCGTTCGTCTCGGAAAAATACGCGAAATAGAGTCCGAGTTTTCGAAAATCGGAGTCCGTATGACCCGATTAAGGCCCAACGAAGTTTTCAGAAAATTCAAAGTAAAAACAGATTTCAAATTCAAGTTTGAATTTGGAAATTTGGGCCAGTTTGGGCCAGGCGGGAAAATTCCCGCCAGAGCACCCAAGTCGACAGCCCTGTCGACTTGGGAGTCGACTTGGTTGGACCCAAGTCGACAGCCCTGTCGACTTGGCTGTCGACTTGGCTCAGCCGGGCAGTTCTGCCTGGTGCACCATTTTGGGATTGTGTTGAGTTTGGGGGCCAGATTCGGTTTTGAGGGCTGAGATTAGAACTAGGGTTTAATCCTAAGGCTAGAACTAATCCTAATCTCTATAAATAAGCCCCTAACCTAACCCTAAATCATCATTATTCATTCATACAACTAAACTATGGCAAAATTTTACCTCTGATGGCCTCCACTCTCTTCATAAAATTCTAAATAAATTTCTATGAGAGATTTTCCATGCATACAAGTGTTTTCAAGCTTGTATGAGCATCATTAGCTTGCATTCAAGTCAAGTTTCTATATTTGCATCATAAAGCAAGGGTTTTGATCATTTTGGCTCAAAGGATTTTCTATTAGAGCTTGCATTTTGGGTTTAATTGATTTCATATGGGCTTTGTCATATTTTTGTGACTTCCTAAGCATTTTAAGCCCTATTCTACTTTCATACTTAAACTCTAAAGTTAAATGTATGATATGCAAGTTTGCCATGATATGCAAGTTTACTATGTCATGTTATGCAAGTTTGAGATGTTATGATATGCAAGTTTATCATGTTATGTTATGCAAGTATGCCATGTTATGATATGCAAGTTTATCATGTTATGTTATGCAAGTATGTCATGTTATGATATGCAAGTTTACCATGTTATGTTATGCAAGTTTGCCATGTTATGATATGCAAGTTTACCATGTTATGCTATGCAAGTTTACCATGTTATGCTATGCAAGTTTGCCATGTTATGATATGCAAGCTTATCATGTTATGTTATGCAAGTTTGAGATGCAAGTTCGTCATATGATATGCAAGTATGTTATGCAAGTTTGGGGTGATCATTTTGTTCATGTTATCATGCTATGCAAGCTTATCTTGAGTATATGAACATAAAGCTTCAAGCTTTATGCTAAAGGTTGCATTTTGGCAACATGTAAGTTATCATATCCCTTATGATAACTTGCACGTGAGGCTAAATGCGAACTTATGGCCATTTCTACATGTCATTTATCACCATGTATCACCAATATGCTAAGTTTGGTTTTATGCATGCTTTTGAGGCCTAAAAATGTAATATGCAAGTATATGGACACATGTACATTTCAAATGCCACCATGTTGAACTTGTGGCTTCAACACCTTTATGTCATGATTATGCCAAGTTCCCTCTTTCTATCCTTTATGCGCTATTGCGATATGTAAGCGATGGGATTGCGTTTGGGGTTGGGTAAACTTAAAAGACATAAAAACATAAGATTAGGAATTTACCTATTAAGTTAGGTCTACCCATTGGGAATTTACCTATTAAGTTAGGTCTACCCAATTACTTGAAAATTTGTAACATGTTTTGGAAACATGATGGACATGACACTTAGAAAAGATAAGTGTGACCAACTCGAGGTTGGGTTGAATTTGTAGCGTAAATCTACCCGGAACCGACCGGCTTAACTAGTTGCTACAAACAATAGGACCCAATGTGAGAAGTTGGCCATGTTGTACCTTGAACCCGAGGTTAGACCAAGTTGTGGTGTAAAGCTACCCGGACCCGCCCGGCTTAACTAGTAACCACAACAAGGTCTAATGTGAGAGGTTAAGGCGCATTAAATTAATTAATGCCTCGTGATTAGGGTTAAGTCATGGTCCACTTAATACTTAACCAATTTGGGCTTGGTAGATTAATCAGGGTTAAGTCGTGAACTCATCGTTACACTTAACCAAGTTAATCCATGATTAGCAAGAGGGTTAAACCGTACTTAACCCACTAGAAAAATCCTAGCAATGGGGGCCCACTCCAGCAGTAATCCCAAGTTTGTATCATTATGGCCCTAGGGACTAGGCTAGGGTGTGGGGCACGATTACTGAACTGGAGGTAAGTGACCAAAAACGACGGCAGAGTGGTACGCCGGTGTAGTTCCGGGCGGACTTATGGTCGTGTACATAGTCTGAAGCCGGGGAAAACATGCACGGGTACCAGTAGATCGAGACTGTGCACGCATGTTTATGGTGTCCAGGGGTTGCCACCCTAGGGCTTGATACACCCGACGGGAGACCCGGCATAGTCTGACTACAATTATGTTTGGGCCGTATGGACACCAACACGTGACGAGTTAGGCTTATAGGGAGCCGATCGACTAGACCGTTTGGTTGGACCGCGTATTAGGGTCACTTCATGTTATTGGGCCAAAGCTTGGGCCAAGGGATCAATACTTGTTTATTCAAGTCATGTTAGTTTGCTAGTACACCTATGGTGCAAAACCTTAAACCTGATTATGCGATGACACCGCTATCTACCTTGTTAGTTAATCATCATGCTAGTATGTTGTTATCCCTACGTTCATCCCTGCTTCTCATGCCAGTTAACTTTATCAGTTTACATTGATTGTAGTAGGGCTTACTCAGTCTTTTTGACTGACCTGTTTTCCTTTCGCCTCTTTTCTTCCGTTACTCCCCCCCCCAGGTTCTCAGGGTGGGAATATTGGTGCTTAGCTTGGATTTCTGATCGCTTGCTTGTGGGATTTTAGCTCATGTACGGTCTTGACATGAAGCTAGCTATGGTTATCACTTATTTTGGGGATAGTACTTATGTATTTCAGTTTTTCAGTAATGTTGTTTTTATCTAGACTTGTGTATTTGGAAAGTTGACAATATGTTGTACCAGACTTGTTTTGAAATGGTTTTTGAAATCTTCCGCTGTTTTATCTATGTTATTTACTCTGTTTACATATATACATATGTTCTTGTTCTGCCTTGATATATCATTATGCATGTTTACCTGATTCAAACGCCCCTCCAAAGTCAGAGTGCTTGCAAGAGACACCCTGGCGGAGGTGGGGTGTTACAGAATGCGTAGATTTAAGGAAGTAGAATTCTTATTGAATCAAATGATATTAAATTGATTCAAGGATTCAACAAGTATTTGAAATTTGGAGAGTTTTTGTTTCGCAAAGAATATGAAAATGCAATTCAGAAATTAGAGAGAATATAGAATGATTTCGTGATTGTAAAACAAGTTTGAAGTTGTTTATATAATAATAGAAAGGTAGTAATTCTTCATGAAGAGTTTCTATAAAAAGTTATGTCCATTTCCTTTGATTATTGAATAGAAATCTCTTCACAAATAGAAGCAAACTTTCAGAAAAAGCTTGCTATTTGAAAACGGTCGGCTGGTGAATTTCTACCTGTCGACTGGTTGAATTTAATTAAAATTAAATGTCCAAAAAAATAGCCGTTATGTGCAAAAACACATTGACCGGTCGACTGGTTGAACTGAGAAATGTTTATTTCAAAACAGAAACATGAACGGTCGACTGGTGGTATTTTGGGCGGTCGACCGTTTTATTGCTGTGGACCGGAGAACCTCGATCCACAATCTAGACCACTCTGCACTCTTTCCCGGTCGGAGCCTGGACCGTTTGGGATTTTTCTGTGACTTTTCAATTCCTCAAATATACAGATTTCAGCAGTGAAGATATGATATAACTTTATAAATTGTTTTGTGCATTCGTGTTATACTTTGAGGATAGATTTTAACATATTTCTAACACGACTCAATGTATATATATAAAACCTTATCTTTATGAAATGATCATCATTGCAACTTTATATGTTCTCAACATTCTCCCCCTTTTTGATTGATGGCAACACCTTGGATTTTCTCTCTCTGAATATAAAGCTCCCCCTGAATTTCTGCAACATTTGTTAGTTCATAAATAATCTTATCTTTTGATTTCTGCATTAACAAATGTTAGCACACATATACTATTACCCTGTTAAGCACATAATTTTAAAAGATAGTATATGTAACATGAATTATATGTATCATCATGAGAGAAAATATCTCTCCCCCTTTTTCATCGATTAAAAAATAAATACCATAATAAGCACAGTAATCGAGAGTAGTAGAGAATACAAATAATTATAGCACCTTTTGGAGATATTGAATCATGTGATTTTTTGATAAGCTGAGTTTTCAAAGATATTTAGAGATACCGAATAACCTTCTCTTTGTTGTGGTGTACCTGCAAAAAATATGACATATATAGTTTTGGTACCCACTTGCTTTGTTTGGGTCCACGGGTTAGATGGAAGGTAACCATACCCAAGAGTGTTTAATGGAACATTTAAAGATAAAACTTTCATTATTAACTACTGAATCAAAATAATCATCGATATAATTTTCTCTATTTTTCCAACTTACAGGAACCCAAATACTTAAGTAATCTCTAGTGATATTCCATTTCGTACTTCTATATTTATTATAAATACCGCTAGTCGTAGAAGTATTCGAATTTCTATAATAATTGGGTCTTGGATGAGCATTAGTACTAACAGTGATATTCTTATTGTACATAAAAGCATATCTAGTACTATTTCTATGATTGGTTTTATTATATCCTATACCACTTTTGCCATGTAAAGGTCGAGATCTAGATAAAATCATGTTTAAATCATTTTGACCTTTATTAAATTTCGCGAATTTATTTGTACATTTATCAAATTTAATTTCAAAATCATGAGTGATAAAAGAAATTTTGTTATATTGAAAATGATCAATTTCCTTATTTAATTCAGAGTTCTTCCTTTTTAAAGCATTCTCAGTTTTAAGACCACAAATTTAAGATCCTGAATTAATTAAAGGAGATTGTAATTTTCTAAAATTTTCTTTTGAATCAGAAAATTTATTTTGCAAAATATTATTATTCACCTTAAAAAACTCACATTCTTTAGATAATTCCAAATTCTTTTCAGTTAGAGCTCCATTCTCTTTTTCAAGAGAAGAAATTAAAGAACTAGAATTATTTAAAGAACCTTCTAATGATTTATTTCTATTTTGCAAATGATCGATTTCCTTTAAAAGAATATTGTTTTTATCTTCTAATCGCTCATTTTCTTTTTGAAGGAAATCTTTTTGAGAAACAAGCTCTTCTAAGGTATTTTCAAAACATTTGGCTTGTTTTACCAAATGATTGTTTTCTTCTTTTAATTTGGAATTTTCTTGCTCGTAATTTTTTGACATAGCTAAAATGACTGTATTGAGTTTGAATAATTTTTCATGGTCTAACAAAAGATCTTTATATAATAAATCTGTACATACCGATTGTGATCTGACTTTTAGCCATGAGACACTTGTTTCCTTGCTCTCCTGATTCTGCTTTGTTGCTCTTCCATTTTCTAATTCATTGACTAGATTTCATTATAGCCATTTGTTCTAGGATATTGTTACGATCTCTAGAACGCCAGGCTCTAATACTAATTGAAAGGTCGATGTACGACTTAAGCAGGATCAGTAATATGGATATGCGGAATGTATGTGATAAACTAACTTGTATATTTACAATAGTTATGCAAATAAATATGAGATAGTGAAATATATCACAAATAAAAAGCAGTAAAGTACAGTAATAACACCAGGGCTTTTTATACTGGTTCGTACCACCGTCCTACGTCTAGTCCCAGCCTTCTATTTGGATTTTCACTAACAACCACCTCACTTCACCCGGAGGAATAGGTATATAATACCCGAGCAGCCGAACGGGATTTCACGCCTCTATCAACACGAGGACTTCACAACTTGCCTCTTACAACATGGAGGACTTCAACACTTGCCTGATCACACACAGGACTTCAACTAATACAATGGTTTTGACTTCTGCTTTGTGTTCTTGATTCAACACGGATAGTCAACAGTTTGAGTACAATCTTCCTATAATTTGATCCTCGAGTATATACTTTGAATGCGTAGATTTGAGGAAGTAGAATGCTTATTGAATCAAATGATATTAAATTGTTTCAAGGATTCAACAAGTATTTGAAATTTGGAGATCTTTTGTTTTGCAAAGAATATGAAAATGCAATTCAGAAATTAGAGAGAATATAGAATGATTTCGTGATTGTAAAACAAGATTGAAGTTGTTTATATAATAGTAGAAGGTAGTAATTCTTCATGAAGAGTTTCTATAAAAAGTTATGTCGATTTCCTTTGATTATTGAATAGAAATCTCTTCACAAAAGAAGCAACCTTTCAGAAAAAGTTCGCTGTTTGAAAACGGTCGACTGGTGAATTTCAACAGGTCGACTTGTTGAATTTAATTAAAATTAAATGTCTAGAAAAATAGTCATTATGTGCAAAAATACATTGACTGGTCGACTGGTTGAACTGAGAAATGTTTATTTCAAAATAGAAACATGAACGGTCGAATGGTGGTATTTTGGGCGGTCGACCGTTTTATTGATATGGACCAAGAACCTCGGTCCACGGTCTAGATCACTCTGCACTCTTTCCCGTTCGGAGCCTGGACCATTTGGGCTTTTTCTGTGACTTTTCAGTTCCTCAAATATACAGATTTCAGCTGCGAAGATATGATATAACTTTATAAATTGTTTTGTGCATTCGTGTTATACTTTGAGGATAGATTTTAACATATTTCTAACACGACTCAATGTATATATATACAAAACCTTATCTTTATTAAATGATCTTCATTGCAACTTTATATGTTGGCATCGATCAAAATCTTGTTCTCAACAACATCTATGTGGGTTACTGCTGAAATGGGTCCCCATTACTAGAGTTTTCTAGGGTCTATTCGTATACCCCCCAAATTGGCTAAGTGTTATTCATCCATTCAAGTTAACTTAACCTATCCACATGCCATGTCATGTTGGTTAAGTTTTTCTTATTAACTTAACCCTTCTCATTCATCATGTTGTAATTGGTTAAGTATTTTCTATTAACTTAACCTTGTTCATTCATCATATTATTTTTGTTAAGTGTTTCCCATTAACTTAACCCCACTCGTTCATTGGTTAAGTGTTAACTTAACCCTACCACTGGTCATGTTACATTGGTTAAGTGTTTCCCTCTTGTGTTACTTAACCCTACCACTTGCCATGTTACATTGGTTAAGTGTTGCCCTCTTGTGTTACTTAACCCTATCACACATCATGTTATATTGGTTAAGTGCTGCTTTGATTAACTTAACCCTACCATTCTTAACCTGTCTTTTTCTTAGCTTTAATTCATTCATTAAATCACCAACCTCTCTCATTAGATCTATATTGTTGCGGTCGCTAGATGTGCCGGGCTGTTCCGGGCAGTCTTACACTGCAACTCAATCTAACATCGGGTTTTTGGGCTTAAATGCACTAACCTCTCTCATTAGATCTATATTGTTGCGGTCGCTGGATGTGTCGGGCGGTTCCAGGCAGTCTTACACTGCAACCCAATCTAACCTCGGGTTAGGCATGTTCATCTTAAGCCAATTTACATATTTGTCATATGTGTCCAAATCTATGTGTCAAATTTTCTACAATTCTAGCCAATACAGGTTTATGCCACATTCCTATGCTATGCCCAAAATTTACTCAATTAAATTATATCCAATTTTCCCCGCGTTATAATTGCACGTACAACCAGATTCAATCTAAGTTCCGAATGAACTTAGTATTCACAAAAGCAAGTAAAAAGAGAAAAATAGAGAAGGAGCGTAAGAATTGACATAAGGAAAAATAGGCATGTAAAGATGTACCCAATTCAAGAATCATGTTTTAATGGTGTACATTAACAATATGTGTAGGCAAGCTAAGCAATTTACACATAGATATAAAGATTAGATAGAATTGGACTTAAGAGAATCACTAATTTTTATGTACAACATGATAAGTCCCATTATTTTAATCGCAATAGCCTCATAGGCATAGGATGTACAACTTGATAGGTTCCATCATATGAACCACAACAGTCTCATAGGCATAATAGGTTCCATTTTGTCAATCACAATAGTCTCATAGGCATGATAAGTTTCACTATGTCAGTCACAACAGTCTCATAGGCATGATATGTGACATTACATCAATCACAACAATTTCATAGGCATGATAGGTTCCATTATGTCAATCCAACAGTCTCATAGTATGATCGGTTTTATTATGTCAGTCACAACAGTCTCACAGGCATGATAGATGTCATTAAATAAATCACAATAGTCTCATAGGCATAAGCAATTCAGATTTGACAAAAGGATAGGCATGAATCAGAATTAGGCATTGTTCTAGATTCGATTATTACAGTCATGATTTCTATTAGATGTTTAAATCTAAATAATAAATGAACTTATAGAAAAAGGACGAATCTTGTATTCTGGGATCTAATTTCTGAATTTGTTAAGCTATCCTTTGATGTAGACGTTTGATTTGAAGTTCATCTAATCGATTACTAGTTTGGATTTGATTTTCTAGTTTGGATTAGATGAAGGAGGCTAGGCTAGCTTGTAGACGAACAGCATGACGGCACCATAGTTTTAGGGTTATGAGATTAGGGTTTAGGTTTAGCTACGTATATATAGATGTCTAGGATTAATTATAGCTTTTAGATTAGTCTAGGAGTCATCAGAGTCACATAGCTCGAAGACAGGACATCCAGCAATTCAAAAAAAGACACGTCATCAAAGAACACTCCAGAATGCTGTGCTGGACTGCCCTCGGTATGGGCGCACTTGGCTGGTGCGCCAGTGCATTTTTGTACTGGCGCACTTCATAAGCGCGACAATGTATTCTGGCCTGTTTCCGGTTTTTCTGCCCAACTTTGTTCGTCCATATCTCCTTCATATGGCATCCGTTTTACGCAAACTCAAACTCTATCTCAAGCAGAATTCCGAGACGAGCGCAATGGCATAACCCGTTTCACCCAATTCTTCTTTTAAAGATTAATTATTTTTTAATTATCTCTTATGTTCCATTATAAAATTACGGGGTGTTACACTTGTAGTAAGGCTTATTGTACATACTTTCGTATTGCTTTTCCAAGGTTGTAATGGATATTTCAATGGAGTTTTGAAAGGGCTTAAGATTCTGGTCAATTATGCTTAACTATTATTACCTATTGTATATGTTCTATTATATTTTATCCTTGCACTGTGAGTTATACGGCATGTCTTGCCCATGTTATCTTACCTTAATGATCGTCCATGGATGCTTGGCACACCTTGCAGCGTATTATTCCTCTTATTTAGTGTAGGTGTTATGGGCGGTCGTCATAATATTGTTTAATAAATTTTATATGTTGATTTAGTTTCTTTCAAATTTAATGAATAATGGTGGATTTAGTTTGTACATTTAGTTGTGGCAACAAATAGTTACAATAAATAGCCATGAAATATATATTTCTGTTTCAACCCAATTTCTATTGATGTATTTTTGGTTGATTTTAATTGGTTTTCCCATTATTTTTAATCTTGAAATTGCTGAAATTTAATTTTGTGGTCTTTCAAATAATAGAATTTCTTGTGCAATTTTTAAAAATTTGATAATTATTGTATATTATTATTGTTTTGAAATAGTGCTACTAATTTATGCATGACCGTATTTTTATTGTGTTGATCGAAGTTAGTTCGTGAATAAAAATATACCCTATGATTTTGGAAAATTGAAATACACTCAACACTTACAATCACTAAACTTTATTCTCTTTCCTTGTCTGTTTTCTTCATTTATGGTTAGAAACGAAATGAAAAATGTTGTAACCTTCCTTTCATTTATAAAATCAAATCAAAACAATTCCAATTAGATTTAAAAAAAGCTTGTTGCTTTGGAGTATTTATGCATAAGCTTCAGTCTGAAATACGATTTAAAGAATGCACCACATACTTTTGGCATTTAATTATTGGGTTTTTTGAGTTATAAATTTGGGTCTCTTTGATTGTGTATTCTTTAATTTTCAAACTGGATAATGATTTGGAATCGTCGAGTCTAGCAGCATGCGTGGTTAATTTTTAGATGGATAATAGTGCAACTTTTTAGTGGATGTTGCAGCGGAGCTCGAGGTCGCAACCTAGGGAAGAGAAACAAGGTTTTTGAAGTTTGGTTGTCTGGAAGGAGCTCACAGAGCGATGTTCAATGGAATAAATGTGAAATGGCCTGAATTTCCATAACCTTTGAGTTGACTACTTGTACCACACGTCTAACCCAAATTGCACAGAAATACGAATCATTTATAGAAAGAAGTTAGAGGATGCGAAATAGAAAGAGAGGAAATTAGAATAAAAGAAAACGAAGAACACAAATCTCACAGCGGAACTAATAAAATATATTAAATAACATAACTTTTGAAACACAATTCTGTTTGTATATACATACCATCATCAGAGCACAACAGCCTTTCCTGGAACAGTTATAAACATCTATTTCTGGATACAACATAATACACAGTGGAAAATATGATAGTCTATAGATAAAGAAAAAATCTGCTTCAACATCTACCAAGCGAACCTATAAAATCCTGACTACTTGATTGCCTGTACAAATTTGGGCACCCAAGAGTTTAGGGTAAAACAAAACAAAATAAACTCTGGGTCAGTCATGGGACTGGTGTGAGTAAACTCCAACCATTTGTTTAACTTTCAAAAATCTTTTTCAAAAGAAATGATAATCGTAAGACCAATCCACTCATAAACACGGACAGTTTTTACCTTATGATGACCAAAAATATTTTTGATATCAAATCTAGTAATATTATAATAATGTCTAAATCAACTAACTATCAATCTAGTGGAATGCTTGCATCTCTCACTCCATATATAATATAAAATCAAAAACCACAGGGCACTTATTGGAGAATGGGTTCCGACTATGACAAGGTATGGAACCACATTCCGATCATTGTACTCTAAAGGGTATGCACTGGGGTTCAACAAGAACATCTTGCAACCCGGTTACACATGGCTGGCCACTCATTTAACTTGAGTGTACCAAGAACATTATCACCAACAGTTGTGATCAACAACCTTTACCGAAAGCATATAGCAGCGAATAGAATAAGAAGTAAATGGAATTTCTGTAGATCAGGTGATAATACCCCTAATGAGAATGACCCACATAGCCATGTTGCCTGCCCGATTTCTGTCGTTACCTGGGTGTTGAGGCTTGAGGCCACGATTTCATTTTAGAACATCTTGCCACCGTTTACTTTGAATGGCACGTCATCAGATTGTCAAATCACTAATTGACGTCCACAAATACACTCTGGGTGTTAAGCTGAGAGAATAAATCTCTCGCTACCATACTTACCATACTTGAAGAAATCAATGTACGGGACCATCTAGAAATACTATGTCAGGCATTCGTCCATATACGTTGTCCTAGGACTGGACAAACCGAAGGCACCATCCCATCAATCCATCTTGGGTAATTTCTAACTAGGATTAACGGAACATCCCTTACATTTTACTCCGCCTTCGCATAAGTTGATTTGTAACGCTTATTCCCATACGGAGTGGTTTTCTGATCAATAAATCTGATCCCGGTCTCTCCGTATCAACAATGGAGGTATAAAATAACTAAAAACTTTGATAGACGGTGATTTAACTATCAAAGGAACATCCATTCAACCAACGATCCAATTTCCAAAAATGGAAATTCTACTGATCAATCATCAAGCAATACCGGCCCCCTTTAATATTAATTCCATGTTATATTATCAATTCCAAATTCCCATCTTCCATATCCTTTCAAAGCTCGATTGTCTCCCTCGATTCTTGGAAAACATTTCCAATATCATAGTTTCTTTATTCTATAAAATATCTCTTATCCCAGCTAGAAAACATTTCATATATTCACGAATCCTTTTCTTTTATATTTAGAAAATATACCTTATTAAAATCGGTAATATTTCCATATTCCATTTCTTAATTCCTCGTTGACCAATTCATTTCATTTTATATGTGTAGAAGATACCTCTCATTTTATGTGGGAAAAACATTTCAAAATCCTTTAAACTAATGCGATGTTATAAAACATATTTATTATAACTCAAACCATTAATCATTTATTAACTAACCATATTGCTAACCAATCTTCACTATCGCACCTTAACCATTCCTCCATCAATCATGAAGTCAATCAAGTTGGAGTAAATTCCCTATCAGACCTTAATTGAACAACATTATCAACTTTGAAATAGTCAAGGCTCACAACTTCAAACAAAACATTGCTTACATGACTCTCAGATTCAATCTAAGAATCCACCTCTTTTACAAAAAAAACATTTATTATAACGATAGCATTATAATCGCGGTTACCAAATATTTGATTTATAAAACATTTATTATAATGGTGGCGTTAAAATTGCTGTTTAGATTTATAAAACATTTATTATAATGGTAGCGTTATAATCGTTGTTTCCAAATATTTGGTTTAAAAAACATTTATTATAATGGTAGCATTAAAATCGTTGTTTAGATTTATAAAACGTTTACTATAACGGTAGCGTTATAATCGCTTTTTCCAAATATTTGGCTTATAAAAATATAACTTACACTTATTAATTTCAATAAATGAATAAATTAATAAGTAAATAAATAATTAAATTTGATTCAAAATGGAAAGTAAAAATAACTACTTTCCTTAATTCGATATAATCGAATTCCAATAAATAACTCTCTCTCGAATAATCTATATTCGATTTATATTCCGAACTTTGGAATTTATCTACCATTTCGGGTCAACTCAAATTCCAAATTCACTATTGAATTTATCCTTTCAAAATCATTACCAAATTCCTTTATAACCATTCCAGTCTACAAAACATTATCACACTTTATTTTATATTCTGAATTTTGAACTAAAACTCATCGTTTTCTTTTAAAACATTACCCATTTCCCTTTCTCACTCAAATTCTAATTTGTATTCATATTTCAAATTTAATTTCCTTTATAGATATTTTATTTGCAAAATATTTACTTTAAACCATTATTCACTTTAATCCTGAATATATTTCTTTTATATACAATCATTTGATTTCATTCTTATAAATATTCTCTTAAGCCCAAATTCTATTTATAACTTCTATTCAGAAATATTCAAACAAATCTAATTTTATTCCAATCATTTAAAATCTCGTTTATGAGTTCCTTTATAATTTGCTAAGTTCAAATCTCATCTTAAATATTAGTTTCAAATCAGATTTCTACTTTTCAATATAAACTCAAATTTGAATTTATATTTCAATTTATCCAATGATAAATAATTCATTTAATTTATAAACTCGTTTGAAATCAACTCTTGTTTTAATAAAATAAATTTTCTACTTTTTAACTACTTTCAAAATTCCACTTCAATTTTTGGAAAATATATTTTCTTTTTAAATCTAAAATTTCATTTTCTATATTCGAAAATATTTTATGGTATTTAAATACCAAAATTTTAGTGCTAGTGATATTTAAACACAACAAGATTAACCACAGCTAACATATCACATCATATGTCACAACCAATGCAAACATAATAATGTAAATGTTGAGGAATCCAGCTGGATTCCTCCAACCTATTTTCCTGCATCCATAAATGTTAATCAACATCAATAATATTAATTTCACATAAATATGAAATGTCATAGTAAACAGAATTAATAATCGATCAACGATATAACTATATCAACCATTCAACCAATTTTTTCAACCATTCATCCAAACAACCATCACACAATATAAAACTACTATAAATAAATTTTAAACTCGTTTATATAAAATTATAAAAGAGTCAAAGTTAGTGAGTTTACTCACCTTGGTTCATAGTTGACGATTCTGCTTTTTATTTCATTTTAAATCAAATGAGCTTTTATTGAGCGAATACATTTCTATGGAAAAATAGAACTTCTTCAAATTGAATATTTTTTAGTAGTATGTCATAACTATTTTCATAAAACTCTGTTGTTCTTCAAGGATCCTTCCATAATTGGAGTAATCTCTCCGTTACTCAAAAGAAATCTATTTATGTCTATCCAAAAGAAAATAAAAGATTTTTATTGGTTCCTATATAATTCCTATGTATTTGAATGCGAAATTTTATTAGTACTTATTCATAAACAATCCTCGTATTTTTTATCTCGAAATTCCAATAGCTCTGTTCTCAGCCTCGTCAGTGCTATAATGTAGATTTCATCGTTTCGATTCTAACAAATCCGATTGCGTTAAATTGCTATGTTAAACCATCTTCTTCATTGGAAGAATCTGAACCCGCCTACTCATTAAACTCCTTTTTGTCCAACCCATTAAATTGCTACGTTAAATTGCTGAGTTAATTTGCTACGTTAAATTGCTACGTCAGTGCTATAATGTCCCTCTCCCCACCGCTTCTTCCTCACCAACGTTCTCTTTTTTTGCACACCATCATTTTTGTCCAACCCATTAAACTCCTTTATCCTTTCGCATACATAGTAGCTCCAGTAAACATGACGCTCCCTTTCTCCTGTACATGCATTCGCCCTCCTCTCCTGAACACATTAACCCAGCCCAGTACCGAGCTACAATAGACCTCACCGAAAAAAAAGTCTGCCAAACTCTGTTAAAACTCATATTATACGCGAAATCTCATTTTAACCCTCGGTACAAACACTGTTTCTCTAATCGATTACCATATCTTTGAAAACATTGAACCCTAACCTTACTGTGTAAAAATTAAGCCTCAGACAACAAGCCGCACCTTAAACAAAACCCATTGATAAAACCCTCATCACCATTACAGGAGGTCACCAACCTTTTTCCCAACCAGACACCACCAAAGTTCGGTCATCGAACCCCCTTCAAACCATACCCAATATACAGAACTCGACACCACAAGATTTGCGGCCTCAAGCACCTTCGAGTACCACAGCTCGTCATAGCAGCAGTCTGTTCAAAGCCGGTGGACACCAGTCTCTAGCAACGAATGCCCTTACTATCACGGACTACATGGCGACGGCCTTACCTCCTATCAGCTCCTCACATGTCGGAAACCGTAGCCCTAGTTGCTGCGTTAAGTTCGACTATCGCATATCAAAAAAATAGAATCGAAGAGAAGGGTCCAGGCAAACCCAAAGGAATTATATTTTCGATTTTCATTTCATTGAATGAATTAATTGATTTCAATTTTGGGAAATTCTGAGGTTGTATTTTACATTTGCAAGTTGAGTGAAAATAGGAAGTTCGAAATTTGTTTTAGTTGAAGGATTTTGAGAGAGTATTATACGATTCCTCTTTTTTTTCTTTTTTTTTTGGATTTAATAATGAATTTGAGAGTCGTGATTTGGTTTTGAGGAAAGAGCTTTCGTTTTTGCAGAACAGAAGGAAATGAATTAGTGCCGGCTTATTTTTATTTTTATAGAGATTGGGTGGCGTTTTGCAGATGACTTAACGGGGCTTCAGTGGGAAGGAACTTGGTAGCTTCCAACATAAGCTTCGTATTTATTTAATTTAATTTATTTAGTATGTTAAGATTAGCGTGTAACAACCCGGATTCCGACGGACCGATTTTCTTTTGAAAAATCCAATCCACCGAAACCCGAGTTGGTTTCTCTGGTACCCTACAGCACAGCAGAAGGAGTAAAATATAATATATTTAAAACATAGCTTTACCTTAATCACAATACTGCTAAATCTGTATTCCCAAAGCTATAAGTCTTTGTCTAACCAGCGAATGTTATGAGGAGGGGGTCAGAACATAAGTTCTGTGTGAATGAATTTAAACTACACTTCTTGAATAATCCTACATATACCGTTCAATTACACTTTCTTATTTATTAGGTTATACGTGTTATTAGCACTCAAAGCTTACACACACGTCACACCCGTCTATCCCCTAGAAGATTAACCTAATATAGTGTATATGTAGCTACCCCCAAACAGAGGTACACCCCGTGATACCCCACTCACACGGTCTCCTTCGTATCGCCACAGTAATATGCGCAGTCCCTCATCCTATGCCATAGTAACGTACAACGCTACATCCGTGTAGAACCACTATCGTTGTGCTACGTAAGCGTACCGACTGCTATCCTCGAACTATTCGATCGAGTTTGGTTCCATCACCGAATAATGCCCTCTAGTCTACGATACACCACCCAAAGCAGACATGGTTGTATGTAGACTTTCCCATGTACGTATCATCAATCATACTCGATGTTTCTACTGCACATAACCTCTACTTGTGTGCCCAAGTTCTGTGGCAGGGCTACGCCAGAAAACACGGAACTCGGTCTGGAGCTTTTCTATATTCTGTACGGGCCCGCCTCTATGAGTGTCCAACGTACAGATATCCCTCGGGTCAGGTTTTTCTGTGGTGGCTATGGCCCCACCTCATCCCCTCCCTCAACTAGTAAAGATCACACGAGCTAAGCGACCACCCCTAACAAGCAAACAATCTAAACATCCATATGGGGTCTCCCCGCACCCGTCCCTTGATAGCAAAGGTTAACGATCTCTAGGGGTTAGCTCTTGTCTTTTCACATTCCTTAGGCTGCTGGTGACAGACATCCGACGTTCTTGCTATCGTTTGGTCTTGACCCTCCACCTCCGCCCGAGGCAATCGCCGAACCACCCTTAATGCCACCGCGTACAACATTCTGACCGCCCCTTACTTGTGCAGTCAAGGCCCACCCACCTGGTAGTTCTGCGCAGACCCAACCTCTGTAATCCTAGCCCGAAGATAAACCATTACAGAGGACTACAAGGAGCACCTTTAACGTCTCAGGAAGCCGCGTACTTCCCCTTCCAGTCCATTGGAGCCGCCAAAATAGCGAATGTGCGCTCTCTTCGTGCATTATGACACCATCATGATCTACCTCGCTGGGTTATTCATCCTACAACGTACGGACTGCTTCAAGCGCTTTAGTTTATATGTCATTAGGCCCTAAGTCTAAACATGTATTTCACGCTTGTGCCACCTCGTCAACTTTCTCATTTAACTTGGTTATTCACATTAGCTTCCTTTTTTTCCGTATTCACCAAGTTAACCTTGCTTATTAATTCAATTTATACTTGACCCACTTAAGTCCATTAATAAGCCCACAACATGTTATTTTCCAATCTCATAAATTATTCCCTTTTTGGGTTACAACAACATGTTATACTTAATTCATAGTTAAGTATGCCTTATCCGACATACATACTGATTAGGAGAATAACCCTCTAAATATCAGCCCCGAAGACCAAAATCAACATCAGACTGGCACCCAGAGAATTAATCAACCCAACAACAATATATGATTCTAATTTACTTCTTTTCCACTCATATAACTTATATCATTTTTAATTTCATATTTCTCCTTTACTTAATTTAAGTATATCTTTACATATAAGTTATCTCGTCTTCCTTATCGTTTCCTATAACTTATCTTGTCCCATAAGTTATAATTTCCACCTATTATCCTTTCTTGCCTTATTCAAGTTTATTCATAATAGGTTATTTATCATTCCCCATTTCTTGTCATTAATTTTAGATTTGACTTAACCCTTCCATTTACTTAACCCGTTACTTAAACTTTACCCAATTCAATTAATTTATGATACTGTCACGGGTCCCATTTGGTTAAGCATGTCTAAATTTTGTTTCATATGTCACCCGTGTCCCACTTAACCCCCTTTATTATAGTTTCCATATCTTACACATGTCTTACTACGGTTAAGTCTACCTTAGTCGTGTTTTACATTACATGTCTTACAACAGTTAAGTCCACATTAGTCATGCTTTACATGTCATTTATATCACCCACTTAACCCTCTAACCATACCCATGTCACCCACATGTCTTATTATGGTTAGTATTTCTTAATTTATTTATAATGTCGTAACGATGTATGACCTCTCACATTAGACGTCCGTTCGTGGCTGCTGGATTTGCCGGGCAGTTCCGGGCAGACTTATACCACCATGCACCTAACCTCGTGTCATAAACCGTTACGCCTCTAGTTCTTGCCGTTGTCCTCTCACATTAGACGTCCGCTTGTGGTTGCTGGATTTGCCGGGCAGTTTCGGACAGTCTTACACCACAAACGCATCTAACCTCGTGTCTTAGGCTTTCATTGACATTCGTCTTTCACCCAAACCCCAAATTCATGTCACGTGGTCCAAATTCAACTTAATCCCAATTCATATTTTTGTGCCTATCTTCAAATTTGTCGTTAACTATACCAATTTACATAACAGTTAGTCAAATTCCATACTAACCAAATTATCCATTTATAGCCAAATTCACCAATTCCAAACATGCCAATTTCCAATATTCAATTATACCCAATTTCATATAATCAATATTTTCCCAATATATATATATACATACATATATATATATCCCAACATTCCCATGTTCGTACATATTATCTAATTCACCCTCTAGGCTTATTTTCCAAGTCACAAATAAATTTCACCAACCCATGTTATCCAGTTATATGTTGTTAATATTAAATTATACCAATTCCATATCCAATGACAATTATGTCAAACTTACATAAATTCAGCATCATAGATTATATTCCTCGACCGCATAAAATAGGTTATGCCCAATATATGCAGTATCAATTGTTATGCCACAAACCCCAAAATTATAGATTATATTCCAATATCCCCATATTCCAATCGTGCATATTGTATAATAAGATTTCTTCTAGGTTCGAGATAACCTAGATCCAAAAATAAAAAGGGGAAAGGATATAAAGGAGAGAACTCAAATGTAGGCATAAATATAATAACAGATCTTATTAAATTAACGTCATATTCATTATGGGGAATGGTAAACGATAGAAGCAACATTATACAACAAATATAGTTCAAATCCACTCACCTTGACTGGATTAGAGAAATAAGCGATTTGTTGTTGATGTAGAATGCGGATTTAATCTTGTTATTTAATTATTAGTGAAGAGCTTGAATCGTTGATGAAGAATTTTTCTTCTTGATTTGATTAAACTCCAAAGTTGCTGAAGAACTTGCAATTTAGTTTAAGTTTTAGGGGGCGGCGACCATGTTTGGTTGAAGTTTGGCGGCATGGAGGCATCAAAAGGAATTGTTTATGAATTAGGTTAGGTCTAGGCACTATTTTATAGGTGTAGAGAGTGTTTTAGGGCCCTAGGATTGACCTAGAAGCCATCCGGTCCGTACAGCACATCAAACCACATCACAAGAACAAAAACTGCCCAGATCTGGGGTAGGTCGACCCCCAGGTCGACCTCCTAGGGGGTAGGTCGACCCCCTGGTCGACCTGACCCCCAGGTCGACCTGCCCTGTTCTGGGCGGGAAATTTCCCGCCCAGCTGCCTAGATCGAATTTCAAACTGTTTTGAATCTTCCGAAGGCCATAACTCTTTCATACGTAGTCCGATTTTCGAAAACTTGGACACTATTTCATGTAGAATTCCGAGACGAGCGCAATAGTGATGTCCATTTTACTTAATTCCTGATATTTAAATTAAGTATCCTTATTTTATTATCTTCTTCGTTATGTTACACTGCCATTGAATTAATCTTTCCTTCTCTTTCATGTTAAGTAATTTTCATTGTACATCGCCATTATTAACCTATCTATGCATATATATATATACATTTTTATTATATTAAAAATGTGGGGTGTTACATAGCGTATCTCGTTGCACAGAATTTTATTTACTTACAGACTGCTGTAGACAAAAATAAAAATACTATCGTGCCAAGCGATGTGCCATGATCCGCAAAATATAATAATATAGACATGTTAACTTATATTGTGATATCCTAAAACACAGATATAGGGTGTAAAATACTTCAAATAAAAAGTTGCTTATTTTTCAAAATAAAAATTATAAAAAAACTCTATAATTTAAATTATAACTACGTCTCAAAAATCTTATCCAAATTTGAAATTGATATTTAGTTATATTAAGTAAATCGTTATGGCTTATACACAAATCCACAGCGACTTTCTGAAAATTTTACTTGGACATAAGTTACAATTTATAATACGAAGTTTCGATTTTTCACTTTATTTAGAAAAATATAATCAAATAGATCCTAACGTTTCTTGTTTCATTGAATTCCAACTTATATTGGATTCTGTATATTCAGTTGAAGTTGAAAACGTAATTTATGAACTATCATGAATATTTCGAGCTCGTTTTAAATTTAAATAAAATTTAATACGTTCATCATTCATTTAATAATTAAATTTGTTATTATAAACCATTAAATTATTCCATTTCAACATTTAATACAATTTAAATGTTCTGAATTTAATGTCCAAAAATCTGGGTTGTTACAAAACGACTCGTCAAATTATAGAGTGTTGAAGGAGAAAGGTTGAGGAGAATGAATGATCATAGAGGTGCAAGAAATTCCATGCTTCGGTCTGATGTTTGAGTTTGAAAGAAGATTTATTAATAATAGTTAAATAATTGAAAGAGTAATTTTGTTTGAATTTGTCAATTTAATTAATGAAAATGTTATTTATAAATTATATATCTTATTCATACGAGGTCCTAATCAATAAATGTAAGGTATGGAATTAGATTGGTTGCATTTGAAGCTTGTGAGAGTTTGGGTTAATGTCGAATGATATTCCAAATTAAATGAAACCAGAATGAGAAAACGACAACTATATTAATAACAATTCAAGCTCACCTTTCTGATTAAGCAATGTAATATAAGTAGATTAAATTTATTAATTTCTTGTTTGATTGCGGAAACTTCTAGGTGTTTAATGAAAATTTTGTATTATTTCTTGTTTGTTGAATTTTTTAATTTGGTGATTGTTTGAATTGATCTAGGAACTATTAAATTTTGATATTTTTATTATTACAGTTATAGTAGGAGAAGAGATCATTTATTCAAGAGAAAATCGCAATAATACAAAGATTAGATTGAAGCTACAAGCGTATTTGTTAAGTATATGGTCCAAGCGTAGAAGTAAAAATAATTTGAAATCTCTTTAAAGTGGTGTAGACAAAGGCATATCATATAAGAATCAACAAAACAAAGAAAAGGAAAAAAGCAATGTAATTCACTTGGCATAATACCTGCATTTAGCTCACTGAATGTTGCGCACATGCATAGCTTCTGTTGATTATTCAATTAGTTGTCTGTCCCTATTTTATAGGCTAACTAAGCATTTTTTCCCTTGCTATTTCAATTTTCACACGGTTTTGTTGGTTAGGATGATTAGTACATATAGTTGAATCTTCGTAATAGCGAATTTATGAAAAGATGCCTCGCCTTCATAAACAACTCTTTATTTAAGAGTGGCTTCTATATCTCTTCGTGACTACCCTTCGTGAATGCATATAACTCTAAACGGCTATAAATAGCAAAGAAAATCATCATCTGCATAATCAATTCCCATTCTTATTTCTAATTACTCTTGCTTTAGAACTCTAAAGCATTCTATACACAATATCCCAATTTCGATCGCTTGTAGATTCAAGTTTATTTCTTTTGTGATAAAATAAACTTTCTTTCTTCACAAATTACACTATATGACAAAACGAAGAGGATTATAGGAAGTGTGCATATTATTAACTTATCAATAGTACAATTTTAACGACCCACATTTTACGTATCGGAGGATTGTAAAAATATTTTTATTTAATTCCCTGAGGGTCGGATCATTCTCATATTTTGATATGTTGGTTATCGGGATGTGAGACATTTCAATAATTTTTATCAGTTTTATTTATGACTATTTTGCCCTTGTAAGTTTTGTATAGGGAATAACTTTTGTCTGGGATTGAATCAGTGCTGAGATCAATTTTATTGGAAAGGAAACGGTGTTGCTAATTCCGTAGAGTGGTCACACCAAAGATTTGGTCCAGCAGTTTGGGAGGAATCGTTGTTTTAATGCTACACGATTTCTGAATGGACTAATTAGTCATTAGTGGGCTGATTAGTGAGGCCCGTTAACGCTAGAGGCTATTGGATATAAATAGAGGGGTAGAGGTAAGGAGAATAGGTTAGTTTGTTCATTCTCTCATTTGGTTGGGCTCATGATTCTCCTTGCTTAATCAAATACATCTCCACTCCATCAATTCTTAGATCTACATAAGAAGATTGAAGATCTACATCAGGGAAGGCTGGATCGCATCAAGAGGATTGATTTAAAGGTCAATTCTTCACCGTTCTTCGTTATTCTTTGATGTACGAATGAGAGAATCATTTTCTTGAAGTAATTTGTGGATTTGGTGAGTGATAAGCATCTCTCGCATGGATTCAATCAAGTATATGGTTTGTTTGAACTTATTTTTCATCATTTCAGGTTGTTTTCACCTAGACCTACATCATGGTAAAAAAAATTCCATTCGAATCACCATAGGATCTAATCTAGTGACTTGAATCGGTAATTCTTATGTTAATTCGTATGTTTATACAAATTTAGATCCACTATTTTGATCATTCATTGTCTTATTATGATTCGGTGAATTCTATAGGAATGTATGATGATAATTGTTGTGTTATTGTTCGTTTTATGATTTCTTGAATTATTGGATGTTTTGATAGACCGGTTCCATAAGTCGATAGTCGGTCGAATCTAGCATGAATCGGTTGTGATTATTAATGGATCGCTTGGATTCTCATGCAAGAAATGATGGGTCAAAGTGGTCAGGTCGCTCAAGATTGAAGTCGGGTCCATCAAAGTCTGGTCATTGATGACGTGGCAAGCTTGGGTCATAGATTATTGGGTCGGTCTAGTCGCAACATGACAGATAAGTTCTTGGTAAAGTTGAGTCGTCCAAGTTGGGCCGGGTCGCTTGGAGTTGGGTCGGTCAAGGCAACATTTGATGGATTGGTGATAGTGGCTTGTAGCACTTCAATGGATAGCTATGGTAAATGCACTGTCATAGGAGCAGACTGATGGGTCGTGAAATGACCCGGGAATGGTCGCAGCATTTGTGAAACACTATGGATTATGACTAATGACAAAAGATGAAATGTTGTAGTAAAGAAAGGTGAAACGTTGTATATCAACTATTGACCAAACAAAGCTTGTTATTGGTTCAATGATTGTCGTAATTTCGACGTGAGTTCAAGGTGGACTGTTAGAAGTGTTTTAAAGTGTTCTTTTATTGATGAAATGCAACGAATGCGGGAACGACTCAAGGATGTCTGAGTTTGTGGATAATTGCTGCTCAAGGATGTTCGAGCTTGTGAATGGTCGCCAATGATGACGACTAGAGATATTGAAGGCCGAGGAATTATTATTGTCGTAGGTTCTAGCGGGATCAAAGCAGGGGTATAATTAGCACACCTAAAAGACCGGTCGAATGGTTGAGTACCCTAGGTAAAAACTTAATGGACCTAGATATGTATCAATGAAAGGCGTATGGATTTTTGCTAGAACCGGAGTTACCGTTAGCCCTTGACGAATGGCGTGTCGTAGCCAGTCTTGCGATTAACGATGGTTTCAAAGCAGGATAGGCAGTGATAGCCAGAGTCATGGATGTTGATTTCTTTGCTTGTATCGTCTTGTGTGGAATGTTCAACATTGAAGGAGAAATCCCTTGGGTGCTTTTCTGAAGTTGGTTTAGGACTTCGGGGCTGTACTTGGGGGATGTTGATCTCGATTAGGGTAGTCTACGCTAGATAACTAGCGATATGTCTGCTATATTTCCTCTTTGGTTGTTTGTAAAGGCAATCACTGTCATATGTGGGGAAGATGGGTTTGAGTTTATTCTTTGCAGATGTTGGTGATTAGTTGGTTGATCTACCTATTTCTCATATACTTTATTGATGGTGCTAAATACTTGTTTTATCGCTCATTTAGACTGTTGTCTGACTCAAAGTTTTATGTTTCCTCTTATTACCTTGGGTTGTTCATCTATTGTGTTGTGGCTGAGCAGACTAGGTAGCAAATGACAGGTGGTATATCTTGATGGGACGATGCTGCAGAGCGATAACGAGAAGGAGGCTTACGTATTACTTTCAACTATACATACTAGTTGTTGTTTCCGCTATTATGCTTGATGAATGTTCTTTGAGTGATTGTAGTGGGGCATTTTGTACAAACTCGTATGATGTACTCCAGTGATGTATGGATCTTTCTAGTTGATATGGAAGTTTAAGTTTCTGCTCAAATATGCTTCACAAATATGTTCTATTATACTTTATCTCTGCGCATGAGTTATACATCAGGTTTTGTTTGTATTTATCTTTTCTTGATGATCGTCTATAGCTGTCTGGCACACCTTCAGCGCATTATTCCTCAAATTTTTTACCTAGCTTCGGCAAACCCTACCTACTACCGCATTCCCCAAAGTTTTTTAGTATAATTAAACAGACACCGGCATACAAAAACCTATAAACTCGCGAACCCCTCACTAATCGCCTATACAGTTCTGTATAATCGCAAAACCTGTTGTTGTTCTAATCCTATGCTCAAAACTCTGAACTGATCTTTACCTCAAAGATTAGATTTACCCTGTATTACAAACTGTAACCCCTAGTTTTAGAAAAATTAGAAAAACCCAGACAAAAATTACAAATAGAAAATACAAGATAATACACTACTAAACCCGTGGTTAAATTAAATAAAAGAGTAGTTCCATTCCTTTTTCCCTTTTTAACACTTGCGATCTCTTTCTCCTTAAATGGCGATGGCTTCATATTAAAGTTGGGGTTTTGTGAAATCGTGGCTTTGATGGTGTCGATTTTCTTGAGAAGCTTCCTTGATTTTACACGCACGATTTCTATGATCGAAAACCAAAATCTCTGTAAGTCATTTGGCTTGATTTCCTTTGAATGCTCGATTTTTGGTTTGTTGGTTTTAAATCTTCTCCATGATGAATTGTGTAGTTTATCTAGGGTAGAGAAACCCTATAACTATTCTCTGATTTCCAGTACGACTTGCCTTGATTGCTGCGTGATTTTGTTGCCTTGATTGAATCGGCTATGAAAGATTGTCGTGACTTGTTGCCATGGTCTGAATTGCGTGATTTCTGGAAATAATCGAATTTTATTCTTGGCAACTCAGATTTGAGAATTACACTGGTTCCATCATTGATTTTTTTTAAATTCGGCATTGAAAAGATTTTTCCCACAAACTTGGCTCTGTGATACATTCGACAAAAATAATTAAACTTGTGATTTTGGGAAAGAAACTGAAAAGAGTTTTGCCAAAAGTAATTGTTTGATATATTCGCCATTGATATTCTGGAAACAAACGAAATTGTTTCCTTACCTATTTTGCTCATCTGAAAATCATGAATTCCAGTTTTAGTCATAATAAAATAAAACATTCTACATTTTTCATGCATGATAAAATTAATCCAAAGTTTCCAAAATATGTGCTTGCAAGTTTTATGGAAACATACTTAGGAAAAACTGTAATGACCCGGATTTTTTGCGACTTTGGTTATCGACATAAACTCGATGACGACTAACCAAACATCAAAAAATCCCGGTAATTAATGAAAGAAATTAGAGGGTGAGGATAGATAAGATAGAAACTTAGACAATATAATTATCATCACTTGCAGTTCAATATGAATTATTCTGATCAACATAATCGACATATAAATATTTAACGGTTTATATATATACATATATATTTAATTTCTACTAACTAACTAGCAGTTCAATCAAACAGTCAACACACAACAATCAACAGATAATTAACAGTTCTAAGAATACATTGTAAAAATAGAATTGTTCAGAGTTGGTGAGTTTTACTCACATTGGCGCTTTAACCGTTAAATAATCGGTTTGCGTTCTTTGATTCAGTCAGACAATTTATTTCGCCATAAATTGTAACGTGCTCGGATTGACTCCAGTCAGCTACATGGTGTAGTGTCCGTCCATACGATCCCAACGGATCATGTTTCATTGAATTTCGTCAACATATGAACAAGTTACGGTGTTTACAAGTTAGTACACTATTTGAAATAAAAATTAAACTTAAACCAATTTCAAACCGGCCTCACCCTAGTTCTTAACGGCCCATTAACCACCCATAGCCCAACCGTTTCACATCTCCTTCTTCCTCCCGTACATACAGGACGCGACCTCTTCCCTTCCAGACATTTGCTCCGATTTCATCCTCTAACACGACATACATTCCACCATTTAAAATAACAGAAAAATATCAATAATACTCCACATCAGAACTCTATCAACCCATACCCTTAACACCCAGTTCGACTCCAAGACAGACATCGCGACATCAGGTTTCGTTCTGGCCATTCACGCACAAAACTTCACTCCGTTCTCGCTCAAAACACCACAATACTTCGAACTTATGGTATCGTTGAACTCCTCATAATAATCTGCACCACCACATCCTGTTTTCAATCAGCTCGCACCACCATTCTCGTCATGACTTCCAGCCTTCCATTCTTGCTGAAACCTCTGCACCCTATACCCCTTTTTGTGCAGCTTCGATCACCATTTGCCCCATACAATTGCTTTAGAGTTTATAGGTCTTTTTCATTTTCTTTTCATTTTGAATTTCTGAAGAAAATCCTTGGAGTTTTGAAGAGGGCGAAATGTTTGAGAACCCTTTTTGTGGCAGCTGCGTTTTTTGAGCAAAAAGAATTAGGTCTTAATGTTATTTAGGGGTGTGTTATTTATAAGGGAGGAATACTTAAGGGTTAAGTATAATATGTGAGTTGCTTTGGTTCTACGTGGCTTTGTTTTTGAACGGTAGGAAAATAGATTTTAGGTGATCGGTTTGGGGTCATGGCATATAAGCTTGGGCTAGTTGCATTGTATTTTGCTGTCTTACTTTTGTCCATATAAACTGTCCTTTTCTTTAATGCTTTTGTTTTAAAACAGTAAATTTGGTGATGAGGTATCCAAACATTCCACTATTTGGATGTTATTTTGCTGTCTTATAACCATCACCTAAAATTTCCCAATGATTGTCCTTTAGTTTTAGCTTAGAATGACCGTTGTCAACAGAAATAAAAGTACCGCTGTGGTCACCATCATACCACGATCCCAAAGATATAATAACACCGGTAGATGAACTCATATTTTGAAATCCCAAAATCGCTGATTAAGGGTGCAAAATACTCCAAATAAAAAGTTGCATATTTAATTAATTAAAAATTACCATCAAATTCTATAAATTAAATCATGACTATATCTCAAAAGAACCTTAGCTAAATTCAAAACCGATATTTAAATATATTTAAATATATCGTTATGGCTAAAACGAACGTGCCGCTGCTTTTCTGAATATTTGATTTGGAAATAACTCAAAATCTACACGACAAAATCCCGATTTTCCTCTTCCACTAGAAAGATATACTCCACCAGCTCCACACGTTTCTTATTTCACAGAAATCCAATTTAAAACGAACCCTGTATACTCAGTTGAAGTTCGAATCACCAAATAGCGAACTACCGCGCCATTTCAAGCTCTAATTTAATTATATTAAAATTCTACGTTCAAACTGGCGTCGATTTAATATATTCGTCAATATAATTCAACTCTAAGCTGAATTAAATCTAAGGGATGACCCTGTTCACAGAATATTGTGATTTACCATATTTTTGATTATTCCTGAATTAAATATATTATTCTATTATTTAATTTAATTAAATATTCACTTAATTAACGATGATTTAATTCCCTAAATCACTATTTATATAATTAAATAAATTAATTATAATACCTCTGACAATGCGGGTCATTACATTCTTCCTCACTTAAAATAATTTCATCCTCGAAATTGCTAAGTTAGAGGACAGACCCTATCTATTTGGTAAAAGCTTATCTGTTACCCCTTATTTCTGGTTTCAACTGAATCAACTAATATCAATTTCAATATTAATTTATTCCGGCTAACTAAAATTTTTAGAAATTCTGAAAATTTTCAAACACTTTAAATTTTCGAAAAATTTCGCCATAACCTCCTTTGTACAGCCCTTTCAGTAAAACCACAACTCGCCCCTCTAGGCCTTCTCCAACCTAAAAGAAAATCAAACAGCCAAGCGGCTAGCCAATTCGGCTCATAAATCTCATGCTTATATCAAATATAAACTTGTACCTTTTTGTCGGGTATATTAACTTTATCACTTCACCTGTCATCAATTCAACATATACCAATGCAATTCCAACTTGATCCCTCATCAATTTATCTTTATACCTAAGTCGAATTTCATTTCAAACTCAAGCACTTTTCTTGATTTCCAATCCATAACTCACCAGCCCAATATAATTCCAGATTATCTCTAATCAAGTCTAATTCCACTTGACATCAATCTATTTCAATACGATTTTCACTTAACTGGCTTTTAATTCCATCTCAATTTTATTGGATTTTACAAATTTTACTTTAATTTGTTTTTATCTTAAACAGCCTTTACCTCGGAGTTTCAAATAGCTTGGCTTTTCCCAAAAATCAAATATCCTTTCCTGGAATTTCAAACCAACTTGTTTTTCTCAAAACAATTCAAAAACAAAATCTTTGGTAGTAATCCGTCACTTAGAAACTCGAAAATCACACCGATGATGCTGCGCAGTCAACATCGGAGTTACTTTCCAACGACCGTAGTGAGTTCAATACTATACTACTTCAAAACCATTTCTTAAACATTTCCACTTTGAAATATATTTCAAATACCATTCACAAGGCTTTAAACCAATTTAAAATCTCCCAGGATTTTAAAATTCTCTTATACTTAATCCAAATCTGTTAACAAACACCTTTCCAAATCTCCAAGGTTTTAATTTCAAATTCTGATTTAAATTCTGATTCAATCCATCTGATTTCACGTATTTCACTTCTATGAATTCTAATTGGTTATATATAACCATTTCACATGTTCTAATCTTACTCGATTACAATCACAACCTATATATGATAATATATCACATATCCATACCGTGTCGGTCCATCGTATTCAAGTGTTTATTTACTCCTACCGATACAGTGGATCAAACTGATCGACCAGAATTCATAAACAACTCAGCCAATGAATCTCCACAATATAAAACCATTTTTATATCAAATACAAATTCGCACTCGTATATATACACTCAAACTCAATCTAGGGTATTACTAACCCTATCTCTACCGAGTCACGCCACAGAGCCAAGGTAATTCTTAACCTAAGCTCTGATACCAACTGTAATGACCCGGATTTTTAGCGACTTTGGTTAACGACATAAACTCGATGACGACTAATCAAACATCAAAAAATCCCGGTAATTAATGAAAGAAATTAGAGGGTGAGGATAGATAAGATAGAAACTTAGAATAGAAGAAGAAGAAGAAGAAGAACATCAACATCAGAGTAACTCGAATCTCACAGCGGATCGAATAAAATATAACATAACTTTTGAAATACAAACAGTATATGTATACAATAACATTGCAGAGTACAACACTTACAACACAGCGGAAATAATAATAGTTATAGAATCTTGAAGCCTCCTGCTCCAAGCTCTCCAAGTGAATCTGTAATATCCCGACTACTTGACTGCCCGTACAAATTTAGGGACCCAAGAGTTTAGGGAAAACAAACAAATAAACTTCGGGTCAGTCATGGGACTAGTATGAGTAAAACAGTTTAAATAGTTTGAACAAGTAAACGATATCTCATAAGACCACGCCATGAATACGGAACAGGTTTTTCCCTTATGAGAATCCAACATCTTTGACAAGCAATATCATTCTGATATTATAATAATGTCTAAGTACAAATATATATCAATCTAGCAGAAACATTGTCATCTCATGTTCTACATATATAGTATACAATCAAAATCGCAAGCACGTATTGGACAATGGATTTCCAACTATGACAAGGTATGGAACCATCTTCTGCTAGTGTACCTCTAGAGAGGAATACACTGGGTTCAACAAGATCATCTTGCAACCCGGCCACACATGACCGACCACTCATTTCGCTGACTGTATCGAATGTATATCACCAACGGTTGGGATCAGCAACCATTTCCCGATAAGGGAAAACATCGACAATAGATTATAGAAGTAAATGAAACTCTAGATCAGGTGATTATACACCCTAATAGGTGCGACCTACATAGCCATGCTACCTGCCCAATTTCTGTCATTTACCGGTTGATGAGGCTTGAATTTACGCTTTATCATCACATCAGATTCACTTCGAATGCCACATTGTCAGATCCATCGAAAATCACTAATTGATGTCTACAACAGTACATTACGTGTTAGCTAAGAAGTTTCCTTCTCCGCTTCCACTCTTGGTACGGTTGAAGAAATCAATGTACGTGACCTTTTTGGAAATACTTTGTCAGACATTCATCCATAAAAGTCACCCAGGTTTACATGCCACATCTTCATTCACTTAGAATGTCACATCATCATACCCGCCAAATCACAAATTGATTTCCTAAAAAATACAACGGGTATACAGCTAAGAGAAACGAATTCCTCCGCCACCAACGTATATACGTTTGAAGATATCAACTTACGCGATCCATTGGATATACTCTGTCAGACCTTCGTCCATACAAGTTGTCCTGGGACTGGACAAACCGAAGGCACTATTCAGTATATCCATCTTAGTCACTGTTATCTAAGACTTATACAACAACCCTTGCACTTTACTCCGTCTTCAATTTATCTTTGGCATATATGATTCGCAACGCTTATGCCAATACAGAGTGGTTCTTTGGATAATAATCCAACCGGTCTCTCCATATTAACAACGTTAAAATGGTCAAAACTTCGATAGTCTGTGAGTTAACTATCAAAGAAAAACACGTGTGCAAACAATGATATTATTTCCAGATGGAAATTATATCGATCAAACATCATTTAACATTTAACTCCTTAGTTCATAAATTTACTTATCTCCTGTTTCCCTATATTCGACATTTGCTATTTTCTAATGTTTAGAAAATATATGTTATCAACACTGGAAAACATTTCCAAAACTCCTACGTTTGGATTAAGTAGATGTTTAGATAAAACATCACTATGCCAACTCAAACCATTTCCTTTAATTACTAAATTCACTTAACCATCCTTTACTGCCGAACCTTAACCATTCCTTAGTTAAAAACGAAGCCAATCAAGTTGGGATAGAACTACCTCTCAGACCTTAACTGAACAACACTTCTAACCTTGAAATAGGCAAAGTTCACTGTATATTTATTTAACTAACTTCCTTACTTAACCTTTCTTTCGAATAACTATATTCAGTTAACTCTTTTCAATTTACTCTATTCGATTAACTCCTTATTTGCTTAACTCTATTTGGTTTACTCTATTTGATTTACTCTATTCACTTAACTCATGTCGAATAAACTATATTCGATAACTCCTCTAACTCTATTCGAATAAACTATATTCGATTAACTCCTCTAACTCTATTCGAATAAACTATATTCGATTAACTCCTCTAAATCTATTCGAATAAACTATATTCAATTAACTCCTTTCAAATATCTAGATTTGGTAACTCCTTTCAAATAACTAGATTCGGTAACTCCTTTCGAATAACTAGATTCGATAACTTCTTCTCGAATAACCAATATTCGATTATCTTACTTCGAATAACTTATATTCGATTATCTCACTTCGAATAACCAATATTCGATAATTCTTCTCGAATGAACTATATTCGATTTCTCTTCTCGAATAAACTATATTCGATTACTCTTGTCTTCGAATACACTATATTCGATAACTCTACTTCGAATAAATGATATTCGATAACTCCACTCGATTAACTTTATTTGAATAACTCTAACTGGTCAACTTTAACTCAAACTGGTTAACTCTAACTCTAACTGGTTCACTCTAACTCTAACTGGATAACTCTAGTTGAGTACTCTAACTGGTCAACCCTAACTATTTAACTCCTTTGGGTTACTCTAACTGTTCATCTCTAACTGATTAACTCACTTGAGTTAACTCTAACTGATCAACTCTAACTGGTCAACCCTAACGGATTTACGCTAACTGGTTAACTTTAACTGGTCAACTCTAACTCTAATTGATTAATTCTAACTCTAATCGATTTACTGTAATTCGATTAACTCCTATTTGATAACGTTTATTCATTTATAAAGATTTACTTTTAGTAACGGTTCTTCACTTTATAAACGTTTGTCTTTAATAACGTTACTTCACTTATACAAATGTTGTGTACATATTCTATTTAAACTATCGGTGTTAAACCCAATATCTCTTCTCTATATAAGTTCAGACATATAGATTCCATTTATCGAATGATAAATATTTAATTTAATTTATAAACTGTTATTTATAAATTAATCTTTTCCATTCATCTATTAAAAACAGATTTCCATTTTCTATTCATCTTCTAAATATTCTTTTGATTTAGTTCTATTTATTTAACAAATAAATATTCTTTTAATTAAATCCTATTTATTTAACAAATAAATATCTCCTTTATTCTATTTAGTTTAACCCTTTATTTATTCCCTAAATAAATAAATCCTTTTACTTTTATTTATTCCCTAAATAAATAAATCATTTCTTTCCTATTTGTAAATGTTCTACCAATATTTCTCTTTCTATTTGTTTGACAAATAATTTCCTTTATATTTGTTTTACAAATATTTTCCCTTATATTTGTTTAACAAATATATTTCCCATATATTTGATTTATAAATAAATCCCTTTATATTTGTTTAACAAATAAAATTCCTTTATATTTGTTTTACAAATATAATCCCCTTTTTCAAAATCTTTTTTCTTTTATAATATAAAATCCATTGATTTTATATAAATAAATTATTTTCAAAATATACTTTGAAAATCCCTTTTTCACATTCTGGTATTTCTTATGGTATTTAACACACCATATAACAACGATAAATATCGTCCAAACACACATAATCAATGTTAGGTTATATATCACATTATATATCACAATATATAAATCACAGTAAAATAACTGTTGAGGAATCCAGTTGGACTCCTCCAACATGTTTCCCTGCATCACAGATGTTAGACAATATAATTATCATCACTTGCAGTTCAATATGAATTATTCTGATCAACAGAATCGACATATAAATATTTAACAGTTTATATATATACATATATATATATATATATAATTTCTACTAACTGACTAGCAGTTCAATCAAACAGTCAACACACAATAATCAACAGATAATTAACAGTTCTAAGAATACATTGTTAAAATAGAATTGTTCAGAGTTGGTGAGTTTTACTCACATTGGCGCGTTAACCGTTAAATAATCGGTTTGCTTTCTTTGATTCAGTCAGACAATTTATTTCGCCATAAATTGTACGAGCTCGGATTGACTCCAGTCAGCTCCATGGTGTAGTGTCCGTCCATACGATCCCAACGGATCTTGTTTCATTGAATTTCGTCAACATATGAACAAGTTACGGTGTTTACAAGTTAGTACACTATTTGAAATTTAAATTAAACCTAAACCAATTTCAAACCGGCCTCACCCTAGTTCTTAACGGCCCATTAACCACCCATAGCCCAACCGTTTCACATCTCCTTCTTCCTCCCGTACATACAGGACGCAGCCTCTTCCCTTCCAGACATTTGCTCCGATTTCATCCTCTAACACCACATCCATTCCACCATTTAAAATCACAGAAAAATATCAATAAAACTCCACATCAGAACTCTATCAACCCATACCCTTAACACCCAGTTCGACTCCAAGACAGACATCGCGACATCAGGTTTTGTTCTGGCCATTCACGCACAAAACTTCACTCCGTTCTCGCTCATAACACCACAATACTTCGAACTTATGGTATCGTTGAACTCCTCATAATAATCCGCACCACCACATCCTGTTTTCAATCAGCTCGCACCACCATTCTCGTCATGACTTCCGGCCTTCCACTCTTGCTGAAACCTCTGCACCCCATACCCCTTTTTGTGCAGCTTCGATCACCATCCGCCCCCTACAATTGCTTTAGAGTTTATAGGTCTTTTTCCTTTTCTTTTCGTTTTGCATTTCTGAAGAAAATCCTTGGAGTTTTGAAGAGGGCGAAATGTTTGAGAACCCTTTTTGTGGTGGCTGTGTTTTTTGAGCAAAAAGAATTAGGTCTTAATGTTATTTAGGGGTGTGTTATTTATAAGGGAGGAATACTTAAGGGTTAAGTATAATATGTGAGTAGCTTTGGTTTTACGTGGCTTTGTTTTTGAACGGTAGGAAAATAGATTTTAGGTGATCGGTTTGGGGTCACGGCATATAAGTTTGGGCAAGTTGCATTGTATTTTGCTGTCTTATTTTTGTCCATATAAATTGTCCTTTTCTTTAATGCTTTTGTTTTAAAACAGTAAATATTGTGATGAGGTATCCAAACATTCCAGTATTTGGATGTTATTTTGCTGTCTTATTACCATCACCTAAAATTTCCCAATGACTGTCCTTTAGTTTTAGCTTAGAATGACCGCTGTCAACAGAAATAAAAGTACCGCTGTGGTCGCCATCTGTGAGGACCCGTTACTTCCCCGTGAAGGAAAGAGCGGATACTTTGAGAACAACACACAAATGAACGCAGACGGAAGAACATTTCATTGTTTATTATGACAATTCCATCAGATACGAGAATATACAGAGTATGAATGAATAAATTACATTCGAAAAATATCAGAGATTACAATAAATTACATAGCAGCGGAAAATAATACAAAACACAACTGAAAGTGATACACGGATACAAAGCTTTCCGAGCATCGTTCCAGCAGTAAATCAGGATCCTGTGAATATAAATCTGCAAAACCAAAACTACTAGCTGCCCGTGTCAAAATAAGGGCACCCAGAGTTTAGGTTAAAACAATAAACTCCAGGTCAGTCATGTGACTAGTGTGAGAACTAAAACAGTTATTTAAAACATTACTTTAAAGAAGAATAATTCAAGGGACCACGCCGTATAACACGGAACGGGTTTGCTCCCAAGAATTCCAGTGCATAGAATAAACAGCGCAATGATTTTTCGAAAAATGAAGCTATTATAAGACCCAGGTCCCATCACACAATGCAACGCAAGCCGGAGGATAGGGTTTTCCCTTATAATAGCCAAACATGCTTGGTACGTTTAAAACAAATCATTTGATACTATTATAAGTGTATAGTGTCAAAACATTTTCAATCATAAATATCAATCCTAGGCGGCATGGGTACCATCTATCATGTCGCCATACTAGGCTCTACAAATAAAACCGAAATACACGTATTGGAAATTGGATTTCCGTCATGAGTCGAGGCAAGGGGCAAGCTCCTCTCCGCTTCGAGACACTCTAGCAAATGCCTTGGGACCACACACTCTGGGTAACCCCAGGGATCCTCCAAGACCGGTCCTCTCTTACGTTTGAGGATTAATTATTCCTGAACACACGTTTCTCGGCCCTATAGGACATATAATCGAGGCGCCTCGCATCCAAACCACAAAGGTGAAAAGTATATAAATGTCAGGGCTGGTAGGTCACTAACACCACCCATAGCTAGAAAGAAACGTCGTGCACTCCTTGGGTCCTCATCCCGTTTTTGACTCATACCGAGGTGTGAGGCTCGCGAATCCACGCTATACACAAAGCTACCACGTAGGCCGTGCTTTGATCATCAACCACAAGACTTTGATTTTCAACAGAAGCCTTGATCCATGCAACTCAGCATGCTACACAGGCAATTCATGCCATGCGACTGATGTCCATCGGTATACAACCTCTGAGCTCGTACATCTCAGAGAAGGGCGTTAAGCAAGAGAATAAATTCTCCGCCGCCAAACAGATGTATATTTAACAGAAATCAATCAACACAGAATAAAATCCAATGTCAGACACACAATCCATTTACAAGTTCGTTCTGGGTCTGGACGAAACCGGAGGCACTTTCCTCGCATATCCATCGATCTCCAAGTACGTCTGGACGACCACCAACTGATTCCCTCATCTTGGGTGTACAGCCCAATCAAGATCATCAGTAATTACCCAAATGATGTGAAAACTTCCGGTCTTCAACCACCGTCTTCATCTTCGACATATCGTCGAATCGGTTATTCAGAATGGGTATAAACCCGGCCTTTCCAAACAACCCGCGTATATTAAAAACAAATGTTACACAAACACAACATACGCCTCATTCCAATTCATTAGTCACTAACCGTAAATCAGTAAGTGAGCAACTCCCCAAATATTAACCCCGAAGGCCGAAACCAACATCAGATCAATACCCGGGAAACCATTCTTCTTAACTAACCTACAACTAGTTTCTAAATTTCACATTCTTAGGGGAAGTTCCCATTAATTTTATCCAAGATAAATTCTTTAAATTTATTCTTAAATCTTCCTTTGGATGTCATTTCCAACCAAATTATGGTTTTCCAAACTAGTCGAGATTAGCGAACCACAACGAAGTAATTTTTTATTTTATTTCCCAATCCCAACCTATTCATCCCATGAAGCAAAACTGGTAATACTCCATATCTAACACCACAGTGTTGTCGTTGAAATTAATTACCATTGCATGTTCAAATCTAATTAAGATTTAACTATCGCTTTGGAGCAAAACTGGTGATACTCCATTCTTGCTCACTTTCTAAATTTGATAATTGTAACGACCCGGATTTCGAGCGACTTTGGTTATCGACATAAGCACGATGTCGATAACCAAAACATCGAAAAATCCTGGTAATTAGTGAAAGAAATTAGAGGGTGAGGAAAGATAAGATAGAAAATTAGAATAGAAGAAGAATAAGAACACAACATCAGAGTAACACGAATCTCACAACGGAACGAATAACACATAATAGATAACATATCCTTGAAATAAATCATTATATGTATATAATACATTATCAGAGTACAATACTTACAACATAGCGGAAATAAACTATAGCTATATGATCCTGAAGCCTCCTGCTCCAGCTCTTCCAGTTTATCTGAAAAACCCCGACTACTTGACTGCCCGTACAAATTTAGGCACCCAAGAGTTTAGGGAAAACAACACAAAATAAACTCCGGGTCAGTCATGGGACTGGTGTGAGTAAAACAGTTTAAAAATAGTTCGAACAAGTACACGATATCTCATAAGACCACGCCGTATAACGGAACGGGTTTTTCCCTTATGAGAATCCAAGATAACTTTATATCAAAAACCTTTTGATATTATAATAATGTCTATCAACAACAGTATATATATAATCATCTAGCAGAAACGCTTTCATCTCACGTTCTAGATATATAATATACAAATCAAAACCGCAAGCACGTATTGGTTAATGGGTTTCAACTATGACAAGGTATGGAACCACCTTTCGCTTGTGTACCTCTAGAGAGGAATACACTGGGTTCAACAAGAACATCTTGCAACCCGGCCACACATGACCGACCACTCATTTCGCTTGAGTGTATCGAATGTATATCACCAACGGTTGGGATCAGCAACTGTTTCCCGAATGGGAATGCATCAACAATAGATTTTTAGAAGTAAATGAAACTCTAGATCAGGTGATTATACACCCTACTTCGGTGCGACCGACTTAGCCATGCTGCCTGCCCGATTTGTGTCATTAACCGGATGATGAGGCTAGAAGCTACGCTTTATCATCATACCAGATTCACTTTGAATGCCACATCGTCAAATCCATCAAATCACCGATTGACATCCTCAACCATACATTACGTGTTAGCTAAAAGAAGTTCCCTTCTCCGCTTCCACTCTTGGTACAGTTGGAGAAATCAATATACGTGATCGTCTGGAAATACTCTGTCAGACATCCGTCCATACAAGTCATCCAGGAACAGGATGAACTGAAGGCACTATTCTGTAAACAGGATAGCCCTTGCATAACACCGTCTTCAATTATCTTTGGCATATATGATTTGCCACGCTTATGCAAATATAGAGTGGTTCTTTGGATAATAATCCAACCGGTCTCTCCATATTAACAACGTTAAAATGGTCAAAACTTCGATAGTCTGTGATTTAACTATCGAATAAAAACAGATGTGCAAACAACGATATTATTTCCAAATGGAAATTTATCGATCAAACATCATTTAACATTTATCTCTTTATTTCATTAATCTACTTATCTCCTGTTTCCCTATATTCAACATTTCTTATTTTCTAAATTTGGAAAATATACGTCATTAACAATGGAAAGCATTTCCATTTTGTAACACCCCGAATTTCAGTTAATGCTAAAATTCACTAATTGCAGAATAAATAATCTCAGATGTGAGAATTGGGGGAAACGGGCTTCGTCATTGCGTTCGTCTCGGAAAAATACGCGAAATAGAGTCCGAAATTTTGTAAATCGGAGTCCGTATGGCCCAGTTATGGCCCAATGAAGTTTACAGAAAATTCAAAGTTCAAAACAGATTTAAAATTCAGGTTCAAATTTCGAAATTGGGGCCATTGGGCGCAGGGGGGGAAATTCCCGCCTAGCTACCCAAGTCGACAGCCCTGTCGACTAGGCAGTCGACTTGGCTAGGACCAAGTCGACAGCCCTGTCGACTTGGGTGTCGACAGGGGGTGCTCGGCCAGTTTGGCCTGGTGCACCATTTTAAGGTTTGGCTGTGTTTTGGGGCTGTTTTTTGGAAGTTTCCGAGATCTGATGGTCCTAATCTAATTTAGGGTTAATCTAATGGCCTAAAACACTTGCCTAATCTATAAATAAGACCCTAAGCTAGCCCTAAATGATCATAATCCTATCCTCTAACTAAACTATGCCAAAATTTTCTATGATCATGGCCTCCACTCAAAACCCTAGCCTCCATCCTCTTTCTAAACTATTTCTATGAAGGCTTTCATGTTCATACAAGCATTTTTAAGTTGTATGGGTGGTCATTAGCTTGCATTCATCATCAAGTTGCAAGCTTTATTTTCAAGGCTAGAGTTTTTGGGTGATTTTTGGCAAGGGTTTGCTTATTGGAGTTTAGTGGTGAGTTTCTATAGCCTTAATAATCAATTGTTAAATTGATTATGATAGGATATGATAAGATATGGCTGTGTTTGTGGACCAATGTGTTTATGCAAGTTTAGTATAGTGTATGTTGTGTGTTTTGCGAGTTTTATGCTATATGTTATGCAAGAATAATGCTATGTTTTATGATGCTCATTATGCAAAACACTATGTTGAACATTGATTCATATGTAACATGTTATGCAAGCTATATGTGAGATTATATGCAAGTTCATATGTAACATGTTATGCAAGTTATGTGTTTGGTTATATGCAAGTTATGTGCATGATTATATGCAAGTTCATATGTAACATGTTATGCAAGTTATGTGTTTGGTTATATGCAAGGTATGTGCATGATTATATGCAAGTTCATATGTAACATGTTATGCAAGTTATGTGTTTGGTTATATGCAAGTTATGTGCATGATTATATGCGAGTTCATATGTAACATGTTATGCAAGTTATGTGTTTGGTTATATGCAAGTTATGTGCATGATTATATGCAAGTTCATATGTAACATGTTATGCAAGTTATGTGTTTGGTTATAAGCAAGTTAACATGTGACATGCTATGCAAGTTCACATCTTTGTATGACATAAGAATCATATGCAAGTTACCCCCTTTGTGACATATGTCCTTCATGCAAGTTTGGGTTAAATGCTAGTTGGGTTTAATGTATGCTCATATATGCAAGTTGACACCTTTTTAAACCCATGATAAAGTTATATGCTATGATTGGTTAAACCCATGGCATTTGTGATGAATCTTCCCTTTATCATGTCATGTTATGAGAACGAATTACGTGGGGAACGATGGGGTTAATATGCATGTTAATAAAATGGTGTGAAATGGGTATGCTTAAGCATAACATAAAGTGAATGGACATGATTGGGAATTTACCTATTAAGTTAGGTCTACCCATATTATGGAATTGGGAATTTACCTATTAAGTTAGGTCTACCCATATTATGGAATTGGGAATTTACCTATTGAGTTAGGTCTACCCATATTCTTGAAATTTGTAATTAATTAGGGACAATTAATACAAATTATGGGGGTGATTAATTAGGTGTAATTAATCAACTAAGGCACGAGGTTGGACCATTTTGTAGCATAAGACTGCCCGGAACCGACCGGCAAATCCAGCGGCTACAAGTGATTGGCCCAATGTGAGAGGTCTTAGTCATAAACTAAATACGTGTCAAGTGTAAAGACACGAGGTTAGACTCTGTTATGGTGTAAGGCTGCCCGGAACCAACCGGCATATCCAGCTGCCATAAAAGACAGTCTAATGTGAGAGGTCTTTACAAAGGTTACGATTTTAATTAATTAAGAAACACTTAACCAAATTAGCATGTAGTGAGGCATGAGGGGTTAAGTGGGTGCCTTGGGTGGCAGGTAGTAACTAGTGGGGGTGCCTTGGGTGGCATAAGGAAACTAGTGGGTTGCCTTGGGTGGCAATAGAAAATACGATTAGAATACTTAACCAAAGTGGAACTTGTAATTAAACATGATTAAAGGGTTAAGTAAGTGCCTTGGGTGGCATGTGGGAATCAAGTAAGTGCCTTGGGTGGCATGTGGAAATCTAGTGGGTGCCTTAAGTGGCAATTGAAATATGATTAAATGACAAGCTTAAGTAGTAGCTTGTGGGGGCCTTAAGTGGCAATTGAAATATGATTAAATGACAAGCTTAAGTAGTAGCTTGTGGGGGCCTTGAGTGGCAATTGAAATATGATTAGATGACTTAACCAAACCTTAACATGTAAGTGGGCATGATTATAAAAGAAGGGGTTAAGTGGGATGCACTAGATAAAATGATAAGCTTAAGTAGTAGCTTGTGGGGGCCCATTTCAACCAGTAACCCATATGTATCTTATTGGGCTCGACCCATGTCGAGGACAGGACACGCGTACTGGGCTTGACTATAAGAGGCCAAAACGGGGTAGCGGTGGCAACGCGAGTCCAACGGGTTTCATATGCGTGTATGGACCCGGGCTGGTAGGTAAGATGTTGTTGCATCGTGTAGATATAAGCCGTGCACCATTTGTTGTATCGGGTTGCCACTTTGGGGAGTGATACACCCCATTGTGGGGCCAGCACGGGTATCTACGGTAGGGAGCCGATCGCTTGGGGAGTAGTGGGTACACCTAGTGGAGATAGGGGCAGACGGCACCTATGTAGTCAGCTAGGGGTACACGAAACTACTATTAAAAATTACTAAGTACACTTAGTGGGATCAACCTTTAAGTAGGAATTACCCTTGGGTGGGTAGAACTGGTGTGGTGCAATGTAGGAATTATCCTTGGGTGGGTAAATGCGTCTTTTCGGTTATCTTAGTACATCCTGTGTTTAGTTGGCTATTTAGTGTAGTCATTATCCCCAGAGGGACCGTACCTTGTTTATATCATACCCTAATTACTTTAATGATTGTATTGTTAAGGTTATAGGACTCGCTCAGACTTATGTCTGACCCCGTTGTTTTTTATCTTTTTCCCAACCCTCAGGTTTTCAGAGTGGGCCTAGCACTAGCGGGCTTGGATCAGACCGCTATATCTATCTCTTGGGGCTTGGACCGTAGAAGTAAAGCTCGGTTTATCTTTTCTATTATGGCTATTAAGTTATGTAGTGGGATTATGTACTTTTGTTTTATCAGGATGGATATTATGTACTTGACTCTTGTTTATGGTTCTAGTGTAACCAAACATGTTTTTACTTTCCGCTGCAATGAAATGATGTTTTAAATTCTCAAGTATTACTTATATATGTCTTGTTGTAATTTTTCTGTTCTATATTCACTTAAAATACTCCACCGATGCTATGGCATTCCCTTAGTGAGTGACCGTAGCGGGTGTGGGGTGTTACACGTGGTATCAGAGCTTAAGGTTACCAGAACAGATAAAAATTTTAGAAAAACTATTTTCTAAGAATATTTTTGAAAGGAGTATTTTCAAAAACATGTCTTTTAAGAGAAAAGTTTTTGAAAGAAAAGCATAATCCCGATAGCCATATCTTTATCTTTCGAATTCTCCGTTTTGAATCTCTTCCTCTCTCGTTTTGAGTCTCCCCTCCGCGTATAGATGATCTTTCTAAGATAGATGAGAATGGAAAACCACTTCAAGGGACCTAGACATTAGTCGGACTAGAAGTTGGTTCAAGAAGGAGGAGGACTGGTAGGTACCTATTGGATAGACGATGGGAGGAAGGCTCAAATAGTTGTTGTTTAATGAAGGACGAAACCTCATTTTGATGGGAGGTTACGAGTGGAGAATGGGAAGAAGAGGGCTAGTAGTTATCCTTTTGGAGGAATAGGACACCTTATTAGGATTGTCCAAAGGGGCATGGGAAAGGTATGGAATCTCCTGGAGGGTAGTTGTAATCCCTCACTGCTAGTGTACCAGATGGGGATAGGACCGTTTAGGTTGGAATTTGGATTTCTTTATTTGATTCTGACGCATCGAGTTCGTTTATCTCATCGTTGTTAGTTGAGTCACTGCACTTAGACACCAGTTTAGTTGATGATCCCTTGGTTGTTTCAAACCCAATTGGGGGCTCCATGATGTGTTTGGGTTTGAAAGTTTCTATACTTAGCGTTGAGTTTAGATGTGATGCTTTTTGGGCTTCACGGGCTATGGGTTAGTTTTGGGCATGGACTGGTTATCCAGTAATGGTGCCGTTCTTGTTTGTGGAAGGAGAGTTGTTAAGCTTACGACCCGCTTGGGTAACACTCTCGAGATCTCTTGTAATCCCATGGAATCTGTTATGCTAAGTTATCTAGAATCGCTTGACACGTCGGTCTAGAGTTTGCGATCTGTTAGAGTGGTCCGGGAATACTCGGATATGTTTGAGGAGGTGAAGGGCTTACCTCCGAAGTGGGAGATTGACTTCCGAATATATCTGGTAGACAATGCCAAACCAGTATCTTGGCCAGTGTGCCACATGGCTCCTCGTGAGAGGAGGGAACTCCATAAGCAAGTAGGCGATTTGCTTGAGAAGGGGTTCATAAGACGAAGTATATCGGAGTGGGGTGCTCCAGTAGTTTTTGCCATGAAGGCGGATGGGTCCCTCAGACTTTGTGTAGGCTAAAGAGAACTAAATAAACTCACAAAGAAGAATAGACACCCATTGCCGAGGATTGATGATCTCTTTGATCAGTTAGTTGGCGCCTCAGTATTTTCGCAGTTGGACTTAGCCACGGGGTTTCGTCAGTTGAGAGTGGCTGAGGATAGTATAGAGAAGACTGCCTTTAGGACTCCGGATGGTTTTTTTTATGAGTGGCTGGTGATGCCATTTGGTTTGACGAACGCCCCCGCATACTTTATTGATTTGATGAGAAGGGTGTTTAGGGAGTACCTAAATAAGTTCGTGATGGTCTTTTCTAGGAGCGAAATAAGTTTTCGTATGTGCTCAATAGGTTGAGCAAAGCCAGTTATGGGATAAACGGTGGTTTTGGAGCGAGACTGGCAAGGACATCCAGAGTTGGACAAGGGCTTAATTATTTAGCCGTTTTTACTAGTATCATCTCACATAGGTCGTCTGAATTCAAAGGAGGTATCCCTTGGGTGTTTGTCTGATATTGGTTTAGGCCTTTGGGGCTTGCATTTGGGGGATGTCGAGTTCGACTAGGGTGGTCTGCGTGAGAGATGGATAGTTGTGATGATTTTGGATGGGATTCTTAGCATCCTATGAGTTTGAGATAGCGTATACCCATGGCAAGGGTAACGTGGTAGCGGACGCCTTAAGTAGAAAAAGGTTGTCCTTGGGTTCATTGTTCGTTGAACGACGAAGCTTAGAGTTTATTTCTATGTTTGACTTTAGACCTTCCATTGACTTTGTACCCGGTTTGCTAGCCTCCTTGGAGGTTAGGCCTACTCTTTTGGGGCGTATTGGCGGAGCACAGCGGGACGACCCACAGTTGGTTGAGTTAGTAGAGAAGCTCATGAGGAGGGGGAGTCGTCCAGCCATTTGAGTAGGTACACCCTAGATGGTAAGGGGTGGTTGCGTAGAGACGGTAGACTTTGTGTACCACAAGATGAGGGTTTGAGGAAGGCTATACTTGATGATGCACATCGGTCGAAGATGACCATTCATCCCAGTGGGGAAAAGATGTACCAAGACATGAAGCGAGTTTTCTTTTGGGCCGGTATGAAGAAAGATGTGGCCGAGTATGTCGCTAGATGCTTGGTGTGCTAGCAAGTGAAAGCGGAGCAGAAGAAAACCGGTGGGTTGCTTCACCCATTGGAGGTTCCGCTATGAAAGTGGGATAGTGTCTCGATGGATTACCGAGATCGAGGAAGGGTAATACGGGAATTTGGGTTGTGGTAGACAGACTTACTGAGAGCGCCCATTTTATACCCATGGAGAGTAAGAGAACTGCTCCATGGCTAGCTCCAGTTTACATTCGAGAGATTATTAGATTGCATGGTGTACCTTCCAGTATAGTGAGCGGTCGAGATCCTATCTTCACTAGAGAGTTTTGGAAGAGTTTGCAAGAGGCGGTAGGGACTCGGTTGTGTTTGAGTACTGCATATCATCCTCAGACGGACGGCCAGACCGAGAGGGTGAATCGTATTTTAGAAGACCTTTTGAGGCTATGTATCTTGGATTTTGGAGGTACACGGGAAGAGCATCTTCCATTGGTGGAGTTCGCATGTAATAACAGCTTTCAGTCTAGTATTGGCATGGCTCCTTTCGAAGCTCTTTATGGAAGGCCTTGTCGATCACCTACATGTTGGTGGGAATCTACGGATAAGATCTTACTTGGGCCTGATATGGTTAGAGACTTTGGAAAAGATTGATTTGATTAGAAGAAGGATGAAAGCGGCGCAAGACAGACAGAAATCTTATGCGGACAAGAGGAGGACGGATCTTGAGTTTGACGTTGGGGACATGGTCTTTGTCAAAGTGTCTCCGTTACGGAATGTGGTTCGCTTTGGATCTGTTGGGAAGTTAGCACCAAGGTTTGTTGGACCGTTTACTATTAAGGAAAGGATTGGACAGATGGCCTATAGAGTGGAGTTGCCCGACAGACTTAGTGGTGTACATGATGTATTCCATGTGTCGCATTTGAGGAAGTGCCTACATGAGACCGCAGAGGTGGTAGAGCCGAGCTTGCTTAGAGAAGTGGAAGTAGAGCGTGATGCGACTATTCGACGAGCTCCTACTCCCATCCTTGGGTCAGAGACTAGGAAATTGAGGAATCAAGAGTTTCAACTAGTCAAAGCACAATGGGGAGAAGATGAGAGCAATGCTACTTTGGAGACGGAAGCGAAGATGCGTTCATTGTACCCATTCCTTTTTGAGGGTATGTCTTTTAACTTCTCCTCTATCGTTTGTCTAGTACTTATCTTATCTTTAGTATGTCCTCTCGTTAGTACTTTTGACCTTTAGATAGGGTAAACCTATGGTTGAAACATGTGTTTGAGACATGTTATGATTGATGGATGCATGTGGATTCAAGTGTTTGCTAGTGGTTGCTCGTGGATGCATATACACACATCTAGACACTAGATCGGCTCAGTCACTTCATATTGCATATTGCATATAATTGTGTGTAGGTAGCTATATTTATGGATGTATAATGATTGTGTTATCATAAGGATGATGCATTTTGGTGAATGATTGTGCACTCATGTAGGTAGTGTATGTGTCGATAGGGTTCTCTCGCATACATAATAGATGCATGGCACTATCATGGTTTGCATATGTTCATACATTAGATAGGGAACATATACACACACTTTTTGCATATGCTCATACATCATTAGAAATTGTTTTAAGGACAATGGATGCCCGTGTTTGATGGATTGAGTAGATGGTTGTTTGGATGGTAGGATATGCATTCTCCTTAGCTTAGAGATTTCGGGGACGAAATCCTTTAAGGAGGGGAGAATGTAACACCCCGAATTTCAGTTAATGCTAAAATTCACTAATTGCAGAATAAATAATCTCAGATGTGAGAATTGGGGGAAACGGGCCGCGACATTGCGTTCGTCTCGGAAAAATACGCGAAATAGAGTCCGAAATTTTGTAAATCGGAGTCCGTATGGCCCAGTTATGGCCCAATGAAGTTTACAGAAAATTCAAAGTTCAAAACAGATTTAAAATTCAGGTTCAAATTTCGAAATTGGGGCCATTGGGCGCAGGGGGGAATTCCCGCCTAGCTACCCAAGTCGACAGCCCTGTCGACAGGGCAGTCGACATGGCTAGGACCAAGTCGACAGCCCTGTCGACTTGGGTGTCGACAGGGGGTGCTCGGCCAGTTTGGCCTGGTGCACCATTTTAAGGTTTGGCTGTGTTTTGGGGCTGTTTTCTGGAAGCTTCCGAGCTCTGATGGTCCTAATCTAATTTAGGGTTAATCTAATCGCCTAAAACACTTGCCTAATCTATAAATAAGACCCTAAGCTAGCCCTAAATGATCATAATCCTATCCTCTAACTAAACTATGCCAAAATTTTCTATGATCATGGCCTCCACTCAAAACCCTAGCCTCCATCCTCTTTCTAAACTATTTCTATGAAGGCTTTCATGTTCATACAAGCATTTTTAAGTTGTATGGGTGGTCATTAGCTTGCATTCATCATCAAGTTGCAAGCTTTATTTTCAAGGCTAGAGTTTTTGGGTGATTTTTGGCAAGGGTTTGCTTATTGGAGTTTAGTGGTGAGTTTATATAGCCTTAATAATCAATTGTTAAATTGATTATGATAGGATATGATAAGATATGGCTATGTTTGTGGACTAATGTGTTTATGCAAGTTTAGTATAGTGTATGTTGTGTGTTTTGCGAGTTTTATGCATATGTTATGCAAGAATAATGTTATGTTTTATGATGCTCATTATGCAAAACACTATGTTGAACATTGATTCATATGTAACATGTTATGCAAGCTATATGTGAGATTATATGCAAGTTCATATGTAACATGTTATGCAAGTTATGTGTTTGGTTATATGCAAGTTATGTGCATGATTATATGCAAGTTCATATGTAACATGTTATGCAAGTTATGTGTTTGGTTATATGCAAGTTATGTGCATGATTATATGCAAGTTCATATGTAACATGTTATGCAAGTTATGTGTTTGGTTATATGCAAGTTATGTGCATGATTATATGCGAGTTCATATGTAACATGTTATGCAAGTTATGTGTTTGGTTATATGCAAGTTATGTGCATGATTATATGCAAGTTCATATGTAACATGTTATGCAAGTTATGTGTTTGGTTATAAGCAAGTTAACATGTGACATGCTATGCAAGTTCACACCTTTGTATGACATAAGAATCATATGCAAGTTACCCCCTTTGTGACATATGTGCTTCATGCAAGTTTGGGTTAAATGCTAGTTGGGTTTAATGTATGCTCATATATGCAAGTTGACACCTTTTTAAACCCATGATAAAGTTATATGCTATGATTGGTTAAACCCATGGCATTTGTGATGAATCTTCCCTTTATTATGTCATGTTATGAGAACGAATTACGTGGGGAACGATGGGGTTAATATGCATGTTAATAAAATGGTGTGAAATGGGTATGCTTAAGCATAACATAAAGTGAATGGACATAATTGGGAATTTACCTATTAAGTTAGGTCTACCCATATTATGGAATTGGGAATTTACCTATTAAGTTAGGTCTACCCATATTATGGAATTGGGAATTTACCTATTGAGTTAGGTCTACCCATATTCTTGAAATTTGTAATTAATTAGGGACAATTAATACAAATTATGGGGGTGATTAATTAGTTGTAATTAATCAACTAAGGCACGAGGTTGGACCCTTTTGTAGCATAAGACTGCCCGGAACCGACCGGCAAATCCAGCGGCTACAAGTGATTGGCCCAATGTGAGAGGTCTTAGTCATAAACTAAATACGTGACAAGTGTAAAGACACGAGGTTAGACTCTGGTGTAAGGCTGCCCGGAACCAACCGGCATATCCAGCTGCCATAAAAGACAGTCTAATGTGAGAGGTCTTTACAAAGGTTACGATCTTAATTAATTAAGAAACACTTAACCAAATTAGCATGTAGTGAGGCATGAGGGGTTAAGTGGGTGCCTTGGGTGGCAGGTAGTAACTAGTGGGGGTGCCTTGGGTGGCATAAGAAAACTAGTGGGTTGCCTTGGGTGGCAATAGAAAATACGATTAGAATACTTAACCAAAGTGGAACATGTAATTAAACATGATTAAAGGGTTAAGTAAGTGCCTTGGGTGGCATGTGGGAATCAAGTAAGTGCCTTGGGTGGCATGTGGAAATCTAGTGGGTGCCTTAAGTGGCAATTGAAATATGATTAAATGACAAGCTTAAGTAGTAGCTTGTGGGGGCCTTAAGTGGCAATTGAAATATGATTAAATGACAAGCTTAAGTAGTAGCTTGTGGGGGCCTTGAGTGGCAATTGAAATATGATTAGATGACTTAACCAAACCTTAACATGTAAGTGGGCATGATTATAAAAGAAGGGGTTAAGTGGGATGCACTAGATAAAATGACAAGCTTAAGTAGTAGCTTATGGGGGCCCATTTCAACCAGTAACCCATATGTATCTTATTGGGCTCGACCCATGTCGAGGACGGGACATGCGTACTGGGCTTGACTATAAGAGGCCAAAACGGGGTAGCGGTGGCAACGCGAGTCCAACGGGTTTCATATGCGTGTGTGGACCCGGGCTGGTAGGTAAGACGTTGTTGCATCGTGTAGATATAAGCCGTGCACCATTTGCTGTATCACGTTGCCACTTTGGGGAGTGATACACCCCATTGTGGGGCCAGCACGGGTATCTACGGTAGGGAGCCGATCGCTTGGGGAGTAGTGGGTACACCTAGTGGAGATAGGGGCAGACGGCACCTATGTAGTCAGCTAGAGGTACACGAAACTACTATTAAAAATTACTAAGTACACTTACTGGAATCAACCTTTAAGTAGGAATTACCCTTGGGTGGGTAGAACTGGTGTGGTGCAGTGTAGGAATTATCCTTGGGTGGGTAAATGCGTCTTTTCGGTTATCTTAGTACATCCTGTGTTTAGTTGGCTACTTAGTGTAGTCATTATCCCCAGAGGTACCGTACCTTGTTTATATCATACCCTAATTACTTTAATGATTGTATTTTTAAGGTTATAGGACTCGCTCAGACTTATGTCTGACCCCGTTGTTTTTTATCTTTTTTCCAACCCTCAGGTTTTCAGAGTGGGCCTAGCACTAGTGGGCTTGGATCAGACCGCTATATCTATCTCTTGGGGCTTGGACCGTAGAAGTAAAGCTCGGTTTATCTTTTCTATTATGGCTATTAAGTTATGTAGTGGGATTATGTACTTTTGTTTTATCAGGATGGATATTATGTACTTGACTCTTGTTTATGGTTCTAGTGTAACCAAACATGTTTTACTTTCCGCTGCAATGAAATGATGTTTTAAATTCTCAAGTATTACTTATATCTGTCTTGTTGTAATTTTTCTGTTCTATATTCACTTAAAATACTCCACCGATGCTATGGCATTCCCTTAGTGAGTGACCGTAGCGGGTGTGGGGTGTTACACATTTCTTGTTTCCTTTATTAGAAAACATTTCTGGTTTCTTATTTGGAAAACATTTCCAAAGCTTCTTCATTGGACTTAGGCAGATGTTTAAACAAACCATCGCTATGCCAACTCAAACCATTTCCTTTACTGCCGAACCTTAATTATTCCTTAGTTAAAAATGAAGTCAATCAAGTTGGGGTAATACTACCTCTTAGACCTTAAATGAACAATATTTCTAACTTTGAAATAGGCAGAGTTCACTTTATATTCCTTTACTAACTTCCTTACTTAACCCTCCTTCGAATAGCTATATTAGATTGACTCTTTTCACTTAACTCCTTTCGATTAACCCTTATCAATTAACTCTATTGGTCTAACGCTATTGGATTAACTCTATTTGACTAACGCTATTGATTTACTCATTTCACTTAACTCCTTTCAAATAAACTATATTCGATAACTCCTTTTACTTTCTTCGAATAAACTATATTCGATTAACTCATTTTACTTTTATTCGAATAACTATATTCGATTAACTCATTTGCTTTAACTTTAATCGATTAAACTAACATCGATTAACTTCCTTTACTTTATTTTCTAATCGATTAACTAACATCGATTAACTTCTTTTAACTCTAACTCTAATCGATTAAACTAACATCGATTAACTTCTTTTACTTTATCTCTAATCGATTAACTAACATCGATTAACTTCTTTTAACTCTATTCGAATAAACTATTCATTTATAAAGATTTACTTTTTGTAACAGTTCTTCACTTTACAAATGATTTCCCTTTTATAAAACTCTATTTGTTTTAAAAACATTTTTCCCTTTTATAAAACTCTATTCGTTTTAAAAACATTTTTCCCTTTTAGTTATATTCGAAATATTTCCTTTTATAAAATATGTTGATTTTATAAAATCCCTTTATTTCAATATACATTGAAATAATTCCTTTTTACATCCCAGGGTCTTTTATGATATTTACAATATCGAATAACAATGATCAACATCATTCCAACACCCGTAATCCATAACAGATTATATAACACATCATATATCACAATATATGAAAACAGTAAAATAAATGTTGAGGAATCCAGTTGGATTCCTCCAACCTGTTTCCCTGCATCACAGATGTTAAACAATATAGATAACATTACTTTCAGTTCTATATGATACATTCTGTTAAACAAAATCAATATAGTAATTTAGCTAACTGACTAGCAGTTCAATCAAACAGTCAACACACAGTCAATCAGCCAATATCTAACAGTTCTAAAAATACAACATGAAATTATAAATTGTTCAGAGTTGGTGAGATTTACTCACATTGGCGCGTTAATCGTTAAATAACGGTTTGCGTTATTTGATTTTTGACGGACAATTTATTTCGCCATAAATTGTAACGAGCTCGGATTCACTTCCAGTCAGTTCCAGTGTGTAGCTCTCGTCCGTACGGTCCCAACACGACAAACCGTTCGAGATTCTTTAAAACTTCAGTCGCTTGTTTCTGCGCCCGATCTACTAAGAACAATACACCCTATTTCAATTTGTAATTTATGTTCCCGTCCCCTTCTTCTTTCTTCTTTGCTACTTGACGTCCTACCCTTTTGGGCTTTCTTTTCTTTTTATTTCTTTATTCTCTTTTGTTTTTAATATCACCTAGGCTTCACATTTTCTGATCGGCCCACACTCAATTAAAGACCCACGTGGCACCTTCTTCCACCAAACAATCTTCACCGCTACAGATTTTACATTTCCTATTTCCAAACTCACGTCCACATTTATGGTTCCATTTTCCAAAAGAAACTCCATCTGCTACTTCAATTCCAACGCAATTGATCTCCTAACCGAAAACAGAAGTCCACAACTTCCATTCGCTGTATACTGTAGCGACTCCTTCCCCCATAATCAAACCGTAACCTGCTCTAGTTTCTTGAACCATGATCACTTCGTTCCTCCCACTTCCGCTCACTGATTCCCATCCCCTCTTCTATACTTTTCCATCCTCCAATATGCGGCGTCAGCTTCCTCCACAGTAACTCACAGAGGAGTGCGACACAAAATCACCAATACTTACCGTATCTCACTCCCTCCTATTTCATACCATTTTAGTGTAACTCGAACCCAGTTACCACTTCCGACGTTCCCTAATTTCGAGACTCCCACAAATAGGGTCGATATTTTTAAGTTCAGAAAATCCCAAACTGATGCACGCAAGTGCTATCTTCAACTACGACTTCAAAAATGACAATAAAACATGAAGCATTGCTTCGAAAATCTGCAAAAGCTCAACCCTAGCTTGCGTCGATGATAAGAGCAGCAACTGAATGGTCGTCAAACTAAATGAAAGTGGTATAGGATGGAAGCCCCGGTCCTAACGATCTCACAGAACTCCGCTTTGTGATTTAAAGGATTTATTTGAATTTTCTCTTGATTTTTGTTTTGCTGCGATTTGTGTTTGAGGAACTAGAGTGGCGGCTTGATATTTTAACTGTGAAATGAGATTAGGTTTTAAAAAAAATGGGAGGGGTATTTATATACATGTATATATAGAGTACGTGTTTTCCTTTGTGTCCGGGTGTTGATCTTCATTTTGGGTGGTTGTCTCTACGTAAGCGTATGGTGATTGGTTACCACCAAACCTTTGTTTATCTCGCAAGCTGAAATGGTTGTAATATATATTTGTTTTAAAAGTTATGAACTTCAATTTGCTCCATTCCGCTTACGTACGGCAGCTACAGTCAGAAATGAAAACACCATGGTGATGAGTAAGGTACCATGATTTCAAAAATATAATAATACCGGTAGATTGACTCATATTTTGAAACCTCAAAATGTTGATTATAGGGTGCAAAATACGCCAAATAAAAAGATGCTTATTTAATTAATTAAAAATTACAATAAAATTCTAAAAATTAAATTATAACTATTTCCCAAAAGAACCTTGTTTAAATTCACAACCGATATTCAAATATATTTGAATAACCGTTATGGCCACGAACGAATATATCGCTGTTTTTCTGAATATTTAATTTGGACATAACTCAAAATCTACACGACGAAATCTCGATTTTTCTCTTCCACTAGAAATATATACTCCGCCAGCTCCACACGTTTCTTGTTTCAAAGAAATCCGGCTTAAAACGAATCCTGTACATTCAGTTGAAGTTCGAATCGCCAATTTACGAACTACAGCGCCATTTCGAGCTCGTTTATAATTATATTATAAACTATACGTTCAACTGTCGACAATTGAATATATACGTTATTCAAATTCAATTCCAAGCTGAATTAAATATCACAGATGATCTGGTTCACACCATTTCGTCATTTCAGCCAATTCTGATATTTCGGAATTAAATATATTATTTAATTATTATTTTAATTAAATATTCACCATTATTTAATTCCACGACCATTAAATTCACTATATCACCATTGATATAATTAAATAAATTAATCATAATACCCCTGCCAATGCGGGTCATTACATTCTTCCCCACTTAAAATAATTTTGTCCTCGAAATTGCTAAAAGGTAGAGGACGACCCTATCGACTGGTTAGAACATATTTGTTCACTTCTTAACTTCAGTTTCAACTGAACCAATTTAATTTTCAATTAAATTATTAATAAATTCTTATCAACGAAAAATTTCAAAAATCTTGAAAATTTTCTAACGCCTTAACTCTTCGAAAAAAAAATTTGACAGCACCTCCTTTGTACTGGTCAATAGGTCAAACCACCACTCGCCTCTCTGGGCCATCTCCAACCCAAAAGAAAATCAAACAGTCAAGCGGCTTGCCAATTCGGCTCATAAATCTTATATCCAATAGAAATATAAACATTTACCTTTTTGTCAGCATATCATTATATCCTTTCCACCTGTTATCAATTCGGTGGATACATGGGTCATCCCAATCAAATCCCCATCTGCTTTTATCCACGACACAACCATTCGCTTATATCCTAAGTCGAATTTTATTTCAAATTCGAGTTCCATTCTCGATTTCAAACTCTTAACTTCCCAATCCAATTTTCATTTCAAATTCTTATCTCGACAATCCAATTTTATTCTAGAATTTTTTTTCCTGATATCGTTCTATTTCCATTCAGTTTTCACTTAACTGTTTCAATTCAATTCCAGCTTACTTTCGCAAACTTCTATTTAAATTTGTTCTTAATTCAAACAGTCTCTTCCTGGGAATTTTAAACAGTTTACTTTTTCAAAAATCAAAATTTTCCTTTTGAACATGTCACTGAGCCCTCAATTTATATTCCATTAGTTAAATCACTTCTCTATTTCTTTATCAATATTTGTTAACCAAATATTTTCAATAACCATATTGGCCTTTTATGTCATTTGGAAAACATTTCCGAATATCGCCTTCCTTTATTTTCTAAACTTTAGAAAATATATGCTATTTATTATTGGAAAATATTCCAATTACTTATCTCTTTTCCGATCTCGTTTATTTCTATATTTTAGGAAATATTCTTTATTATATTTCCAAACTTACACTTATTTGGGTTAAAACGGATTTTGTGTAAAACATCGTTACGACAACCCAAATATTATATTCAACTAACTCTTATTCAACATTGATCTTCGAGCCTGAAATCTTACTATTTATTTGTTAATAATGAAATCAATCAAGTTGGGGTATAATTACCTCTTAGACCTTGACTGAATAACATTTATAACGTCAAAACAGATATGACTACTTACTCGAATAATCAATACCATACAACTACTTATTTACTTTTAAACACGTATACCCTTTCTCTTTCTATTCTTACTATATTTTATTCTAGACTTCCTTTTTGATTATACTATTCTATTTCTAAGTTCGTTTTCTTATCGACTTCGATATATATATCGATACGTTGGTTTCTAACTATCAAATCATCTTAAAAATATTCTAACTCCTTAAATTCTCGGAAAAATTCGCCATAACCTCCTTTGTACCTGGAGCGTGGGGATATTTCAAATAGCCTCCCATGGCCCTCACCAATCCAAAAGAAAAAGAAAAAGCCAAACGGCTAGCCGATACGGCGCATAAAATCTCATATATGAATTAAATACATACCTTTTCGTCGAGCATTCTATTTATATACCTTCATACCTTATCCATACCTATCTCATGTATATTTATACATTTCTAATTCATTTCAACTTAATCCAATCATTTTAACTTAGTTCGTTAAGTGATTTTCAAATTACTGGTTTGCCCATTCCAACTTTTTATTTGAATATACATGTTCAAATATAGGTTTAACCTGTTTATCAACTAATTGAATTTCATTCCAATTCTCCTATTCAAATTCTATATATGAATTTCATTATTCAAATCTATTTTCAAACTCCATTTGAATACCTATATTCAAATCTATTTGAATTCTCTTTATTTCATTTCAATTCCCTTTGAATCTTCTATATTCAAATTTCAAATTCAATTCTATTTGAATCTTCTTTATTCAAATTTCATTTTCAATTCTATTTGAATCCTATACATTCAAACTTCATTTCAATTTCGATATTCAAATCCTATATTTGAATTCCATTTGAATTTCTATATTCAAACTCTATTTCAATTTCATTGAATTTCATATATTCAAACTCCCTTTGAATTTCTATATTCAAATCCCCTTTGAATTTTCTATATTTAAATTCTATGTTTGAACTTGCTTTATTCAAATTCCTTTAAATAAGTCTCGATTTCAATTCCTTTTGAAATCGATAATTCTACCTTTGGAAGATAGATTTCCCTTTCAATTTCACACTTGTATTTTTATTTTTATTTTTACTGAATTATCCAATGATAATTCTTTTCACTTCATTTATAAACTTCGTTTATAAAAGAACTTCTCGTTTTATTTCTTTTAAAACGAGTTAATATTTCAAATCTATTTAAAAGTTCAAATTCTATATTTTAAATCCCATTTTGAAATTCAACACAACTTGTCTTTCCCAAAATAAATTCAAAATAGTATCTCTGGTAGTAATTCGTCACTTACAACTCGAAAATGAATACTGATGATGCAGCTGTCATCATCAGAATCTATTTCCCAGTGACCGAAGTGAGTTCAATACTATAAAACCATTTCTAAACATTTCTACTTTGAAATTCGTTTCAAAATATAATTCACATGGCTTGTAAAATAATTTAAAATCTCCCAGGATCTTAAATTTTCCTTACCTTTAATCCAAATCCATTTACAAACACTTATCCAATTCTCCAGAGTTTTAATTCAATTTCTGGTTTTAATTCATCTGACTTCACGTATTTCACTTATATGAATTCTGATTGGTTATTTACATAACCATTTAATTTATAATCTTACTCGATTATAATAACAACCAATATATCCACTATATTATAATTTTGATATATATATCTTCTCTATATCAAGATTTATCTTGGGTAAACTTATTTTAATTTACCTTCTTTTCAAAACATATCATGCCGACCCATCGTATTCAAGTGTTTTTAAACTCCTACCGATATAGTGGATCAAACTGATCGACCAGAACTCATCAACAACTCAACCAATGAATCCCCACAATATAAAATTATTTTTATATCATTTACAAATACGTTCACTCGTATATATACACTCAAACTCAATCTAGGGTATTACTAACCCTATCTCTACCGAGTCACGCCACAAAGCCAAGTAATTCTTAACTTAAGCTCTGATACCAACTGTAACAACCCGGATTTCGAGCGACTTTGGTTATCGACATAAGCACGATGTCGATAACCAAAACATCAAAAAATCCTGGTAATTAGTGAAAGAAATTAGAGGGTGAGGAAAGATAAGATAGAAAATTAGAATAGAAGAAGAAGAAGAACACGACATCAGAGTAACACGAATCTCACAGCGGAACGAATAACATATAATAGATAACATATCCTTGAAATAAATCATTATATGTATATAATACATTATCAGAGTACAATACTTACAACACAGCGGAAATAAACTATAGCTATATGATCCTGAAGCCTCCTGCTCCAGCTCTTCCAGTTTATCTGAAAAACCCCGACTACTTGACTGCCCGTACAAATTTAGGCACCCAAGAGTTTAGGGAAAACAACACAAAATAAACTCCGGGTCAGTCATGGGACTGGTGTGAGTAAAACAGTTTAAAAACAGTTCGAACAAGTACACGATATCTCATAAGACCACGCCGTATAACGGAACGGGTTTTTCCCTTATGAGAATCCAAGATAACTTTATATCAAAAACCTATTGATATTATAATAATGTCTATCAACAACAGTATATATATAATCATCTAGCAGAAACGCTTTCATCTCACGTTCTAGATATATAGTATACAAATCAAAACCGCAAGCACGTATCGGGTAATGGGTTTCCAACTATGACAAGGTATGGAACCACATTTCGCTTGTGTACCTCTAGAGAGGAATACACTGGGTTCAACAAGAACATCTTGCAACCCGGCCATACATGACCGACCACTCATTTCGCTTGAGTGTATCGAATGTATATCACCAACGGTTGGGATCAGCAACCGTTTCCCGAATGGGACAGCATCAACAATAGATTTTTAGAGGTAAATGAAACTCTAGATCAGGTGATTATACACCCTACTTCGGTGCGACCGACTTAGCCATGCTGCCTGCCCGATTTCTGTCATTAACCGGATGATGAGGCTAGAAGCTACGCTTTATCATCATACCAGATTCACTTTGAATGCCACATCGTCAAATCCATCAAATCACTGATTGACGTCCTCAACCATACATTACGCGTTAGCTAAAAGAAGTTTCCTTCTCCGCTTCCACTCTTGGTACAGTTGGAGAAATCAATATACGTGATCATCTGGAAATACTCTGTCAGACATCCGTCCATACAAGTCATCCAGGAACAGGATGAACCAAAGGCACTATTCTGTAAACAGGATAGCCCTTTCATAACACCGTCTTCAATTATCTTTGCCATATATGATTTGCAACGCTTATGCAAATAAAGAGTGGTTCTTTGGATAATAATCCAACCGGTCTCTCCATATTAACAACGTTAAAATGGTCAAAACTTCGATAGTCTGTGATTTAACTAACGAATAAAAACAGATGTGCAAACAACGATATTATTTCCAAATGGAAATTTATCGATCAAACATCATTTAACATTTATCTCTTTATTTCATTAATCTACTTATCTCCTGTTTCCCTATATTCAACATTACTTATTTTCTAAATTTGGAAAATATACGTCATTAACAATGGAAAGCATTTCCATTTCTTGTTTCCTTTATTAGAAAACATTTCTGGTTTCTTATTTGGAAAACATTTCCAAAGCTTCTTCATTGGACTTAGGCAGATGTTTAAACAAACCATCGCTATGCCAACTCAAACCATTTCCTTTACTGCCGAACCTTAATTATTCCTTAGTTAAAAATGAAGTCAATCAAGTTGGGGTAATACTACCTCTTAGACCTTAAATGAACAATATTTCTAACTTTGAAATAGGCAGAGTTCACTTTATATTCCTTTACTAACTTCCTTACTTAACCCTCCTTCGAATAGCTATATTAGATTGACTCTTTTCACTTAACTCCTTTCGATTAACCCTTATCAATTAACTCTATTGGTCTAACGCTATTGGATTAACTCTATTTGACTAACGCTATTGATTTACTCATTTCACTTAACTCCTTTCGAATAAACTATATTCGATAACTCCTTTTACTTTCTTCGAATAAACTATATTCGATTAACTCATTTTACTTTTATTCGAATAACTATATTCGATTAACTCATTTGCTTTAACTTTAATCGATTAAACTAACATCGATTAACTTCTTTTACTTTATTTTCTAATCGATTAACTAACATCGATTAACTTCTTTTAACTCTAACTCTAATCGATTAAACTAACATCGATTAACTTCCTTTACTTCATCTCTAATCGATTAACTAACATCGATTAACTTCTTTTAACTCTATTCGAATAAACTATTCATTTATAAAGATTTACTTTTAGTAATAGTTCTTCACTTTACAAATGATTTCCCTTTTATAAAACTCTATTTGTTTTAAAAACATTTTCTCCTTTTATAAAACTCTATTCGTTTTAAAAACATTTTTCCCTTTTAGTTATATTCGAAATATTTCCTTTTATAAAATCTGTTGATTTTATAAAATCCCTTTATTTCAATATACATTGAAATAATTCCTTTTTACATCCCAGGGTCTTTTATGATATTTACAATATCGAATAACAATGATCAACATCATTCCAACACCCGTAATCCATAACAGATTATATAACACATCATATATCACAATATATGAAAACAGTAAAATAAATGTTGAGGAATCCAGTTGGATTCCTCCAACCTGTTTCCCTGCATCACAGATGTTAAACAATATAGATAACATTACTTTCAGTTCTATATGATACATTCTGTTAAACAACATCAATATAGTAATTTAGCTAACTGACTAGCAGTTCAATCAAACAGTCAACACACAGTCAATCAGCCAATATCTAATAGTTCTAAAAATACAACATGAAATTATAAACTGTTCAGAGTTGGTGAGATTTACTCACATTGGCGCGTTAATCGTTAAATAACGGTTTGCGTTATTTGATTTTTGACGGACAATTTATTTCGCCATAAATTGTAACGAGCTCGGATTCACTTCCAGTCAGTTCCAGTGTGTAGCTCTCGTCCGTACGGTCCCAACGCGACAAACCGTTCGAGATTCTTTAAAACTTCAGTCGCCTGTTTCTGCGCCCGATCTACTAAGAACAATACACCCTATTTCAATTTGTTATTTATGTTCCCGTCCCCTTCTTCTTTCTTCTTTGCTACTTCACGTCCTACCCTTTTGGGCTTTCTTTTCTTTTTATTTCTTTGTTCTCTTTTGTTTTTAATATCACCTAGGCTTCACATTTTCTGATCGGCCCACACTCAATTAAAGACCCACGTGGCACCTTCTTCCACCAAACAATCTTCACCGCTACAGATTTTACATTTCCTATTTCCAAACCCACGTCCACATTTATGGTTCCATTTTCCAAAAGAAACTCCATCTGCTACTTCAATTCCAACGCAATTGATCTCCTAACCGAAAACAGAAGTCCACAACTTCCATTCGCTGTATACTGTAGCGACTCCTTCCGCCATAATCAAACCGTAACCTGCTCTAGTTTCTTGAACCATGATCACTTCGTTCCTCCCACTTCCGCTCACTGATTCCCATCCCCTCTTCTATACTTTTCCATCCTCCATTATGCGGCGTCAGCTTCCTCCACAATAACTCACAGAGGAGAGCGACACAAAATCACCAATACTTACCGTATCTCACTCCCTCCTATTTCATACCATTTTAGTGTAACTCGAACCCAGTTACCACTTCCGACGTTCCCTAATTTCACGCGAGACTCCCACAAATAGGGTCGATATTTTTAAGTTCAGAAAATCCCAAACTGATGCACGCAAGTGCTATCTTCAACTACGAGTTCAAAAATGACAATAAAACATGAAGCATTGCTTCGAAAATCTGCAAAAGCTCAACCCTAGCTTGCGTCGATGATAAGAGCAGCAACTGAATGGTCGTCGAACTAAATGAAAGTGGTATAGGATGGAAGCCCCGGTCCTAACGATCTCACAGAACTCCGCTTTGTGATTTAAAGGATTTATTTGAATTTTCTCTTGATTTTTGTTTTGCTGCGATTTGTGTTTGAGGAACTAGAGTGGCGGCTTGATATTTTAACTGTGAAATGAGATTAGGTTTTAAAAAAAATGGGAGGGGTATTTATATACATGTATATATAGAGTACGTGTTTTCCTTTGTGTCCGGGTGTTGATCTTCATTTTGGGTGGTTGTCTCTACGTAAGCGTATGGTGATTGGTTACCACCAAACCTTTGTTTATCTCGCAAGCTGAAATGGTTGTAATATATATTTGTTTTAAAAGTTATGAACTTCAATTTGCTCCATTCCGCTTACGTTCGGCAGCTACAGTCAGAAATGAAAACACCATGGTGATGAGTAAGGTACCATGATTTCAAAAATATAATAATACCGGTAGATTGACTCATATTTTGAAACCTCAAAATGTTGATTACAGGGTGCAAAATACGCCAAATAAAAAGATGCTTATTTAATTAATTAAAAATTACAATAAAATTCTAAAAATTAAATTATAACTATTTCCCAAAAGAACCTTGTTTAAATTCACAACCGATATTCAAATATATTTGAATAACCGTTATGGCCACGAACGAATATATCGCTGTTTTTCTGAATATTTAATTTGGACATAACTCAAAATCTACACGACGAAATCTCGATTTTTCTCTTCCACTAGAAATATATACTCCGCCAGCTCCACACGTTTCTTGTTTCACAGAAATCCGGCTTAAAACGAATCCTGTACATTCAGTTGAAGTTCGAATCGCCAATTTACGAACTGTAGCGCCATTTCGAGCTCGTTTATAATTATATTATAAACTATACGTTCAACTGTCGACAATTGAATATATACGTTATTTAAATTCAATTCCAAGCTGAATTAAATATCACAGATGATCTGGTTCACACCATATCGTCATTTCAGCCAATTCTGATATTTCGGAATTAAATATATTATTTAATTATTATTTTAATTAAATATTCACCATTATTTAATTCCACGACCATTAAATTCACTATATCACCATTGATATAAATAAATAAATTAATCATAATACCCCTGCCATACAATAATTTAAATTATCAATTCACATTTCAATCTGATTACAGATTCATTAAAACTCCTTTCACTGAGTTAAAGAACTAATGTCATTTAAAACACAGTTCACGATAAACCCAAATCACATTCTATTTATTATCGGGTTAAAGAACAAGTGTTATTTAAAACACTGTTCACGATAAACCCACAAATCACTTCTAATTTAATTTCAATCAAATAATTTAGAAATTCCAATTATTCAAAACCCCTTTTTAAATCCAATTTATTTATTTAAAAATAGTTGGGTTTTAATTTTAGTTCTGAACTAGTTCATTTCGATAAAAATCTATTTTTATCTTTTCTAATATGGAGTTTTTCATCCAAATTTTTCCCAAATCATTACTTACGATTTTACACAAATTATTACTATTTTTATTAATTTTATCAAGGCCCGTACAGCCGATTTCCATCAACGGCCACCGAACTGCACTTGCAACGACCTTTTCCAAATTTGATTTAGACGTATATCCAAATCCAACCGTTAGATTTCAAATTTCTAATATTCGTTAGGAAGCTCTTTACGATACGAACCCAACGGTTCTGGTTTTAGGAGAATCCGACGGTCGGATCTCCCGTAATGTCCGTTCGAAATCAATGGTCGAAATTCACGAACTGCCGCGGCGCGGTGCGTTCTATTCAAGCCATTATATTATATATATAATATATATAATATATATTTCGTCGATTCCTTTTTAAAACGAATTTTATAAATAGTTTTAAATTCGTTCAAAAACATTTCAACTTCCATTTCTAATTCAATTAAAATTTCAATTCATTCTATATTCAATTCAATTCTAATTTGCTTTATATATATTCGATTTTTATCTCTTTTCAATATTCATTATAATAACGAATATAATCGATATAAATATCGTTCGCGTCCAAATAGCGCATCTCTAATCAACACGGCTTTATATATTTCAATAATTCTGTTATTCTATTCAACAAATGAATATTTATTCTATTCAATACGTGAATCTATATTTTTGCCAACACATGACTAATCTCAACGAATGAGTACTGTCCACGTGTGACTATTTTTGTTATTTAATATATTTTATAAAAATTAAGGTATCTATCGTTTGATTTAAAATCAGACTCCAACCGTAAATTAGTAAGAGAATGATTCCCTAAATATTAACCCCGAAGGCCGAAACCAACATCAGATCCATATCCAGGAGACCACTCATCTTATCTATTTTCCAGTTAGTTTCTAATTTCAAATATGATAAAGATGTAGATTTTATTGTTAAAATATTTTGTTCAACACATGACTAATCCCAACGGATGAGTACAGTCAACACATGAACCTTTATTTTATAATATAAAGATGTAAATTTTATTGTAAAAATATTTCATTCTACACATGACTAATCTCAACGGATGAGTATTGTCAACACATGAACCTTTATTGTATAATGATAAAGATGTAGATTTTATTGTAAAAATATTTCTTTATCTTTTAAATTGGAATGAGGCCCAATCAATTACCATATAAAGTTAATTATATGGATTCCAAACAACACATGTATATAATAGCAACAACAAATAATCAACCATCATCCAAAGTGCACTACACTGTATGAGCATCAAATATAGATATCTAACGCTTATAACAGCCTGTCAATCAATCGATCGACATACAACTAATTATTGGGATTAGCGTATGCCGTATTTTATCCCAATACCCGTGTGGGGTTTCAAACAATCAAACACAGATTTTTATTTGTGCAGTTGGGCGATGTGTAAAATTTATCGTCCCAATCAATGTCAGTCAAATCAGTGTACATAAACAAATTGTCCGGTTTGTAAATGAATATTTATTTATTCACATTCACGTTAAAATTTATATTTTTAACGATAAAACATTTTATTCAACCTTTGAAAATATTCTATTCAGTTCATTTATTAAATAAAATGATATCTTTATTTTTCTAACTTATTTTAGAAAATTTCGGCGGCATAACGGCGCGATACTAGAAACGGGACGAGGCCTAGCCTTATCCCCGGTCTAGTGAAGGCCCACGCCATTCACACATCAATCATATCCATTCCATTTCACCAAACAATTCAATTCAAACCAAATAATCTAACTAACTACACAACCAAACAAACAAGTCCATGATCTGTGGACGATGGTGTCGGGTGCTACTAAACACCGTCTGCATCCTAGTATATATATATAACTAGAAAAAGAAATTTAGAGTGAGAAATTCTCACCGATAGCTAATCCAATCATCTCGACTCTTCTTATGTAGAAAATTTTGTTGTTCTCGCCTTTTGTCACTTTCGTTGCCCGTAGCCACTACATGTATAAAAATCACATTTTTATTATCTACATTACATAAAAATCTTATCTTTATATCTTCTATAAGTTAAAAATCGGATTTTTATCCTCTCTATAATATAAAGATCATATTTTTATTTACTTCATATGTCAAAACTGTAGAAGTTTTAAAATGGAGAAAACTCACTTTTTTTTCTAACGCCCGGATTCGCTGTTCGGGTCCTAGACTTTGCAAACGAGCTTCAATCTTCACACCATCTTTTTTCTAGCTTAAACGCGCCATTCCAGACAACTTTCTCCTAAGGATCTTTTTGCCGAAATTGCTCCAATTCGCCAGAATTCGCGAAAGTACCCGAATTTTACCGCTTTTGAACAGCAGACTTCGAACACATTTTCTGAGCACCTCCGCACTCCAAAATATGACTTCCATATAACCAAATCAAAGAGAATTTCGTGCTCTACAACTTTGGTCTAGAGGGACTTTGGCCAAAAGCGTACCGTTTGGGTGTTATTAGCGAAATACGGTCAGGGATTTATTTGCAAAACGGGCGATTAGTGTAAAATGGGTTTTTGCCGACCGGGGGGCCCACGGCCGGAGTTGGGTGGCTAGGGTTGGGCGCCGGACCTGATTGGGCGTGGGGAGGCGGCTTAGGGGCGGCGGTGGTGGTGGTGGGGCCCGTGGTGGTGGCGGTGGTGTTGTGAGGCTTAGGGTTCTTGAAAAGAGGAGAGAGAAGGAGGAGGAGGAAGAGGAGGAGGAGAGGAGGAGGGGGTGCGGCGGCTCGAGGTGGTGCGGCAGCGGGGAGGAGGGCGGTGGCAGCGGGTTTGGGGAGGAGGGGGCCATTTTTGAGTTTTTGTGAAGAAAGAGGAAGAGGAAGAAAGTGAAGAAGAAAAGGAAGTAAAAGTGTTTATATGCTAGTTTCTCACGTATCGCCTGAACGCTAGCGATCTCCGATGGCCGCGGATTTCGGACACGAGATAGTAGACGTGAAGACGAGTCCAACGAAACAAGTTTCGTCGAATTCCGAGTTCGTTTGATCATTCAAAAAAAATCACAAAAATGCTCAGATAAGCTCTAAAAATGCAATTTTGCCGCACCTTTTCTTCTCGCACGCTCACATGCTAACTCAACAAATCAAGCCCTCTTGGATTTAACCATTATTAGACGATACGAATCCATAAAAAAAACGAAATCGAATTCTGAGGTCGTATCGATAATGTTCCTTTGTAAAATGACTGCCTGCTTTTGAACAAATGGTTTTGCTTCGCATGGCCACATACTGACTCCGTTCGACGCGCCATTTGGAACATAACACTAATTTGTCATTATGAATCCATAAAAATTTATCTCGTCGAATTCTGAGCTCGTATGCAAAATTTCACTTTTTAGGGGCTATGTTTTGTTAACCGAAAAGCTCCTGTCAATTGCCACTATTCCGGATATCGGAATATATCGAAGCTTATACATTTCGGAGTTCTAAACGGCATTTTGAACTCAATGGAGGTGGTTTAGAGTCCAAATTCATCTATATGTAAAATTTGACTTTTTGGGCCATGTATAATTTACATAGCGACTATTCTGAATTTTCAACTGGGCATAACTTTTGATTCCCGCTATGAAATTTCGATTTTTCGGATTCGTTGGAAATATATTCACGAATAGATTCAAATATTTTTGGTTTCACTAAAATCCGGATTGTTTTGCACCCGGTACATTCAATTGAAGTTTGAAATCGAATTATCGAACTACCACGCCATTTTCAATTCCTTTTATAATTATATATAATTATTTACATTCTAACGCCGATCTATATAAATATACACGTTCTAATTCTTTTCAAAATAAATTTCTCGTCGTTGTTATTTAAAATAATTCATTTTAAATATTCAAAATTCATTAAAATTGCCAAAATAAAAATTTTTAACTGGCTCTGAATTTCCGGGTTATTACAATCTCCCCCACTTAAAACTTTTCGTTCCGAAAAGGAACAAAGTCGAAATTGGTTTTATTAATCAACTCTATGTTCGATCTGGCTTCCATTCTCCAACTTTTCAGTTTCTGAGAATTTTCAAATTTTCAAAAATTTGGCTAACACCCTAAATTTTCGAAAAATTTCGCCATAACCTCCTTTGTACGGGGAGCACGGGAAAATCCCGAAATTGCCATATAGGCCTTCTGATCTCAAAAAGAAAAAGCCAAGCGGTTAGCCAATAGGCTCATAAAATCATCATCACCCAAACAAAACAGTAAATTATAGTAAATATGTACCTATTTGTCGGGCAAACAAATTTTATTCTCTGCTCTAGCCTCCTTGTTATGACCTGTTCAATGTAAGTAAATGTATATGCAAGCAAATGCGACCAATTTTCAATACAATTCAATATTTGATTTAATTAGGCATAATGGTTCAAAATTGTTAAACAAATAAACAAACAACACAAACATCAATCAATTAGTGAATTTAACGTTTCAAATTCATAATTTTGATACATATACAGAAAATCATGTTTTTGATGCCAAATCACAACAATAAATCTATCTATATAAGTTTTGGTTCTCACACCAGTCTAGTGGAAATATACAAATATCTCACCCTCGAAACACGAAAATAAATACTGGTGATGGCGCGCCATCATCAGAATCATGTCTGGGCGACTAGAATGTGATTCTATATCTATCTAATATATTAAAACTTCGAATATACGTTCATGACGCGTATATGCAAAATCTTTATATATTGGATTGTCCAAATTCAGAATAAATAAATATTCAAATATGTATAAAATGGTTTAAATTTTCAAAACAAAATTGTTTTCATTTGAAAAATATACTCTTCACACTCGTTCTAGGATACTACTGATCCTATCTCTAACGAGCCATTCTAATTGGATATTACTAATCCAATATCTGATGAATTCTTTCGTATGGTCCTAATGTGTCTTGTTCTCGAGCTCTGTAAACCAAAGCTCTGATACCAAATGTGAGGACCCGTTACTTCCCCGTGAAGGAAAGAGCGGATACTTTGAGAACAACACACAAATGAACGCAGACAAAAGAACATTTCATTGTTTATTACAACAATTCCATCAGATATGAGAATATACAGAGTATGAATGAATAAATTACATTCGACAAATATCAGAGATTACAATAAATTACATAGCAGCGGAAAATAATACAAAACACAACTGAAAGTGATACACGAATACAGAGCTTTCCGAGCATCGTTCCAGCTGTAAATCAGGATCCTGTGAATATAAATTTGCAAAACCAAAACTACTAGCTGTCCGTGTCAAAATAAGGGCACCCAGAGTTTAGGTTAAAACAATAAACTCCAGGTCAGTCATGTGACTGGTGTGAGAACTAAAACAGTTATTTAAAACTTTACTTTAAAGAAGAATAATTCAAGGGACCACGCCGTATAACACGGAACGGGTTTCCTCTCAAGAATACCAGTGCATAGAATAAACAGCGCAATGCTTTTTCGAAAAATGAATCTATTATAAGACCCAGGTCTCATCACACAATGCAACGCAAGCTGGAGGATAGGGTTTTCCCTTATAATAGCCAAACATGCTTGGTACGTTTAAAACAAATCATTTGATACTATTATAAGTGTATAGTGTCAAAACATTTTCAATCATAAATATCAATCCTAGGCGGCATGGGTACCATATATCATGTCGCCATACTAGGCTATACAAATAAAACCGAAATACACGTATTGGAAACTGGATTTTCGTCATGAGTCGAGGCAAGGGGCAAGCTCCTCTCTGCTTCGAGACACTCTAGCAAATGCCTCGGGAATACACACTCTGGGTAACCCCTAGGATCCTCCAAGACCGGTCCTCTCTTACGTTTGAGGATTAATTATTCCTGAACACACGTTTCCCGGCCCTATAGGACCTATAATCGAGGCGCCTCGCATCCAAACCACAAAGGTGAAAAGTATATAAATGTCAGGGCTGGTAGGTCACTGACACCACCCATAGCTAGAAAGAAACGTCGCGCACTCCTTGGGTCCTCATCCCTTTTTTGACTCATACCGAGGTGTGAGGCTCGCGAATCCACGCTATATACAAAGCTACCACGTAGGCCGTGCTTTGATCATCAACCACAAGACTTTGCTTTTCAACAGAAGCCTTGATCCATGCAACTCAGCATGCCACACAGGCAATTCATGCCATGCGACTGATGTCCATCGGTATACGACCTCCGAGCTCGTACGTCTCAGAGAAGGGCGTTAAGAAAGAGAATAAATTCTCCGCCGCCGAACAGATGTATATTTAACAGAAATCAATCAACACAGAATAAAATCCAATGTCAGACACACAATCCATTTACAAGTTCGTTCTGGGTCTGAACGAAACCGGAGGCACTTTCCTCGCATATCCATCGATCTCCAAGTACGTTTGGACGACCACCAACTGATTCCCTCATCTTGGGTGTACAGCCCAATCAAGATCATCGGTAATCACCCAATCGATGTGAAGACTTCCGGTCTTCAACCGTCTTCATCTTCGACATATCGTCGAATCGGTTATTCAGAATGGGTATAAACCCGGCCTTTCCGAACAACCCGCGTATATTAAAAACAAATGTTACACAAACACGACATACGCCTCATTCCAATTCATTAGTCACTAACCGTAAATCAGTAAGAGAGCAACTCCCCAAATATTAACCCCGAAGGCCGAAACAAACATCAGATCAATACCCGGGAAACCATTCTTCTTAACTAACCTACAACTAGTTTCTAAATTTCACATTCTTAGGGGAAAGTTCCCATTAATTTTATCCAAGATAAATTCTTTAAATTTATTCTTAAATCTTCCTTTGGATGTCATTTCCAACCAAATTATGGTTTTCCAAACTAGTCGAGATTAGTGAACCACAACGAAGTAATTATTTATTTTATTTCCCAATCCCAACCTATTCATCCCATGAAGCAAAACTGGTAATACTCCATATCTAAGACCACAGTGTTGTCGTTAAAATTAATTACCATTCCATGTTCAAATCTAATTAAAGATTTAACTATCGCTTTGGAGCAAAACTGGTGATACTCCATTCTCGCTCACTTTCTAAATTTGATAATTTAAATTATCAATTCACATTTCAATCTGATTACAGATTCATTAAAACTCCTTTCACTGAGTTAAAGAACTAATGTCATTTAAAACACAGTTCACGATAAACCCAAATCACATTCTATTTATTATCGGGTTAAAGAACAAGTGTTATTTAAAACACTGTTCACGATAAACCCAAAAATCACTTCTAATTTAATTTCAATCAAATATATTAGAAATTCCGATTATTCAAAACCCCTTTTTAAATCCAATTTATTTATTTAAAAATAGTTGGGTTTTAATTTTAGTTCAGAACTAGTTCATTTCGATAAAAATCTATTTTTATCTTTTCTAATATGCAGTTTTTCATCCCAATTTTTCCCAAATCATTACTTACGATTTTACACAAATTATTACAATTTTTAATAATTTTATCAAGGCTCGTACAGCCGATTTCCATCAACGGCCATCGAACTGCACTTACAACGACCTTTTCTAAATTTGATTTAGACGTATATCCAAATCCAACCGTTAGATTTCAAATTTCTAATATTCGTTAGGAAGCTCTTTACGATATGAACCCAACGGTTCCGGTTTTAGGAGAATCCGACGGTCGGATCTCCCGTAATGTCTGTTCGAAACCGATGGTCGAAATTCACGAACTGCCGCGGCGCGACGCGTTCTATTCAAGCCATTATATTATATATATAATATATATTTCGTCGATTCCTTTTTAAAACGAATTTTATAAATAGTTTTAAATTCGTTCAAAAACATTTCAACTTCCAATTCAATTCAAATTTCAATTCATTCTATATTCAATTCAATTCTAATTTGCTTTATATATATTCGATTTTTATCTCTTTTCAATATTCTTTATAAAAACGAATATAATCGATATAAATATCGTTCGCGTCCAAATAGCGCATCTCTAATCAACACGGCTTTATATATTTCAATAATTCCGTTATTTTATTCAACAAATGAATATTTATTCTATTCAATACGTGAATCTATATTTTTGCCAACACATGACTAATCTCAACGAACAAGTATTGTCCACGTGTGACTATTTTTGTTATTTAATATATTTTATAAAAATTAAGGTATCTATCGTTTGATTTAAAATCAGACTCCAACCGTAAATTAGTAAGAGAACGATTCCCTAAATATTAACCCCGAAGGACGAAACCAACATCAGATCCATATCCAGGAGGCCACTCATCTTATCTATTTTCCGGTTAGTTTCTAATTTCAAATATGATAAAGATGTAGATTTTATTGTTAAAATATTTCGTTCAACACATGACTAATCTCAACGGATGAGTACAGTCAACACATGAACCATTATTTTATAATATAAAGATGTAAATTTTATTGTAAAAATATTTCGTTCAATACATGACTAATCTCAACGGATGAGTACTGTCAACACATGAACCTTTATTGTATAATGGTAAAGATGTAGATTTTATTGTAAAAATATTTCTTTATCTTTTAAATTGGAATGAGGCCCAATCAATTACCATATAAAGTTAATTATATGGATTCCATACAACACATGTATATAATAGCAACAACAAATAATCAACCATCATCCAAAGTGCACTACACTGTATGAGCATCAAATATAGGTATCTAACGCTTATAACAGCTTGTCAATCAGTCGATCGACATACAACTAATTATTGGGATTAGAGTATGCCGTATTTTATCCCAATACCCGTGTGGGGTTTCAAACAATCAAACACAGATTTTTATTAGTGCAGTTGGGCGATGTGTAAAATTTATCGTCCCAATCAATGTCAGTCAAATCAGTGTACATAAACAAACTGTCCGGTTTGTAAATGAATATTTATTTATTCACATTCACGTTAAAATTTATATTTTTAACGATAAAACATTTTATTCAACCTATGAAAATATTCTATTCGGTTCATTTATTAAATAAAATGATATCTTTATTTTCCTAACTTATTTTAGAAAATTTCGGCGGCATAACGGCGCGATACTAGAAATGGGACGAGGCCTAGCCTTATCCTCGGTCTAGTGAAGGGCCATGCCATTCACACATCAATCAAATCCATTCCATTTCACCAAACAATTCAATTCAAACCAAACAATCTAACTAACTACACAACCAAACAAACAAGTCCATGGTCTGTGGACGATGGTGTCGGGTGCTACTAAACACCGTCTGCATCCTTGTATATATATATAACTAGAAAAAGAAATTTAGAGTGAGAAATTCTCACCGATAGCTATTCCAATCATCTCGACTCTTCTTATGTAGAAAATCTTGTCGTTCTCGCCTTTTGTCACTTTCGTTGCCCGTAGCCACTACATGTATAAAAATCACATTTTTATTATCTACATTACATAAAAATCTTATCTTTATATCTTCTATAAGTTAAAAATCGGATTTTTATCATCTCTATAATATAAAGATCATATTTTTATTTACTTCATATGTCAAAACTGTAGAAGCTTTAAAATGGAGAAAACTCACTTTTTTTTCTAACGTCCGGATTCGCTGTTCGGGTCCTAGACTTTGCAAACGAGCTTCAATCTTCACACCATCTTTTTTCTAGCTTAAACGCGCCATTCCTGAAAATTTTCTCCCAAGGGTCTTCTTCGCCAGAATTCGCGAAAGTACACGAATTTTACCGCTTTTGAACAGCAGACTTCGAACACGTTTTCTGAGCAACTCCGAACTCCAAAACATGACTTCCATATTGCCAAATCGAAGAGAATTTCGTGCTCTACAACTTTGGTCTAGAGGAACTTTGGCCAAAAGCGCACCGTTGGGAGTTATTGGCGAAATACGGTCAGGGACTTATTTGCAAAACGGGCGATTAGTGTAAAATGAGTTTTTGGTGACCGGGGGGCCCACGGCCGGAGTTGGGTGGCTAGGGTTGGGCGCCGGACCTGATTGAGCGTGGGGAGGTGGCTAAGGGGCGGTGGTGGTGGGGCCCGTGGTGGTGGCGGTGTTGTGAGGCTTATGGTTCTTGAAAAGAGGAGAGAGAAGGAGGAGGAGGAAGAGGAGGAGAAGGGGAGGAGGAGGAGGGGGTGCGGCGGCTCGAGGTGGTGCGGCAGCGGGGAGGAGGGCGGTGGCAGTGGGTTTGGGGAGGAGGAGGCCATTTTTGAGTTTTTGTGAAGAAAGAGGAACAGGAAGAAAGTGAAGAAGAAAAGGAAATAAAAGTGTTTATATGCTAGTTTCTCGCGTATCACCTGAACGCTAGCGATCTCCGATGGCCGCGGATTTCGGACACGAGAGAGTAGACGTGAAGACGAGTCCAACGAAACAAGTTTCGTCGAATTCCGAGTTCGTTTGACCATTCAAAAAAATCACAAAAATGCTCAGATAAGCTCTAAAAATGCGATTTTGGCGCACCTTTTCTTCTCGCACGCTCACATGCTAACTCAAAAAATCAAACCCTCTTGGATTTAACCATTATTAGACGATACAAATCCATAAAAAAACGAAATCGAATTCTGAGGTCGTATCAATAATGTTCCTTTGTAAAATGACTGCCTGCTTTTGAACAAATGGTTTTGCTTTGCACGGCCACATACTGACTCCGTTCGACGCACCATTTGGAACATAACAATAATTTGTCATTATGAATCCATAAAAATTTATCTCGTCAAATTCTGAGCTCGTATGCAAAATTTCACTTTTTAGGGGCTATGTTTTGTTAACCGAAAAGCTCCTGTCAATTGCCACTATTCCGGATATCGGAATATATCGAAGCTTATACTTTTCGGAGTTCTAAACGGCATTTTGAACTCAATGGAAGTGGTTTCGAGTCCAAATTCATCAATATGTAAAATTTGACTTTTTCGGCCATGCATAATTTATATAGCGACTATTCTGAATTTTCAACTGGGCATAACTTTTGATTCCCGCTATGAAATTTCGATTTTTCGGATTCGTTGGAAAGATATTCACGAATATATTCTAATATTTTTGGTTTCACTAAAATCCGGATTGTTTTGCACCCGGTACATTCAATTGAAGTTTGAAATCGAATTATCGAACTACCGTGCCATTTTCAATTCCTTTTATAATTATATATAATTATTTATATTCTAACGACGATCTATATAAATATACATGTTCTAATTCTTTTCAAAATAAATTTCTCTTCGTTATTATTTAAAATAATTCATTTTAAATATTCAAAATTCATTAAAATTGCCAAAATAAAAATTTTTAACTGGCTTAGAATTTTCGGGTTATTACACCATCGTACCACGATCCCAAAGATATAATAACACTGGTAGATGAACTCATATTTTGAAATCCCAAAATCGCTGATTAAGGGTGCAAAATACTCCAAATAAAAAGTTGCATATTTAATTAATTAAAAATTACCATAAAATTCTATAAACTAAATCACGACTATATCTCAAAAGAACCTTAGCTAAATTCAAAACCGATATTTAAATATATTTAAATATATCGTTATGGCTAAAACGAACGTGTCGCTGCTTTTCTGAATATTTGATTTGGAAATAACTCAAAATCTACACGACGAAATCCCGATTTTTCTCTTCCACTAGAAAGATATACTCCACCAGCTCCACATGTTTCTTGTTTCACAGAAATCCGATTTAAAATGAACCCTATATACTCAGTTGAAGTTCGAATCGCCAAATAGTGAACTACCGCGCCATTTTAAGCTCTAATTTAATTATATTAAAATTCTACGTTCAAATTGGCGTCGATTTAATATATTCGTCAATATAATTCAACTCTAAGCTGAATTAAATCTAAGGGATGACCCTGTTCACATAATATTGTGATTTCCCATATTTTTTATTATTCCTGAATTAAATATATTATTCTATTATTTAATTTAATTAAATATTCACTTTATTTAATTAACGACGATTTAGTTCCCTAAATCACTATTTATATAATTAAATAAATTAATTATAATACCTCTGACAATGCGGGTCATTACAAAAACTTTTTAAATCTATCTATGCAGACTTCATAATTTTGTGGCACGACCAGAAATAATCGAATTGATTTCTTGAAGAAAAAAAATCGATCCAAAAACTTAACCCATGCAGATTTTAAAACCTTTCCTTGTGATTTCACCAATTTCCCTTTGGAAAGAAGTGATTGTTTTCAACCAGAAATGTTTACTTGATATTCCTGTACTGTAATTTGAAAATTTGTGCCTTTGTTTGATCATTCACACCGATCGTATAAATATGTGTGTGTGTGTTTATACCCAATTATGTGTGTATGTGTGTGTATATATATATATATTTATTTAATATGTTCACATAAATATGTGTGAATGCGTGGAGACTTGTTTTTGTCACTTCTCTGCGTCTTTACTAGAATCCCCTATTGTGCTTGCAACAAATTAAAAAAACTATGCAAAAAAAAAAACTTTTATGCATTTTGATTTGCTCTGTGCATTTTTGTTGTGCCATCATGTTATTGACCTGGCTTGTTATACGTTGGCTGATGCACATTTGTTGCATGGAAACTTGAATTTATTTGTGCACTCCATTGTCTTAAATGCTGCCTATGTATACAGCTTGGCCTGTACATACACTTGACTATGCTTTTGGAATTTTGAGTTGCATTGACTATTCTTGAGCTTTCAGTATTTACTTGTAGTCTGGTGTACATTTGAACACAATTACTAGTGTACATGTGTCACTTTACACCTATCTTGCCTTGCTCTGATTTGTTTATTGAATTTTTGAAAAGAAAACAATTTGTTTTCAAGTAAAATTGGATTTACATTGATTTTCATTTGCCTGCTTGAATGTTTGCACATCCCTTTGACATGTATTAGTCTGACCTTGTTCCACCTGTTCTTGAGCTTTGGTATATGGAAATGCACACATACGTGTTGCACCAGTTTTGCATACTTGCATCTGTATATGTTGCCTTGCATGCATCCACATGTGTGCTCCTAACTTTGAACCAAACTTGCTCATTTATGTGTGATAACTGATTTTTGAGTTGATATGCTTGATGATTGTCCAATACTGGTTCATGTACTACAGTGTGAACTGCTGCATCGATCATGTTGCGTATTTTCATGTTGCCATGTATACAAATATGCGTGTGTATTTATGTATATACACATATGTGTATGCATATATGTTTGTCTATACGTGTAGCTTCATATGTGCATTGTTATTTGTGTGTTCATGGATACTTGTTGCATGTCTATGTTGTTAAGCTTCACCTGAGCGTATCAAACTTGATATACATGTCCTTGTTGTTTCAATAAATGACCAAATTGCCCATGCATTGATAATATGTGTATACACATACACATGTATGTGTATACATGTATGTGCAGAATATGTGTGTGTGTGTGTGAGCACTAGATATACTGTCTACCTTGTGGTATTTACAGTGAATCACTGTGAATATCACAAGCTTCCTAGATGCAGATGGATATAATTACATATCAGATCAAGTCATGAAATATGATGAGAAACACACCAAAATTCTGAGGCAAATAAATTTTAAAATAAAATTTTATCTGCTAGAATTTAAAAATATTTTTGTTCTAGTTTATTGTGTGTGTTTCTGTGACAGGTAAGGAGAAGGCTGGACTGCCGTGAGAAGACAAGTTTGTGTAACTGTATATGAGTGAGTGACAATGTATGCATATATTTGTACAACTGAGTGAAATGTAACTGAGTGGCTGAGTGTTGTAGTGAGGAGCAACGTAACAAATGAAATTGAAATTGGAATGTATTTTATTACAGAGATGTACAAATAGTGGAGTTATGAAACCTATACTATTAAAATGTTATCTTATTTAAATTATGGTGCAGTAGTGTTTTATTTAAATATAAATATTTATTCTGTCTGTGATGTAGTGGAATAGTACAATTATAAAAAAAATTATAATATATATATATATATGTTTGTTATCATCAAACAAAAATCATAGAATTGTTGTATACAACAATAATCTATTTATCGGCAGAAAATTTGACAAGAAAACCACTTTTGACATTAATTGTAAGAGAACCAAAAATCATTAACTAAAAACTATAGCCTAAAAAGCGTAATCCACAAAATCGAGCACTTTGAAAGCAATTGTCATTCTTACCCATGATAATCAAAACGGAAGTAAAGCCAAATTCACAACATATGAAATGAATTGATTAGAGAGATGGATATTTCATAACAAAATGGCATAAATTGAAAATGATTTCATCAAAAGATCCAAATTTTGATGGCTTGATCCTAAATGCACATAACCAGCATCGAAAATGTAATGGCCCAAAAATCCCCGCCTTTCGAATCAACTATATACCACACAAATCTAATCCAAACAGCAAAAATCCTCGAGACATTAACTTTGGGCATATGACACATCAGATAGAAACAAAGGAGTTTTCATTAACATCAATAAAATGTTACATCAGAGTATAAGAATATTAGGGTACAATAAATTACAACGATGCACAGATTATATATAAATGCATAACTCTTCGTGGAAGACTTGTAATGCTCTAGACACACTTTTAAGCTTCAATCCAGCACCAGCTTATAAAGTATCCACAAAACCAAAGCTACTAGCTGCCCTTGTGGAAAATTACGGACACCCATAGTTTAGGTAGGAAAACAATAAACTCTTAGTCAATCATGAGACTAGTGTGAGAATAAGCATAGTTATTCTTAACTTTATTTAAAAGTAAGGCATATCAACGGACAATGCTGTATAACACAGAACGAGTTTCCTCCACATGAACACCAGTTCATTAAAACTCGACACTAAAATAGTTTCATCCTTATATTTAGATTTATAAATCAAATAACTAGGTAACAAATTATAACCCATATCATACACTCATCAACCAAGATTCAAACTTCAAAATTCATACTTTTGAAATAAATGAAGCGATTATAAGACTCAAGTCATGTGACGGCCCACATTGAACCAGCCGACATTCCCCCGATATGTGCTGCTGATGCCCAACTAGCACAGGACGGTCGTCAAAAGAAAAAGGGTTTTAAAACTATGAATCACCAAAGAACCTATAGTATATCTCACGGCGCATGAAATAAAATATAATAATAACATAACTTGATACAAAACAGGCGAGACAGTGCATAAGCTGAAAACTAAACCATCATAGCAGCGAAATCCAAAATACAGCTTATGATCAGAACCATTATTACAACTTCAAAATACTGTCTCTAAAGAAAAATAGAAAAGGTACACAACTAATGCCCATAGTAGTGACTAGCAACAACATAAGGAGAATCTACGTAAATAGTACGTGGAAGTCTCATGCTCGTCTCCGGATAGCTACTCGGGCATAACCGCCTAACCAGTCTCTAGTCTGCTCGTTTAGGAGCACCTAGAGTAATAAGAAGAGACAAAAGATGTAACACCCCATATTTTTTTTAATATTAATAAAATTGACATAAAATATATGAAAATATGCTTATGATAGGTAAATAATGGTGATGCATAAGGAGAATTAATTAATACATGAAAGAGAAGAAAAATTAGTTCGATAACGGCGTATGTAACGGAAAAGATAGTAAAATAAGGATAACTGATTCAAGAATCAGGAATTAGGTAAAATGGACATCACCATTGCGTTCCTCTTGGAAAAATACGCGAAATAGAGTCTGAGTTTTCGAAAATCGGAGTCCGTATGACCAAGATATGGCCAAAACAAGATTTCAGCAGACTTTCTGGCAGACTGACCCAGGTCGACCATAGTGTCGACACTATAGTCTACCTGCCCCCCCCCCCCCCCAGGTCGACTATAATGTCGACCCCCCCTCTGTACAGGTGGACCTGGTCGGCCTGGGGTGGTCCAGAACCCATTTTTGAGAACCGGGACGAGTTTTGATGGTCCGGATGGGTTTTAGGGTTAATCCGATGGCTGAAATGAATTGCTACACCTATAAAATAACACCTAGACCTAGCCTAACTCACACAAATTCATATGACACCAAAATGCTGCTAAAATCCCTCTTGAGCCCTGGCCGCCGTCTCCAAATTAAAGCCTAAGCGTTCAAACCCAAATCAAATCAAAGATCAATGCTTCTACAACAAATTCAAGAGGATAGATCAATGACACTGCAACTTTCTACGACAAATTCACTCCCTAATTCATATGCCGTTCTCTGTAAGTTCTAGTTGCTTTCCGATTTAAATATTTAATTATAATGTGGCCATGAATTAAAGTGTAATTGGATTAAATATGTTTATCGATCCAGATCTATTCTTGTTTCTTCTTGGATCTTGGAAACTTTTCTATTTTCACTCTCATGTCCAGTTCATGATCTATTAAGCCTGTTGTAATCTTAATATGCCTGTGATGATGTTTTCTCTCCGATCTTATTTTGATGCAAAATTCTACCTTTCCCCTATTTGTTTTCTTTTGATGAACCTTGGTCAATTTCGGACCTAGGCCTAAACTGCGATTTCCGTGCGATTGAATATGGGGGAGATATTGGGATATTGCCTTGTTGGATATGTGTGTTTGGTAGAATCGAAGGCATAATATGAAAACTGGATACTTGGGTATTATTATTGCCATTAACACGAAATTTGAATTTGGGTATTATCGTTATAATTAAAGTTTTGCTAGCTTGGGTAAATTGGTGTAAACATGGAATACATGTAGTTGGTATGAAACTTGATCTATGTAAATATGGCAAGAATATTGATACATATATTTGGCTAAAAATTGATCTATGTGAATTGGGCATAGCTTTGTAAACATGTAAACTATGAATCTTGATATATGTATAAAAAGGCATGAAACTTGGTATATATGTAAAATTGTCTAAGATTAGGCATATATAAATTTGGCATACATGTAAACAGGCATGAATTGAACATATGTAAATTTGGTATGAATTAGGCATATGTAAAACCGACATGTAATCTAGAACATGGGCATATGTTAAATAGGTGAAATTTGTGGTTGAAACACATATGATAATTTATGTCTTGAAAAGGGGCTTATATGAACACGCCTAAATAGGTTTTGGGTAGTTGGCATGTAATAGCCTTAAAGGAGGGATAAATATAAATTGAGATAAGTTGTCTTTAATGGCCTAAGATAAATTGTGGTAAAATTGGTATGATTTTTCATACCATTAATTGATGGACATAATTGAGTCAATTATGGACATCGTTAAATTAGGAATAAATTGATAATTTGAATAGGGGAAATAAATTCAAATTGGGGTAAAAGATTATAAGTAATAATCAATGCTTAGGACACGAAGTTGGACTCATTTGTGACGTAAACCTGCCCGGAACTGCCCGACGAATCCAGTAGTCACAAATGTCAGCCCAATGTGAGAGGTCCTAGGCCCAAGTTAAAAGCATAACAGTTGTAAAGACACGAGGTTAGACTATTTTATGGTGTAAGACTGCCCGGACCCGCCCGGCAAATCCAGCTGCCATAAATGTCAGTCTAATGTGAGAGGTCTTTATAAGGTTACGGCCTTAATGAATTAAGAAATACTTAACCAGATAAACATGTGGTGGGACATGGGGGTTAAGTGGATGACATGTGGGTGACATGTGGAAACACGAATAGTAATACTTACCAACGTAACATGGTAATTAGACCAATGGGTAGGGTTAAGTAAATAAGAACACTTAACCAATACGATATAAATGGGTGGGTTAAGTAATATGATTAGGTTTATTTGGACACTTAACCAATTTAATAAGTTGACTACGGAAGTGGGTAAGGTTAAGCAAATGTTTAACCATTATAACATGATTAAACTGGACTAGAGAGTGAGGTTAAGTTAATGAGAACACTTAAGTAATACAATGGGCTAATTAGACAAGTGGTTGCGGTTAAGTAGTAACACTCAACCAACATAACAGGACAAGCGGGTGGGTTAAGTTAACTTGAATAAGTTGATAACACTTAACCATTATAATATGACTAGTGGATGAGCTTAAGTTAACATGCACTTAACCAATCTGATGTGATGCGTAGTAGGGTTAAGTAACACATGGGGTTAAGTTAACAAGAAATTTCTTAACCAATGTAACCAGATAGACGAACGGGGTTAAGTTAATAAACCACACTTAACCAATCAAACATAATAAGCGAGAAAGGTTAAGTTAACTAAGGTAAACACTTAACCATGGTAACATAACGAGTAGAAGGGTTAAGTACATATCGGGTTGGTGGGTAATATTAGTAAATATAGGCCCACATACACTTAACCATTAAATACACATGCTTGAATTAGTAGCGGGGTTAAGTACACATCAGGGTTGGTGGGTGATATCAGAGAATATAGGCCCACAGACTTAACCATTAGAAAAACCTAGTAACGGGGACCCATTTCAGCAGTAACCCACATTAGGTATCAACGGAACCCTGAGCTATGCCGGGTGGGGCACGATTACTGGGTTGATTATAAGAGGTCAAATTAGCGGTGGTTGGTGTAACACCCCACGTCCATTAATGTCACTCACAAAGGGAATGCATTAACTTCTATGGAGGTTTTAGGTGAATATAGAACAGTAGAATTTCAACAAGACAGATATAAAATAGTACTTGGAAATTTAAAAAACTTTAATTCAATTGCATCAGAAGTCAAAACATGTTTGATTACATCATAACACCATAATCAAAGTCAAGTACAATATCTATCTTGATAAAACAAGTACATAATCCCATTACATAAATAGCCATTAAAAAGAAAGATAACAAGCTGGACTTTACTTCAGCAGTCCAAGCTATCCAAGAGATAAGCAATCCAATCAGACTCCACTGGAACTTGGCCCGACCTGAGGACCTAAAGGGAGAAAAGGATGAAAAAGAGGGGGGTCAGACATAAAGTCTGGCGAGTATGATAATTCTACAATACTATTATCAAAATAACTGGACTAAGGCATAAGCTGGAAAACAAGGAAATGTCTATGAAAGAGCAGATTAGGGACATAGACAATTGCTAAAGGAAACGTTATAGGCGCTCCTAAAAACTAAAGGATAAACACTATACTGCACCACACCAGTCACCCTAAAGATTGATTCCACTTAGCTTCACTTAGAAACTTTCTTAATGGCTTTACGTACTCCTAGCTGACTACATAGGTGCCGCCTGCCCCTATCTCCACTAGGTGTACCCCACTTTCCATTTTTCGATCGGCTCCCTACTCGTAGATACCCGTGCTGGCCCCACAGTTGGGTGTATCATTCCCCTAAAGTGGCAACCCGATATAATGGAGATGCACGGCTTATACCTACACGATGCAACAACGTCTTACCTACCAGCCCGGGTCCACACACGCATATGAAACCCGTTGGACTTGCGTTGCCACCGCTCCCTGTTTTGGCCTCTTATAGTCAAACCCAGTATGCGTGTCCCGTCCTCGACTTGGGTCGAGCCCACAAAGATACGTTTTGGGATACTAGTTGAAATGGGCCCTCATTATTTCCCACAAGCATTCCACCTAAGCTTGTCCCATTAGTCCATCCACTTAACCCACTTAGTCGTGTTCATTTACATGTGTATTTGGTTAAGTCTAATCGTATTTCAAATGCCTTTAAAGGCAACCACTAGATTCCTCATGCCACCCAAGGCACCTACTTAACCCTCATGTCCTACCTTACATGATTATCTGGCTAAGTATTTCTTAATTCATTAAGGCCATAACCTCATAAAGACCTCTCACATTAGACTGGCATTTATGGCAGCTGGATTTGCCGGGCGGGTCCGGGCAGTCTTACACCACAAAAGAGTCTAACCTCGTGTCTTTACAACGGTTATGCTTTAGTTTGGGCGTAGGACCTCTCACATTGGGCCGACATTTGTGACTACTGGATTTGCCGGGCGGGTCCGGGCAGGTTTACGTCACAAACGGGTCCAACCTCATGTCCTAAGCATTGATTATTATTAATAATCCACTTTCCCCAATTTTAATAATTCCCTACTTGAATTATTAATTAATTCCAAATTTAACAATGTCCATAATTGACTCAATTATGGACATCCATTTAAGGCATGCAAAATCATATCAATTGCACCCCAATTTATTAATTTCCTAATATTACCCCTACCCCAGGTTTGAACGTTTATTCGCAAAATGTATGCTAGACCCGATTAGTCTAACTCATAGCATAAAAGAAAATATTCACAACAACAACATATATATGTGACTAAATAAATCATAACAAGGGGTAAATCTTGCATACATTACAACTTGCATAAGGTTATACATGTCATGGATCTAAGGGTGTCAACTTATTCATAATTCACATAATATGATTTTGATCAAATTTCATAAACTTGTATAGGACATGTGTGAATCAACATCATTAACAATATGGTTTTATATGGGTACACCTACTCAATAGGCAAATTCCCAAAAATCAAAATTCATTTAATCATAGATTCATGTATATGGGTACACCTAACTTAATAGGCAAATTCCATATTCAAGATCCAATTAATTTGTAGATTCATGTATATGGGTACACCTAACTCAATAGGCAAATTCCCATAATCAAGATCTATTATAAAAAAAACATAAACTTTAAACATGATCCAATTCGCATAAATACTAACATCATGATTTTACAACTTGTATGATTCAACACAACTTAACATGACATCATTATCATATAACATAAGTATTTCAACATATGTGATAATATGAGATCTACAACATATATAAGATTTACAACATAGCATATCATAATTTGCAACATAGCATGATATGATTTACAACATAGCATAGCATGATTTACAACATGGCATGACATGATTTATAACATAGCATGATTAATCACATATGACACAGCATAGGATTATTTACAACATAATCACTACAACATAACAACATATATATGATAACATAATAGCATAACAGGAGATCCACAACATAATTTACAAATACATAACAATTCATATCACTTTCTTGTGATCCATTCATAACTTAATCAAATTATTTTATAATAATATTGTGAGATTCATCATACTCACTATTTTAAAGAAGAGAAATAGAAAGAGAGAGAGCTTTTGATTTGATTTGAGTAGATTTAGTTTGTAGATTAGGCCTTCTTCTTCTTTAGTTTGTGATGGCTATGTTGAACTCCATGGCAACGGCATGTCGGTAGCTCTCCAATTTTTCAAGTGATTTAGGGTTAGAGTCTACCCACTTATTTATAGATGTTAGGATTCATTTAGGCCATTAGATTTAACCTAGAAATAACCGCAGCCATTCAGACCAGATGGGGTTTATCTTATTGACTCAGCAATGAGTCAGAAGTGACTCAGCAAACACTCAGCAAATTAATAAACTTCTATTCATGTTTACATTAATTGCCCATATATATATAAATATATATATATATATATATACACACGCACCTATTCATGAATTCAAATTAATCCATAATTAACTTATGACCATTTCTACACATTAATTTTCCAATTAATGTCTTAATTCCATTTTTCGCCTTTTAAGGCAATTCACATATCTCAAATTTGTTATATGCCTTTTTAAGGCTATTTCGTGCAAATTCTCAATATTAATTCTTTTAATTTGTGAATATTAGTATTAACAGAAATACGGGGTGTTACATTCTCCCCTCCTTAAGGGATTTCGACCCCGAAATCTTCAAGTTTATATCCTACCATCAACCATCTACTCAATCAACAAACACTGGCATCCATTGTCCTTATAGACTTCTAATGCTTTCATGCTTAAATGCACAGTGTGTGTCTATGTCCGTATCTAATGCAAAATCAGGCGGTCCACTGATTCAGTTGACCTCCTTGATGCAATTCATGATAGTGCCATGCATCCATTATGTATGCAAAAGATCCTAATTGCTTACAAACTACTTATATATGCGTGCACATCCATTCAACCGAATGCAGCATCTATATGATGGTACAACCATTATACATCCATTATACTAAATACATTCATTTATGCAATATGCTATATGTAGTGACTGAGCCGATCTAGTGCCTAAAGTGTGTGTATATATGCATCCACGAGCAACCACTAGCAACCACTTGCATCCATTTTGCATCCATCATACATAACATGTCTCAAACACATGTTTCAACCATAGGATTATCCTAACTAAAGGTCAAAGATACTAATGAGAGGACATACTAAAGATAAGATAAGATAAGCTAAGCGATAAAGGAGAAATTAAAAGACATACCCTCAAAAAGAAAAGGGTATAGCGAACGCATCTTCCCTTCTGTCTCCCAAGTAGCGTTGCTCTCATCATCTCCCCATTGCACTTTAACTAGTCTGACCTCTCGATCCCTCAACTTTTCGATCTCCGACCCAAGAATGCATGTAGGAGCTCGTCTAATTGTTGCATCACGCTCTATTTCCACCTCTTTAAGCAAGCTCGGCTCTACCACCTCCGCGGTCTTGTGCAAACACTTCCTCAAATGTGATACATGGAATACGTCGTGTACTCCACTAAGTTTCTCAGGCAACTCCACCCTATACGCCATCTTCCCAATCCTGTCTTTTATAGGAAACGGCCCTACAAACCTTGGCGCTAATTTCCCAACGGACCCAAAGCGAACAACATTCCGTAACGGAGACACTTTGATAAAAACCATGTCCCCAATGTCAAACTCAAGATTTGTCCTCCTCTTATCAGCATACGATTTCTGCCTATCTTGTGCTGCTTTCATCCTCCTTCGAATCAAATCAATCTTCTCCAAGGTTTCCCCAACCATATCGGGCCCAAGTAGGATTTTATTGGTAGATTCCCACCAACATGTAGGCGAACGGCAAGGCCTTCCATAAAGAGCTTCGAAAGGTGCCATGCCAATACTAGACTGAAAGCTATTATTATATGCGAATTCTACCAACGGAAGGTGCTCTTCCCATGTACCCCCAAAGTCTAGGATACTAAGCCTTAAAAGATCCTCTAGAATACGGTTCACCCTCTCGGTCTGGCCGTCCGTCTGAGGATGATATGCGGTGCTCAAACATAGCTGAGTCCCTACCGCCTCTTGTAAACTCTTCCAAAATTCGCTAGTGAAGATGGGATCACGGTCGCTTACTATACTAGAAGGAATACCGTGCAAACGAACTATCTCTTTAATATGTACAGAAGCCAACCACGGAGCAGTCCTCTTACTTTTCACGGGAATAAAATGGGCGCTCTTAGTAAGTCTATCTACTATAACCCAAATCCCCGTATTACCCTTCCTTGATCTTGGTAATCCATCCACAAAATCCATTGAGACGCTTTCCCATTTCCATAGTGGAACTTCCAATGGGTGAAGCAACCCACCGGGTTTCTTTTGTTCCGCTTTTACTCGTTGGCACACCAAGCATCTAGTGACGTACTCGGCCACATCCTTTTTCATACCGGCCCAAAAGAAAACCCGCTTCATATCTTTGTACATCTTGTCTCCGCCAGGATGAATGGTCATCTTTGAGCGATGAGCATTATCAAGAATGGCCTTCCTTAAGTCTTCGTCTTGTGGTATACAAAGTCTATTATCCCTTCGTAACCAACCCTTATCGTCTAGGGTATACCTACGAAGATGGCTAGATGACTCCCCTCCTTTGAGCTTTTCTACTATCTCAACCAACTGTGGGTCGTCTTGCTGTGCCTCACCAACTCATCCTAGAAGTGTAGGTCAAACCTCCAAGGATGCTAACAAACCAGGTACTAGGTCAACGGAGGGTCTAAAGTCAAACATGGAGATGAATTCTAAGCTTCGTCGTTCAACAAACAACGGACTCAAGGACAACCTTTTCCTACTTAAGGCGTCTGCTACCACGTTACCCTTGCCCGGGGTATATGCTATTTCAAAATCGTAGGAGGCTAGGAATTCCATCCACCGTTGCTGCCTTAAATTCAAATCCTTCTGAGAGAATAAGTATTTTAATGATTTGTGGTCAGTGATCAGTTCGAATTTCTCACCAAGAAGATAGTGACGCCAAGACTTAAGCGCGAAAACAATTGCGGCTAACTCAAGGTCATGCGTAGGGTAATTCTTTTCATGAACCCTCAATTGCCTTCCACCATAGGCTATTACTCTTCCCTCTTGCATGAGGACCGCGCCAAGTCCCATCCCACAAGCATCGGTATAGACGGTAAACGGTTTATTCCCGTCTGGCAGCACTAAGACTGGGGCTGAAGTTAAGGCTCTCTTCAAACGTTGGAACGCATCATCACAATCTTCGTCCCACGTAAAAACCAGGTTCTTCTTCGTTAACCGCGTTAATGGAGCTGATATTTTTGCGAAGTCTTTGATAAACTTCCTATAATAGCCAGCCAACCCTAAGAAACTTCTTACTTCGGTTACATTTTTAGGGACCTTCCAATCTTGGATGGCCACCACCTTTGCGGGATCCACTGCTATCCCTTCCTTGGAAACCACGTGCCCTAAGAACCGTACTTCTTTCCTCCAGAAGTGACACTTAGAAAATTTTGCCTTAAGGTTATGCGCTCGAAGGGTTTCCAACACTTCCCTAAGATGTAGGGCATGCTCTTCTTCATCCTTAGAAAAGACTAAGATGTCATCCACAAAGACTACCACGAATTTGTTAAGGTACTCCCTAAACACCCTACTCAACAAAATATGCGGGGGCGTTTGTCAAACCAAAGGGCATCACTAGCCATTCATAGAATCCGTCAGGAGTCCTAAAAGCAGTCTTATCTATACTATCCTCAGCCACTCTCAGTTTATGAAAGCCAGTGGCTAAGTCCAACTGCGAAAACACTGAGGCGCCAACTAACTGATCAAAGAGATCGTCAATCCTCGGCAGTGGGTGTCGGTTCTTTTTAGTAAGCTTTTTTAGTTCTCTATAGTCCACACAAAGTCTAAGGGACCCATCTGCCTTTGTAGCAAATACTACTGGAGCACCCCACTCTGATATACTACGTCTTATGAACCCCTTCTCAAGCAACTCCTTCACTTGCTTATTGAGTTCCCTCCTTTCACGAGGAGCCATGTGGCGCACTGGCAAAGATACGGGTTTAGCATTATCCACAAGATAAATTCGAAAGTCTATCTCCCGCTTTGGAGGTAAGCCCTTCACCTCCTCAAACACATCCCGATATTCCCGGACCACCTCTACCGTTCGTAGATTCTCTACAGACGCGTCAAGCGATTCAAGATAACTTAGCATAACGGAATTTATGGGACTACAAAAGATGTCGAGAGCATTACCAAGGCGAGTCACAAGCCTAACTACTCTCCTTTCACAATCAAGAATGGCCTCATTTCTAGATAACCAATCCATTCCTAAAATTAGCCCGTGAAGCCCAATACATAAGCATCACATCTAAATTCAACGCTAAGTATAGAGATTTTCAAATCCAAACATATCATGGTCAAATGAGCCGAACCCCCAATTGGATTTGAAACAACCAAGGGATCCTCTACTAAACTGGTGTTCAAGTGCAGTAATTTAACTAATGATGCAGAGATAAACGAATGAGATGCGCCAGAATCGAATAAGGTACGGACAGGATGATCAAACAGAAAAACTAAGCTTTCAACAGAAATTGTTCTACCTCTTTCTTGCTGCGGTGGGGCCGCAATAGCCTGAACTTGCCCCCTTGCCTGCCCTAGTGCCATAAGAGCCTGCACCTGTCCTCCCGAGGTAGACCTTGCCCTCTGCCCCTTCTTTGGGCAGTCCTTCACCAGATGTCCCGCATTTCCATAATGAAAACAACCAGTCTTCTTTTTCTTTCTACAATCTTTGCTGAGATGGCCAGGCGTCCCACAATTGAAGCATCTTTTCTTCCCTTTGCCATTATTGTTTTTACCACCCTTCTTATTTTGCTATTGGGGTTTCTTATGATCCCCTTTCTTTTCAACTGCCTTATCCTCATGCATAAGTGCCATTTCTACTAGCCTTTCAAAGGTGGCTCCCATAGGGATGTGGGTCGTAGCCAACCCTTGCAACGGTTCATTCAAGACTCTAACGAACCTCAAAGCTTTCTTCTCGGGCGTGTTCACCAACTCCAAGCCAAACCTTGCTAACTGATTAAATTTATTGACATACTCCTTCACTGATAAGCTCCCTTGCTTTAATGTCAGGAATTTTTCCATATTTAAATTCTCCTCTGCCCTTGAAAGAAACTTTGCCTCAAACCTTCGTCTGAAATCCGCCCATGAATCAACTGGACGTTCCCCGTTAGTGACCTCCCACCAAAACGAGGCCTCTCCCTTCATTAACCAAGCAGCTAAACGGACTTTCCTCCCATCTTCCACTTCAAAGATATCCAAAAATTCCTCAGTCTCCTTAAGCCAGTCTCTGGCCTCCACAAACGTCTCAGTCCCTTGAAAAGTTTTTCCTCCCATAGCCTTAAATTCCTTGCACGTCTTTGCAAAAGTGTCAACACGAGGAGGAGGAGGAGGAGGAATGGGTGCAACAGGGCTGGAGGAACATCTGTTGGGCCTGCAGTGGTGGCCCTAGCCTCCAAATATCTCCTAAACCACCCTGGAATCGTCACACCTTCTGGGAGACTAAGATCTTCAGCCATGCTGAAACGAAAAAGGAAAGATTCAAAATGGAGAATTCGAAAGATAAAGATAAGGATATGGCTATTTGGGATTATGTTTTTCATAAAAACTTTCTCTAAATAACATGTTTTTGAAAGCACTTCTTCCAAAAATACTTTAGAAAAATATTTTTCTAAAAATTTTATCTGTTCTGGTAACCTTATGCTCTGATACCACATGTAACACCCCACGTCCATTAATGTCACTCACAAAGGGAATGCATTAACTTATATGGAGGTTTTAGGTGAATATAGAACAGTAGAATTTCAACAAGACAGATATAAAATAGTACTTGGAAATTTAAAAACTTTATTTCAATTGCAGCAGAAGTCAAAACATGTTTGATTACATCATAACACCATAATCAAAGTCAAGTACAATATCTATCTTGATAAAACAAGTACATAATCCCATTACATAAATAGCCATTAAAAAGAAAGATAACATGCTGGACTTTACTTCAGCAGTCCAAGCTTTCCAAGAGATAAGAAATCCAATCAGACTCCACTGGAACTTGGCCCGACCTGAGGACCTGAAGGGAGAAAAGGATGAAAAAGAGGGGGGTTAGACATAAAGTCTGGCGAGTATGATAATTCTACAATACTATTATCAAAATAACTGGACTAAGGCATAAGCTGGAAAACAAGGAAATGTCTATGAAAGAGCAGATTAAGGACATAGACAATTGCTAAAGGAAACGTTATAGGCGCTCCTAAATACTAAAGGATAAACACTATACTGCACCACACCAGTCACCCTAAAGATTGATTCCACTTAGCTTCACTTAGAAACTTTCTTAATGGCTTTACGTACTCCTAGCTGACTACATAGGTGCCGCCTGCCCCTATCTCCACTAGGTGTACCCCACTTTCCATTTTTCGATCGGCTCCCTACTCGTAGATACCCGTGCTGGCCCCACAGTGGGGTGTATCATTCCCCTAAAGTGGCAACCCGATATAACGGAGATGCACGGCTTATACCTACACAATGCAACAACGTCTTACCTACCAGCCCGGGTCCACATACGCATATGAAACCCATTGGACTTGCGTTGCCACCGCTCCCCGTTTTGGCCTCTTATAGTCAAACCCAGTATGCGTGTCCCGTCCTCCACTTGGGTCGAGCCCACAAAGATACGTTTTGGGATACTGGTTGAAATGGGCCCTCATTATTTCCCATAAGCATTCCACCTAAGCTTGTCCCATTAGTCCATCCACTTAACCCACTTAGTCGTGTTCATTTACATGTGTATTTGGTTAAGTCTAATCGTATTTCTTAATTCATTAAGGCCATAACCTCATAAAGACCTCTCACATTAGACTGGCATTTATGGCAGCTGGATTTGCCGGGCGGGTCCGGGCAGTCTTACACCACAAAGAGTCTAACCTCGTGTCTTTACAACTGTTATGCTTTAGTTTGGGCCTAGGACCTCTCACATTAGGCCGACATTTGTGACTATTGGATTTGCCGGGCGGGTCCGGGCAGGTTTACGTCACAAACGGGTCCAACCTCGTGTCCTAAGCATTGATTATTATTAATAATCCACTTTCCCCAATTTTAATAATTCCCTACTTGAATTATTAATTAATTCCAAATTTAACAATGTCCATAATTGACTCAATTATGGACATCATTTAAGGCATGCAAAATCATATCAATTACACCCCAATTTATTAATTTCCTAATATTACCCCTACCCCAGGTTTGAACGTTTATTCGCAAAATGTATGCTAGACCCGATTAGTCTAACTCATAGCATAAAAGAAAATATTCACAACAACAACATATATATGTGACTAAATAAATCATAACAAGGGGTAAATCTTGCATACATTACAACTTGCATAAGGTTATACATGTCATGGATCTAAGGGTGTCAACTTATTCATAATTCACATAATATGATTTTGATCAAATTTCATAAACTTGTATAGGACATGTGTGAATCAACATCATTAACAATATGGTTTTATATGGGTACACCTAACTCAATATGCAAATTCCCAAAAATTAAAATTCATTTAATCATAGATTCATGTATATGGGTACACCTAACTTAATAGGCAAATTCCCATATTCAAGATCCAATTAATTTGTAGATTCACGTATATGGGTACACCTAACTCAATAGGCAAATTCCCATAATCAAGATCTATTATAAAAAAAACATAAACTTTAAACATGATCCAATTCGCATAAATACTAACATCATGATTTTACAACTTGTATGATTCAACACAACTTAACATGACATCATTATCATATAACATAAGTATTTCAACATATGTGATAATATGAGATCTACAACATATATAAGATTTACAACATAGCATATCATAATTTGCAACATAGCATGATATGATTTACAACATAGCATAGCATGATTTACAACATGGCATAACATGATTTATAACATAGCATAGCATGATTAATCACATATGACATAGCATAGGATTATTTACAACATAATCACTATAACATAACAACATATATATGATAACATAATAGCATAACAAGAGATCCACAACATAATTTACAAATACATAACAATTCATATCACTTTCTTGTGATCCATTCATAACCTAATCAAATTATTTTATAATAATATTGTGAGATTCATCATACTCACTATTTTAAAGAAGAGAAATAGAAAGAGAGAGAGCTTTTGATTTGATTTGAGTAGATTTAGTTTGTAGATTAGGCCTTCTTCTTCTTTAGTTTGTGACGGCTATGCTGAACTCCATGGCAACGGCATGTCGGTAGCTCTCCAATTTTTCAAGTGATTTAGGGTTAGAGTCTACCCACTTATTTATAGATGTTAGGATTCGTTTAGGCCATTAGATTTAACCTAGAAATAACCGCAGCCATTCAGACCAGATGGGGTTTATCTTATTGACTCAGCAATGAGTCAGAAGTGACTCAGCAAACACTCAGCAAATTAATAAACTTCTATTCATGTTTACATTAACTGCCCATATATATATAAATATATATATATACACACGCACCTATTCATGAATTCAAATTAATCCATAATTAACTTATGACCATTTCTACACATTAGTTTTCCAATTAATGTCTTAATTCCATTTTTTGCCTTTTAAGGCAATTCACATATCTCAAATTTGTTATATGCCTTTTTAAGGCTATTTCATGCAAATTCTCAATATTAATTCTTTTAATTTGTGAATATTAGTATTAACAGAAATACAGGGTGTTACAGTTGGTGCAGCAGTGCAGGTTCTAACGGAGTGCGGGCGTGCACACACTTCAGCGCAAAAAATTTAGCCACTGGGCATCAGTAGGTATAAAGCTGTGCATCTTGATTGTGTCAGGGTTGCCACCATGCGACTTGATACACCCCATGGTGGGACCAGCACAGGTATCTACAAGTAGGGGGCCGCGTGACACAAACGAGAACTAGGTCAAGTAGGGAGCCGATCGATAAGGTAGTAAGGGTGCATCGAATATATACATGGCCATTGGGGTGATCGAGGTGGAATCCTCAAAAATCGATGTACACCTGAAGGCTACCATAATTGCGGGGATTGGGATCACGTTGTAATTATAATATAATACGGGCTACCAGTTGGGACACTAGTGGGGGGGTACGGATCCTTGTCACACAGGATACTTGTTGAGATACTAGTAGGAGTACAGATCATTTCATGTAAGACACTTTTGAGGATGCTAGTTAGGTGGTGCAGAGCAAATAGATATCGTTTTAATGGTAAAGCTTAGAAATATGCTTGATAGAAACCATGCGGTGGGATACTTGATAGGAATTATGGGACGTTATACTTGTTTCATCGTGCTCGAAGTTTATCTTGTTACCTTAGTTTACCTTGTTATCATAGTTTATCTTGTTATTTTAGTTTATCTTGCCTACCTTGTCATCATGCTTATGTTTACTTTCAGTTTATTCATGCCATGTTATCTTTATATATTTTTATGCTGAAAGTCACTAGGACTTACTCAGTCTTTATGACTGACCCGTTTTGTTTCGCCTCTTTTTCTTCCGCCCCCCCCCCCCAGGTTCACAGGGTGGGAATACAGCTTAGTTCAGATCTTACCAAGCTCCAAGGCTCTTTCATGTATGGCTTGGATTTCTCTTGGCTATGGCTTGCTTTGCTTTATTGGGGAATACTGCAGTTTGTTTTTTATGCTTCTTTGTTTTTTAGCAAGACAGATATTTTAACTATGAAATTGGGTATTGGAAGTTGATGGGCTTTTCTTGTAAACATTTATATTTAATAAATGATTTGAAGTACTTCCACTTTATTTTCCGCTGTTTTATATATGTCTGTCTTGTAATATTTCTGTTCCAGTACCCATAATACTCCATTGAAGTTAAGGCATTCCCTTTGTGAGTGACCTTAACAGATGTGGGGTGTTACATTTGGTATCAGCGCAGAAGGTTACCAGACTGGGCAAAAGTTTTCAACAACCTTCTGAAATTATCTTCAAAACATTTACAAAGAAGCAAATTTTCAAGAAAATTTTGTTTTGATTAAAAGGCATATTCCCCAAAGCCATATGCACTATCTTTTGATTCTCTCTTGAAATCTCTTTTCTCTCTTTTCACCATAGTTTCATAGGCATCCGACATAGGTCGGAGGGCAAAGGAGTGCCCAACCTCCATCTATAGCCACAGTAGTTCCATCTGCGTCTAATCTTATTTCAAGTTGGGTAGAGTTTCCGTGCATTGGAGGTAGCTTCGAGAGAATTGTCAACAAACTATACAAGGACAGTAAGAACAAGGAACTAGTTATTATAGCTTAATCCACGAAGGAGGAAAAAGGTGAAAGGAAAGAGGCCTAAGTGAAAGAATAAAAAACACATGACAAGAGAGAGTATCTTTAGTGAGAAGGGACATGCAGTTAAGTATTATAGGACAAGAGCAAGGGACAAGATCGTCGAGAGGGCAATTGAATGCTCTCACTACTAGCGTACCTAAGAGAGTGGTAACGTTTCTGTTAAAAGTTTAGCTTTTCCTTTCTATCATCCCACTAGAACTTTGTTTTTGTACATCGCATCCTTTTAATTCTGCTTCGAAAGTTGAGTCTCTGCACCTTAGTACTAGCATAATAGAGGATCCCATTTTTTTTCTCAAACCCTGTTGGGGAAATCGGCTCATTTATTCATGACTTTTTGGATTTGAGAATGTCTATGCTAAGTGTTGAGTCTAGAAGTAATGTTTATGTTTTGGGCTATGGGTTGATTCTAGCGATGGAGTGGTTATCCAGTAAGGGTGACCTTCTCGGTTTTGAAAAGAGGGTAGTTAGACTCTTGACTTGCCTCGATAATACCCTCGAAGTCGCAGGTAACCTTTAGGGTTCTATCATGATTTGTTTCCTAGAATCTCTTGACACATTTATTGGTAATTTTTAATCCGATCGAGTAGTGTTCGCCACTAAGGCGGATGGGTCATTTCGCTTATGCATGAGTTGTAGAGAATCACCTTAGTAAGTACATTTTGCAACATGGTTGGCATTTATTTTCAAGAGATAGTTCTTCTGCGTGGAATACCTGATAGTAAGTGGACGAGATCCAAGATTCACTAGTGAATTTTGGAGAGCTTGCATGAAACCATGAGTACGCAGTTATGTTTGAGCCGAGTATACTAGAAGGAGAATAAGTGAAAGTGGAACGAGAGGCAACAATGAAATGGGTTCCAACTCATATTTTGGAAACAAGAATTAAGATGCTACGAAATTGTGAAGTTAAAGACGGTCAAAGCACAATGGAGTTAAGCTCAAGGAAATGCGACTTAGAAGATTGAAGACTAGATTCGCGCATCATATCTCTTTTTAAGAGTATATCCATGATTCCTCTTTTCCTGTAGAGCTTACTCACATGCTATCTTTTGTGTATATCCTCTCGGCCCTATTCTCAATCCTATTTCTATTGCGAACCTCATAGGGAATATGACTCGTCTGTTAGTAACACATGTTGGGGCTTGAGGGTGTTCGTTGGTTTGAATAAACTTTTTTTTTGGGTTTTATAGGATACGGGTTGGTCTTAGGAAGGGATTCCCTTGTGACCTAAAAGGAGTCCATCATGCTTAGTTTCCTAGAATCATATATAGTGGTTGGGTTGAGTAATTCTTTGGGTGTCAGTCTGATGTTGATTTCGGTCTTCGGGGCTGATGCTTAGAGAGTTCTTCTCCTAATCAATATATATGTGGCATAGATTTCCAGTTTTGACATTGCCTAATGGGCACAAAGTTTTTACTTAATTCTATCATTCGACTATACCTTTAGATAGGAACAATTGGGTGTAAACATGTGTTTGAGACATGTTATGATTGATGGTTGCAAGTGGTTGCAAGTGGTTGCTAGTGGTTGCTCGTGGATGCATTTACACACATTAGGCACTAGATCGGCTCAATCACCTTTCATATTGCATATGCATGAGTGTTTACACTTGTTTGTGGATGAAATTGAATGTGTTATCATGTGAATGTTGCATATGGATGGATGTTTGTGCACACATATAGTGTTTTTGTGACTAGGACTATTTGCATACATGTTGGACTCATGGAACTAAACATATTTTGCATTTAGAAGATCAATCAGGCCTGATCATTTGCATTAGACAAGGAACATATACACACACTTCTTGCATATGTTCATATAGCATTAGAAATCTCTTAAGGACAATGAATGCCTGTGATTGATGATTGAGTAGATGGATGATGGATGGTAGGACACATTCTTCTTAACTTGAAGATTTCGGGGACAAAATTCTTTAAGGAGGGGAGAATGTAACACCCCGTATTTTTTTAATATAATTAAAAATGAAATAAAATATAAAAATATGCTTATGATAGGTAAATAATGGTGATGCATAAGGAGAATTAACTAATACATGGAAGAGAAGAAAAATTAGTTCGATAACGGCATATGTAACGGAAAAGATAGTAAAATAAGGATAACTAATTCAAGAATCAGGAATTAGGTAAAATGGACATCACCATTGCGTTCCTCTCGGAAAAATACGCGAAATAGAGTCCGAGTTTTCGAAAATCGGAGTTCGTATGACCAAGATATGGCCAAAACAAGATTTCAGTAGACTTTCTGGCAGTCTGACCCAGATCGACCATAGTGTCGACACTATAGTCGACCTGCCCCCCCCCCCCACCCCCACCCCCCCAAGTCGACTATAGTGTCGACCCCCCCTCTGTACAGGTCAACCTGGTCGGCTTGGGGTGGTCCAGAACCCATTTTTGAGGCCCGGGACGAGTTTTGATGGTCCGGATGGGTTTTAGGGTTAATCCGATGGCTGAAATGAATTGCTACACCTATAAAATAACACCTAGACCTAGCCTAACTGACACAAATTCATATGACACCAAAATGCTGCTAAAATCCCTCTTGATCCATGGCCGCCGTCTCTAAATTAAAGCTTAAGCATTCAAACCCAAATCAAATCAAAGGATCAATGCTTCTACAACAAATTCAAGAGGATAGATCAATGACACTGCAACTTTCTACGATAAATTCACTCCCTAATTCATATGCCGCTCTCTGTAAGTTCTAGTTGCTTTCCGATTTAAGTATTTAATTACAATGTGGCCATGAATTAAAGTGGAATTGGATTAAGTATGTTTATCGATCCAGATCTATTCTTATTTCTTCTTGGATCTTGGAAACTTTTCTATTTTCACTCTAATGTCTAGTTCATGATCTATTAAGCCTGTTGTAATCTTAATATGCCTGTGATGATGTTTTCTCTCCGATCTTATTCTGATGCAAAATTCTACCTTTTCCTTATTTGTTTTCTTTTGATGAACCTTGGTCAATTTCGGACCCAGGCCTAAACTGCGATTTGCGTGCGATTGAATACGGGGGAGATATTGGGATATTGCCTTGTTGGATATGTGTGTTTGGTAGAATCGAAGGCATAATATGAAAACTGGATACTTGGGTACTATTATTGCCATTAACACAAAATTTGAATTTGGGTATTATCGTTATAATTAAAGTTTTGCTAGCTTGGGTAAATTGGTGTAAACATGGAATTCATGTAGTTGGTATGAAACTTGACCTATGTAAAATATGGCAAGAATATTGATACATATATTTGGCTTAAAATTGATCTATGTGAATTGGGCATAGCTTTGTAAATATGTAAACTATGAATCTTGATATATGTATAAAAAGGCATGAAACTTGGTATATATGTAAAATTGTCTAAGATTAGGCATATATAAATTTGGCATACATGTAAACAGGCATGAATTGAACATAAGTAAATTTGGTATGAATTTGGCATATGTAAAACGGACATGTAATCTAGAACTTGGGCATATGTTAAATAGGTGAAATTTGTGGTTGAAACACATATGATAATTTATGTCTTGAAATGGGGCTAATATGAACACGCCTAAATAAGTTTTGGGTAGTTGGCATGTAATAGCCTTAAAGGAGGGATAAATATAAATTGAGATAAGTTGCCTTTAATGGCCTAAGATAAATTGTGGTAAAATTGGTATGATTTTGCATACCATTAATTGATGGACATAAATGAGTCAATTATGGACATCGTTAAATTAGGAATAAATGGTAATTTGAATAGGGGAAATAAATTCAAATTGTGGTAAAAGATTATAAGTAATAATCAATGCTTAGGACACGAGGTTGGACTCATTTGTGACGTAAACCTGCCCGGAACCGCCCGGCGAATCCAGTAGTCACAAATGTCAGCCCAATGTGAGAGGTCTTAGGCCCAAATTAAAAGCATAACAGTTGTAAAGACATGAGGTTAGACTCTTTTATGGTGTAAGACTGCCCGGACCCGCCCGACAAATCCAGCTGCCATAAATGTCAGTCTAATGTGAGAGGTCTTTATTAGGTTACGGCCTTAATGAATTAAGAAATACTTAACCAGATAAACATGTGGTGGGACATGGGGGTTAAGTGGATGACATGTGGGTGACATGTGGAAACACGAATAGTAATACTTACCAACGTAACATGGTAATTAGACCAGTGGGTAGGGTTAAGTAAATAAGAACACTTAACCAATATGATATAAATGGGTGGGTTAAGTAATATGATTAGGTTAATCTGGACACTTAACCAATTTAATAAGTTGACTACGGAAGTGGGTAAGGTTAAGCAAATGTTTAACCATTATAACATGATTAAACTGGACTAGAGAGTGACGTTAAGTTAATGAGAACACTTAAGTAATACAATGGGCTAATTAGACAAGTGGTTGCGGTTAAGTAGTAACACTCAACCAACATAATAGGACAAGCGGGTGGGTTAAGTTAACTTGAATAATGTAACGACCCGCATTCTACGCATCATAGGATCATAGAATATTTATTTCTGTCACATACGAAGTCGTATGGTCGTGTAACTTTGGGAGACGACTATTGGGGTCATTTCCCATGAGCATGATTTTTCCCGATTTTTAAATGACCATTTTACCCCTAGTTGGCACTGTTTTGGCCATAACTTTTGACTGGAAGGGAATTTTGACCTTAAACCACTTCCATTAGCTCCGGATGATGGTTTCTCTTTCCGTAGAGTGGTCACATTAGTCAAACGGACTCACTGTTTGGGAGATATGACTGAAACAAGTCTCAGATGGTGAAAAACAGCTTAATTGGGCTTAACCGGGTGATTAGCAGCTAGGCCCAGAGGGGGATTTCGGGTTTAGAGGTATAGGAGGACTGATTAGGGTTAGGTTATCACTTTCATTTCAGTTTTGAGCCGCCACAAACCTTCTTGAAACCTTATTAATGGCTTCCATCCTCTAAAACCTCTCCAAAACACATTTTTAGTGAAGATTAAGCCTAAACTACATCAAAGCAAGGCCAAATAGCAATAAAGCAAGGTTGGAGCTGCTGCTATACATAGGAATTCGACCCAAACAGAGAGTATTTCAGATTTGGTGTTTCATTTGTGGCCAAGGTGAGTGATTTGCATAGTTTTTGCACAAATTACGGTGATTAAGGGTAATTAGTGAAGATTAGCGAATTTATACGTAAATAAATTCTGGAAAAATTCTTAAAATTCTAAAATAATGTTTTAAGGCTCTGTTAGAAATTTGGGTTAATTTCGATGTGTTTTGCTAATCGTATGCTTAAACATGATTAAGAGGGATTATAGGAAAAATGTGAGGTTTTAGCCACTTTTGATCCATTTTGGTTCATTTGAATTGTTGTTAGGTGTTTGTGGTTGTTCTTACATGTTGTTATGACTATTTGACATGAATTGTGATTGATTAGAATAGTTAGATTTGTCAAAAACGTCGTCGAACGGCGTAAACAAGTTGCTGGAAAAGTTGTAGAAAGTTGTGCAGGGCTTCGGATCGGATGGGGGCTCGGATCGGATATGTGAACTGGGCAAGAAATCCGACCCGAACCGGAGTTTGGCACATAGGAGGCTTGGCGAGAAGGAATGCCGTTTTCTTAGAGTTGGAGTGGACAAGGGGATCGGATCGGAAGAATAATTGGAGGCCAGATCGGATCGACTTGGAGACGTAGGGCTCGGATCGGAAGTAAACATTTGGGAGAATTAGCAAGAGGGAAGGCCACGCGGATCAGATGGCAAGGAGGGATCGGATCGGAATACGTGAGGAAATGAGCCAGCGGATCGGAGCACTGGAAGGAAGGACACCGACCCGACCCGAAGTGGAGTACCCGACCCGAACCGAATGCAAAGATGACAAGGAAGGAGGACCGACCCAAACCAATGAAGGTGATGACTCCCGACCCGAACCGATGAAGGTGATGACTACCGAACCGAACCGAATTCTAAGACTGTTAATGTGCGACAACTCTTCTGAAGACCCACTCCAATTCGACCAAACCCGAGATGCAAAGGAAGTCCAAATGAGAAGTTAGAGCTTAAGATTCAGATGGGGATCAACGAGCTCGCTTCATGGTTGGGCTCTGCTGCGGGACGCGTGCCAAGGAGTTATCGACGTCTATAGCTTTGGACCACTATGGTAGGAGGTGCGAAGGCGGATTCAGGGCCATTATGGCATCGGTAGAACCAAGGGCTACGACCAATGAAGTGGGTCATTGAAATGTTTGGTCATGACTCCAAGTGTTTGGCTTGGTCACAGCAGGGTTTCTACAAGTCGGGATTCGTCGTTACCTCAGTTTGTCTAGTGTTTCAAAGTGGTAGATGTCATACGCTTTACGCACTGAGTGAGAGATGTGAGGATGGTTGCTATGGATGATTTGTTTGCTATCATTGTGACATGCACACCCCACCCCCGTATTCTTACACTATTTATTATGGCACCTTGGAGTATTGTACGGTATGTGGTACTAACTCTTTGGTTGTAGGTCCAGGTTCAGGTATGGTTTAGTATACCTGTTATTACTCTGTTTAGATGCTTATCGCTCACACCAGGCTTTATGTCTGACCCAGAGTTTTATGTCTCTTCTTATTACTCTGGGTGCTCACACGAGCAGACTAGAGACAGGTTAGCTGGTGATGCACGGGTAGATGATCCGGAGACGAGCAGGAGGCTTCCACGTAACATATATAGTATTCTCCCTGTGTTGTTGAAGATCACTGCTTGGGCATTGGTGGTGTATCTTCCATTTTAGCTTTCTTTTGCTTTGAGACAGTTTGAAAGTTGTAATAAGCTGTATTCTGAATTTTCCGCTGCTATGATGTTTAGTTTTGATTTTCAGCTTATGCACTGTCTCTCCTGTTTTATGTGAAGTATGTTATTATCATATTTTATTCCATGCGCTGTGAGACATTCTACAGGTTCCTTGATTAGTTCATTCTCTTCTTTCCTTTCTCCTGACGACCGTATTGTGCTAGTCGGGCATGTGTACAACGCACTTTTGGAGGAAATGCAGACTGGTGCGGGGCGGGCCGTCACACTTGGTATCAGAGCTCTAGGTTGCGTAGTTAACCTAGGGAAGCTATCGGGGAGAGATAATATACGTATACGAGAGAGCGTATTTGTGATTACTTTGGTTTTTAAAAGCTATATATATATACTATTATTAGTATAAGGATGAAGTCGTACTGTACTAGCACCACTATGGAGTCGTTAATCGTTTCCTTTTTCAGATTGACGATGAGCCGATATACTAGAGGTGCTGGTAGGGGAGCCAATAATGGGAATGCTGCTGACATGAGGACGATGTTTACTGACCTCATGAGAGAGATGCTTAGAGATGTGCAGAGGGCAGCTCCCAATGGTGGAAATGGTGGTGGTCCAATAGTGCAGGCGCCGAGGGTCGACTTCGCCAAGTTGAATAAGGATTATACTAGCCTTGGTGGGAAGTCGTTTCACGGAACGGAGTCGGCCACGGACGTTCAAGATTGGTTGGATAGTTGCGAACGTATCTTCGAGGATTTGGGTATCGAGAATGCGATGAAGAGAAAGCTAGCGTCCCGTCAGTTGCAAGGGCGGGCAATGAATTGGTGGAATGCTATAAAGGCAGCCACTCCCGAAGATCAGATTACTTGGGAGCAGTTTAAAGCTCGCTTTAGTGAGAAGTTCATTCCAGCTGCTCAGAAGTCGATGCTGTTTAAGAAATTCTTGGAGCTCAAGCAGAATGGCAGAGCTGTCTCGGAATATATTGCTGAATTTGACACTTTGTCAAAATATGGGTTATCTCTTATTGATACTGCCGAGAAAAAGAATGAGAAATTCATAACTGGTTTGGATCAGTACTTGGGGGAAAAACTTATTAACCACATCGATGAGACGTTTGAATCGATTGTGGGGAAAGCATTAAGATCAGAAAGTCTCTACCCTAATTCGAAGACTGAGGTTGCATCTGCAGAAGAGCCAAAGCCACAAGCAAGTGGTGGAGGCAAGGGTGGTTCCCAGAATAAGAGAAAGCAGAACCAAGCTAAGGATGGCCAAAAGAAAAAGAATAAGCAAGATGTTGAGTGCTTCAGCTGTGGTAAGAAGGGCCATTATGCTAGTAATTGTCGAGCCAAGCCAGCGGATAGGAAGTGCTTCAACTGTGGCCAAATGGGACATCACAAGGACAAGTGTCCACAGCCCCCTAAGGAAAAGCAAATGGTGAAAGCATACGCCCTTAATGCTATTCCTTCTTCGTCGAATGCCCCAACAGCGGCGGAGAAGGGAAAGAATGTCGTCATTCAAGGTATGCTTTCTGTTTATCATGTTCCTGTTAGAGTTTTGTTTGATACCGGAGCTTCCAGTTCCTTCATATCTAGTGACCTGGTAGATAGGTTGGGATTGGAGCCCGAGATTGTCGATAGACCTTTAGTAGTGACGAACCCGATTGGCGGTTCGACTAGCCTTAGCATGATTTGTCGTAATGTGGTCTTATCGAGTCATGGATGCATGTTTGTTTGTGATTGCTTTGTTTTGGGCTTTACTGGGTTTGGCATTATTTTGGGAGTAGATTGGCTCCAAAGATACGGGGTGGTGGTAGACTGTGAGGGCTTGTTGGTGACAGCTAGAGCGGATGATGGGCGGAGGATAGTGTTTGGTGGTCTACCCAGTAAGGGGGTATTGGCTAGTTTTCTAAACTCCCTCGACATTCCGCATAGTGAGTTGTCAGGTTTGCCCGTGGTTGGCCAGTATCCGGATGTTTTCGAGGAAGTGACCGGACTTCCACCACACCGAGAGATTGAGTTTCGTATTGATTTGGTAAAAGATGCCAGACCTATAGTGATGCCACTTCGTCGTATGGCACCAAGAGAGCAGCGAGAGCTCGAGGTGCAAGTTAGCGATCTTTTGAAGATGGGATTTATCAGAAGGAGTGTTTCTGAACGGGGAGCACTAGTTGTGTTTGCTACCAAGGCGGATGGTTCCCTTCGTTTGTGTGTAGACTACCGCGAGTTGAATAAAGTGACGAGGAAGAACAAGTATCCTCTACCGCGGATAGATGATTTGTTTGATCAGTTGAGTGGCGCGAGAGTATTTTCTCAGTTGGATCTCGCGACAGGTTTTCATCAGCTTAGAGTGGAAGCTGAGAGTATAGCTAGAACGGCATTTCGGACGCCGTCTGGATTTTATGAGTGGTTGGTCATGCCATTCGGGCTGACCAATGCCCCAGCATATTTTGTGGATCTTATGAATAGGGTATTCAGAGATCAATTGAATAAGTTTGTCCTTGTGTTCGTTGATGATATTTTGGTCTATTCGAGGACAGGGGAAGAACACAAGGAACATTTAAGAATAGTGATGGAGGTGTTGAGAAAACACCAATTGAAAGCAAAGTTTTCGAAGTGTCACTTCTGGAAGAGGGAAGTGAGGTTCTTGGGCCATGTTGTATCAGAGAATGGTATTGCCGTGGACCCGGCAAAGGTGGCTACGGTACAGGATTGGCCTACGCCCAAGAATGCAACATATGTAAGAAGTTTCTTGGGGTTAGCGGGATATTATCGTAAGTTTATCCAAGGTTTCTCCAAGATAGCAGCACCATTGACCCAGTTGACCAAGAAGAATCAAGCTTTTGGCTGGGATGAAGGGTGCGAGAATGCATTCAAAAGCCTAAAGGACAAGTTGACAAGCGCACCAGTGTTAGTCATTCCTAAGGGGGATGAAGAGATGACGGTATACACGGATGCCTGTGGTACCGGACTGGGTGCTGTATTGATGCAAGGCGGTAGGGTTGTAGCTTACGCAAGTCGGCAATTGAAACCGCACGAGAGAAGATACCCTACCCATGATTTAGAATTGGCAGCGATCGTGTTCGCGTTAAAAATGTGGAGACACTGTCTCTTGGGAGAAAGATTTGAGCTGTTTACAGATCATAAGTCGCTGAAGTATCTATTCTCCCAGAAGGATTTAAATCTCCGTCAGCAGAGATGGTTAGAGTTCTTAGCTTCCTACGATTTTGACATCGCATACACACCGGGAAAGGGCAATGCGGTGGTTGATGCATTGAGTAGAAGACATGCCAGCTTAGGGGCTATGTTCCTTGAATGGAAGCAACTGGAGTTTATCGCGGGGTTTGATTTCAGACCAAAGTGCGAATTGGATCCAGAAATGTTAGCAAGTTTGACGATCATACCCACTTTGATTGAGCGGATCGGCTCTAGTCAGAGGGACGATCCTAACCTATTGGAAATCATCTCCAAGTTAGAGATGGGTATCGATGAGGAGATGAACAAGTATGGGCTTGATCGAGATAGATGGCTTAGAAAGAATGGAAAGCTTGTTGTACCCAATGTCAATGGATTGAGAGATGAAGTGCTTAAAGAATGTCATCACTCAAAGTTGACTATACATCCCGGTGGTAATAAAATGTATAGAGACATGAAACAGACTTACTACTGGGAAGGAATGAAAAGAGACGTTGGGAAGTTTATATCCAAATGCATGAATTGCCAGCTAGTTAAAGCCGAGCAAAAGAAGCCTAGTGGTTTGTTACAGCCCTTAGAAATTCCCGAATGGAAATGGGAGCAAGTCTCGATGGATTTCATCGATGGTTTACCAAGGACTAGATCGGGATATGACAGCATTTGGGTAATTGTAGATCGACTGACTAAAAGTGCAAGGTTTATACCAGTCAAATCGACCAGAACGGCAGCTAAGTTAGCAGAATTGTATATGAAGTGGGTAGTGAGACTTCATGGAGTACCTAAAAGCATTGTGAGCGACCGAGACCCGTTGTTCACTAGTGGGTTTTGGAAGAGCTTACAAGAGGCTCTAGGGTCAGAGTTACATCTCAGTACCGCATATCATCCTCAGACCGACGGTCAGACGGAGAGGGTGAACCGTATTTTGGAAGATCTCTTGAGAGCATGTATATTGGATTTTGGTGGATCATGGGATGACCATTTGCATCTAGTAGAGTTTGCATATAATAATAGCTATCAATCCAGTATCGGTATGGCTCCGTTTGAAGCTTTGTACGGAAGACCATGCAACTCACCATCATGTTGGATAGAGACTGGCGAGAAGTTTATGCTTGGACCAGATGTGGTGAGAGAAACTTCAGATAAAATCAAGACCATTCAACAACGAATGAAGGCTGCCCAAGATAGGCAGAAGAGTTATGCCGATAAAAGGAGAAGAGACTTAAAATTCTCCGTTGGCGACTTGGTGTTTGTCAAGATTTCTCCGTTGAAGAGCGTAATACGATTTGGCAGGAGAGGCAAGTTGGCACCAAGATTTGTTGGCCCATTCCCTGTTCTTGAGCTAGTCGGGAATTTGGCATATAGAATTGACTTACCGAAGAAGATGGCGGGAGTTCACAACGTATTTCATGTTTCCCAACTAAGGAAGTTCGTTCACGACTCAGATATGACTATTTCACCTGATCAGTTAGAGGACTTCGAAGTAGAACCCGAGGCGGTTGGGAACCGCAAGCCGGCCCGTATTGTCGAGCACGACATGAAGCAACTTCGAAGGAAGGCGGTGAAGCTAGTCAAGGTACAGTGGAGCGAGGACGAGAGTGATTGTACTTGGGAGACAGAGGAGGACATTAGGAAGACGCACCCAGAACTCTTTGCCTGGTAAGATTTTGTCTTTGATTTAGTTTTCCGCATGCTAGGATAGGCTTGTTTGCTTGTTTTGCATGATTGATTGTTGTATGTGGTTGTTAGGCATGCGGGATCCTTTGTATGTTTTGGGTTAAGAAATTTCGGGGGCGAAATTTCTTAAGGGGGGGAGAGTGTAACGACCCGCATTCTACGCATCATAGGATCGTAGAATATTTATTTCTGTCACATACGAAGTCGTATGGTCGTGTAACTTTGGGAGACGACTATTGGGGTCATTTCCCATGAGCATGATTTTTCCCGATTTTTAAATGACCATTTTACCCCTAGTTGGCACTGTTTTGGCCATAACTTTTGACTGGAAAGGAATTTTGACCTGAAACCACTTCCATTAGCTCCGGATGATGGTTTCTCTTTCCGTAGAGTGGTCACACTAGTCAAACGGACTCACTGTTTGGGAGATATGGCTGAAACAAGTCTCAGATGGTGAAAAACAACTTAATTGGGCTTAACCGGGTGATTAGCAGCTAGGCCCAGAGGGGGATTTCGGGTTTAGAGGTATAGGAGGACTGATTAGGGTTAGGTTATCACTTTCATTTCAGTTTTGAGCCGCCACAAACCTTCTTGAGACCTTAGTAATAACTTCCGTCCTCTAAAACCTTTCCAAAACACATTTTTAGTGAAGATTAAGCCTAAACTACATCAAAGCAAGGCCAAATAGCAATAAAGCAAGGTTGGAGCTGCTGCTATACATAGGAATTCGACCCAAACAGAGAGTATTTCAGATTTGGTGTTTCATTTGTGGCCAAGGTGAGTGATTTGCATAGTTTTTGCATTAATTACGGTGATTAAGGGTAATTAGTGAAGATTAGCGAATTTATACGTAAATAAATTCTGGAAAAATTCTTAAAATTCTAAAATAATGTTTTAAGGCTCTGTTAGAAATTTGGGTTAATTTCGATGTGTTTTGCTAATCGTATGCTTAAACATGATTAAGAGGGATTATAGAAAAAATGTGAGGTTTTAGCCACTTTTGATCCATTTTGGTTCATTTGAATTGTTGTTAGGTGTTTGTGGTTGTTCTTACATGTTGTTATGACTATTTGACATGAATTGTGATTGATTAGAATAGTTAGATTTGTCAAAAACGTCGTCGAACGGCGTAAACAAGTTGCTGGAAAAGTTGCAGAAAGTTGTGCAGGGCTTCGGATCGGATCGGATGGGGGCTCGGATCGGATATGTGAACTGGGAAAGAAATCCGACCCGAACCGGAGTTTGGCACATAGGAGGCTTGGCGAGAAGGAAGGCCGTTTTCTTAGAGTTGGAGTGGACAAGGGGATCGGATCGGAAGAATAATTGGAGGCCAGATCGGATCGACTTGGAGACGTAGGGCTCGGATCGGAAGTAAACATTTGGGAGAATTAGCAAGAGGGAAGGCCACGCGGATCAGATGGCAAGGAGGGATCGGATCGGAATACGTGAGGAAATGAGCCAGCGGATCGGAGCACTAGAAGGAAGGACACCGACCCGTTCCGAACCGAATGGAAAGATGACAAGGAAGGAGGACCGACCCGAACCAATGAAGGTGATGACTCCCGACCCGAACCGATGAAGGTGATGACTACCGAACCGAACCGAATTCTAAGACTGTTAATGCGCGACAACTCTTCTGAAGACCCACTCCAATTCGACCAAACCCGAGATGCAAAGGAAGTCCAAATGAGAAGTTAGAGCTTAAGATTCAGATGGGGATCAACGAGCTCGCTTCATGGTTGGGCTCTGCTGCGGGACGCGTGCCAAGGAGTTATCGACGTCTATAGCTTTGGACCACTATGGTAGGAGGTGCGAAGGCGGATTCAGGGCCATTATGGCATCGGTAGAACCAAGGGCTACGACCAATGAAGTGGGTCATTGAAATGTTTGGTCATGACTCCAAGTGTTTGGCTTGGTCACAGCAGGGTTTCTACAAGTCGGGATTCGTCGTTACCTCAGTTTGTCTAGTGTTCCAAAGTGGTAGATGTCGTACGCTTTACGCACTGAGTGAGAGATGTGAGGATGGTTGCTATGGATGATTTGTTTGCTATCATTGTGACATGCACACCCCACCCCCGTATTCTTACACTATTTATTATGGCACCTTGGAGTATTGTACGGTATGTGGTACTAACTCTTTGGTTGTAGGTCCAGGTTCAGGTATGGTTTAGTATACCTGTTATTACTCTGTTTAGATGCTTATCGCTCACACCAGGCTTTATGTCTGACCCAGAGTTTTATGTCTCTTCTTATTACTTTGGGTGCTCACACGAGCAGACTAGAGACAGGTTAGCTGGTGATGCACGGGTAGATGATCCGGAGACGAGCAGGAGGCTTCCACGTAACATATATAGTATTCTCCCTGTGTTGTTGAAGATCACTGCTTGGGCATTGGTGGTGTATCTTCCATTTTAGCTTTCTTTTGCTTTGAGACAGTTTGAAAGTTGTAATAAGCTGTATTCTGAATTTTCCGCTGCTATGATGTTTAGTTTTGATTTTCAGCTTATGCACTGTCTCTCCTGTTTTATGTCAAGTATGTTATTATCATATTTTATTCCATGCGCTGTGAGACATTCTACAGGTTCCTTGATTAGTTCATTCTCTTCTTTCCTTTCTCCTGACGACCGTCTTGTGCTAGTCGGGCATGTGTACAGCGCACTTTTGGAGGAAATGCAGACTGGTGCGGGGCGGGCCGTCACAAATAAGTTGATAACACTTAACCATTATAATATGACTAGTGGATGAGGTTAAGTTAACATGCACTTAACCAATCTGATGTGATGCGTAGTAGGGTTAAGTAACACATGGGTTTAAGTTAACAAGAAAATTCTTAACCAATGTAACCAGATAGACGAACGGGGTTAAGTTAATAAACCACACTTAACCAATCAAACATAATAAGCGAGAAAGGTTAAGTTAACTAAGGTAAACACTTAACCATGGTAACATAAGGGTTAAGTACATATCGGGTTGGTGGGTAATATTAGTAAATATAGGCCCACATACACTTAACCATTAAATACACATGCTTGAATTAGTAGCGGGGTTAAGTACACATCAGGGTTGGTGGGTAATATTAGAGAATTTAGGCCTACAGACTTAACCATTAAAAAAACCTAGTAACGGGGACCCATTTCAGCAGTAACCCACATTAGGTATCAACGGAACCCTGAGCTAGGCAGGGTGGGGCACGATTACTAGGCTGATTATAAGAGGTCAAATTAGCGGTGGTTGGTGCAACAGTGCAGGTTCTAACGGAGTGTGGGCGTGCACACACTTCGGCGCAGAAAATTTAGCCACTGGGCATCAGTAGGTATAAAGTTGTGCATCTTGATTGTGTCAGGGTTGCCACCATGGGACTTGATGCACCACATGGTGGGACCAGCACAGGTATCTACAAGCAGGGGGCCGCGTGACACAAACGAGAACTAGGTCAAGTAGGGAGCCGATCAATAAGGTAGTAAGGGTGCATCGAATATATACATGGCCATTGGGGTGATCGAGGTGGAATCCTCAAAAATCGATGTACACCTGAAGGCTACCATACTTGCGGGGACTGGGATCACGTTGTAATTATTATATAACATGGGCTACCAGTTGGGACACTAGTAGGGGGTACGGATCCTTGTTACACAGGATACTAGTTGGGATACTACTAGGAGTACAGATCATTCCATGTAAGACACTTATGAGGATGCTAGTTAGGTGGTGCAGAGCAAATAGATATCGTTTTAATGGTAAAGCTTAGAAATATGCTTGATAGAAACCATGCGGTGAGATACTTGATAGGAATTATGGGATGTTATACTTGTTTCATCATGCCCGAAGTTTATCTTGTTACCTTAGTTTACCTTGTTATCATAGTTTATCTTGTTATCTTAGTTTATCTTGCCTACCTTATCATCATGCTTATGTTTACTTTCAGTTTATTCATGCCATGTTATCTTTATCTATTTTTATACTGGAAGTCACTAGGACTTACTCAGTCTTTATGACTAACCCGTTTTGTTTCGCCTCTTTTTCATCCATCCCCCCCCCCCCCCCCCCAGGTTCACAGGGTGGGAATACAACTTAGTTCGGATCTTACCAAGCTCCAAGGCTCTTTCATGTATGGCTTGGATTTCTCTTGGCTATGGCTTGCTTTGCTTTATTGGGGAATACTGCAGTTTGTTTTTTATGCTTCTTTGTTTTTGAGCAAGACAGATATTTTAACTATGAAATTGGGTATTGGAAGTTGGTGGGCTTTTCTTGTAAACATTTATATTTAATAAATGATTTGAAGTACTTCCACTTTATTTTCCGCTGTTTTATATATGTCTGTCTTGTAATATTTCTGTTCCAGTACCCATAATACTCCATTGAAGTTAAGGCATTCCCTTTGTGAGTGACCTTAATAGATGTGGGGTGTTACAAACGACTCTAGGTTAGACAAAAGTCTTGTATGAGCGATAGCAGCAAAATAAAACAATAACAAGTATAAATAATCATACCTGAACCTAAACCTGTAACCAAAGAGTTAGCACAACAAGATGTACAATACTCTAAGGTAACACTAACATATAGTGTAAAAATGGGAGTGTGCATGTCATGGTGATAGCAAACATCAAACATAGCAATCATCCTCACGTCTCTCACTCAGTGCGTAAAGCATACGATATCCACCACTTGGTCCATAGTCAATAACCCTAATAGGCCAACCAATCTACACTTCCCTAGATCTGGTTCGTTTAGATGCCCCTTCTCTCAACGGTGAACCAAAGTTTTAGATATCGATAACCCCTTTACACACGTCTTGCAGCAAAGTCCAATGCTAGAAGTTAACACGTTGGTTTCCAACTGGATCTTGAGTAATAACTTCTCAATTGGACTTCATTTGCATCTCGGGTTCTGGTATTCTCCAGCTTGATTCGGATTCAACTCCTTAGTTCGGTTTGAGATCTCTTATTCGGCTCGAGGCATTCCGGTTCATTCCACTCGTGGTGCTTTGGTTCGTGAGGAGGGTTCGAGTGGTGCTCTAGTTCATGGTCCTCATCTAGAGATCGGCTCGTGAGAAATGCACCAGGTTGGTTCATGGGTGACACCGGGTCGGTTCGTGATACATGCCTCACGATCCCCTAGTCACGAGCCGCAATTCCCTGTAGTGTTCCAGCAAGCTATTTACGCCACATGACGGCGTTTTCGACGATTCTAACTTTTTATAAAATCATGAAACATCCCAAACAGCAGTGAAAACATATAGGATCCATCAGAAACATTACAACATGAATCACATGAGTTATTTTAGATCAAACATACCCAAAATCCATGATTTTCCCCTTAATCCCCTTAATCATATCTAACAATAGGATTAGCAAATTTAGTCCAAATTAACCGAAATTTACAACAGAAGCATAAAATAATATTTAAGAATTTCTACGTATTTTTCTAGATTTTTATGATGCATAATTTCACTAATTATCACTAATCACCCCTAATTAGCCGTAGTTAGTGAATAAAAGCGCAAATCACCCACCTTAGCCATAAATGAATCTTAGATCGAAACTATAACTGATATGGCACGAATTCCAATGTATAGCAGCAGCTCTATCTCTAATTTGTGCTGATTTCTCTTGGTTTGATGTAGTTTTTCTTAATTAGTGATTAGAAAGCAATTGGAGTGAGATTTAGAAGATGGAGGTCATTGTTAGGGTCCATGGGATGTAAGTGGTGGCTAGAAAACTGAAATAAATTATTTTCCCAAACCCTTTCAGCCAACCCCTAACCCTAATCCCGAAATGGGTTATGGGCCTAACCACTAATTACCTAATTAAGCCCGGTTATGTTGTTTTCCATCTTTCAAACCTCATTTTAGCCATATCTCCAAAACGGTATGTCTGTTTGATTAATGTGACCACTCTACGGAAAGGTAAACCATATTTGAATCCAACGGAAGTGGTTTTAGGTCAAAACTCCTTACCAATCAAAAATTATAGGCGAAACAAGATTCTCCAGGGGCAAAATGGTCATTTAAAATTCGGCAAAAATCGTTAACATGGGAAATGACCCCATTAGTCGTTTCCCAAAGTTACACGACTATATGACTTCATATGAAAATAAAACAAATATTCTACAATCCTCCGATACGTAGAATGCGGGTCGTTACAAGTCCATCACACAATGCAATGCAAACCGGAGAATAGAGTTCTACCTTATAATAGCAAAACATGCTTGATATTCTTAAAAACAAATATTTTGATATTATTATTAATGTCTAGGTTTGGAAATCATTTTCGAAAGTAAATGTACCAATCTTAGCTCGCAAATGTCCTATCCCATTATGTTGGCTATATAGTATACAACTGAACACAAAGTCTCATAATGGAAATTGGATTCTGACTATGAACCAAGGAAAAGGACCTTCCTTAACCGCATTTGGAACACTCTAGAAAATGTCCCAGGAGTCAACTATTGAGTCCTTCGGATCGGCAGAGCTGGTCAGCACTAGACGCGACCGATTAGGATCTTACCTGAACATAACGTTCGTTTTTGACTGTCACACGAGGTGCCTTAACTAATCCACATAAGTAAACTTTCCTGGACTTCATACCATGGCAACACTATTCAACTAAAAGGGAATGTTAGCCCATATCTCTACTGTCCACTATCATGTTTTCAGCTCATTCTGGGTGAGAGGCTTTAGAGTCAACGGCCACAAAGCTCTTCTTTTCAATAAAAGCCTTGATCTATCTACCAGCAACACTCAACAAGCCACATTATCAATTTACAACATATGATCGGTGTCTATTAATACATATCCCTCTGAGTACATAAGTCTCAGAGGAGGGTGTTAAGCTAAGAGAATAAATCCTCCACCAAAAACTGATATGACATCGATAGAAACCAATCGGTTACATTGTAAAATACAACGTCAGATACAATATCCCTTTACTAGTCTGTACTAGGTTTGAACGAAACCGAAGGCACCTTATTCCTTGTAAACTATGGAGAGAGGCCCTCACATATTTGGACAATCAACAAGTACGTCCGGACTATTGCCACTATAACCCTATAGTGGGAGCTACCCGGTCTTTTGAAAATAATTAGCGCTAAAACTAAATCCTTTTCGAATTATTAACCCACCAACTAAGTATCCTTCAATAAGATTAAATTTTATTTCCACATTTGGTTAAGCCATTTAGGCTTCAAAAATAATCTATTCAATTCTATTAACACATTTGGTTTAGCTATTTAGGTTATCCAAATAATCTATTCAATTCTATTAACACATTGGTTAAGCTATTTAGACTACCAAAATCAGAATTAAAATCATATCTTCAAATCAATTAAGATATACAATATATCCTAAGTCTTATTCCATTTTAGGAATATCCTTTTATTTTCAAATCAATTAAGATACAATATATGTTCTAAGTCTTATTCCATTTTGGGAATGTTCTTCTATTCAAACATTTATAATCAAATTTGATAAAGATTTCTTTTTAACTAATCTTGAGAAATCATCTTCTCTTTTAACTAGGTTAAAGAACAGACGTTATTTAAAACATTGTTCAGGATAAACCCCTAACTTATTGATATTAAATATAAGAATTCAGACAAAATTATATCAACTTATATTCAGCACCAATTTCCATAATTAGTGAATACTATAAGTGTAATAACGATGTAAAACATCTTCTAAATTCCTCGTAATAGTAAATGTCTACACAACGGTATTCAATACCAAATATCCGAAGATCATTTCTACCCAAATCCATTTTTTATTTAAATTGGAAATATTTTCTAAATAAAAATATTTATCTAAACACTTCTTTCTAATCATGGTTATATTTGATAAACCAACTAATTTAAGTTTATTCTACTTAAATTTACTATACACCGTTTTATCGTTTTCATCCATTTGGGATGAAAATGAAAATATCCCAAAATATAGTTCAAAACTTTCTATGTCTTTTTAAAATCACTTGGAAATCTTTTATTATGATTTATCATGAATTTTCCCTATTTTTAATAGTTTAATAATAGCTCCTTTTACTAAAAACCTTTTTCAGGTCAGTAATGGTTTTGGCGTTGTTTTTATTCAAAATTAGTTCGAACTTATCTCTAGATCTATCCGTTGGATTTTAAAGCTCTTATACTCACTTGAAAGCTCTTTTCATTAAGACCCAATGGTTTTTATTTCGGAAGAATCCGACGGTCGGATATCCCAGTATGTCAGTTTTAAGTTACAGGTCGAAATTCGCGAACTATTGCTGCACGACGAGTTCTGTTCAAACCAAACTTTGATTTTTTATTAAAATCAAATCAAATTGATTCTAAAATAGTTTATTATTTATCTAATAATTATTGTAAACCATATTTTCAATATTTTACTACTAATTCAAATATTTCCATTAAATGACTATTATAATATTATTCTATTATTAAAATAATATTTATATTTCAAATTTCATTATTTTGAACCTAAATTTTCCTAACATCCATTATAAAAATAAATAAGAATGTTTTAAAAAGAAAATTCTTTAAAAACCATTCCTAGATACCCCAACCGAACTTCACTTTTTCTAGGTTACTATTGGTTTTAAAATAAAAACTCGAACAGACCTTAACTATGTGAAAATTAATCCAAAACCATTTTTATCTTTTGTAAGTGTTCATCAAAATTAATTATAATTTGCATCCATCCAAAATCGAACATCAAATTTTGACTTTTATTTTTCACCTATTATTATATTAATAAATTATTCATTATAACTCATTTTAATGAATAGAGACTTAATCAATGAACTAATAATTGTAATTTTTGGCCATATCAACTATGGTAATCACGTACCAAATTATCAATAAGCATGATAACATTTAATCACAACTATTCTAATATAATCCAAACCATATAAGCCTTAAACTATTGAACGCTTATATGGTTTTGTCAATCAACAGATTAACCATAAAGTAAATTATCAACTAACATATGTGTTCAACATCAATGGGGTTCATAACCATACCCAATAACCACAATCAACCATCACAAGATAAACATTTGTAATTTCAACGCTTAAATGTACAATAAACAGTATATATAAAGATGTAAATAAACGTCCATCATCCACTAAGCAATTATTGCAACTACCAGCAATCAATATATAATCTGATAAGATCATAACAACTTATAAATCAGTTTAGAGAGTTCTCACATTAATTTTTGATTATTATTATAGCAATCGCTTTTGTATTAAATTAAACGCAGGTTTAATTTAACCTAAAATTTCAATTTGCTCCGTTTCTACCCAAATCAGTTTTGCTTTGAAGCTCTCGGCTACACAATCGCAACGGATCCAAGTTTTGCGCAATTCTGAGTTCGTATGAATAAGTTATTAAGGTATTAACATTGAACTATCATTGAAATTAATTAATTAAATAATTATATAAACCTTTCTTCTCAAACCCGTCACCACGTTCAGCACTTTCATTGAAATTTAGTTTTGTTGTGAAGCCCTCTACCGCTGACCTGGGTCCACCACCAGAACCTTCCATCCTTGGGGCTCCATCGCATGGTGGTCCCCCTTATCTCGCTGCCTCTAACGAGAATTCCAGCCTCGAAACCATCACAGTTCAAAGGTAATTTCTCCCACCTCTGGCCATCATTTGCCCTGAAATTTGGACACCAACTATGGCTTTCCAAGACGAACAGTTTTCATGTTGGTGCCTCGGCCTAACTCTTCCTCTAATTGCCGATAAATATTGATTTTCGTTTGTTGTTCGTGAAAATCGATCGTCTCCGATCATTTATTCCGACGACCACAGCCACTTTCAGCCAAAATCCCCAACTACAAAGTTGTAGCCTGGTCTCCTCTTACAACTTCCTAGTTGGGCGGTTCGTCTAACTCTCGATGATTTGGCCACAATCTTGCCAAAACTGAAACTGTCATATTCACAGTCGATCTAAGATTCCGGCGAACTATGGGACCCGTTCGTCACCTAATTGTTGCAGAAAGTAGCCCTCAACGAGTATCTAACTTTCATGTTGGAGGCTTCCTCCAATTCTCCATGGTTTGTGAGATAAAAATTAATGTAAGAGGAGGGACTAAAATGCAAAATGGAGAAGGATGAAATGGGTTTGGTTTCTGGGTGGAGATGGGGTATACATATAGGGTAGAGATTATCTTGTAGAAGATGCTTCTAATAATTAGTTTATAAAATTTTATTGTAGTGCTACGTGTATTTGACGTTCAAAAATTCGCATGACCACATATGAATTCCTTTTCAGATGAAAATTGATACAAACCTATGGTTTGTCATTACAGTCCTAATGGAACTTTTTTCATCAAATTTCGAGTTTGTTTCCTCAAATGGCACTAGTTCGAGCTCAATTATTGATTAGTTACTTACATATACTGTTTATACCTCGTAGGACCAAAAAATAACTCCGATGGACGCGAAATTTGGAATCTTACAATAATTTACAGTTCTAGATGAAACAAAATTGGTTTCGTTGAAAATGAAGACAGTTTGCAAAATGGTTATTTTTAAGGCCTATGTAATATTATTTAATTCCAAAACTATCCAATGAAATAATAAACTAATTATTATTATCGTGTATATATATATATATATATCCTAATGGGATTGATTATAATTTCCAATTCAATATTTAGTAATTTCAAGTTAAACAACATTCATATTATAAATAAAAACCCTATTTATATATTTAATAAATCGATAAAATATTAATTAATTCAATTGCGACTATTTAGAAATTTCATTTAGACATAACTTATAATTTATACGATGAAAACTTGATTTTTCACACTCGTTAGAAAGATATAGTTAAATAGATCCTAACATTTCTTGTTTCAACAAATTCTGACTTATACTGAATTCTGTACAATCATTTAAAATTCAAAATGTAATATTACAAACTAACAGAGCTCGTTTTTAATTATATTATAAATTTTACGTTCAAACCTTATTTTAAATAAATTTCAAGTCATTATTTCTTAGAATAAATCGTTTTTAAATATTTAGTATCCGTTAAATATTTCTTACTAAAATCTGAGTCATTACAGAAAACATCCTAAATCGATTTCATGAAGGGTTGGGACGAGATCATTTTCAACAAATTCTCGATAAGATATGTAAAGTAATTTGTGGCTTTCATAGATTAAAGGGAAGTGAGATTTTCCTAGTAATTAATAAATTTTATTTGTTTTGTAAACCTAACCGATTTCGAATTTTAGGGATCGCCTTTTCCTCTCCTCATTGGAGAGCGGATTAGACGTGAAATTCCAAGCTATATATATATATATATATTTGCATTTACATATGTGTATATATATGTATATGTATGTATATATGAATCAATCTCTTCTTGCGTTAGGAAGGAAATACGTAGATTTTGGCATTGTATCAAGACCCTTAATACTTTAACGAATGTTTGAACTTGATTCAGAATATATACTTGAATTGTAAGTTCGTTTTATCAATAACAATTTAAAAGCGATATGTTACACTAAAAACCTGTTTGTAAAAAAAACGTGAAATCGATTTAAAAAAAACGATGATTCTTCACTATAGGTATTTTATATAGATAAGATCTAATAAATTATATAGCAGAGATATCTAAGTTCGTTGGCTCTTGTTAAACCGATTTACATGATCGATTTGCTGTAGCGATAACCAATATATCATGTTGGACATTAAAATTTAAATTTCGAATTAAATTACAAAATTTGATATTTGAGATACGTTTAACCAGCCATAGCAGGGGAACAAATTTTCGTAATAAAAGCGCGGGATTGTTCTGTTCACGTCAATTTAGTCAAACATTGAACAAATCGCTAAAAGTTTTACATTATCGAAAGTTAGCAAATTTGGTCTAAAATATTAGATTAAATTCTAAAAAGAACTATATTATATGCGTTTTGTGAAATTCAAAGGTTGATTGTAATGAATCTTTAATTTTGGGTCAAAAACGCACAAATCAGATAACGTCTATTTGGTATATCTTACTCTTAAATAATATGATTCCTCTAGTGTTTACTAATATAATTGAATGTTTCATCCTGAGAGAAAAATATCAAACACATTTTCAAAATATCATACGATTAAACACCACGTATTACATTATCTCCCTCCCCTTTCAATTGATTAACACACAACTATTCACTCATTCCCTTTTATTTTTCTCATCTTCCTTCCACTTTCAATAAATTCACAAATCACTACCTAAACCAACAGTCCACCCTCCTCTCTACATGGAAATCACAAAATTAAAATGATAAAAAACAACTTCCAATAAGATGCGCCATCACCGGAGACGCCACTCCACCGGAAGCCTCCACGAAGACTTCGTCATCTCGCTCTAAGCAAATCCAAGCGTTAAATTTGCTATCTTCACTTCTATTCGACCCCAGATCGAAACCCATGAAGAGATACACAATCCAAAGTTTGAAACATAACCAATTCCTTTCCTCAAGTCGATAGTTCTTGTGTAATGACCAGGATTTTTAGTCATTAGTTTCAATATTTAAAATTGGTTTTAAATGTTGATATGGAAATTAAAATAACTCAAATTCTACGATTTTGGGTATTAATTTAATTTGAATAGTAAAATAATAAATATAGTTCCAAAATAAGTGAGAAAAAATTGGATTTGAGGTATAGTACGAATTGGATGATTTATTAAGACCTGAATTAGGTTTAGATTTAAATTATAATATGGAATATATTAATTAATCGAAGTTTGAACATATAGTTTATATTTAATTAAAAATGAACCTATAGTATCGCGGTAGTTCGTAGTTTTACGTTTTGAACTTTAAATGGATATACACGATCCAATATGTGACCCGAAAAATCCCCACCCTTCCAATCGACCATAAGCCACATAAGTCTGATCCAAATCGACAGAAATTCTCAAACTATTATGGGATACAACACATTAGAAAACAAAAGAATATTTCACTGATATTACAACAATTTTACATCAGAGTACAGAATATATCAGAGTACAATAAATTAAAAACAATACACAGCGGAAATATAATTACAATCAGCAAAAGACATACAAATGTGCTGGATAGAGCTTTAGCTTCAATCTAAAATCCTACTCAATAAAATAACTGCAAAAACAAAACTACTAGCTGCCCGTTGGAAAATATGGACACCCGGATTTTAGGGAGCAAACAATAAACTCTAGGTAAATCATGGGATTGGTATAAGAAATCAAAATAGTAATTCTTAACTTATTTTAAAGTGAGGCATATCACGGGGCCACGCCGTATAACATGGAATCGGTTTCCGCTATGTGAATACCGATCATAAACCAACCGCAATGTTTATTGAGAAAAAATGAAGCTATTATAAGACTCAATTCCATCACACAATGCAACACAAATAGGAGGATAGATTTTTACCTTATAATAGCCAAAAAATGCTTTATACACAAAATTCCCTTTTATTATCACGAGTGCATAGTGTAAAAAATCATTTCTACAAATAAATATATCAATCGTAGCAGACATAGTGTACTACACCTACATACATAGGTTACAATTAAAGATCGCGAAGGTTCATATTGGAAATTGGGCTCCATCAGTGAATAAGGCTTTCTCAACACTACTAATGGGTGTCCCAGGACTCTGATGGTCCTAAAACTTCGGATCACCTTTATCGCGGTGTCCAGAATTGCATGACCTATAACTAACCATCACCTTTATCTGGGTGAATCTAGATTCCTCATCCGTGGAGTCACCTTTATTAAGGTGCTCCTAAATCCTCTCCCTGGACCCTAGATATACAATGGTTACGCCTGGATCCCCCAGGAAACATCTGTACCCTTTGTCTGTCCTCGACCTAGAATCGCGGCAACACAATGGTTCCGGCTGGTTCCCCCAGGAAACATTCATTGCCATGTGGGTGTTCACGTGAGATTTCATAGCCCTACGACCTACGCTAGAAATCGAGCAAAACTAGTTCCGACATGCCATATATTATCCTGCATTGTCCATTCGCGGGTTATGAGGCTTGTCGAAGTCACGTCTCGACACACAAAGTTCCGCTATATTAGCCACACTTTAATCATCTTCCACAAAGCTCTACTTTTCAACAAGAAGCTTTGATCTATCTTCTAGTAGCGCTTAACATGCCACACTGTCATTCCAAACTACACGACTGATGCCTATTAATATATTAACTATAAGCTCATACGTCTCAGAGAAGGGTGTTAAGCTAAGAAAATAAATTCTCCGCCACCAAAAGGAAATATATCTAGTAGAGATCAATCAATATGGCATAGAATACAATGTCAAACACACATTTATTTATAAGTTCGTTCTGGGTCTGAACGAAATTGAGTGCACTTTATTCCTCGTCTCATATGTCTAATACATGAGAGAGGCCCTAGCATATCCGGTCGATCTCCAAGTACATCTGGATGACCACCAGTTATATCCTCATCTTGGGTTGTAAACTCTAATCGAGAAAGAAAAATTAATCCAAACGATGTGAGGATCTCCGGTCTTCAACCTCCATCTTCAATATCTTCGATTTTTAACCACCGCATCAATTATTCAGAATGGGTTAAACTCAATCTTTCTGAATAACTATCGCATCTTTCAAATCAAGTGATCTATAAACGTATCATACGCCTCACTCCAATTTAGAGTATTCTTTACATTCCAATTCAGAATATTCTTTTATTCAAATATTCTTTACATTGGCAATTAACCCCCATCAACCTTATCAAAGATTTATATCATTTAAACTTCTTATTTATATCTTTCCTTAGAAATCATTGCAAAAGATTATATTATATCTTCAAAAACTTAAACCAAATTAGGGTTTATAAGTTTTACAGGGATCAACGAGCCTTACAAAAAAGATAATATTTCATATCGTTATCCCATTCCCAACCTATTCATCATATGGAGCAAAACTGGTAGTACTCCATATCTAACACCCATTATGTTTCTGGTAAACTTAATTACCTCTTTACATTTCAAATCTATTTAAAGAGTCATTAACCGCCTGGAGTAAGACTGGAGATACTCCATATCTAATGCCCATCTCGTTACGGTAAATTTAATTCCCTTATTACATTTTAAATATAATTAAAGATTTATTAAAACTCTACTTAGTTTTAATCTCCAGAAATCATTATTTAATATTATTCAAATTTAGGCAATTAATCTTGTCTTTAACTGGGTTAAAGAATAAATGTCATTTAAAAAATCGTTCGTGATAAACCCAAAATCAACTTCCATTCAAAATCATGGAAATTAGATCAGTTTATAATCGAAGTAAATTTCTGTATCAGACTAATGCTATAAGTAGAATAAAGGTAAAGCATATTTAAATTCCTCAAATAGTAAAAGTCTTCCTCCACGGAGATTCATCTCGATTATCACTAAGTCGAATTCCATTCAATTCCATTTTAATTTATTAAATTGGAAAACTTTACTTTGTAATTTTTTATCAAATCTTAATTAAAAGGTTTATAAATTCCAAATTGTATCTTCACTTTTGACCAGGTTAACGAACAAATGTCATTTAAAACATCATTCACGATAAACCCAAAATCAAACTTCTATTCACTTCCAATTATATTCATTAAATTAGAAAAATTTACTTTGGAAGACTTCATTAAATCTTAATTAAAAGATTTATTTCACAAACTTCATTTTCAACTTGGTTTAACAACAGTGTTATTGAAGACACCATTCACGACAAAACCAAAATCCAATTTGATATCGAATATAATTTTCTAAATAGAAATCGTATCGACTTATATTCAATAACAAATTCTGAAACCAACAAATATCGTATAGGGAATAACGCTCTATATCTTCCAAATTCCTCAATGATAATCGTATTATCATGGCATCAAATATCGAAATATCCGAAGATTATTTCCATCCAAATTCATTCCAATTTATATATTGGAAAACTTTTGTTACATTAAAACTATTACAAGTCTTTTTAGTCTTTATTCTAAATGATTAAAAACCTATCAAGAAAAAATATCTTTTCTCTTCCCAAAACTTGGAATATTTCATCCAAAAACCCTTTCAAATTATTTATTATTATTTAACATAATTTATTCATATTTTTAATAATTTTATTATGGCCCTTATAGTCGATTTCCAATTTCGGGCCACCGAAATACATCCTTAGTGATCTTTTGCAAAACAGATTTGGGATTTTATTCAAATCAAACCGTTTGATTTCAAAATTTCTTTTTTCATTACGAACCTAACGGATCCAGTCTCAGGATAATCCAGTGGCCGACCCGTTACATTAATTTGAAGCTAATATCCAAAATTCGCAAACGGTTACTGCGCGACACGTCCTATCCAGACCTTCTTACTACATATAATAAATTTCATCGATTTGCATTCAAAACGTGTTTTATAAAATGTTTGTAATCTCGTTTAAAAACGATTTCAACTTCCAATTCAATTTAAACTAAAAGTGAATATTCCATATAATTATAATATTAAATATAATATTTTCCAAAATATCATATTTTGAAATCTAAATTTTTCTGACATTCATTATAGAAATAAATAAGATTAATGGGCAAATCCGTTCGAGTTAAAAACGTCGCTTATATACCTACTCGAATATTTTGAATTTACTATTCAAAATCTCATTCGAATTAAAACAAATCATTTTTAATCCACATTTCTTTCAAATTCATCTCAATCATTTCAATAATTACTTGAAATTATAACGACTTCATTTTCAAATTAGTTTGGATATAAAAATCCAATTTCTGTTTTCTTGTTCGATTTCTTTTAAATGAATATACAATTCATTTAAAATTTAAATAGCTTGAAATTCTATCAATTTCCAAGTCCCATATTGGTGGTATAAATTTTGCGTCAACAAAACGAATACATTCATATCAACTACCATCCATCAACCAATATTTATAATATAAGAGTTTCTATCGACAATGCTTATATTCACAGTTTAATAATAATAACAATAAAACTATAAACGTCATCCATGAACCACGAAGCAAACATTGTAATCACATGTAATCAATACATAATCAAGCAAGATTATAATAAGGGTGCGTTTTTTACAGGTCCCTATTAAGTTTCAAAATATATAAAAAAACGCTGATAAAAAGAATATAAAATACATCCCTATTTTTGAAATTCCGCTGATAAAAATCCAGTTCTACCCTTTTCGCAATTAAGAAACCCTCCAACAATGATGTGTCATCGTTTAATCAGTCATATCACTCCTTTAATTTCGCTCAAAAACCTAATTTCACAACCGATCTTTTTTTTACCTCAATCGATAAAAGAGAAAAATTAAAATCCCCAGCCGATCTTCATCGTTTTAATCTAGATCTCAAAAAAAATATGAAAATTATTTGTCGTATTCAGCAACGATTTACAGGAAATGGCGAGAAAGAAGGTATTAATTCTTAATTTTTTATTTCATCTCCGACAATTGATAATCGCTGCATAGTATATACTGAAACAATATTGAACGAAATAATGTGCGTGCTTGTTTCCTGTATTACTGATTGCGATTGTATCCTCTTATTATAGAATGATTGTATGCTCTTATTAAGTACTACTGATTGCGATTATGCTTGTATAAGTAATTGTAGCATGATTGTATGCTAGTATTAAGGAATTTTGCATGATTGTATGCTTTTAATTAAGAATTCTTGCATTATTGGCTGCTGTTATTAAGTACTATTGCATGATATGTTATGTAAATTAATCATAATTCATATGCATCTATTCAGAATACTTTCACACTAGTGTTCATGTATTAAGAATACTTGCACACTAGTATGCATCTATTAAGAATATTTGCTCACTACTGTTCATTAATTTAGAAGTACTTTCACATTAATATGCATCTATTCGGAATATCTTCACACTCGTGTGCATCTATTCAAAATAGTTGCACATTTGAATGCATTTATTAGGAAAATTAGGAATGTTTATTAGAATACTTATATGCAGATTTCCTAAATATTAGAATACTTTAAGCAGATATTCAGAAAAGTTGTATATGTTATGTTGTATGCAGATATTGAGAAAGCTTGCATATTTGTATGCGTGTTTACATATCAAAAACAATTATTCAAACAAATTGATAACTTTTTACAATTCTACAGCGTCGATGGGGGAAGTTTCATTATTTATATAATGAAATAAAGAAGCGAGGACAAAGAAAACAATAAAGATGATGAAATATACAGTGGTGACGCTGTTAATGCTCAACGACCTGTGCTTGCTCACAAGATTCTCAGTTGAAAACGTTATAGTAGGTCTGTAGATGATCAACGCACACAGACGTACCTGCTATTGGATGCAAACGTCCAAGTGATTAAAATTGTGGAAAAATGCTGTTTTGATATCTTGTAAAAATGTAGACTGATATTCTTTTTTCGAACTACGCAAACATGTTTATGTAATTTCTAGACAGAATTACTGGGGAATTTTATGTACTGAATTAATTTGTTTACTGAAATAATACTGAATGAAATATATTATTATTTTATTTACTAATTAACAAATTTTTGCATTATTAGATGAAATTAGGTAAAAATGTTGCATGAAAGTGTGCAAGTCTCAGCAGAAAGTTCCAGTAATGTATTTACTTAAACAAAAATGTTGCATTCAAGTTTGCAATTATCAACATGTTGTTGCGTTATTGTATGCAGTTAATTTTAAATGTTGCATGCTAATATGAAGTTAATACAAATATTTCATACAAAAACTGCAAATGTTTGCATTCTGAAAACTTGCATAATGTTTACCTAACTGCTAATCCTAATGATTACATGCTTACCTAACTGGTAATGTTTGCAATCTAAAAACTTGCATAATATCATGCTATTTTTTCAGTTAAATGCATACTTAACTGCTAATATTCGTAGTATTAATCTGAAAAGCAATGTCGCCTTTTGTTATTTAAAATACAGACTGAACGCAAAGAACTGCGTAATATTTAACGAATAGATTACAAAAATAAAGTTGGAGAATAGGCAAACTAACTAAAATAATTCAAGATTTAAAACATGAACGAATAATCGCAGTTAAAAGAGAGTATTTGTATATGTTGAAGATTTGCATATATTTATGATACTAATATAAATAGTTGCATATATATGTGCAAAAATTAAGAATAGCATCATGCTAATTTCCATATTTCCGGTGAACTTTTGTACGTGTATGTAATTACAACGATATTTTCAGCCATGTATACAAATATGAAATTAACAATAATAGTTACAAACGTATAAGATGGAAAAAATCACTGCAGCCACACAGAAATGGACATTTACATACTGAACTTAATTTATTGCATAGCAAAAATGTTAACAACATTTACAAACAATGAGCAAGATAACAAAAAAAACTACATAAACCCATTTAAAATTCTTTTGAAGAACATATTCTTTTGTGATGACCCAACTTCTTGGACAAACCACATCTAGTAGTCTTTGTAAGTTCTCCTACAGATTTCAACCTTTCAGAAGATAAAGGATGACCATTATTAGTATTATCAGCAGAAACACTGTTATACGAAGAAGAGAACATTAACATAGTTGTATATGATAAAATGCATTTTTTGCTTACTAGTGTGCAAATATTCAAAATATTAACATCGTTGTATGCAAATTTTTTGAAAATTTGCAAATTTGAATTGCAAAAGTAAAATACTAGCATACTTCTAAGAAATTATTATTATTAGTTGCGTACGAGTATGAAACAATAAAAACATTAATTGCGTGCATATAATTTCCATACTTGCATACATTTATGCATTTATGTGGAATAATTGCATACATTACTACATAAATTTGCACAAGTAGTAAAGAAGAAACTGCTACCAATATTATTATTAATACTAACTACAGGAGTAAAAGTTCAAAATATTTACACCCTAAATTGTAGAGTTATAAATGATGCATATTAAGATGTAACAAAAAAATACAACATATACAAAGGAAATTTTTTGTACAACTGAGGTAATGGAATGTTCAATAATCAACAACGTCAATACACCAATATCATTCCCAACTATCATTCCCAAGCTTCAACAACATCAATACATCAATATCTGTTTTCCTGCAGATCTGATAAAAAGATGCATACAGATATGCATATATGAAGAATAGATGCTTAGTTGCAGGCAACTTTTTTATAGAAATGCTGAAAAAAGATAAGAAAAATGTATGCATATTTGTATGCATATATCTAGAATATATGCATACGTATGAACAACTTTTCTGAGTACATCTGACCTCACATAATTAGATAAATGTATGTTAATTCGAACAAAATATAGTGATTCGTACCTGTAAAGAAATTCAAAATAATCAAGCAACATAAATCGATCTAAAATAAAATCTGTACCTATAAAAAATTATTAACAAGTATAAGTCATCTGGAAGAAGAAACATCCTCTGTTTGAACGAAGGCTCGATCAGATTCAAAAAAAAAGTAAAAATTACCTTGATGAAGACACATACATTTAATCAATAAAAACTAGATCAAATTCAATCTCTGAAAATAGAAGTCGCCGCCACTATTTATACAAAGTGAGAAAATTATCGATCAGAAATTCAGAAAGAATAAGCCACCGCCATTTACACAGAAAATTACGTTTAAGAATAAAATAAATGAATAATACAAAATATCGGATCTGATGCAAAACTAAATATCGGATCTGATGCGATAATTAAGGCCATAATATTTAGTTTGGGCAATTCTGGAAAAAATATTCGACTAATTTAAAAACAGGGATGAAATTTATATGTTTCAAAAGGGAAGGATGTGAGCCTAATTAAGTTTAGATCCAAGGATGTGAGCCTAATTTTCACTTATAATAATGGTAAAAAAATCAGTTGAATGAGAAAGTTCTCAAATTGATCGGTTCGAAATCGTTATAAAACGATTGTTTTAATTAAATTAAACATGACGTTTAATTTAACCAAAATTTACAGCTAGCTCTATTTCTGTCCAAATTGGTTTCATTGCAAAGCTCTAAATTTCACGGTTCCAACGCTTCCAGTTTTGTTGGATTCTGATATCGTTTGAACAAAATATGGCCGTTTAAACTTTGAATAATTAAATATTGTCATTAGTTTAATAAAATATTATAATTAAACTTAATCCTATTTCTTAATTGTCGTTTATCCTTCAGTTCCTCTTCCCCGTTCGAAGAACTGGAGCCATGCATGCCTCCTCTACATAAAATCGCACGCCACCACAGTTGATTGGAGCACCATCGGAGAGCGCATGTCACCGCCCCTCATGTTGGATCTAGATTAACCCTAGAGGGGGTGAATAGGGTTTATTCAAATAATTTGGGATTTAAAAATATCTGATCATAGATAATAGCAGAGTAAGTAAATGTGGAACATAAATCACACACAGATATACCCAGCTTTGGTGAACTCTGCCTACTGTTGAATTCACTAGGGTTTCTACTAGGTAATTAAACAGATCCCACTTACAAACCCTGTAAACTCGCGAACCCCGCTACTGTTCTAATCCTACGCTCGAAACCCTGGACTGATCTATATCCCCTAGATCAAATTTTCCCTTAGCTACAAACCCGTAGCCAGAAAACCCTAGTTATTACAGACACTAGAAAACTGCTAGTTAAAACTCTAACTAGATGACCCAGTTTTTACAGGAAAAACTAGAAAACAAATACGACGGTTTAACAAGAGAGATTAAAAACAAAACAATAAATAAAAACTAAAACCCTAGCATTTTAAAGGCCAAGAATTAAAAAAAAGGGTTATCCCCTTTTCAAATTAACAAGGCCGGCCAATTTTTCTTCACTTCATTTGCAAAATTATTCGGCCCTCTTTTCTTTAACAATGGTGACCAAGAGAAAACCTAGGGTTTTCTCTTCCTCTTTCAAATAGCGGCTTTGATCAATGATGCAAATTTGTTCTCTGTTGCTCGAATTTACAGCTGCTTCTCACGTTCAACAATTTGGCAACTGTTTGATCGAATCCCCTAGAAATAGTGAGTTTCTCTGATTCCTTGATTTCGTGATTTTATGATTTGGGTTTTTCGATACTCTAGCCTATGATGAATGGTGGATTATATTAGATAATATAATCCTATACTTTGCTCTGATTTCACTATATGATTGACTTTGAGTTTTGTTGCATGATTTTTGTTTCCTGATTTTCTCGGCTTGCCAAAAACTGGACACATTTAAAAAGTTATCTTCAACTTGCCAAAAACTGGACACATTTAAAACTTGAACTCTTCACTGTTGTGTGAGTTGATCTTGACCCATGCAACAATTGTTTCTTGACCCATGCTGGAATGAATCATTCTGTATAATACTTGACATGAATAAATGATTGGGTCGCTGATTTTCATTTGTGTTGTTGAATCTGAATTGATTTGTTCAATGCAAAAATGATGAGTATTTTTGGAAACCGATTTTCAATTTTCTATTTGAATATGCCTATCACCGTTGATACACTTGAAAGGTCTTGTTGTAGTTTGCTCCATTTGTTTGTGCACAGACCAATGATAATGTTGTGCTTACATACTGTCCTGAACACTTGTTCTTGTCTTCTTTCCTATTTGTGCTTGAGCTTTTGTGTTCATGTATTTGCTCATGAAAGTTGATGTCTTGCTGTTTAGTATTGGCATACCCCATGTTGCATTATTCATCACCTTAGAGTGCATTTGTTCGATGTTCGACCAGGCTTGTTTACTTCGAGCATGAGTTTCATGCTTCTTGTTTACAAATGCATGACCTCTTCGCTGACCCATGCACTAGATAAACTTAAACTGGCTTGACATGATTGTTGTTTCACCTATCTCTTGAATGTACTTTCACCTAGACTTTGAACTGCATTGCTTGAAACTCGAGTTGCCTACATATACTATTGAGTTGAGCATTCTTGTGCATGCTCATGACCATTTACTTGTGTACTCCTCTGAGCTTCTCCGACCAGTTTTGTTGCACCATTTATGTTGAGCCATTTAGCTACTGTCTTGTAAATTGTTTGGGCTGTGCCATGCAGTTGCTGTGCCAACTGGTTCCACCATTTGTTTGATACTTGTTTGTATACATGACATGAAAAAAAAATCTGTCCTTATTGCACTTGGGTTATACCATCCTAAATGCTTATCACCTACACTTGATCTTATGTTCTACCTTGAACACTTGTCTCCTTTCTATATGTGTATTCTTCCCCATCATATGCTCGTATATGCTGCTCCATCCATACATTCTGAAATGCTGCTACATGCCTTGTGCACGACCTGTTTTGCTTGCTAGTGCACACTTCACTTGCTGTATATACCATTTGCATGTGCTTTGGCTTGATCATTTCCTTGTACTTGAACCATGCTCTTGTCCGTTATCCATATGCACATATATATGTGTATACATATACGACAATATGTGTATATATGTATCATGCGTGTATAGATTATATATGTGGCCTATTTGAAAGACAAATATGAATATTTTTATCAGCAGACCGCTATATCTGAGTTGTGGCTGTTCAGAATCAGCAAATAATGATGTTGGTTCTGATCAGCATACCAGTGTAGTGTGTTGAGGCTGATCTGCGAGCACTAGAAATACTGTCTACCTTGTGGTATTTACAGTATATCACTGTGAATATCACAAGCTGTCTAGACACAGATGGATGGATATATGAATTAGATCAAGTCATGAAAAATGCTGAGAAACACATCAAAATTCTAAGGCAAATAAATTTTTAAAATAAAAATCATATCTGCTAGAATTAAAAATATTTTTGTTCTAGATACTTTGTGTGTGTTTCTGTATGTGACAAGTGTGGATGACTGGACTTACTGAAACCTGTGAAGACAGAAGACATGATGAAGATAAATGTGACAAAGAATGAATCTGTGTCTGAATAAGTGTGAAATAGTGTAACTGAGTGAAATTGAGTGAAACTGAGTGAATATATATACATGTGTTTGTAAAACTGAGTGATAGAGTGAATCTGTAGTGAGGCGCATTTTATAGAATGTGAATGAATTGTATTTCAGTGAAATGTACAAATAGTGGAGTTATAAATTTGTACTGCTGAAATATTGAAATAAAATATTATATTTAAATAAATTATTGTTTAAATATTTGAATTCTTGCACTGTAGTATTCTATTTAAATATTATATTCTTGTCTGTGATGTAGAATAACAGTACAAATACTAACACATTTATAATAATATATATTTGGTTGTTATCATCAAACAAAAATCATATAATTGTTATATACAACACCTTAGCCTCGCCGACCTGCACCCCAAACGCTAAGCGCTCGATCACCACTGTCATCCCCAATTGCTTCACGAACGGCCGCCCTTCAGAGTACAATTTTGGCCACTACGATGACTTAAATCTGGTAATCACGACACAAGTTACATATCTTGTTGTGCTTAAGAGGATTGCAGTTGGAAGATTTTCGAATAGATGCATGAATTAGTAGAAAATGGGGAGAAAGATCTCATCGTTTCTAGTCATCGGTTTGAATATGGTGGCTTACTAATGGGTTGACTAAGGGTTAGGATTTGTGATTATAAGGTTATACATATGGTTTATTTATTATTGTTTAATTCTTAAGGGTACTTCATTACGAAGTTTTACGCCTTGAACTCTAAACGAATTCCAACGACTGACATTCCCAGCCAAATACCCTAATTCCAGACACAATGGAATAGGTTTCGCAAGCTAATTTGATCATTTTAATCAGTTTTTCTCAAATTAAAATATACTTTAAGTATTGAATTTCAACGCACATTTAGATTTACTACGGCTACGTACTAATTCCAAAAATTACGAAATTTTAAATCTAGCAATAATTTAATATTCTAGATCTAACAAAATGGTTTTATAGAAAATGGAGGTCGTTTGCAAAATAGATATTTATAATGCCTATATAATATTGATAAAATATTATTTAATTCCATAACGACCATTTGGAAACTTGATTTGGACATAAATTACGATCTATATTACGAAATCTCGATTTCTCACATTCATTAGAAAAATATAGTTCAAAATATTCCAGCGTTTCTTGTTTTACAGAAATTCGACTTCTATTGAATTCTGTAAATTCAGTTGAAATTCAAAACTAAATTTTTCGAATTGCTGCAACGTTACGAGTTTGTCTTAATTAAATTTTAAATTTATATGTTCATACTTCATTTTTTTAATAAATTCTAAGTCGTTGATTATTAAAATAAATCATTTTAAATTTTAAAATCCATTAAAATCAATTAAAATTCATATTTTAAATTAAGTAAAATACGGGTCGTTACATATTATAGGTCGGAATTCTTTGAAACAAGAATATTCCGAATCTATTGGTTTATAGTTTTCTAATAAAAGAGAAAAATCGAGATTTCATCTTGTAGATTTTGAGTTTTGTCCAAATCATATTTTTAGAAAAATCGCGGTATAATCGTTTATGAACTATAATGACTTATTAAATAAAATATAAGAATTTTAAATAAAGTGAATATCGATCAAACTTGGATTTAAAATCGATTTAAGTTAGTTGAAGTTATATAAAATTCTATATGAAAATATACAATAATAATAATTTATTGTCAACGGATTTGATCTGTAACAACCCTAATTTTTAAGAAACAATAATTAATTGCGGGATAAATTGAGAAAATAAATCAGAAAAATATTGAGAATTGAGCAAAAAGGATTTCATCTTTGCATCTATTACAAAATTTTGGTTTGGACAGACATTTGGTTTGCTCTGTCACTGCATGGAATCCAAACTTCAGTATGATCCTTTTAAGGTTTTAGTTGTATACCTAGTATGCTGGAATTCAATTAATATAACAATTTGGGCTAGACTGAAAAGTAATTATGTTTAGACATTATTATAATATCATTGGATTTATAATAAAAGTATTTGGTTATCGTAAGGGAAAAACACATGTCATGCTTATGTGTGATCGTGTCTTACGAGAGTTTCATTATTTTGAAAAAGGTTTTCAAAAAATTAATCAAACTATTTGTGATATGAGTTTTCTCACTATAAGTATTCCAGACTGATCCGGGTGTGTTTGTATTCCCTCAAAATGCGCTCAGGTCAGACCGTGTATATTTTCTCGGTTTATTTTGGATTTACTTGAAGCTATAGGAGATGAGCTAGAGTTGACACATATTCTCATAATTGATGTATTAATTTATCTCCACTTTTTGTGTTGTGTTTACCAGTTATTGTACAAACAAATTGTAATCACTATATAGGATGATATAGTTGTGTACTATGATTATTTATTCATGTATATATATATATATAGTTTTATCTTTGTGTAAAGATTATTTGTAACAACCCGAATACCGATAGACCAATTTTTTTTTCAAAATTCTAATCTATTGAAATTCATATTGGTTTGCTCTAGTATCCTGAAAAAAAGATAGAGACATAAAATATGTTAGAGCTTAGAAAATATCTCACAGCGGAATGGATAAAATATAATATAATCAAAGTACAGCCTTACCGTATTAATCATATTGCCTAACCAGTAACCAAAGCTATTATGCATCTGCCCCAAATCTAACCTGCGAATATGTTATGACGAGGGGATCAGAACACAAGTTCTGGTGACTGGATTTAAACTATACACTTTTGATAACCCTACATATACCTTTCAATCACAATTTCTTATTTATTAGGTTACTTGGGTTAACAACACTCAAGACTTACACACGCGTCGTACCCATTTACTTCCTAGTGGATTAACCTAATACAGTATATATGTAGCTACATCCCCAATATTGAGGTACACCCCATGATACCCCACTCACACGGCCTACGTCGTAATGCCACAGGAATGAACGCAGTCCCTCATCCTACACCGGAGTGACATACAGATCTCTTCATAACAATGTTATGTTCCGCATATATCTGTTATTACTATGCTACGTAAGCGTACAGACTGCCACCTTCGATCGAATCAGATTCCATACCAGAGTAATGCCCCCAAGTCTATGATACACCACCTAGAGAAGACATGCATGTATCTAGACTTTCCCATATACCTATCGTCAATCGTATTCGATACCTTAACCGCACATAATGTGCACCGAGTTCCTTGGCAGGGCTAGACAAGGAACACGGAACTCGGTCGGGAGCTTTTCCATTTCCGCACAGGCCCACCTTTAAGAGCCTCAAAATATAGATATTCCTAGGGTTTGTTTTTCATGGTGGCTATGCCCCCACCTCGGCCTCTCCCTCAACTAGTAAAGACTACAAGAGCTAAACGACTTGCCCCTAACAAACAATCTAAACATTAGGTTGGTATCTTCCCTCAACCATTGTACCTCGATAATGAAATGTGAATGGTCTATTGGGTTTAGCTCTAGTCTTTCCGTATCCCACTGGCTGTCGATGATGGGTACCGAACGATCTACTATCTCTGTTGGTCCTGACCTCACCTCCTATTGAGGCGATCGCCAAATCACCCTAGTGTCACCACGTCACAACATTCCGAGTGCAAAGCTACTTTCGCAGTTAAGGGCCACCCACCTGATAGTAACGCGCAGACCCAACCTTTGTGAGCACAACCTAAATATTTTTCACCACACAGAGGACTACCAGGAGCACCTTACGTATCTCAGGAAGCCGCGTGCTTCCCCTTCTAGTCCTACGAAGCCGACAAAACAATCAGATGAACGTGTGTTCTCCTTGTGCCTTATGACACCACGGTGATCTACCTCATTGGATTATTCGCCCTCAAAGTACAGACAGGTCCAAGCGCCTCAATTTTAATGTGTCATCAGACCCTATGTCTAAACATTCTTTTATGCGCTTACTTTACCTCACCATGATTACACTTAGCTTGGTTATTTCCATTTACATTGACTTCTTATTCAAGTGACCAGGTTTCTCTTGCTTATTAATTTCAGTCATATAACTTAACCCATTTAAGTTTATTAATAAGCCTACAACATGTTATTTCCTAGATTGTGGCCCAAGGTTTGTAATCCACAATCCCTTTATATTCTTGTTTAATTCCAAAGTTACCATACCATGTTCTACTTAATATGTACTTTAGTATTTCTCAATTCACATGTTTTCTGCTTAACATGTCAGTCATTATCTATGATTAAAAATAACTAATTTCATTTTATAAGTTTGCCTCATTCTTTCTTATTTAATCATAATTCCATCTTTATACAGTCACTACAACTTATCATTGTTCACTTATTAACTTATTTCTCTTAACTAATGTTCACTAATAAGTCTTCTTTCCATTTATTATAACCTATGTTATAATTTCCTCTTGTCCCTAGGCCAAGCCTTAACATATTATTCTTATCAGCATATTTCAGTTTTCCAAGTTTTCAAATTATTTGATTTATAATTAAGTACAACTTTTTCATTTCATAATTTTTTCCCCATTTGCTGATTACTTAATTTACAATTGAGTACCATTTCTCTCATTACATAAGTTATCTCATTTTTTCACTAGTTTATTATAACCTAAGTTATAATATCCACTTGCCCCTAGGACAAGTCCAACTATTATACAACATTCTAATTAATGTAGTTTATTTATAATAGGTTATTATCATTCCCCGTTTATTCTCATTTCCTATTACTATTGTAATTATCTTACAATTCCATTTATTCCCATTAATTATAATTAATGTCATTTATCAATCCTGCTATTTACATATATTTATATATGTTTATGTACTAGACTTGTCACATTAAGCCTACACTTGTGGATGCTGGATTTACCGGGCGGTTCCGGGCAGACTTCTTCCATAAGTTGTCTTAACCTCGTGTCTTAGCACTGTTACATGTTTTATTTATGCACTTAGACTCCTCGCATTAGATTTACCACTTGTGGATGCTGGATGTGCCGAGTGGTTCCGGGCAGACTTCTACCACAAGTGTAATCTAACCTCGTGTCTAAGCACGATTACAGTTTCCTATTTACTGTAAATTTTCTAGATAGTCTAGGCATGACCATTCTTTCAAGTCTATATTTTACATGTCATCATATTAAGCCTATTTTATATCGCATGTTCTCTCTAACATACAATAAATTCTATTCTAACTTGTAATCATTTTAACCATGTAATTGTTCAAATCTAACGATAACATGTAATTTTCTCAACTTCTAACGATAATGGTCCAGGTACATAAATGTCACAAGTTAACATGGAACTGAAACAACAGTAATTACTACATATATTTTGGCAAGTTTATATTTCAGCATAGGAATTTTTCAACATATTAATATTCCAACATGTCATATTCGTCACTTTAATCATTTTAGCATAAGTTTAAACATTTCAACATATCATATTTCAACATGTCATATAACATTTCAATGCTTTTTAATTATTCTGGAAAATTCACATCGTATAATAGCAGGGAATGTTAAAAGATAATATATCATTATCAAAAATGATATTAACTTAAATCCACTTACCTCATTTTCTTTTCAAATCCCGGATCTGGTCCAGATTTAGCATTCCATGGTTTTCCCTTAGGTGGATTTAGAACCTAACAACCACGGATTCATAATTTTTACCAAAAGAAAAAGGGAAGAAAGAGGAAGAAAATAGAAATATACCAAATCTAGAAAATTACCTTACTTCGCATTTGATTTTGAAAACTTTCTTATTAATTTTCATTATCTTCCTCCAGATCTTGATTCAGAATTTTCCTAAACTAATTATCTTATTTTATGAAGAGATTTGAGGAAGAGGAAGAATGGCAGAGCTTAAACGTTATCTCAGAGAATGTGAGATTTAGGCTAGGCTCCACCAGCCTATTTATAATTGTTCAGGATCTTATCGTACACGCAGCGCTGAGTTAGCAATGAACCTTATTAAGAAAACAGTCCAAATCCATAGACGAATCTAGCCAGATAAGAAATGGGGATGACCCCTGGGTCGACCCCACCATAGGGGTGTTGACCCCTGGGTCTACCCCGCCATAGGGGTGTCGACCTCTGGGTCGACCCCCCATCGGTCCCACGAGCTATTGTTGCGCAGAAGTTTGAATTTCGAATTTTTGAATTTTCTGGAATTTATTTAAGCGTTATATTCACATGAAATTTTCTTATATGTATACAATTCTTCCAACAATCATTTTACGCGCATATATATACGTACAACTTTCGTTTCGTTTTCAAAATTCAAACGGTATTGCACCATTATTTGATTCTTGCAATATTCCATTGATTGTAGCCTTATCTTGAACTTTTATCTCTTGTATATATTTCTGCACATATAGACATATATGTATATTCTCGTATATATATATACATATTTTCTTTATTTCTTTATATGTATATTTTTCCCTTATATGTGTGTTCTCATCCTTTCAAATTTTGAATTTGTATACATACATATATTTGTTTGTTTACTTGGCCCTCTCTAAAACAAAGATGAAAATTATGTCGTCGCCGGGGTTCAAACCGCCGACCTCTATGTTGCATATCCAATGTCTTAACCAACTGAGTTATGATGTCTTTTGTTAATAAGTTTAGAAACAATGTTAGTCATTGTTCTCCTTCTTTTACCATATTTTCATGTTTTGTTACAACACTTCATTTAAAGGTATCACTTTCATCTTAAATCAGTTTTCTGCAATCCATAGGTCTAAATTGAGCAGAAAATTGCCACGAATAAATTGATGTTAATCTCGTGGCCAAATTCTGGAAGCTCTTCAAAATTTTCTTTTTCGTAAATATTTATGTCTGTGCATATATATACATATATGCATTATTTAATTCTTTAATTATCATAAAATGTGGGGTGTTACATTCTCCCACCCTTAGGAAATTTCGTCCCCGAAATTTGATAAGGGTAAAATCAATTAACCCCTCGCATAATATACATCCATCATGTATGCATCCAATTTTTGCAAACATTGTGCACTTGTGCAAAGTGAAATACAACATAATAGTACGTGTATGCCTAAGCGGTACCTCCTATATTTATGCAATTTTTCAAAAATCCTTTTAAAATATGATGCCCACATCATAAATATACTGGCAGTTCTACATAAATGCAATATTTTGAAAATCAAAAATGCTTTTTCATCCATATTTTCCCACACTCTTACCGAGCAAGAGCGTAGTTCAGCCAATTTTTGCATCCAAAACCCTACCAAGTAACTTTATTTTCTGAATTTCAGAAAAATCTAATTTTCTAATTTCGATTTCTTATATTACAAAAAGGAAGAAAACGGAAAACTTCACATCTCCCTTTTTCTTTTTGGACCTTTTTTCCAACCGTATTCGGATTTTATGAAACTATTTATAAAGTTTCCCCCATTTTCCTATCCAAGCACATCCCACATAAGAAAATTTTCTCTGGTGTAACTATTCTCTTTCGTCTTATCTTGGAAATTTTTACTCTTATTAATCTTTCCTCATAATTTGTCAAGTTTGTCGCTTTGCTGAATTTGCTATTTCCTTTTTAGTTATGCCTTTACTCTTACCTTAGCTAATTTAATCATCTGACCTAAGTTTAGTTTTCAAATAAGCCTTCTAGTCTTTCAACTAAAACAGGAAATATATGCTCTATACAGCTACTACTAAGGGACAAGAATCTCGGGACTATGCCCCCTTCAGACAGAAAAGTCCAAACCAAGGGATCTACGATAGGTTTGGGTGTTACCCTAACTACCCAACAAGCAAAATAACAAAACGATCCCCGCAGGAATGCAATAACGGTTGTACCCCTAACATGAAAATCTAAATACTTACTTGCCCTTTTATTATCTAATAGTCACCACTGGTGCTAGCTGTGTACCAACAATTATTTCAAGCAACATTCTAGGCTTTTCACTGCTTACACATTCTATAGAAACTTACCATTATTCCAAGATAATTCTCACTACTTACTTCATATCCTCAAAACTTTTCCCATCTTCCCTAGCAAATAATCCTTACCTACTCCATACTTTTTAAAACACGGTTTGGCCCTCTTTCATTTAAATTTTCTTCCAAAAATTTAAAAGTGTCAAAACTTTATTTTCCTCATGAAAACTTACTTTTGCCAAATCATAAAACAAGTCATTTATAAAAATTTAAATCATTTTTTTCAAATCACAAAAACTGGAGTAGATAAGGACAACTATTTCTCAACAGGATTTATCACTTATTCTTGCCTATAAGGTCAGTTCAGTCCCTTACTATAAGGTGCAAACATCCACTCTATTCTTAATTTCTATAACCTATTCTGTCCACCCAACAAAATTTTCTCTTTTAAACAATTTATCAAAAAAAATTGTCAAAGGAATAGAGACTTCAAAACTTTCTTTATTAAAAAAAAGTTCTTGTATGAAATGTAACAAGAAAACTAGTGAGCTATACATGATCTATAATATGCACCTTTTTCTGATAGAATTTTAACTTAGACAAAAAATTTGTAAGAAATCACTATTTACAAAATATAACCCATTTTACTTTAAAACTCAATATGTGTACTTTAAATAATTAAAACTATAACTTTTAAGATTAAAATGTGAAAACACCATAAACCATTTTCCCAAAACTTTTACAATTTCAAGTTCTTAAAAGTTAACAATGGGGTTACACTCAAAGAGGGTTTCCAATTTTTCTAGGCTTTCCTAGATACTCCCCAAGGTCAATTCTCTCAACTATATACATTCCTAATCCATTTTTCTCTTTTTAACCTTTTCCAATTCATAAGGTTTTACTGCCAAGCCCACTAATCCGAAACACTAACATATGGGATCCTCCTTTCTCTATTTCAAAATATATTGTACACTTCCCATCCAAATTTCCTAAGGGTCTCAAATTTCCATATTCATTCCTTTAGTGTACAAAATGGATATCCCAATTCTTACCATATTATACTCTTTCAATTTAGTGGTACCTCTTTGGATCTAGGTATATATATAATATATTTATATTCTTAAAAATACAAATACGTTCACTCACTATTTATACAGGAATCCTAAACCTAAGCTCTAATACCAGATGTAACAACCCGAATTCCAATAGGCCGATTTTTTTTTTCAAATTCTAATCTATCGAAACTCGTGTTGGTTTGCTCTGGTATCCAGTAGAAAAGATAGAGACATAAAATATGTCAGAGCTCAGAAAATATCTCACAACGGAATGGATAAAATATAATATAATCAAAGTATAGCCTTACTATATTAATCATACCACCTAACCAGTACCCAAAGCTATTATGTCGCTGTCACAAATCTAACATGCAAGTATATTATGAGTAGAGGGTCAGAGCACAAGTTCTGGTGACTGGATTTAAACTTTATACTTTGGATAATCCTACATATATCGTTCAATTACAATTTCATATTCATTAGGTTACTTGGGTTAAATGCACTCAAGGCATAGACACACATTATACTCATTTACTTCCCAGTAGATTAACCTAATACAGTATATATGTAGCTACACCCCCAATATTGAGGTACACCCCATGATACCCCACTCGCACGGTCTCCACCATAATGCCACAGAAATGAACGCAGTCCCTCATCCTATGTCAGAGTGACGTACGGATATTTTCATAACAATGTTACGTTCTGCATATATATGTCATTATTGTGCTACTTAAGCGTACAAACAGCCACCTTCGATCAAATCAGATTCCATACCAGAGTAATGCCCTTAAGTCTATGATACACCACCCAGAGCAGACATGCATGTATCTTGACTTTCCCACATACGTATCGTCAATCGTATTCGATGCCTTAACCGCACATAATGTGCACCAAGTTCCGTGGCAGGGCTATACAAGAAACACGGAACTCGGTCGGAGCTTTTCTATATCTGTACAGGTCCGCCTTTAAGAGCCTCAATATACATATATTCCTAGGGTTTGTTTTACATGGTGGTTATGGCCCCACCTTGGCCCCTCCCTCAACTAGTAAAGACTACAAGAGCTAAACAACTTACCCCTAACAAATAATCTAAACATCCAGTTGGCGTCTTCCCTCAACCATAGTACCTCGATAGTGAAAGGTGAATGGTCTATTGGGTTTAGCCCTAGTCTTTCCGCATCCCACTGGCTGCCGGTGATGGGTACCTGATGATCTACTCTGTTGGTTCTGAACTCACCTCCCGTTCAGGCGATTGCCGAATCACCCTAGTGTCACCACGTCACAGTATTCTGACTGCAAAGCTACTTTCGCAGTCAAGGCCCACCCACCTGATAGTAACGCGCAGACCCAACCTCTGCGAGCACTTCCTAAATATTTGCCACTACGCAGAGGACTACTAGGAGCACCTAACGTATCTCAGGAAGCCGCGTTCTTCCCCTTCCAGTCCTTCGGAGCCGATAGAATAATAAGATGAACGTGCACTTCCCTCGTGCCTTATGACACCACGATGATCAATCTCCTTGGGTTATTCACCCTCAACACATGGACTGGTCCAAGCGCCTCAATTTTAATGTGTCATTAGACCCTATGTCTAGACATTCTTTTATGCGCTTGCTTTACCTTACCATGTTTCCACTAATTTGGTTATTTCCATTCACATTAACTTCTTATTCAAGTGGCCAGGTTTCTCTTGCTTATTAATTTCAGTCATATAACTTAACCCATTTAAGTTTATTAATAAGACCACAACATGTTATTTCCTAGATTGTGGCCCAAGGTTTGTAATCCACAATCCCTTTATATTCTTGTTTAATTCCGAAGTTACCATAACATGTTCCACTTAATATGTATTTAAGTATTTCTCAGTTCACAGGTTTTATGCTTAACATGTCAGCCGTTATTTATGATTAAATATAACTTATTTCATTTCATAAGTTTGCCTCATTCTTTCTTATTTAATCATAATTTCATCTTTATACTGTCACTACAACTTATCATTGTTCACTTATTAACTTATTTCTCTTAACTAAGGTTCACTAATAAGTCTTCTTTCCATTTATTATAACCTATGTTATAATTTCCTCTTGTCGCTAGGACAAGCCTTAACGTATTATTCTTATCAGCATATTTCAGATTTCCAAGTTTTCAAATTACTTAATTTATAATTAAGTACAACTTCTTTCATTTCATAAATTTTACCCCATTTGCTGATTACTTAATTTACAATTAAGTACCATTTTTCTCATTACACAAGTTATCTCATTTTCTCACTAGTTTATTATAACCTAGGTTATAATATCCACTTGTCCCTTGGACAAGTCTACCTATTATACAACATTCTCATTAATGTAATTTATTTATAGTAGGTTATTATCATTCCCCGTTTATTCTCATTTCCTTTTTACTGTTGTAATTATCTTTCAATTCCATTTATTCCCATTAATTATAATTAATGCCATTTACAATCCTATTATTAACATATATTTATATATGTTTATATAGTAGACTTCTCACATTAAGCCTACACTTATGGATGCTGGATTTGTTGGGTGGTTCTGGGCAGACTTCTTCCACAAGTTGACTTAACCTCGTGTCTTCGCACTGTTACATGTTTTATTTATGCACTTAGACCACTCACATTAGATTTAGCACTTGTGGATGTTGGATGTGTCGGGCGGTTCCGGGCAGACTTCTACCATAAGTGTAATCTAACCTCGTGTCTAAGAACGATTACAGTTCCCTATTTGCTGTAAATTTTCTACATAGTCTAGGCATGTCCATTCTTTCAAGTCTATATTTTACATGTCATCATATTAAGCCCATTTTACATTGCATGATCTCTCTAACATACAATAAATTCTAATCTAACATGTAATCGTTTTAATCACGTAATTGTTCAAATCTAACAATAACATGTAATTTTCTCAATTTCGGTCGTTAATGGTCCATGTGCATAAATGTCACAAGTTAACATGGAATTGAAACAACGGTAATTACTACACATATTTTGACAAGTTTATATTTCAACGTAGGAATTTTCCAACATATTAATATCTTAACATATTAATATTCCAACATGTCATATTCGTCACATTAATCTTTTTAACATAAGTTTAAACATTTCAACATATCATATTTCAACATGTCATATAACGTTTCAATGCTTTTTAATTATTCTAGCAAATTCACATCGTATAATAACGGGGAATGTTAAATGATAATATATCATTATCAAAAAATGATATAACTTAAATCCACTCACCTCATTTGTTTTCAAATACTGGATCTGGTCCAGATCTAGCATTTTATGGTTTTCCCTTAATTAGATTCAGAACCTAACAACCATGGATTCATTATTTTTACTAAAAGGAAAAGGGAAGAAAGAGGAAGAAAATTGGAGTAGTCCAGATCTAGAAAATTACCTTACTTCCCATTTGATTTTGAACACCTTCTTATTAATTTTCATTCTCTTCCTCAATATCTTGATTCAGAATGTTCCTAAACTAATTATCTTATTTTCTGAAGAGATTTGAGGAGGAGGAAGAATGGCATAGCTTAGACATTGTCTCAAAGAATGTGAGATTTAGGCTAGTCTCTACTAGCATATTTATAGGTGTTCAGGATCTTATCGTCCACGCAACGCTGATTCAGCAACGAACCTTGTTAAGAAAACAGTCCAGATTCGTAGACGAATCTAGCCAGATCTGGGGTGGGGTCGACCCCTAGGTCAACCCCCCATGGGTCCCTTGAGCTATTTTGGTGTTGAAGTTTGAATTTCAAATTTTTGAATTTTCTGGTATTTATTTAAGCGTTATATTCACACGAAATTTTCTTATGTGTATACAATTCTTCTAACGATCATTTTATGCATATATATATATATATATATATATATATATATATATATATATGCACAACTTTCGTTTCGTTTTCAAAATTCAAACGGTATTGCACCGTTATTTGATTCTTGCCATATTTCATTAATTGTAGCCTTATCTTGAACTTTTATCTCTTGAATATATTTCTGCACATATATACTTTTTTTTTTCATATATATATATATATATATACACGTATATTTTCTTTATTTCCTTATATGTATATTTTTCCCTTGTATGTGCATTCTTAACTTTTCAAATTTTGAATTTGTATACATACATATATTTGCATGTTCAGTTGGCCCTCTCTAAAAAAAGACAAAAATTATGTCGTTGCCGAGGTTCGAACCCCCGACCTCTATGTTGCATATCCAATGCCTTAACCAACTGGGTTATGTTGTCTTTTGTTAATAAGTTTAGAAACAATAGTAGTCATTGTTCTCCTTCTTTTACCTTATTTTCATGTTTTGTTACAACACTTCATTTAAAGGTATCTCTTTTGTCAAAAATCAGTTTTCTGCAATCCATAGGTCTAAATTGACCAGAAAATCGCCACGAATGCAATGATGCTAATCCCGTGGCCAAATTCTAGAAGCTCTTCAAATTTTTCTTTTTCTTAAATGTTTATGTCTATGCATATACATACATATATGCATTATTTAATTCTTTAATTATCATAAAATGCAGGGTGTTACATTATTAGTATATTATATTTTATTTATTTCACTGTGGGATTCAGATCTTCTCTGTTCTGATGTGGTATTGTTCTTCTTCTTCCATTTTAACCTTTCTTTCTGCTTTCTCACCCTCTAACTTCTTTCTTCTAACTTTCTGTATTTTTGGTACTTGAGTTTGGGCACATGAATGTAGAGGATGTATTAGTAACGAAATCCGATTGTCAAATTTTCCAGGATGGTATAGCCATAGTGTGAAGGTATCTAATCAAATATAAAAGTATAAAAACGTCATGGGCTCTTATCATCAACAACCTTTTTTGTTTCCCCAATATTTAGAAAGCCAAAAATATAATGTTGAATTTCTAACCTTCACAAGCTACCTAATCAATTTTGAATTTTTTCCAAACTCTAATCACAAATTTGGTTCGAGTTGAAATTTATCAATGGTTGTCCCATCAACACTTTGGTAATTCATATGGCCTCCTTGAAATATTTCAAGAGCACCCACTAAGTACTAAAAGGGTAACTATGCTAATCCTATAAAGATAAATATCAATCCTACTTTCTGCAATGAATGAGCAACCCTAAGATTTAATAAAAAAATTAGACCTAATTTACGTTCTAATCCATACTAATAACCAGAACAATCTTTCCGTGTTCTTATTTGTTAAAATTCAAGTCTTATTAAAGTTCCTTTTCTAAAATTTTCATAAATTTTCCCAAACTAAATTAAAGAAAGAATATTGACATATTAAAATTACAAGGAATAAGTATTGTTTTATTTGAAATAGACAATATAAACTATATGCAAATATGAAAATACGCAAATTTACGCATCTCTTTCTTTATATTTTGTGTATACTCCTTGTAATTTCAAACGTAGTCTTTTTGGTTAAAAATGACAAAAGGGGTTATTTATAAAAAATTAAACAAATGTATTTGAACAAACTAAAACACAAATAGATTCAAACTAAGTTGGGTATTTTTACGCAAATCCAACATTTATGCCTATATCTTAATCCCATGTATCAAAATTCTTATTGTAGAGGAAGAAAGTCTAGAAATTACATTACTTCTTCACTCAATATTCCGAAAACTTGAGTTCAAGATATTTCCTCATTATGGGCTATAAACTTCCAAATTTCAAATGTGGTTAATCACTAGTTAGGTGTTCCCATAAAATTTTCTTACTCACAATAAATTTACTTAGTGATTTTAAATCCCAAATTAAAACAAGTACAAATAGGGATATATTACTTTCACTACTTTATATCATCTTCTACTCCTCACAAGAGACTAATAGCGATTAAAATCACAAAACCTAAGAAAACAAAAATTCTTTTGGAAGTTATCACTTACAATCCAGTGGTATAAATAGTATTGACGTCTTAATACTTTATTTCCGACTTAACATAACATTCCATTACTATTTATCCGTTTCAGTTTTCCATTTTGGCATTTCTCATAAATGTGGTCCATTCATAGTCGTAATTCATATGTCCATAAAATTTGAAATTGGAACATTTAACCAATCCTTACTCATTTTTTTTTTGTTATTTTGGCAAAGCCAGCGGGGATTAATGGTTCTACCATATATTTATATCATAAGAAGGTCTTACAACATAACACATTACATAATACTAAAATAATAAGAGAAGGGGGGAGGATCATTTCCACTTGTTTTTTATTGATGTATCAAAATCATAGGAAGACATGTTGATTTCATTGCTAATTCTTCTCATTGCTGCATAATAAACTTCCATCCTGCTTCTTCCATTTCGGTTGAAAACCCGATCATTTCTCTCATTCCATACTTCACTTATAACCACTTTGAGCATGATTAGCAGCTCATAGGAGCTATTAATCTTCCATCTACTAGCTTTATAGATGTTGTGCCACTCCTCTTTGTTGTTTAAACAAGGCGCCGCAAACCCGCCTTTGCTTTTTATTTTCCTCCAAACATAGTTGGATAAAGGACAGTCAAAATATAGATGAATACCTTCCTCTTCACCCATACTACACATTATGCATATGTCTGAGACATTTATTCCTCTTTGCTTCAGTTTCTTCATTGTGTTGAGGCCGTTGTAGCAAACTTTCCACATTAGAAAGTTTAGCTTTTCAGTATTTCTCTCATTCCATATCCTTTTATACCATGGACATCTGCTGATCCTCCCTTCTTTAGATAGCGCCGAGTACACTGATGAAATATTATGCTTTTCTTCGTTGTCATTCCACACATATTCATCTTCAGTCGCATACCTGTATTCCTTATTGTTGTATTTCTTCCATAATTCATTCACATGTACACTAAGAGTGCGCTGAAGCCTTATCCTCCCGTTTGTGATGTAGTTCCTTGCTTTCGCATGAATTGGAATACCAAAAGTCGTCTATCATTGTAACTAATTGCATCAGAAAGAAACAGACCTTTGTCTATCTACGAGCTATTCCAAAAGCTTGTGTTGCTCCCTTCTGATATATTGATTTTCGAAAAAGCCTTTGTTTTTTCTCTAACCTTTATTATCATTTTCCATACCCAACTATGATGTGCTTTCGGCTTTACTGTCCAGATGTTGTTATCTTTCAGACTGTGTGTCATACACCATTCTACCCATATTGATTGCTTTTGTATTACTAGGTTAATGTAATGCTTCGATAACGCCGCCACATTCCAAAGTTTTATGTTCTTTAATCCCAACCCACCATTCTTTTTTGGCCTTTTGAGTTTTTTGTGCGCTATCGGTGTAAGCTTTGATTAGTGAACTGTACCAAACCATAAATAGTTTCTCATCGCTGTCTTGATCATTGATAGGAGTTTGTTCGGTAATAATAGCGATCTAAACCAATATACCATCATGGAAAAAATAACCGAATTTAGAATGACTAGCCTTCCCGACTGTGTTAGATATCTATTTTCCCAACGCGCAAAGACAGAGGTTATCTTCTCATATAGAGGCATACATTGCGCTCTTGTAATTCTTTTTGTCGACAAAGGAATACCTAAGTATGTCATACCATTATTTATGGAAGACAACCCAGTTATTGTGAGGCAAACAGAGGAGTGATGAGGAGATAGTCCTGCCAATAGTATCTTCGATTTGGAGCTGTTCATTTTAAGGCCAGAGAATTTATGGAATGAGGAAAGGGTTGATATTATGGTCAGTAAGGATTTATGGGAAGGTTTGGTGAATATGAGCAAGTCATCAACAAAAGCAAGAGAGGTAATCAGAGGAGAATTGCATTTCGGGTGTAGATGATAATTCTTTAAAAGGACTTGCCGCGTCAACTCCGCAGATAGCGCTTCCATAACAATGATGAATAAATAGGCGGAGATAGGATCCCCTTGTCACAGCCCATTGCATCCTTTAAAGTACCCAACAGAGTGAGCATTATATACTAAAGTGTACCGAACGGTGGATATACATAAGTAAATCCAATTAACAAACAATTCCGGAAAATTCATTTTCTTCATAATGTTGATCAGAGCAGACCATCTAACGAAATCGAAAGCTTTCATTATATCCACTTTGATCATTGCTCGAGGCGATATGTTCTTGGTATGGTAACCATTTAGTAGTTCATGGGTAAGCATTACATTATCAAGAATACATCTATTCGGTAAGAAAGCCGCCTGGTTCGGAGAGATTATATATGGCAGTACTTCTTTTAGTCTTCTAGCCAATATTCTAGAGATCGCTTTGTATATAACGTTGAAGCATGTTATAGGTCTGTATTGAGTTACTTCTTCAGGGTTGCTTACTTTAGGAACTAAGGCTAAGTTCGTTGATTTTATAGAGCTAAGTATTTTGCTGGACAAGAAGAAACTGTGAACTGCACGAAGCACCATAGGAGAGATTATCAACCAACATTGTATGAAAAACATTACAGTGAACCCATCAAGACCTGGCGAAGCCGCCTTTCTCATCGTAAATATCGAGTCTTTGATGTCATCATCAGTAACTTGTCTTAATATTACATCTTGCTGGTCTTGCGAGAGGGAAGGTAATAGAACATTTTAAAGGAAGGACGTGTCAGAAACAGGGGGATCATTTCCCAGTAATTCAAAATAGTATTTCAGAAAAGCATTATCAATGGAAGAGGGTTCTGTATGAGTAATGCCACTTGTGTCTTTTATTTGATGGACGTAGTCTTTTGCTTGCTTTATTTTCAATGATGCATGAAATTCCTTTGTATTTCTGTCGCCCTTAGTAGCCCATTTCTGTTTGTTTTTCTGAGAGGCCATGCAAGCTTCAGAATCGAGGTCTTCTACAAGTTGTTGAATTTTGTCTTTCTCCTTCTGATAGTCTTCAGGATCAGCATTTGGTTGTAGAGTCCGCATCTGGATCTGGTTTAGGTCATTTGTAAGAGAGTACGAGATTTTTTTCCCATGTCCTTATATCTCTGCATACCACTTTTTAAGCGCTTCTTTTGTATTTTTTGGTTTTCTTTGCAAGTTGAGCATCGGATTTCCATATGTATGAATTGACCAAGCATCCCGAACAACCTGCACAAAAGTAGAATTTGTTGTCCAAACATCAAAAAATTTGAAGTTCACCTGTTTTTTAAGAGATGTTGAGCCGAATGTGAGGATCAAAAGGCAATGATCAGATAGGAGGGGCATGATGATGTTAACTTTGATGGTAGGCCATAAGGTAAGAGATACAAGGTCCATTAAAGCATGGTCGATTTTTGTTAATGTTCTAGGACCATCAAGATTTTTGTTTGACCATGTGAATTCACTTCCAATAGAGGGAAATGCAATTAATTCAGCATCATGCATGGCATTATGCAGTGGAGAAATGTCAGCTAGGTTAGCGGAACTCCACTGTTTCTTTGATCAGAATTGTAGCAGCATTTAAAATCTCCAATCACTGGCCATGGGTGGGTATTTTGTCTGAAGTGAGGTAGGTAATCAAGCAAACTTTGCCGCTCATTTGGCATATTACTAGCGTAAACAAAAGTCATGTACAAGGACAATTTGGAAGGGATATGGTATAATTTAGAATGGATAAATTGACGGTGAATAATAATTGGGCCGAGGATAAATTTGGAAGGATCATATAATACCATCAGACGACCGTAAGGAGCAGGATCATGGTTGGTTATGAAGAACCAGGATGGGTTGATGTAAGAAGAGGCTTTGGAAGAGAGAAGAGGGTTTAATTTGGTTTTGGAAATGGATAAATGGGATAGGTTATGGACTAGAATAAGATTATTTATTTGGTCTTGCTTCTTTGGTTTGTGTGCTCCCCTTATATTCCATGCTGCGATGTTACTCTACATCGTTAAAAAATGGAATTTTAGAGAAACTTCTAGTTCTTCTAGGTGAAGATGATGGTGATATCCCAGGGATAGTTGAGTTTGTTGCATCTGTCTCCCAGTCCGAATCAATGGGAGACAAGTCGAGAGGTTCTGGGAAGCACTTGCTTCTTTTCTTTTTGCCTTTTTTTTATTTTTAACTAGTTTAAGACCAGGATCTATTGCTATATTTGACTTTAAATATTTGTTTCTGATGAGAGCAGTGGGAACACTATCCTTGGCTTTACCGGATTTGGAGGATTTGGAAGTGGTTTTGGATGAGGAGGCAATATCAGACAAGGCATTAGGTTTGAGCTAAACATCTGCATGGTAATTTGGCTTGGTACTTATTAGAGAGGGCAATGGGATTGGATATGTGGCTTTGGTTAAAAAGGTTGAAGAGGATTGAATGCTTGACGATGGGAAGGAGATGAGTGGGACAGTGGGGTTAAAGCCAGGTATTGGGTTTTGGTTGGTATCAGTAGAAGTTGTGCTACATTTATTAGCTTTCATTTTGCCATGCAATTCAACAGTTTTGCATTCAACTTCTTTCCCATTCTCTTTTTTTTTTCTTTTGTTGTCTTTTTTTCCTGTTTTCTAGTTGTCTTTACTTCTCCAGTTGTTTGATTATACTGCATGCGTCTCTTTTACTGCTTGTCACCGAAATGCCATTCTTAACTACTCTGTGTTCAGTTTCAATTCTTCCATCATCTTCTATTATTTCATTTCCTTCAACTTCCCCTGCTTCATTTGCACTTAGAAATTCCATTTCTTCCTCTCTGTCTCTTTGGCCACTTCGTTGTTCATTGTTTGTGTCATCACCATTTTCGTGGACTTCAGGAGTGTCTAATACATTAAAGCTATTATGTAGCACACTCTCGCTTGCATTCTCACTAATCCTTTTCTCCGCGTTTGCATTTGTTTTAACTGCTTCTTGCGCCAATTTCTTTTTGTAAATTTGTTCCCTTTCACTTTGTCGTTTGATGTTACCTCGCCTTCTATTTGATTCTACCCTTTTCCAAGTGTTTGTTCGTTGTACTTCCTTCTGTTGTTTCTGAACAACAATTTCAGCTTCCTTCCCTTCTGTTACCTTTGTTTAATCAATTGGACTTCCTTTCTTTTCAATTCTTCCTCTTTAGCTTTCTTACACACTGCTGTCTTGTGGCCAAAAACTTTGCAGTACGTACATATGTCGGGTTGCCATAAGTACTCAACTTGTATTAACTGCGTCGTTCTATCTGGGTTCAGGACTTCAAAAGACCTATCCAATTCAAACTGCGGCATAATTTCAATCAGGCATTTTGCATCATTTATTCTTGCTAGTGATTCAGTCGCGCTGTCGAGAAATATTAGTTTCCCTATTCTATTTGCAATCCAGTTGATCCCCGGATGTGACCATAAATAAATTGGGATGTTTGTGAATTTAACCCATACTGGCACAACTTTTATTGAGCCACTTACATTGCTAATTGATGGATTCCATTGCATTGTTATGAATAGCTTATTTCTCATTATTATAGAATCTTCCCTAATCACCTTTTCTTTGTCATCATCATTTGCAAATTCAAATAGAAATACTGACCCATCTGATTTTACTTTAAAGTTTCCCTTCAGATTCCATCTCCATTTTAGCGTCTCAATTACCAAAGTATATGACAAAGGTTGATCTAAGAAAAACCCAATGACATAATTCTTCCGTACTTCGGTTCCTGCTTCAACAATATCAGATGAAGGCACCATATTTCCATCTTGGTAGTGGATTTCATACTGAACAGGCTTGTATTGGCCCGCGTTGCGAGGTAGGTGTTGAAAGAGGTATTTGCAAATCCAAGCTTGTTCACTTTTTGCATCTCTAGGGATAACATCAGAAGCTACGGGATTTGGGAGAATGGGAAGGTTGGTCGGGTTTGGGAGAGGCAATAGAGGTACGGAGGTGGAATGGGTGTTTGGGTCAGGTTCTGGAGGACGTTTCGGAGGGGGTTGGGTGAGATTGATGTTGGGCGGCGCTGTGTCAGAGGAGAGAGAAGAGGTATGGTATTGATGGGATTGGGCGGGAGGGATATTCGGCTCAGCTGCCATTATTGTCAATCCTTACTCAATTTCTTTAACCAATTTCTAAAATTTTAGTTCTTTTTCCATGTCTTTTCAAGTTTGGAAATTCATCAACTTCTCCGAATCAAATCATCTTTAAATCAGTACTCATAAATTTATATTTTCTCTTATTAAATACAAATTTATTGCCCACTAAATTTGCTATTAATATCTATGAATCCTTGATACGAAAATCATAAATCCCTTACGTTACACTACATCTATATATGTATATTATTAGCCGCTAGATACGATTATAAATGTACTAATTTTAAAATTAAACTAACTAGGACAACCTATTTCGCAACCAACTTTGATTCTCAAAAGTCTTACTCCATGTTGACCTGCCTTTTGGGAAAGGTCGTCATGCTCAAAATTATTGACAGCTGCATTGGCTCAAGACTTAAGCGTGGACATGGAAAAATTCCAGGTTTGGTCCGGCAAGCTCATGGATCGACTAAAACTCGGCTAGAGCATCCTTCACAACACTCCTTTCCAGTTTAAACAACTCGGATCGGTAGAGCCACATCATCTTCATCACCAAGTCCCCCTTCTCCAAAGCCCTTCACCGTATTTGATTCCAGATCGGTATACCCGGTACAACTATGTCGAACTGGAGTATGTCGAGACGGACCCTGTTGCCTCCAGGAGACCCATTCAACTACTACAACGTAGTCCACTCCACCTTCCTGCTATTCCAGATCGAACTACATGCTCCCTAGATGAACCGGAGATGGATATTTCCAATGACATGAAGACGTTCTCCAATACTACTACCAAACCGAATCAACCGACATGTGTCTATTGGAGAATGGAATTTTGATGACAACAACCATGTTTCAATTATTAACATTATTGACTATGAAATATATACTAACATCTTTATTCAGAATACACACACACACACACACACACACACACACACACACACACACATATATATATATATATATATATATATATGCAGGAATTATATACAGCTGGTATAGAAGACTGTATAGTTTAAGGGATTCAAGATTCCAAAGGGGACACAATATTCAAGACTCATGAGAATCAAGATATCAAGATTTCAAGAAATCAAGAATATCAAAATAATAGAGTCCAGTTAATATGTAAAACTCCAGTTAGCGCAAATTCTGTTTTCAAATTATTTCAAATTCTGTTTTCAAATTAATTTCCAACTCCTTTCAAAATGATTTCAAATTATTAAAGGCTTTTCAAATGTATATGTTTATTATGTAAATTATTACATTATATATATGTTTATAATCATAATATAATTATATATCATATATATATATAGTTTTATATTATATGTTTTTATACTTTAGAAATTATATTTTGAACAACTAGTTTTGATTTAAGAATTTCCAGAATATATATATATATATATATATATTATTTTTTTGAAAATTGGTAAACTTTATTTAATATACCAATTCATTACAGCCATATAAACACCATATATCTTATTTTACATACAAGTAAAATAAGGAAAAGTATCAACTAAATGTCACCCAGTATCAACAAGCTCCACTCCCTAACGCTTCAAAAATTCAACCTTATCATGATTCCTTCTCGTTTTAGAACCATTTCCATTGACTAAGAACTGGACTTCTCTTTCAATCATGCGCAATCTAATGACTTTATCCAAGCATTTGTTGTTGAAAATACGTGAGTTCCTCTCCATCCAGATTTGATAAACAGCAACTGTGAACGCAGCACAAGCAATATCCAAAGCCTGATCTTTGTCTTTAAAAGCATTCATAATTTTTACAGCTTAATTTTCAAAAACACTTGAATTATCAGCAACCAGTTCCAGCTTCAAAGCAACTGATCTCCATATGAATGAAGAATACTCGCATTCAAAAAACAGATGATGCACAGTTTCTTTAAAATGACCACATAAACAACATGTGTTTTCATCAATCATGCCAAAACGAACCATTCTATCCTTCGTGTATAACCTGTTATTAGCAGCTAGATAAGAAATGAAAGACATTTTGTTAGCATTTTTAGCATGCCAAATAACTTTATGAAAAGACATAGTAGAATCCCTTCTTCTGATCATATCCCAAGCTTTATGTAAAGAAAAAGATCCGCCACCGCACCATTCAAAATAATCAGCCTGTCCTGATGCAAGAACATGTACTTGATTCACTTCACTTTGAATCTCTCTAGTTGCTGAATGCAGAGAGCTATTTATTTTTCCATTCTCAACTACAGAAGAAACCCTCTCATTCACATTCACCAAAGAATTAAATCTAGAAAATCCAAGTAGATCAATCAAGCATTTACAATTGATCCAAGGATCGAACCATAATGAAGTAGAAGCTCCATTCACTATCACTTTATTGAAAAACTGTTTTCCAGAAAATCTTAATCTCAGCATTGCCTTCCGTGTGCTCGATGCATTATTGTCGATATCCATACTCCAAAATTGCTTGCCTTGACAATATTTTGAATTCATCCAACCACTCCACAAAGATGATGAAGACAAAAACCTTCACAAGAGTTTTATACATGCGGCCTTTTTCAGCTCAGCAAATGATTTCAAACCAATACCACCCTCCTCCTTTTGCATGCACATCTTATCCCATCTAACTTTATGAGCAGACCCACCCCAAAAAAAATCAGCACACATTGTATTAAGTTTATCTAAGACATGATCAGGCAACTGATAGACAAAAAGCCAATATAAAACCGTGGGAGTGATCACAAATTTAATGAGTTTAGCTCTGCCAGCAAAGCTGAGAAACTTCACATCCCATGATTGCAATTTGCTTTGAACTTTGTGAAGTAAACTTTGAAAGTCATTATAGTGGATGTAATTAGAGGAAATAGGAACACCAAGATACTTGACAGGAAGCTGATCTCTTTGAAAACCCAATATATTTACTGTGTCACCAGTATTCTTTGCGCAAGAACTAAAGTATACCTTAATTTTCATATCACTGACAGTTAAACCACTATATTGCCTTAATCTACTAAAAGTATCTTTCAACGCATTGGCACATATAGCATAATTCCTACCAAAAACCATAAGGTCATCTGGGTATAGTAGGTGAGTAATTGCAGGCTCATTTTTGTGAACAGGGAAAAACCTCCTTTGAATAGTCATCTCATTCAAACTGAAACTGAAAAATTCCATTGCAATAGAAAACAAGTAAGGAGAAAGAGGATGTAGGCACACTGATTTGGTTAAACCTCCTTTGAATAGTCATCTCATTCAAACCTCCTTTGAATAGTCATCTCATTCAAACCTCCTTTGTTTAAATCCACTTTAACACAAAACTTATTAACTCCTAGCCTTTTAAAATCCCTAAGCAATTCATGAGCCAACAATATATTATCTCCTATGAAACGAGAAGGGATGTAGGCACACTGATTTGGGGAAACGAGGAATGATAGAAACCACTTCATCCTATTGCAAAGTATCTTACTGAAAATTTTATAATACAAATTGCAACAAGAAATTAGGCGATAGTGAGATATATCATATGTCCTTTCTACTTTGGGAATTAAAGTAACAAAAGTATGATTAATACCTTTGGGGAGTTTTCTAGAATCAAATATGTCCTACATGGCAGCTAGCAAATCGGATTTAATGTCCTCCCAATGCACCTTAAAAAACTTTGAATTAAACCCGTCAGGTCCTGGACTAGTATCATCATGAATCGAATCAACTGCTCTTTTTACTTCCTCCAAAGAGATAGATTGAAGTAATGACTGTTTTCCTTGTTCATTCAAAGTATACAGAGACTGAAAGTCTGGTGCTTCATTGATGACCTGACCATTAAACAAATCAGTATAAAAAGCAATTGCTTCATTTGCCACTTCATCAGTTTTAAACACAAACTCTCCATTAGAATTAATCAAGGCCTTCAAATGATTTGAGTATTTTCTTGTTGACATCTTAGAATGGAAGAACTTAGAATTAGTATCTCCATCTTGCAACCAAGAAATTTTAGCTTTTTGTCTAACACTCAACAAATGAATTTGTTTCTGAACATATAAAACTCTTTTGGCTTGAAGCATGCTTTCATAGATCACAAGATTTTCTGGATCAGCATCAGATTCCAGTTCCTTTCCTCTAAATGCATTTTCAGCTTCAAGAAGGCAGGCATTATCTTTTGGTCTCTATTTATTCCATTTTTTTAACTCAATCTTACACAAAGAGAGCTTCTTCATAAAATTGTAGCTTGCAAAACCCCCAGAGTTTAACCTGATACCTTTTTGAATACATTCATGATAACCAGGCTTTAAAAACCAATCATTAGAATATCTGAATGGAACCCCTTTAACATTAGAATTATGGATCAATTCTAGACATAGCGGATTGTGATCACTTGATAGCTGTGAAACAGACAAAGCTTTTAGTTCAGTAAAAGTTTGTAGACAAGCATGATTGATAAAAATCTTATCAATATTATTCGCCATTCCCTTTTTTCTCCAAGTGTAATTGATTCCTACAGCCTTAACTTCAAACAAGCCTGATTGAGTAATACAATTGTTGATAGCTCTCAAGTGCTGAAAAGGAACAGGAAGACCACCTTTTTTGTCAAGATGAGAAGTTGAATTATTAAAATCACCCATCAATACCCATTCTTCATGAATCTCTCCACCCTCTCGAATTATATGTTGCCATAAGTTCTGCCTCTCATGAAAAAGATTGCTAGCATATATGATCGATATAAACATAGTAAAACCTCCAGAATTAGTTGCATGGACAGTTACATGTTGATAAGAAGATGAAACAACATTAAAAGACCAAACATCAGTATTCCATATGATCAAAATTCTACCAGAAAAGCTTGCTGCATCATGAGGAAAGTACTCCCAATTATTTGGAATAAGCCTACTAAATCTTCTCAAATTCTCTCTATTCAATTTGTTTTCAATCAAACCAACTAAAGTTGGCTTGAATTTCGTCAAGAGGGATAAAACATTACCCATTCTATGAGATGAGTTCATCCCCCTGACGTTCCATGCAATAAACGTCATTTAATTACGACATTGCTCCTTAGAGGCCTTTTAGGACGAGCAACATTAAGTTTCTTCTTACCTTTCAACTGAGCAAGATAGTCTTTATTCACAGTAACACCACCAGACACATCCACATGACTTTCTTCATTAATAGTCTCTCTTATATTATCAGCAATATCATCAAATTCACTATTTAATATATCCTTAGGTAAATCAGAATTCAAAAAACCCAAATCCTCATTCACCTCAACATGACCACCATTCGGTAATTCAGCAGATTCTTCAGTTGGAATGTCCTCGTTGTTACCATCAGTCTGATCAGTTGGATCTGTGTCATCATTATTAGAAGTGCTAGCTTCATTTTCTGCCTGATTTACCCATATAGGATTATTCTGAACCTCTTGAATATTTGAACTATGTGCAAATCTTTGAAATTTAACGCACTTAAAAGGAACATATTCATACTCCACAGTCACAGATTTAGAACTACCATTATGCAATAGAAGAGGAATTTTATCAACCAATTTGTCTTCAATCCCAATTTCAACCAGAACTCTAGCATATTTTGTAATTTTCTTGCTAACAGTCAGATTATCCATTCTAATTGGAATACCAGTGAAGCTAACAATCGAAGAGAATGCTGAATTAGACCAAAACTCCATATCTAAATTGGATAATTTCACCCAGATCTGAACTCTATTAGCAGAAAAATTACCAAAAACATACCTAGGAAACCATCTAAAAACCATTAACAGTCTTCCAAAATACGAGTAAGTTGAGGTGCTTAACACTTTTAAACAATCTTCTACATCCTCAAATTGAACTGTGTAGTTAAAACCAGGAGCAATATGAATTAAGAAATTTCCACCAGGCTTCCAAACCTTGCTAACATATTCCCTCAACTTCACTATAGTAAGCTTGCAATCTACAGGATGAAGAGCGACTGTATTAGACCATGAATCTACAGAAGATTTGAACGTTTCCTCTGAAATGTATACATAATTCTCCTTCGGCTTGACAAAATGTAAAGAGGACAGATCTGTAAGGATTGAAGATTGATCAACAACATCAGAGTCAAGATCTGGATTAGGATTTGATTTTACATTAGAATTCAGATTTGGATTAGAAATTGGATTTGGCTGGACAACGTCCGCCATTTTTTTTATTATCTAGAATATATATATATATATTGATTTAAATAGTTTAAATATGATTTAAAATTTGAAAAATTACATATATGTCAACATACCACTTTTGACATGTCGACATATAACCATCACAATTTTAAATTTCAGAGGATGTGTCTTTTCAATATTTGAAACATTTTAGAACTATTGCACCCTTTGGAACTCTATATAAAGGGGTCATTTTCGAATTTTTAACCAACTTGTCTTCATCTTCTTCATCCTTACTCTTACCACTATTATTCTGCTTTAATTTCTTTGTTTCCACTCTTATACTCTACCGTTTTCAATACAAATTATATCATTATCTTTCTATCTATAATCTCTATCAAATACTCTTTGTTTGGAAGTGCTACTCAAGAGTTATAGGGCTATGTGTAATTATTAAGGAAGGGGTGTGTTCCTTGTAGCCTGTAAATCAAGGAAAGGGAGCAGCGTGAACCTTATAGCCGTGAAATCAAGGGTGTTGAATCGATGTGCACCTTGTAGCTGTGAAATCAAGGGTGTGGAATTGGTGTTAACCTTGTAGCCGTAAAATCAAGGGTGTTGTAAGATTGATGCCAGTGTTAATAAAAATCTGTGCAATCCAACCTTGTGAGGAACTAGATGTAGGAGCAATCCGAACTAGTATAAACTCCAGTATGTTTTTTCCTTTTCTTCATTTTATTTCTATTTATATTTGCATCTGTGATTGTTTCTGTTGCGAAATTCATTTTGTGGTTCATATAGTTGTTTGAGTAATCATTAATTGTTTAGATTATTTATAATATCTTTGAAACACTATTTTCCCCCCTCTAGTGTTAGTTTTTCCTTAAGATCTGTGGTTCTCATCCCTAACAATTGGTGTCATAGCATAGGTTTTTCAAAAGTTCATCATCTGAATTTTGGAAATATTAAATGGAAAATTTTGAAATGATTTATAACACTAGTTTAAATTCATGCATTGCATTAGTACTAAATGAGTTTGCATTACATTTTATTGAAAACTCAAGTTATCTACTAAATTATTGTTTTACTATGGAAAAGGTGTGTTACATTTTTGATGAAAATTCAAATCTTAATGGTAAAATGATGGAAATCAAAAAGGACAAATGTATATTGGATAGTTTCTTTCAAGACATATGACAGGAAATCCAGGATTACAGAATAATCTAGTATATGAAGATGGAGGAATGGTTAACTTCGCTGATAATTCTAACGCAAATGTAGTTGGTATCGGCAATGTTAGTAATTATGAAACTCCTACTATTTCTAATGTTTTATTAGTTAGGAATTTAAAACATAACTTACTAAGCATAATTCAACTATGCGATAAAGGCTATAAAATCAATTCAATAAGAATTTAAAAATAAGAGATAGAAAGAGAAATATCTATTTACTAAGTATGAAAACTTCTAGCTATAATTTATGCCTTATGGCTAATATGAGTGACCCTTGGATCTAGCATAAGAGATTCGATCATATAAATTTCAAACATGTTTCTAGAATCTCAAAATTAGATTCAATTAGAGGCTTACCTAAAATGAAATTAAAGAAAATAATTTATGTGACGCTTGTCAATTTGGAAAATTGAAAAGAAGTTCATTTAAATCAAAAGAAGAAATTACAACCTCAAAACCATTAGAGTTAATTCACATGGATATATTCGGTCCATCCAAACCTAATCGATAATTCACAATAGATATATTTACGCAATAATTGAGGATTTTTCTAGATTCACTTAGACTCTATGTGACGGCCCACCCCGCACCAACCGACATTTCCAAAGAAAAGCGCTGTGCCGATGTCCAACCAACACGGGACAGTTGTCATAAGAAAAGAAACATAAGAGTGAACTAACAAGGAACCTGTCGTATCTCTCACAGTGCATGGAATAAAATATAATAATAACATACCTTTGACATAAAATAGGCGAGACAGTGCATAAGCTGAAAACTAAACCATAACTATCATAGCAGCGGAATCCAAAATACAGCTTACAATCCAAACCATTATTACAACTTTAAAAATACCGTCTCTAAAGAAAGAAAGGAAAGGTACACTAGTAATGCCCAAAGTAGTGACCAACAACAACATAGGGAGTTATATGTAGATAATACGTAGAAGCCTCCAGCTCGTCTCCGGACAGCTACTCGTGCATACCACCTAACCTGTCTCTAGTCTGCTCGTTTAGGAGCACCCAGAGTAATAAGAAGAGACATAAAACTCTGGGTCAGACAAAAGTCTGGTATGAGCGATAAGCAACAAAACAGAACAATAACAGGTATAATCCAATCATACCTGAACCAGGACCTGCAACCAAAGAGTTAGCACAACAAGATGTACAGAACTCTAAGGTAATACTAACATAAAGTGTAAAAGTAACATGGGAGTGTGCATGTCATGGTGAAAGCAATCATCCTCACATCTCTCACTCAGTACGTAAAGCATACGATATCCACCACTTGATAACCCAATCTTTTGCTATGATCACTTTGCTCCATGGAGTCACAATGATCCCATTGCACTGATCCATAGCCACTAATCTGTCTCTCAGTAGTGAGCTAAAGTTATGGATATTGATAACGCCTTTGCACACGTCCCGCAGCAAAGTCCTACTCAAGAAGTTAACTCGTTGGTCCCCTTTGGGATCCTGAGTAATAACCTCTCATTTGAACTACCTTTGCATCTCGGGTTTTGGTCATCATCCCCGTTCGCCCTTCAGTTCAGTTCGTGATCCTCCATATCGACTTGTGGTGCTTCGAAGCTCTGGTTCGTGATCGGCTTCCTCGGCTCGTGGTTCTCCCCAAGTATAGCTCGAGGTTCCTCCTTCCGCTCGTGACTCATGACACTAAGGCTCGGTTCGTGGTCTACTCCAGTTCGTGACATGTGGTCCGATCGTGGACCACCTTCAGTTCGTGGGACCCCCTCGTGATCCCTATCTTGGTCGTGATCTTCTGGCTCGCCATCCTAGGGGTCGGGTCGTGAGGATACTTCACCATCATAAGGATTAGGGGTGTGAGGGTGTTGCACGTTCCCTGGGGTCGGGTCGTGACGGATAGGTGCTTCACGAACGGGAATGACCAATTTCCTGTAACTTTTTCCAGCAAGTAATCTACGCCTTACGACGGCGTTTTCGACCAATCTAACTTTCCTATGCGATCACAAATCATCCAAATAGTTTAACATGCAAATATGAATCAAACATACCCAACACTATGATTTTCCCTTTTATCCCCTTAATCATGATTTAACCTTCGATTAGCAAAACATGTCCAAATTAACCCAAATTTCTAGCAGAGGCATAAAATAAAATTTTCATAATTTCTAAATATTTTTCCAAATTTTTCTGAGTTATAATTTAGCTAATTAACACTAATCACCCCTAATTAGCCGTAATTAGTGAAAAACAATGCAAATCACTCACCTTAGCCACAAATTAATCTTAGATTTGAAAAAACCTCTGATTTGGGTCGAATATCTAAGCAACACAGCAACTCCAACTCTGATTTGATGCTATTTTAACTTGATTTGATGTTGATTAGCTTAATCCTTGATTAGAGGTGTTTTTAGAAAGTAGAAGCCATTACTAGGGTTGAAGGAATGAAAGCGGCGGCTGCAAAAATGACAAAGAAGGGTTTCTCTAGTTCCTTTCAGTCCTTAAATACCCCTAATCCCGAAATTCCCCAATGGGCCAAGCTGCTAATCACCCTATTTGGCCCGGTTAAGCTGTTTTTCACCTTCTAAACCTTAATTTAGCCATATCTCCCAACCGGTAAGTCCGTTTGACAAATATGACCACTCTACGGAAAGGTAAACCATCATCCAGATCCAATGGAAGTGGTTTCAGGTTAAAACTCCTTACCAATCAAAAGTTATAGTCGAAATAAAATTTTCTAAGGGAAAAACGGTCATTTAAAAATCAGCAAAAATCGTGAATATGGGAAATGAACCCAATAGTCGTTCCCCAAAGTTACACGACCATACGACTTCATATGAAAATGAAATAAATATTCTACGATCCTCCGATGCGTAGAATGCGGGTCGTTACACTCTATTTCTTAAAAATAAAAGTGATGCTTTTGATCAATTTAAAACCCTTGCAAAAAGAATTCAAAATTTATTATCTTTAAAAATTAAAATAGTACGTGGTGATCACGATGTAGAAACAGAAAACGATTTTTTTGAAAAAATTTGTAACAAAAAAGGGATAACCCATAATTTTTCTTTCCTCGGAACCCCCCAACCAAATGCCATAGTTGAACAAAAAAATAAATCAATTCAAGAGTGTACAAGAACCATGTTATCAAATAATAACTTACTATGAAATTATTTGGATAAGAAAGTTGCAACATCTTGCTATATACTAAATAGAATTTTAATAAGACCTTTAACTCATAAAACACCATACGAACTTTTGTATAATAAGAAATCAAAAGTATCATGTTTTAAAACATTTAATTTATAGGATTTTCAAAGATAAGTAAGGCATATAGAGTTTTTAATTTAAGAACTAATACTATAGAAGAAACTTTAAATGTACCTTTTGACAAGAATTATAAGTATACAACACAATGTAATGAAGATGAATGTGAAAATGAGATTGATGAAGGAAATAATGAAGCTCATCAACCAAACAAAAGAATTAGATTTCTAAGAAATCACCGTGTAGAAAATATCTTAAGAGATAATTAATCCGTTGTTAGGACCAGAAACCAATTAAATAGTATGAGTATTCAGCTTTCATTTCAACTATTGAACGTAAGAATCCAAAGGAAGCATCATCCGATGATTCATGGATCCTTGCTATGCAAGAGGAATTAAATTAGTTTACCAGGAATGATGTATGAGAACTTGTTCCTAGACCATTGGATAAAACTGTAATTGGAACTAAATGGGTTTATAAAAATAAAATGAATGAACTCGGTGATGTCTTAAGAAATAAAGCTCGACTAGTTGCACAAGGATATAGTCAGGAGGAAGGAATAGATTATGATGAAACCTTCGCTCCTGTAGCAAGACCAGAAACGACTAGGAATTTACTAACCTTCGCTAATCATAACAATTTCAAATTATTTCAAATGGATATTAAAAGTGCCTTTCTAAATAGGTAAGTTAAAGAAGACGTATATTTAGAGCAACCTCCTCTTTTTAAAGACGAAAAACTTCCAAATCACGTACATAAATTAAAGAAAGCGTTATATGAAATAAAACAAACTCTCAGAGCATGGTATCATAGATTAAGAATGTATTTACTACAATCAAACTTTGAAATTGGTAAAGTAGATAATACATTGTTGATTAAGAGAAATAAAAACGATATTCAATTAGCAAAAATATATGTTAATGATATAATTTTAAATCAATGAATAGTCAAATGAATAAATAGTTCTCTGATATTATGACCCGAGAATTCGAAATGAGTCATATGAGTGAACTCACATTTTTCTCAGGCTTACAAATACGACAACAAAAGAATGGAATATTTATTAATCAAGAAAAATATGCTAGAGATTTAATGAATAAATACAATTTAACTACAACTAATGGAAGATCCACACCTATGGCAACTAATATAGCTCTAAGTAAAGACGATACATCCAAAGACGTCGATCAAAAATTATATTGAGGAATGATAGGATCGTTATTATAAATAACAGCTAGTAGACCGGATATAATGCATAGTGTATGACTCTGTGCAAGATATCAACCTCAACCAAAAGAAACTCACTTGAATGCCGTAAAACGTATTCTACGATATGTAAAACATACATTAGATTTTGGATTATTTTGTCCTAAAAATGACTCGTTTGATTTAATATCCTATTGTGAACCTGACTACGAGGGATGTAAACCAGATCGTAAAAGCACTAGTTGAACATGTCACTTCTTAGGTCATTCTCTAGTCTCTTGGTTTAGTAAAAAGCAAAATATAGTATCCTTGTCTAGAACTGAAGCAGAATATATATCTATTGCTTTAACTTGTTCACAAGTAATATATATGCAACAAACTCTAAAATATTTTGGATTAAATATAAATAAATCACTAATATATTGTGATAATACAAGCGCTATAAATATATCTGAAAATCCAACACATCATTCAAGAACTAAACATATTGATATAAGACACCATTTCCTAAGAGATAATGTAAGTAAATAGAAAATTTCACTAGATTTCCTAGAAACAGAAAAACAAATAGCCAATATGATAAACAAACCATTAAACGAGCAAAATTTACTAAATTTAGAAGAGAGTTAGTGTAACACCCCTTATTTTCTGGGAATATTAAAAGAATGAATTAAAGTATACTTAGTTTTTAAAAAAAGAAGAATTAAGGGAAACAGGTTATGCCATTGTGTTCGTCTCGAAATTCTGCTTGCAATAGAGTCCAAGTTTTCGTAAATCGGACTTCGTATGAGGAAGTTATGACCCTCAGAAGTTTCAGGAATTTAAATAAATTAAAACAGCTCAGATTTAAAGTTCGAAATACAAATCACACACCCGGGCTGGGCGGGAAATTTCCTGCCCAGGACCCAGGTCGACCAGGGGGTCGACCTGGGTCACATAGGTCGACCAGGGGGTCGCCGTCCCCCCTATTTCCAGATCCGAGGTTCGGTTCGTTTTTCTGCATTTGGACGCCCATTCTGACCAGATTCGTTGATCCCTATGCTATATAAACACCCCTAAGGCTACAGTTTTCTCTACACAACTCCATTACACCTATACTTTACCCTAATTCATATCAAAAATAAATTAAAGACGTCCTTATGTTGCTCTAGTTCTTCAAGAAATCTAGTTTAGAATCCAAGTAGAGATTCAAAGGCTAATTCAACGACTTCAACAACTATTTTCTAAGAATCAAATATAAATTAGAGAATCGATAATCTACGTCAAGGGATCGCTTTTCAGTTTCAGAAAACAGATTCCAGAAATACAAGAATCATTCTCTTTTTGTAAGTTCAAGTTACTTTCAGATATGAATTCTTAATTGAAATTCTTGTCATGTAATAATCTGGATCTAAGCTATACTTGATTATGAGATAATCCTTTTAGATTTATCAAATCTAATCTATTAGATTTATGCCTGTGATGTTATTCAAATCTAATCCATTAGATCTATGCCTGGTGTAAGTAATCCTTTCATTTGAATCCGTGCTTGTATATGCCTTTGGGAATCATTATTGACCATGGAATTGGTCCAATCATATCTATCCTTGTTGTATACCGGAATTGTAATCTTGATTAAGTTCATGATATAACTCTTGTCAAACCTATACGTCTGTGATGGTACATAATGATATTCATATCATATGTATGTGCCTGCAATGTATTTTATGCAAAACTTGTCAATTTGGTATATCAAATTTATTGGACCAATAGTTCTTATCGTCATATGCCTATTCTTATGCCTCTTATGTTCCATATTGTTTCTCCGCTTATTTCATGAATCTTGCGTTGAATCTCGAAATACGTACGTTATGAATGCGGGGGTAATTGGGTATAACATGAAATTGACATTTATTTGGCATAATTTGAAACATGTGTTATGGCATGACTATTAAGATGCAATTTGGGGAAATTTGACATGAATTATGGAATATGTAATTTGACATATTGAACCTAGGATTGGCATGAACTACAAATTATGAAATTTGGCATGAAAAACCTAGTTTTGGGCATAAACTGTAAATTAGAATATTAAATTTAGCTTGGGCTTAACTATTGATTTGGGACGCTAAACATAATGCATATGATTTTGGGCATGACTATTATTGGAAATTTAGGGAAGATTGGGTATAGCCAATTTTGATTAATAACTGGAAATTGGAATTTGTTGGGAATAACTAGGGAATTGGATCATGAATAGTTTTGGTGAATTTGGTAATTAGCATGTAAAATCTAGATTTGGGTATATATGGTAAATGTGTAAATTAAAGATGAACATGCCTAACCCGAGGTTAGATTGAGTTATGGTGTAAAACTGCCCAGAACCGCCTGAGACATCCAGTAACCACAACAACACCTATCTAATGTGAGAGGTTAGTGCATCATGCCCAAGGAAAACCCGAGGTTAGATTGAGTTGTGGTGCAAAACTACCCAGAACTGCCCAGCACATCCAGTAACTGCAACAACACATATCTAATGTGAGAGGTTGGTGCATTAATAAATCAATTAATGCTAATGAACAAGATGAATGGCTAGGGTTAAGTTACTTAACCAATATAACAAGAATGACTAGGGTTAAGTTCATAAGAACACTTAACCAATATAACATGAATGACTAGGGTTAAGTTAATGAGAAACACTTAACCAATAGAACAAGATGAATGACCAGGGTTAAGTTAATAGGAAATACTTAACCAGTATAGCATGATGAATGGGTAGGGTTAAGTAATAAGAAACACTTAATCAATATAACTTGATTTGTGGTAAGGTTAAGTTAAAACAAGAGGGCAACACTTAACCAATATAACTTGATCGGTGGTAGGGTTAAGTTAACACGAGAAGGCAACACTTAACCAAAGTAACATGACATGTAGGTGGGTTAAGTTAACTTGAATTGATTGATGACACTTAACCAATACAACATGATGAACACGTGGGGTTAAGCTAACAAGGAACACTTGACCAATATAACTAGATGGACGAACGGGGATAAGTTAATAGGAAACACTTAACCAATCCAACATGATGAGTGAGGAGGCTTAAGTTAATAAGAAACACTTAACCAACATGACATGATGAATGGGTAGGTTAAGTTAACGTGAATGGACAACACATGACCAATATGGCATAATATGTGGGAGGGTTAAGTACATATCAAGTTGGGTGGGTAATATTAGTAAATAAAGGCCTACAAACTTAACCATTAAATAAACATGCTTGAATCGGTGGGAGGGTTAAGTACATATCAAGTTAGGTGGGTAATATTAGTAAATATAGGCCCACAAACTTAACCATTAAATAAACATGCTTGAATTGGTGGGAGGGTTAAGTACATATCGGGTTGGTGGGTAATATTAGTAAATATAGGCCCACAAACTTAATGTAACACCCCGAATTTCAGTTAACACTGATATTCACTAATTACAGAATTAATAATCTCAGATGTGAGAATCAGGGGAAACGCCTTACGTCATTGTGTTCGTCTCGGAAAAATACGCGAAATAGAGTCCGAAATTTTGTAAATCGGAGTCCGTATGACCCGGTTAAGGCCCGAAGAAGTTTTCGGGAAATTTGAATTTCGAAACATGCAGAAATGGGGGCCAGGCGGGAAAACTCCCGCCCAGCCAAGTCGACTTGGCTGTCGACTTGCCTGTCGACATGCCTGTCGACTTGCCAGTCGTCAGGGCTGTCGACTTGCCCTGTCGGCTGATTCTGGCCTGGGTGCACCTGGTTGAGTTTTGGGCTGGGTTGGAGGGCTTGGGACGAAATCTGACGGACCTAAACTAACCTAGGGTTAATCTAAGGGTCTAAAACACATCCTAATCCTATAAATAAGACCCTAAGCTAGCCCTAAATGATCATAATCCTATCCTCTAACTAAACCATGCCAAAATTTTCTATGATCATGGCCTCCACTCAAAACCCTAGCCTCCATCCTCTTTCTAAACTATTTCTATGAAGGCTTTCATGTTCAAACAAGCATTTTTAAGTTGTATGAGTGATCATTAGCTTGCATTCATCATCAAGTTGCAAGCTTTATTTTCAAGGCTAGAGTTTTTGGGTGATTTTTGGCAAGGATTTGCTTATTGGAGTTTAGTGGTGAGTTTCTTTAGCCTTAATAATCAATTGTTAAATTGATTATGATAGGATATGATAAGATATGGCTATGTTTGTGGATCAATGTGTTTATGCAAGTTTAGTATAGTGTATGTTGTGTGTTTTGCGAGTTTTATGCTATATGTTATGCAAGTTTAATGCTATGTTTTATGATGCTCATTATGCAAAACACTATGTTGAACATTGATTCATATGTAACATGTTATGCAAGCTATATGTGAGATTATATGCAAGTTCATATGTAACATGTTATGCAAGCTATATGTGAGATTATATGCAAGTTCATATGTAACATGTAATGCAAGTTATGTGCATGATTATATTCAAGTTCATACGTAACATGTTATGCAAGTTATGTGTTTGGTTATATGCAAGTTATGTGCACGATTATATGCAAGTTCATATGTAACATGTTATGCAAGTTATGTGTTTGGTTATATGCAAGTTATGTGCATGATTATATGCAAGTTCATATGTAACATGTTATGCGAGTTATGTGTTTGGTTATATGCAAGTTATGTGCATGATTATATGCAAGTTCATATGTAACATGTTATGCAAGTTATGTGTTTGGTTATATGCAAGTTATGTGCATGATTATATGCAAGTTCATATGTAACATGTTATGCAAGTTATGTGTTTGGTTATATGCAAGTTAACATGTGACATGCTATGCAAGTTCACACCTTTGTATGACATAAGAATCATATGCAAGTTACCCCCTTTGTGACATATGTGCTTCATGCAAGTTTGGGTTAAATGCTAGTTGGGTTTAATGTATGCTCATATATGCAAGTTGACACCTTTTAAACCCATGATAAAGTTATATGCTATGATTGGTTAAACCCATGGCATTTGTGATGAATCTTCCCTTTATTATGTCATGTTATGAGAACGAATTACGTGGGGAACGATGGGGTTAATATGCATGTTAATAAAATGGTGTGAAATGGGTATGCTTAAGCATAACATAAAGTGAATGGACATAATTGGGAATTTACCTATTAAGTTAGGTCTACCCATATTATGGAATTGGGAATTTACCTATTAAGTTAGGTCTACCCATATTATGGAATTGGGAATTTACCTATTGAGTTAGGTCTACCCATATTCTTGAAATTGGTAATTAATTAGGGATAATTAATACAAATTATGGGGGTGATTAATTAGGTGTAATTAATCGACTAAGACACGAGGTTGGACCCTTTTGTAGCATAAGACTGCCCGGAACCAACCGGCAAATCCAGCGGCTACAAATGATTGGCCCAATGTGAGAGGTCTTAGTCATAAACTAAATACGTGACAAGTGTAAAGACATGAGGTTAGACTCTGTTATGGTGTAAGGCTGCCCGGAACCAACCGGCATATCCAGCTGCCATAGAAGACAGTCTAATGTGAGAGGTCTTTACAAAGGTTACGATCTTAATTAATTAAGAAACACTTAACCAAATTAGCATGTAGTGGGGCATGAGGGGTTAAGTGGGTGCCTTGGGTGGCATGTAGTAACTAGTGGGGGTGCCTTGGGTGGCATGAGGAAACTAGTGGGTTGCCTTGGGTGGCAATAGAAAATACGATTAGAATACTTAACCAAAGTGGAACATGTAATTAAACATGATTAAAGGGTTAAGTAAGTGCCTTGGGTGGCATGTGGGAATCAAGTAAGTGCCTTGGGTGGCATGTGGAAATCTAGTGGGTGCCTTGAGTGGCAATTAAAATATGATTAAAAGACTTAACCAAAATTTATAACATGTAAGTGGACATGGTTAAAGGGTTAAGTGGGATTCACTAGAAATGACAAGCTTAGGCGGGTAGCTTGTGGGGGCCCATTTCAACCAATATCCCAAACGTATCTTTGTGGGCTCGACCCAAGTCGAGGACGGGACACGCATATTGGGCTTGACTGTAAGACGCCAAAACGGGTTAGCGGTGGCAACGCAAGTCCAACGGGTTTCATATGCGTGTGTGGACCCGGGCTGGTAAGTAAGACGTTGTTGCATCGTGTAGGTATAAGCCGTGCACTGTTGATATTATCAGGTCGCCACTTTGGGGAATGATACACCCCACTGTGGGGCCAGCACGGGTATCTACGTTAGGGAGCCGATCGCTTGGGGAGTAGTGGGTACACCTAGTGGAGATAGGGGCAGACGGCACCTATGTAGTCAGCTAGGGGTACACGAAACTACTATTAAAAATTACTAAGTACACTTAGTGGGATCAACCTTAAGTAGGAATTACCCTTGGGTGGATAGAACTGGTGTGGTGCAGTGTAGGAATTACCCTTGGGTGGGTAGATCTGGGGTGGTGCAGTGTAGTAATTATCCTTGGGTGGGTAAATGCGTCTTTTCGGTTATCTTAGTACATCCTGTGTTTAGTTGGCTACTTAGTGTAGTCATTATCCCCAGAGGTACCGTACCTTGTTTATATCATACCCTAATTACTTTAATGATTGTATTGTTAAGGTTCTAGGACTCGCTCAGACTTATGTCTGACCCCGTTGTTTTTTTTATCTTTTTCCCAGCCCTCAGGTTTTCAGAGTGGGCCTAGCACTAGTGGGCTTTGATCAGACTGCTTTATCTATCTTTTGGAGCTTGGACCGTGGATGTAAAGCTCAGTTTATCTTTTCTATTATGGCTATTAAGTTATGTAGTGGGATTATGTACTTTTGTTTTATCAGGATGGATATTATGTACTTGACTCTTGTTTATGGTTTTGGTGTAACCAAACATGTTTTACTTTCCGCTGCAATGAAATGATGTTTTAAATTCTCAAGTATTACTTATATCTGTCTTGTTGTAATTTTTCTGTTCTATATTCACTTAAAATACTCCACCGATGTTATGGCATTCCCTTAGTGAGTGACCGTAGCGGGTGTGGGGTGTTACACGTGGTATCAGAGCTTAAGGTTACCAGAACAGATAAAATTTTTAGAAAAACTATTTTCTAAGAATATTTTTGAAAGGAGTATTTTCAAAAACATGTCTTTTAAGAGAAAAGTTTTTGAAAGAAAAGCATAATCCCCGATAGCCATATCTTTATCTTTCGAATTCTCCGTTTTGAATCTCTTCCTCTCTCGTTTTGAGTTTCCCCTCCGTGTATAGATGATCTTTCTAAGATAGATAAGAATGGAAAACCACTTCAAGGGACTTAGACGTTAGTCGGATTAGAAGTTGGTTCAAGAAGGAGGAGGACTGGTAGGTACCTATTGGATAGACGATGGGAGGAAGGCTCAAATAGTTGTTTGGTTAATGAAGGATGAAACCTCATTGGTGGGAGGTTACGAGTGGAGAATGGGAAGAAGAAGGCGAGTAGTTATCCTTTTGGGAGGAATAGGACACCTTGTTAGGGTTGTCCAAAGGGGCAAGGGCAAGGTATGGAATCTTCTGGAGGGTAGTTGTATTTCCTCACGGCTAGTGTACCAGATGGGGATAAGACCGTCTAGGTTGGAATTTGGATTTCTTTATTATCCGGTTCGAACTTTATTTGATTCTGACGCATCGAGTTCGTTTATCTCATCGTTGTTAGTTGAGTCACTGCACTTAGACACCAGTTTAGTAGATGATCCCTTAGTTGTTTCAAACCCAATTGGGGGCTCCATGATGTGTTTGGGTTTGAAAGTTTCTATACTTAGCGTTGAGTTTAGATGTGATGCTTCTGGGGCTTCACGGGCTATGGGTTAGTTTTGGGCATGGACTGGTTATCCAGTAATGGTGCCGTTCTTGTTTTTGGAAGGAGAGTTGTTAGGCTTACGACCCGCTTGGGTAACACTCCCGAGATCTCTTGTAATCCCATGGAATCTGTTATGCTAAGTTATCTAGAATCGCTTGACACGTCGGTCTAGAGTTTGCGATCTGTTAGAGTGGTTCGGGAATACTCGGATGTGTTTGAGGAGGTGAAGGGCTTACCTCCGGAGCGGGAGATTGACTTCCGAATATATCCGGTAGACAATGCCAAACCAGTATCTTGGCCAGTGTGCCACATGGCTCCTTGTGAGAGGAGGGAACTCCATAAGCAAGTAGGCGATTTGCTTGAGAAGGGGTTTAGAAGACGAAGTATATCGGAGTGGGGTGCTCCAGTAGTTTTTGCTATGAAGGCGGATGGGTCCCTCAGACTTTGTGTAGATTATAGGAAGTTTAACAAGATAACAAAGAAGAATAGACACCCATTGCCGAGGATTGATGATCTCTTTGATCAGTTGGTTGGCGCCTCAGTGTTTTCATAGTAGGACTTAGCCACGGGGTTTCATCAGTTGAGAGTGGCTGAGGATAGTATAGAGAAGACTACCTTTAGGACTCCGGATGGTTTTTATGAGTGGCTGGTGATGCCATTTGGTTTGACGAACGCCCCCGCATACTTTGTTGATTTGATGAGAAGGGTGTTCAGGGAGTACCTAAATACGTTCGTGATGGTCTTTGTTAATGACATCTTGGTATTTTCTAGGAGCGAAATAAGTTTTCGTATGTGCTCAATAGGTTGAGCAAAGCCAGTTATGGGATAAACGGTGGTTTTGGAGCGAGACTGGCGAGGACATCCAGAGTTGGACAAGGGCTTAATTATTTAGCCGTTTTTACTAGTATCATCTCACGTAGGTCGTCTGAATTCGAAGGAGGTATCCCTTGGGTGTTTGTCTGATATTGGTTTAGGCCTTTGGGGCTTGCATTTGGGGGATGTCGAGTTCGACTAGGGTGGTCTGCGTGAGAGATGGACAGTTGTGATGACTTTGGATGGGGTAATATCCTGGTTTTCTCTAAAAGTGGAGAAGAGCATGCCCTACATCTTAGGGAAGTGTTGGAGACTCTTCGAGCGCATAGTCTTAGGACAGCAAAAGTGGATGGGATTCTTAGCATCCTATGAGTTTGAGATAGCGTATACCCATGGCAAGGGTAACGTGGTAGCGGACGCCTTAAGTAGAAAAAGGTTGTCCTTGAGTTCATTGTTCGTTGAACGATGGAGCTTAGAGTTTATTTCTATGTTTGACTTTAGACCTTCCGTTGACTTTGTACCCGGTTTGCTAGCCTCCTTGGAGGTTAGGCCTACTCTTTTGGGGCGGATTGGAGGAACGCAGCGAGACGACCGACAGTTGGTTGAGTTAGTAGAGAAGCTCATGAGGAGGGGGAGTCGTCCAGCCATTTGAGTAGGTACACCCTAGATGGTAAGGGGTGGTTGCGTAGAGACGGTAGACTTTGTGTACCGCAAGGCGAGGGTTTGAGGAAGGCTATACTTGATGATGCACATCGTTCGAAGATGACCATTCATCCCGGTAGGGACAAGATGTACCAAGACATGAAGCGAGTTTTCATTTGGGCCGGTATGAAGAAAGACGCGGCCGAGTATGTCGCTAGATGCTTGGTGTGCCAACAAGTAAAAGCGGAGCAAAAGAAACCCGGTGGGTTGCTTCACCCATTGGAGGTTCCGCTATGGAAGTGGGATAGTGTCTCGATGGATTTCGTCAATGGATTACCAAGATCGAGGAAGGGTAATACAGGAATTTGGGTTGGGGTAGACAAACTTACTAAGAGTGCCCATTTTATACCCGTGAAGAGTAAGAGGACTGCTCAATGGCTAGCTTCAATCTACATTCGAGAGATTGTTAGATTGCATGGTGTACCTTCCAGCATAGTGAGTGATCGAGATCCTATCTTCACTAGCGAGTTTTGGAAGAGTTTGAAAGAGGCGGTAGGGACTCAGCTGTGTTTGAGCACCGCAAATCATCCTCAGACGGACGGCTAGACTGGGAGGGTAAATCGCATTTTAGAAGACCTTTTGAGGCTATGTATCTTAGATTTTGGAGGTACATGAGAAGAGCATCTTCCATTGGTGGAGTTCGCATATAATAACAGCTTTCAGTCTAGTATTGGCATGGCCCCTTTCGAAGCTTTTTATGGAAGGCCTTGTCGATCACCTACATGTTGGTGGGAATCTACGGATAAGATCTTGCTTGGGCCCGATATGGTTAGGAAGACTTCGGAAAAGATTGATTTGATACGAAGAAGGATGAAAGCGGCGCAAGACAGACAGAAATCTTATGCGGACAAGAGGAGAACAGAGCTTGAGTTTGATGTTGGGGACATGGTCTTTGTCAAAGTATCTCCGTTACGGAATGTGGTTCGCTTTGGATCTGTTGGGAAGTTAGCACCAAGGTTTGTTGGACCGTTTCCTATTAAGGAAAGGGTTGGACAGATGGCCTATAGAGTGGAGTTGCCCGACAGACTTAGTGGTGTACATGATGTATTCCATGTGTCACATTTGATGAAGTGCCTACATGAGACCGCAGAGGTGGTAGAGCTGAGCTTGCTTAGAGAAGTAGAGGTAGAGCGTGATGCGACTATCCGACGAGCTCCTACATGCATCCTTGGGTCATAGATTAAGAGGTTGAGAAACAGGGAGGTTCAACTAGTCAAAGTGCAATGGGGAGAAGATGAGAGCAACGCTACTTGGGAGACGGAAGCAAAAATGCGTTCATTATACCCATTCCTTTTTGAGGATATGTCTTTTAACTTCTCCTTTATCGTTTGTCTAGTACTTATCTTATCTTTAGTATGTCCTCTTGTTAGTGCCTTTTACCTTTAGATAGGGTAAACCTATGGTTGAAACATGTGTTTGAGACATGTTATGATTGATGGATGCATGTGGATGCAAGTGTTTGCTAGTGGTTGCTCGTGGATGCATATACACACACTCTAGACACTAGATCGGCTCAATCACTTCATATTGCATATTGCATATAATTGTGTGTAGGTAGCTATATTTATGGATGTATAATGGTTGTGTTATCATATGGATGATGCATTTTGGTGAATGATTGTGCACTCATGTAGATATAGTATGTGTCGATACGGTTCTTTCGCATACATATTGGATGCATGGCACTATCACGGTTTGCATATGTTCATACATTAGATAGGGAACATATACACACACTTTTTGCATATGCTCATACATCAGTAGAAATTGTTTTAAGGACAATGGATGCCCGTGTTTGATGGATTGAGTAGATGGTTGTTTGGATGGTAGGATATGCATTCTCCTTAACTTGGAGATTTCGGGGACGAAATCCTTTAAGGAGGGGAGAATGTAACACCCTGAATTTCAGTTAACACTGATATTCACTAATTACAGAATTAATAATCTCAGATGTGAGAATCAGGGGAAATGGGTTACGTCATTGTGTTCGTTTCGGAAAAATACACGAAATAGAGTCCGAAATTTTGTAAATCGGAGTCCTTATGACCCGGTTAAGGCCCAAAGAAGTTTTCGGGAAATTTGAATTTCGAAACATGCAGAAATGGGGGCCAGGCGGGAAAACTCCCGCCCAGCCAAGTCGACTTGGCTGTCGACTTGCCTGTCGACATGCCTGTCGACTTGGCAGTTGACAGGGCTGTCGACTTGCCCTGTCGGCTGATTCTGGCCTGGTTGCACCTGGTTGAGTTTTGGGCTGGGTTGGAGGGCTTGGGACGAAATCTGACGGACCTAAACTAACCTAGGGTTAATCTAAGGGTCTAAAACACATCCTAATCCTATAAATAAGACCCTAAGCTAGCCCTAAATGATCATAATCCTATCCTCTAACTAAACTATGCCAAAATTTTCTATGATCATGGCCTCCACTCAAAACCCTAGCCTCCATCCTCTTTCTAAACTATTTCTATGAAGGCTTTCATGTTCATACAAGCATTTTTAAGTTGTATGAGTGATCATTAGCTTGCATTCATCATCAAGTTGCAAGCTTTATTTTCAAGGCTAGAGTTTTTGGGTGATTTTTGGCAAGGGTTTGCTTATTGGAGTTTAGTGGTGAGTTTCTTTAGCCTTAATAATCAATTGTTAAATTGATTATGATAGGATATGATAAGATATGGCTATGTTTGTGGATCAATGTGTTTATGCAAGTTTAGTATAGTGTATGTTGTGTGTTTTGCGAGTTTTATGCTATATGTTATGCAAGTTTAATGCTATGTTTTATGATGCTCATTATGCAAAACACTATGTTGAACATTGATTCATATGTAACATGTTATGCAAGCTATATGTGAGATTATATGCAAGTTCATATGTAACATGTTATGCAAGCTATATGTGAGATTATATGCAAGTTCATATGTAACATGTAATGCAAGTTATGTGCATGATTATATGCAAGTTCATATGTAACATGTTATGCAAGTTATGTGTTTGGTTATATGCAAGTTATGTGCACGATTATATGCAAGTTCATATGTAACATGTTATGCAAGTTATGTGTTTGGTTATATGCAAGTTATGTGCATGATTATATGCAAGTTCATATGTAACATGTTATGCGAGTTATGTGTTTGGTTATATGCAAGTTATGTGCATGATTATATGCAAGTTCATATGTAACATGTTATGCAAGTTATGTGTTTGGTTATATGCAAGTTATGTGCATGATTATATGCAAGTTCATATGTAACATGTTATGCAAGTTATGTGTTTGGTTATATGCAAGTTAACATGTGACATGCTATGCAAGTTCACACCTTTGTACGACATAAGAATCATATGCAAGTTACCCCCTTTGTGACATATGTGCTTCATGCAAGTTTGGGTTAAATGCTAGTTGGGTTTAATGTATGCTCATATATGCAAGTTGACACCTTTTAAACCCATGATAAAGTTATATGCTATGATTGGTTAAACCCATGGCATTTGTGATGAATCTTCCCTTTATTATGTCATGTTATGAGAACGAATTACGTGGGGAACGATGGGGTTAATATGCATGGTAATAAAATGGTGTGAAATGGGTATGCTTAAGCATAACATAAAGTGAATGGACATAATTGGGAATTTACCTATTAAGTTAGGTCTACCCATATTATGGAATTGGGAATTTACCTATTAAGTTAGGTCTACCCATATTATGGAATTGGGAATTTACCTATTGAGTTAGGTCTACCCATATTCTTGAAATTGGTAATTAATTAGGGATAATTAATACAAATTATGGGGGTGATTAATTAGGTGTAATTAATCGACTAAGACATGAGGTGGGTAGCTTGTGGGGGCCCATTTCAACCAATATCCCAAACGTATCTTTGTGGGCTCGACCCAAGTCGAGGACGGGACACGCATATTGGGCTTGACTGTAAGAGGCCAAAACGGGTTAGCGGTGGCAACGCAAGTCCAACGGGTTTCATATGCGTGTGTGGACCCGGGCTGGTAAGTAAGACGTTGTTGCATCGTGTAGGTATAAGCCGTGCACCGTTGATATTATCAGGTCGCCACTTTGGGGAATGATACACCCCACTGTGGGGCCAGCACGGGTATCTACGTTAGGGAGCCGATCGCTTGGGGAGTAGTGGGTACACCTAGTGGAGATAGGGGCAGACGGCACCTATGTAGTCAGCTAGGGGTACACGAAACTACTATTAAAAATTACTAAGTGCACTTAGTGGGATCAACCTTAAGTAGGAATTACCCTTGGGTGGGTAGAACTGGTGTGGTGCAGTGTAGGAATTACCCTTGGGTGGGTAGATCTGGGGTGGTGCAGTGTAGTAATTATCCTTGGGTGGGTAAATGCGTCTTTTCGGTTATCTTAGTACATCCTGTGTTTAGTTGGCTACTTAGTGTAGTCATTATCCCCAGAGGTACCGTACCTTGTTTATATCATACCCTAATTACTTTAATGATTGTATTGTTAAGGTTCTAGGACTCGCTCAGACTTATGTCTGACCCCGTTGTTTTTTTTTATCTTTTTCCCAACCCTCAGGTTTTCAGAGTGGGCCTAGCACTAGTGGGCTTTGATCAGACTGCTTTATCTATCTTTTGGAGCTTGGACCGTGGATGTAAAGCTCAGTTTATCTTTTCTATTATGGCTATTAAGTTATGTAGTGGGATTATGTACTTTTGTTTTATCAGGATGGATATTATGTACTTGACTCTTGTTTATGGTTTTGGTGTAACCAAACATGTTTTACTTTCCGCTGCAATGAAATGATGTTTTAAATTCTCAAGTATTACTTATATCTGTCTTGTTGTAATTTTTCTGTTCTATATTCACTTAAAATACTCCACCGATGTTATGGCATTCCCTTAGTGAGTACCGTAGCGGGTGTGGGGTGTTACACTTAACCAATAAGAAACCCTAGTAACGGGGACCAATTTCAGCAGTAACACACATAAATGTATCATGGTACCTTGAACTAGGCAGGGTGGGGCACGATTACTGGGATGATTATAAGCGGTCAAAACAACGGTAGGGGGTACGTCAATGAAGGTTCCGACGGCTTACGGGCGTGCATGTACTCCGGAGTGAGAAAAAGCAGGCACTGGGTACCAGTCGTTATACACTGTGCATCTTGAATCGTGTCGGGTTTTTATCATAAGGATTGGTACACCTTATGGTTGGACAAACACATGGTATCTACACGCAATAGAGGACCGACTGACACAGACACAAGGAAAAATTAATACGAGTAAGGAGCCGATCGATAGGGTATAAATGTTCATGGAAATTAGGCAGATTGAGGTGGAATCCTCACGATAGATGTATACCTGAAGGCTACCACAATTGTGGGGATTGGGATCACATTACATTATGATCATTATATATATATATTACTAGTTGGGACACTAGTTAGGTGGTGCAGAGATATAAAAATCAGAATAACAAGGTAGTAGCGAAGCGGAGAAAGAGTAGAAGCGCATTCAGTTTATCTTGCCTTATCATATCTATACCAATCGTATTTATCTTATTATCCTTGTTCTCATGGTATTGTCTTATATTCAGTTTATTCATGTCATGATGCTTTTGCCTGTTTATATGTTGAAAGTCACTGGACTTACCCGACTTATGTCTGACCTAGTTTTGTTTCGCCTCTTTTCTTCCTCCCCCCTCCATTTAGGTTCAAAGGGAGGAAATGTTACCACTTAGTTCAGTTTTCTTTCCAAGATCGAAGATAGGCGATGTATTGCTTTGGACTCTTCCACTGCTATGGCTGGTTCATGCTTTATTGGGGAATATCATTGTTATTTTTAAGCTTCTTTTATATTTGGAAGTTTTTAAATCAAGACAGAAGCTCTATGTATTACTTTTAAGTATGATTGAGACAAATATTGTAAAAGCTTGACTGAACCACATTGTTTATAAAATGACTTTATTTTCCGCTGCTTTATTTGTCTATCTTGTAATTTATCTGCATCTTTTACTTAAAATGCTCCACCGAAGTTGAGGCATTCCCTTTGTGAGTGACCTTAACGGAGGTGGGGTGTTTCACTTGGTATCAGAGCTGAAGGTTACCAGATCAGATAAAAGATTTGAAAATTTATTTTCAAAACGGTTTTAAAAGAAGCATTTTCAAGATAAGTTTTGTTTTAAAGGTATATTCCCCAAAGCCATATGCACTATCTTTAGATCCTCTGCTTGAATCCTTGTTTCCTTCTTTCCTAAGTCTCTGAGGCTCCTGGCTTTTTGGGAGGTAACCTCATCGTGGCATGGTTACGGAACCTCGATGAGACTACGACACCTATCAAAGGGCGAAGAAGTGCCCAACCTCCATCCATAGTCATAGTAGTTTCACCTACGGCTAATTCTCTTCCAACCCTTTTAGGGTTTCCCATGCGATGGAGGCAACATTCGAAAGGCTTGTCAACATGGTTCACAAAGGAGGTAAAGAGAAAGAGGCCAAAGGGTAAGAATCACAAACAGTGGATTGGAATATAGTAAGGGAGGAGGAAATAATAGATCCCACAATAAGTGAAAGTATCTTTTCTACGGTATAGCGGGTCATTTAATTATAGGAAGTAAGAGATAAGTGGTTGTTTTTAGCATGGTGAGGCAGGGCATCTTATCAAGGATTTCCCAGAGGACAAGGACAAAGGATAGGATTTTCAGGAATGCAAGTGCATGCTTTCACCGCCAGCGTACCTGAGAGAAAGATAGTAAAGATTAGTTTTTCTTTTTGATCATCCTATTAGTACTCTTTTTGATTTTAGCGCTTCACATTCGCTCATATATGCTTCCGTAGTTGAGTCTCTGCACCTTAGTAGTAGTATAATAGAAGATCCCGTTATTGTCTCAAATCCGGTTGGTGGTTCGGCTCATTTATCTGTAGTTTGTAAGGATTTGAGAATATCTATATTAAGGATTGAGTTTAAGTGTAATGCTTATGTTTTTGGTTTCATGGGCTATGGGTTGATTCCAGGCATGGATTGGTTATCTAGTAATTGTGAAAGGAGGGTAGTTAGACTTTTTAGTTGCCTCGGAAATACCCTCGAGATTTCATGTGATCCTGAGGGGATCAGTTAGGCTTAGCTACCTAGAATCACTTGATGCATCTATCGACGATTTGCGATCCGTTATAGTAGTCCATGAGTACGCAGATGTTTTTGATTAGGTTATGGATTTCCCCCTAAACTCGAGATAGACTTCCGCATATATCTAGTTGACAATGCAAAGCCAGTTATACGATCAACGATAGTTTTGGAGCAAGATTGGCGAGGATAGCCAAAATCGGTTAAGTTCTCAATTGTTTGGTTTTTTTGCTAGTATCATCTCACATAAATCGTCCAAATTCAGAGGAGGTATTCCTCGGGTGCTTGTCGGATATTGGTTTAGGCCTTTGGGGCTTGTACTTAAGGGATGTCGAGTTTGACTAGGATGGTTTGCGTGAGAAATAAATGGTTGTGGCAAGTGCCCTAAGTAAGACTGACCTTAAGAGAGGTAAAAAGTACATAGCAACCTTTAGCTTTAGACCCTCATATTTGTGACATGATGGATAAGCTAAGTAGAGGAGAGACCTCTAATCATCTTAGTATATACACTTGGTATCAGGGCTCGCAACTGTTTATCTTGGAAAGATAGTTCGACTACATTAGATACCCTCTGGCATAGTAAGTGATCGAGGTCCTATCTTTACTAGTGAGTTTTGGAAATGGAGGTCAAGAAGCTTCGCAACTGTGAAGTTAAATTAGTTAAGGTACAGTGGAGTGAAGCTCAAGAAGACGCGACGTGGGAGACTGAAGATAAGACACGCGCATCGCACCCTTTTTCTTGAGAGTATATCCTTGATCTATTTTTCTAGGAATTCTATGCATGTTTGTTTCTATCTTTTTTTAGGTATATTGTCTAGGTTATATATTCGATCCTTAAGTAGAAGCCAATTGATGTAAACATGTGTTTGAAACATGTTATGATTGGTGGTTGCAAGAGGTTGCTCGTGGATGCATATACACACATTAGGCACTAAATCGGCTCAGTCACTTTCATATTGCATAAGCATGAGTGAATTTTTATATATGAACTGAAACTTGATGTGTTATCATATGGATGTTGCATTTGTATGAACGAATGTGCACTCATGTAGAAGTTATAAAGTACGATTAGGAATAATTTCATACATGATGGACTCATGGCACTGACATAATTCGCATTGAGGAGGTCAACTGAATCAGTTGACCGCCTGATTTTGCATTAGATAAGGACATATACACACACTATGCATATGATCATGAAAGCATTAGAAATCTTTTTAAGGACAATGGACGCCTGTGATTGAATGGTTGAGTAGATGGATGTTGGATGTTAGGACATACATTCTTCTTTAACTTAGAGATTTCGGGGACGAAATCCTTTAAGGAGAGGAGAATGTAACACCCCGTATTTTCTGAGAATATTAAAAGAACGAATTAAAGTATACTTAATTTTTTTTAAAAGAAGAATTAAGGGAAACAGTTATTCCATTGCGTTCGTATCGAAATTCTGCTTACAATAGAGTCCAAGTTTTCGTAAATCGGACTTCGTATGAGGAAGTTATGGCCCTCAGAAGTTTCAGGAATTTAAATAAATTAAAACAGCTCAGATTTAAATTTCGAAATTCAAATCACACACCCGGGCTGGGCGGGAAATTTCCCGCCTAGGACCTAGGTCGACCAGGGGGTCGACCTCCCTCCTATTTCTAGATCCGAGGACTGGTTCGTTTTTCTACATTTGGACGCCCGTTCTGACTAGATTCATTGATCCCTATGCTATATAAACACCCCTAAGGCTAAAGTTTTCTCTATACAACTCCATTACGCCTATACTTTACTCTAATTCATATCAAAAATAAATTAAAGACGTCCTTTTGCTGCTCTAGTTCTTCAAGAAATCAAGTTTAGAATTCAAGTAGAGATTCAAAGGCAAATTCAAAGACTTCAACAACTTTTTTCTAAGAATCAAATCTAAATTAGAGAATCGATAATCTACGTCATGGGATCGCTTTTCAGTTTCAAAAAACAGATTCCAGAAATACAAGAATCATTCTCTTTTTGTAAGTTCAAGTTATTTTTAGATGTGAATTCTTAATTGAAATTCTTGGCATGTAATAATCTGGATCTAAGCTATACTTGATTATGATATAATCCATTTAGATCTATCAAATCTAATCTATTAGATTTATGCCTGCGATGTTATTCAAATCTAATCCATTAGATTTATGCCTGGTGTAAGTAATCCATTCATTTGAATCCGTGCTTGTATATGCCTTTGGGAATCATTATAAACTATGGAATTGGTCCAATCATATCTGTCCTTGTTGTATATCGAAATTGTAATCTTGTTTAAGTTCATGATATAACTCTTGTCAAATCTATACGTCTGTGATGGTTCATACTGATATTCATATCATATGTATATGCCTGCAATGTATTTTATGCAAAACTTGTCAATTTGGTATATCAAATTTATTGGACCAATAGTTCTTATCGTCGTATGCCTATTCTTATGCCTCTTATGTTCCATATTGTTTCTCCGCTTATTTCATGAATCTTGTGTTGAATCTCGAAATACGTATGTTATGAATGCGGGGGTAATTGGGTATAATATGAAATTGACATTTATTTGGCATAATTTGGAACATGTATTATAGCATGACTGTTAAGATGCAATTTGGGGAAATTTGACATGAATTATGAAATATGTAATTTGACATATTGAACCTAGAATTGGCATGAGCTACAAAGTATGAAATTTGGCATGAAAAACCTAGTTTTGGGCATAAACTGTAAATTGAAATATTAAATTTAGCTTTGTCTTAACTATTGATTTGGGACGCCAAACATAATGCATAGTGATTTTGGGCATGACTATTATTGCAAATTTAGGGAAGATTAGGTGTAGCCAATTTTGATTAATAACTGGAAATTGGAATTTGTTGGGCATAACTTGGGAATTGGATCATGACTAGTTTTGGTGAATTTGGTAATTAGCATGCAAAATCTAGATTTGGGTATATATGGTAAATGTGTAAATTAAAGATGAACATGCCTAACCCGAGGTTAGATTGAGTTGTGGTGTAAAACTGCCCCGAACCACCCGGCACATCCAATGACCACAACAACATCTATTTAATGTGAGAGGTTAGTGCATCATGCGCAAGGAAAACTCGAGGTTAGATTGAGTTGTGTTGTAAAAATGCCCGGAACCGCCCGGCACATCCAGTAACCGCAACAACACATATCTAATGTGAGAGGTTGGTGCATTATTAAATCAATTAATGCTAATGAACAAGATGAATGACTAGGGTTAAGTTCATAGGAACACTTAAACAATATAACATGAATGAAAAGGGTTAACTTCATAAGAACACTTAACCAATATAACATGAATGACTAGGGTTAAGTTCATAAGAACACTTAACCAATATAACATGAATGACCAGGGTTAAGTTAATGAGAAACACTTAACCAATATAATAAGATGAATGACTAGGGTTAAGTTAATGAGAAACACTTAACCAAGATGAATGACTAGGGTTAAGTTAATAGGAAATACATAACCAGTATAGCATGATGAATGGGTAGGGTTAAGTAATAAGAAACACGTAACCAATATAACTTGATTTGTGGTAAGGTTAAGTTAAAACAAGAGGGCAACACTTAACCAATATAACTTGATTGGTGGTAGGGTTAAGTTAACACAAGAAGGCAACACTTAACCAAAGTAACATGACAAGTAGGTGGGTTAAGTTAACTTGAATTGATTGATGACACTTAAACGATACAACATGATGAACACATTGGGTTAAGTTAACAAGGAACACTTGACTAATATAACTGGATGGACGAAGGGGATAAGGAAACACTTAACCAATCCAACATGATGAGTGAGGAGGGTTAAGTTAATAAGAAACACTTAACCAACATGACATGATGAATGGGTGGGTTAAGTTAACGTGAATGGACAACACTTGACCAATATGGCATAATATGTGGGAGGGTTAAGTACATATCAAGTTGGGTGGGTAATATTAGTAAATATAGGCCCACAAGATTAACCATTAAATAAACATGCTTGAATCGGTGGGAGGGTTAAGTACATATCAAGTTAGGTGGGTAATATTAGTAAATATAGGCCCCCAAACTTAACCATTAAATAAACATGCTTGAATTGGTTGGAGGGTTAAGTACATATCGGGTTGGTGGGTAATATTAGTAAATATAGGCCCACAAACTTAACCAGTAAGAAACCCTAGTAACAGGGACCCATTACACCAGTAACCTACATAGATGTATCATGGTACCCTGAACTAGGCAGGGTGGGGCACGATTACTGGGCTGATTATAAGCAGTCAAAACAACAGCAGAGGGTACATCAGTGTAGGTTCTGATGGTTTACGGGCGTGCACGTACTCCGAAGTGGGAAAAGCAGGCATTGGGTACCAGTAGTTATACACTGTGCATCTTGAATCATGTCGGGTTGCTATCATATGGATTGATACACCATATGGTGGGACCAGCACAGGGTATATACATGCAAGAGAGGGCCGATTGACACAGACACAAGGTAAAATTAATACGAGTAAGGAGCCGATCGATAGGGTAGTAAGGGTACATCTAACATGTTCATGGCAATTAGGCAGATTGAGGTGGAATCCTCACGATAGATGTACACCTGAAGGCTACCACAATTGCGGGGATTGGGATCACATTACAACATGATCATTTTATATAGATTACTAGTTGGAACACTAGTTAGGTGGTGTAGAGATATAAAAATCAGAATAACAAGGTAGTAGCAAAGCAGAGAAAGAGTAGAAGCGCATTCAGTTTATCTTGCTTTATCATATCTATACTAATCGTATGTTATCTTGTTATCTTTATTCTCACGGTATTGTCTTATATTCAGTTTATTCATGTCATAATGCTTTTGCCTGTTTATATGCTGAAAGTCACTAGACTTACCAGACTTATGTCTAACCTAGTTTTGTTTCGCCTCTTTTCTTCCGTTCCCCCTCCCCCCCATCCAGGTTCAAAGGGAGGAAATGTTACCACTTAGCTCAATTTTCTTTCCAAGCTCGAAGATAGGCGATGTATTGCTTTGGCCTCTCTCTTCCACTGCTATGGCTGGTTCATGCTTTGTTGGGGAATATCATTGTTATTTTTATGCTTCTTTTATATTTGAAAGTTTTTAAATCAAGACAGAAGCTCTATGTATTACTTTTAAGTATGATTGAGATAATTATTGTAAAAGCTTGACTGAACCACATTGTTTATAAAATGACTTTATTTTCCGCTGCTTTATTTGTCTGTCTTGTAATTTATCTGCATTTTTTACCAAAAATGCTCTACGGAAGTTAAGGCATTCCCTTTGTGAGTGACCTTAACGGAGGTGAGGTGTTTCAGTTAGGCATTTGTTCCTTGACTGAAATAGAGTAAATTATGTATATATATATAATATAAAATATTATAAAAACAAAAAAAATACACATACGTCGTATAACGACCCGCATTCTACGCATCAGAGGACCGTAGAATATTTATTTCTTTCTGATGCGAAGTCGTAAGGTCATGCAACTTTGGGAGACGACTATTGGGGTCATTTCCCGTGTTCATGATTTTTGTCGTTTTTTAAATGACCATTTTGCCCCTAGCTGATCTTGTTTCGGCCATAATTTTTGATTGGAAAGGAATTTTGACCTGAAACCACTTCCATTAGGTCCTGATGATGGTTTACCTATCCGTAGAGTGGTCATATGTGAAAAACGGACTTAACGTTTGGTAGATATGGTTGAATTAAGGTTTATAAGTTGAAAAACAACTTAACCCGGCATAATTGGGTGGTTTACAGCTAGGCCCATTGGGGGATTTCGGGATTAGGGCTATATAGGGGCTGATTAGGGTTAGAAAACATTTCTTCAGACACATTTTCAGCCGCCACTTTCATTCATGGAACCCTAGTAATGGCCTCCACTTGCTAAAACACCCCAAACCAGCTTCTAATCGCTAATTAAGCCTTGGGAATAGTGCCAAACAGAGAATCATTTCAGATTTTGTATTTTATTTTGGCTAAGGTGACTGATTAGCATTGTTTTTACACTAATAATAGTTAATTAGGGTGATTAGTGTTAATTAACGAAATTATGCATGTTAAAAATCTAGAAAAATATTTATAAATTTCAAAATATTCTTTTAGGCCTCTGTTAGAAAATTTGTTAATCCGGTTAAGTTTTGCTAATCATATCATTAGTTTTGCTTAAACATGCTTAAGGGAAAATATGGGATTTTGGCGATGTTTGATTCGTTTTAACCTAACAAATTATTGTTTTTGTGTTTATGGTTAGTCCTCTATGTCGCTATGACTGTTTGGAATGATTTGTGATTGTTTAGAGAAGTTAGATTGGTCGAAAACGCCGTCGAATGGCGTAAACAGGTTGCTGGACAAAGTGCAGGAAATGTGCTGAGATCGGATTGGATCGGATCCCCCGAACCCCGAACCGACCCGCCCGTGGATGGTGGCACCGCACCGACCCGCTCACCTGGGAAGCCATACGATCTGAACCGCTTCAGCTTGAGTACCACGCACCGTCTAGGAAAGCAAGTCATGAACCGTTGCTTTATCTGATCCGAACCCAATGGAGTTGGCACCACGACCTGATCCGGAGTGCTTGGGAAGGAGGATCGAACCAGAGGAGCTCTCTATGAACTGAACCGCTAGGAGGTGTGGACCCCGACCCGAACCGCCGGAGGAAGGACACCACGAACCGAACCGATCTGGAGAGGGTGTTACAAATCGATGGGAACCCGAGCCTAGATGATGATCACGAACTGAATGTAGATCGATCCGGAGATGATGACCAAAACCCGAGATGCAAAGGTAGTCCAAGTAGGAAGTTTGTACTCAGGATCCAGTTGGGAACCAACGGGTTAACTTCATGAGTTGGGCTTTGCTGCAGGATGCGTTCTAAGGGGTTATCAATGTTTATAACTTTGGATCACTATGGAGTGCAGGGTATGTGGACGGATTCAGGACCGCAGTGGCCTAGGTAGGACTATTGGCTATGGACCAATGAGGTGGGGTCATTTGTAAGGATTTAGTCGTGACTCCATGGGGCAAGCTTGGTGGTAGCAATAGTTATACAAGTCGGACTTCGTCACTACCTCGATGTGTCTATTAATCAAAGTGGTGGATATCGTATGCTTTACGCACTGAGTAAGAGATGTGAAGATGGTTGCTATGATTGATTGTTTGCCATCACTATGTCATGCACACACACACCCCTGTATTCTTTACATCATATGTTAGTGGCGCCTTAGAGTATTGTACAGTATGTAGTGCTAACTCTTTGGTTGCAGGTTCAGGTATGGTTTAGTATACCTGTTATTGTTCTGTTTTGCTGCTTATCACTCATACCAGACTTTTGTCTGACCCAGAATTTTATGTCTCTTCTTATTACTCTGGGTGCTCTTAAACGGGCAGACTAGAGACAGGTTAGCTGGTTATGCACGAGTAGCTGATCCGAAGACGAGCAAGAGGCTCCTACGTATTATCTACATATATTCCCCATGTATCACTGCTGGTCACTACTTTGGGCATTAGTAGTGTACCTTCCTTATTTGCTTTAGAGACAGTTTTCAAAAGTTGTAATAAAAATGATGTGAAACATAAGCTTTATTTGGATTTTCTGCTACTATGATGTTTAGTTTTCAGCTTATGTACTGTCTCACCTGTCTTGTGTTAAGTATGTTATTATTATATTTTATTCCATGTGCTGTGAGACATTTTACAGGTTCCTTGTTAGTTCAAATACCCTTCCTTTCCTTTCTTTTGGCGACCGTCCTGTGCTGGTTGAACATCGGCACAACGCACTTTCATTGGAATTGTCAGCTGGTGCGGGGCAGGCCGTCACACTTGGTATCAGAGCCAGGTTGCGTAGTTAACCTAGGAAAAGACACCAGAGAGAGATAATACGTATATGAGAGCGCGTATTTGTGATTACTTTGGTTTTCAAAAGCTATATATATGTATATACTATTAGTATAGCTAAGAATGAAGTCACACTACACTGACACCACAAAAAGGATGGTTAATCGTTTCTCTTTACAGATTGAATGATGAGCCGATATACGAGTGGTGCTGGTAGAGGAGCCAATATTGGGAATGCTCCTGACATGAGGACTATGTTCACTGACTTCATGAGAGAGATGCTTAAGGACGTTCAGAGGGCAGTTCCTAATATTGTTAATGGTGGTGGTGTAGCGGTGCAGGCGCCTAAAGCCGATTTCGCCAAGTTATGCAAAGATTACACTAGTCTTGGTGGAACGCCGTTCCACTGAACGGAATCGGCCACGGATGTTCAAGATTGGTTGGATAGTTGTGAGCATATCTTCGAAGACTTGGGTATCGAGGATGCGATGAAGAGAAAGCTAGCGTCCAGTTAGTTGCAAGGACGGGCGATGAATTGGTGGAATGCTATTTAGGCAGCTACTCCAGAGGATCAAGTTATATGGGATCAGTTTAAGGCCCAATTCAGTGATAAGTTCATCCCAGCTGCCTAGAAGTCAGAGTTGTTTAGGAAATTTCTAGAGCTTAAGCAGAATGGTAGGGCAGTCTCGGAGTACACTGCAGAGTTCGATACTTTATCGAAGTATGGATTATCCCTCATTGACACTCCCGAGAAGAAAAATGAGAAGTTCATAACAGGCTTGGATCAGTACTTGCGGGAAAGGCTTATTAACCACATCGATAAGACGTTTGAATCGATTGTGGAGAAAGCTTTGAGATCAGAGAGTCTATACCCTAAGTCGAAGACTGAGGTTGCATCTGCAGAGGAGCCAAAGCTGCAAGCAAGCGGTGGAGGCAAGAATGGTTCTCAGAATAAGAGAAAGCAGAATCAGACCAAGGATGGCCAGAAGAAAAAGAATAAGAAAGATGTTGAGTGCTTCAGCTGTGGTAAGAAGGACCACTATGCCAAAGAATGTCGGGCCAAGCCAGCGGACAGGAAGTGCTTCAACTGTGGCCAAGTGGGACATCATAAGGATAAGTGTCCGCAACCCCCTAAAGAAAAGCATATTGTGAAAGCATGTGCTACCTATGTTGTTCCTTCTTCATCGAATGCCCCAACTGCGGCGGAGAAAGGAAAGAATGTCGGCATTCTAGGTATGCTTTCTGTTTATGATGTTCCTGTTCGAGTATTGTTTGATACCGGAGCTTCCCGTTCCTTCATATCTAGTGACCTGGTAGATAGGTTGGGATTGGAACCCGAGATAGTTGATAGACCTTTAGTAGTGACGAACACGATTGGTGGTTCAACTAGCCTTAGCATGATCTGTCGAAATTTGGGTTTATCGAGTCATGAATGCATGTTTGTTTGTGATTGCTTTGTTTTGGGCTTTACTGGGTTTGGCATTATTTTGGGAGTCGATTGGCTCTAAAGATACGGGGTGGTGGTAGACTGTGAGGGCTTTTTGGTGACAGTTAGAGCGGATGATGGGCGGAGGGTAGTGTTTGGTGATCTACCTACTGATAGGGTAATGGCTAGTTTTATAAATTCCCTTGACATCCCACATGATGAGTTGTCAGATGTGCCCGTGGCTGGCCAGTATCCGGACGTCTTCGAGGAAGTGACCGGACTTCCACCACACCGAGAGATTGAGTTCCGTATTGATTTAGTGAAATATGCCAGACCTATAGTGATGCCACTTCATCGTATGGCACCAAGGGAGCAGCGAGAGCTCGGGGTGCAAGTAAGCGATCTTTTGAAGAAGGGATTTATTAGAAGAAGTGTTTCTGAGTGGAGAGCACCAGTTGTGTTTGCTACCAAGGCAGATGGTTCCCTTCGTTTGTGTGTGGACTACCGCGAATTGAATAAGGTGACGAGGAAGAATAAGTATCCTCTACCGCGGATAGATGATTTGTTTGATCAGTTGAGTGGCGCAAGAGAGTTCTCCCAGTTGGATCTCACGATAGGTTTTCATCAGCTTAGAGTGGAAACTGAGAGTATAGCTAAAACGACATTTCAGACGCCGTCTGGATTCTATGAGTGGTTGGTCATGCCATTCGGGTTGACCAATGCACCAGCATATTTTGTGGATCTTATGAATAGGGTATTCAGAGATCAGTTGAATAAGTTTGTTCTTGTGTTCATGAACGATATATTTGTTTATTCAAGGACAGAGGAAGAACACAAGGAACACTTGAGGATAGTGATGGAGGTGTTGAGAAAACACCAATTGAAATCAACGTTTTCTAAGTGTCACTTCTGGAGGAGGGAGGTGAGATTCTTGGGCCATGTTGTTTTAGAGAATGGTATTGCCGTGGACCCTGCGAAGGTGGCTATGGTACAAGATTGGCCTACGCCCAAGAATGCAACAGACATAAGGAGTTTCTTGGGATTAGCTGGATATTACCGTAAGTTTATCCAAGACTTCTCCAAGATAGGGGCACCGTTGACTTAGTTGACCAAGAAGAATCAAGCTTTCGTGTAGGACGAAAAGTGCGAGAATGCATTCAAGAGTCTAAAGGAAAAGTTGACATGTGCACCAGTGTTAGTCATTCCTAAGGGGAATGAAGAGATGACAGTATATATAGATGCATGTGGTACTGGACTAGGTGTTGTACTGATGCAAGGAGGTAGGGTTATAGCTTATGCAAGTCGGCAATTGAAGCTGCACGAGAGAAGATACCATACCCATGATTTAGAATTAGCAGCGATCGTGTTCGCGTTGAAGATATGGAGACATTATCTCTTAGGAGAAAGATTCGAGTTGTTTACTGATCATAAATCGTTAAAGTATCTTTTCTCTCAGAAGGATCTAAATCTACGACAACAAAGATGGTTAGAATTCTTGGCTTCCTACGATTTTGATATCGCATACACACCAGGAAAGGGCAATGCAGTAGCTGATGCATTGAGTAGAAGACATGCCAGTTTAGGGGCTATGTTTCTTGAGTGGAAGCAACTGGAGTACATCGCTGGGTATGATTTCAGACCAAAGTGCGAACTGGATCCAGAAATATTAGCAAGTTTGACGATCAGACCAACTTTGATTGAGCGGATTGGTTCCAGTCAGAGGGACGATCCTAACTTATTGAAAATCATCTCCAAGTTAGAGATGGGCATCGATGAGGAGATGAACGAGTATGGGCTTGATCGAGATGGATGGCTTAGAAAGAATGGAAGACTAGTTGTACTCAATGTCAATGGATTGAGAGATGAAGTGCCTAGAGAATGTCATCACTCAAAACTGACTATACACCCCGGTGGTAACAAGATGTATCGAGACATGAAGCAGACCTACTACTGGGAAAGGATGAAAAGAGACGTTGGGAAGTTTATATCCAAATGCATGAATTGCCAGCTAGTTAAAGCTGAGCAAACGAATCCTAGTGGTTTGTTGCAACCATTAGAAGTTCCAGAATGGAAATGGGAACAAGCCTCAATGGATTTCATTGATGGGTTACCAAGTACTAGGTCAGGCCATGATAGCATTTGGGTTATTGTGGGCCGATTGACCAAGAGTGCAAGATTTATACCCGTCAAGTCGAATAGAACGGCAGCTAAGTTAGCTGAGCTATATATGAAATGGGTAGTGCGATTTCATGGAGTACCTAATAGCTTTGTGAGTGACCGAGACCCATTGTTTACTAGTGGGTTTTGGAAGAGCTTACAAGAGGTGTTAGGATCAGAATTACATCTCAGTACCGCGTATCATCCTCAAACCGACGGTCAAACAGAGAGGGTGAATCATATATTAGAAGATCTCTTGAGAGCTTGCATATTAGATTTTGGTGGATCATGGGATGACCATTTGCATCTAGTAGAGGTTGCATATAATAATAGTTATCAATCCAGTATTGGTATGGCTCCAATTGAAGCTTTGTACGGAAGACCGTGCAACTCACCGTCATGTTGGTTAGAAACTTGTGAGAAGTTTGTGCTTGGACCAGATGCGATAAGAGAAACTTCAGACAAGATCAAGATTATTCAACAGCGAATGAAGGCTTCCCAAGATAGGAAGAAGAGTTATGCTGATAAGAGGAGAAGAGATTTAAAGTTCTCCATTGGCGACTTGGTGTTTGTCAAGATTTCTCCGTTAAAGAGCGTGATACGATTTGGCAGGAGAGGCAAGTTAACACCAAGATTTGTTGGAACATTCCTAGTTCTCGAGCAAATTGGGAAATTGGCATATAAAGTTGAATTACCAGCGAAGATGGCAGGGGTTCATAACATATTTCATGTTTCCCAGTTACGGAAATTCATGCACGACCCTAGGGTGACTATTTCACCTGATCAGTTGGACGATATCGAGGTTGAACCCGAGGCGGTTGGGAACCGCTGGCCTATGCGTATTGTTGGGAACGATACGAAGCAACTTCGAACGAAGGCGGTAAAATTAGTCAAAGTTCAGTGGGGTGGTGATGAGGAAGACTGTACTTGAAAAACAGAGGAGGACATAAGGAGGAAGTATCCAGAACTTTTTGCCTGGTAAGGTTTTATATCGGTATTGTACTCCCTAATTAGTAAACCGCATGCTAGGATAGACTTGTTGTGTTGTTTTGTATGCTTTATTGTTTTTTAATGGTTGATAGGCATGCGGGATCCTTTGCTTGTTTCTTAGTTAAGGAATTTCGGGGGCGAAATTTCTTAAGGGGGAGAATATAACGACCCGCATTCTACGCATCAGAGGATCGTAGAATATTTCTTTCTTTCTCATGCGAAGTCGTATGGTCATGCAACTTTGGGAGATGACTATTGGGACCATTTCCTATGTTCATGATTTTCCCCATTTTAAATGACCATTTTTCCCCTAGCTGATCTTGTTTCGGCCATAACTTTTGATTGGAAAGGAATTTTGACCTGAAATCATTTCCATTAGGTCCGGATGATGGTTTACCTTTCCGTAGATTGACCATATGTGAAAAACGGACTTACCGTTTGGGAGATATGGCTGAATTAAGGTTTAGAAGGTGAAAAACAGCTTAACCAGGCTTAATTGGGTAGTCAACAGCCAGGCCCATTGGGGGATTTCGGGATTTGGGGTATATAGGGGCTGATTAGGGTTAGAAAACATTTCTTAAAACACATTTTCAGCTGCCGCTTTCATTCTTGGAACCCTAGTAATGGCCTCCACTTGCTAAAACACCCCAAATCATCTTCTAATCGCTAATTAAGCCAAATCTACATCAAATCATAGCGGATTAGCACAAAAATCGAGGTAGAACTGCTGTATAGCCTTGGGAACAGTGCCAAACAGAGAATCATTTCAGATTTTGTATTTTATTTTGGCTAAGGTGACCGATTAGCATTGTTTTTACACTAATTACAGTTAATTAGGGGGATTAGTGTTAATTAACGAAATTATGCATGTTAATTATCTGAAAAAATATTTATAAATTTTGTAATATTGTTTTAGGCCTCTGTTAGAAAATTTGGTTGCTTTAGTTAAGTTTTGTTAATCATATCATTAGTTTTTCTTAAACATGCTTGAGGGAAAATGTGGGATTTCGGCGATGTTTGATTTGTTTTAACCTATCAAATTATTGTTTTGATGTTTATGGTTAGTCCTCTATGTCGCTATGACTATTTGGAATGGTTTGTGATTGTTTAGAGAAGTTAGATTGGTTGAAAACGCCGTCGAATGGCGCAAACAGGTCGTTGGACAAAGTGCAGGAAATGTGCAGAGATCGGATCGGATCCCCCGAACCCCGAACCGACCCGCCCGTGGATGGTGCACCGACCCGCTCACCTGGGAAGCCATACGATCCAAATCGCTTCAGCTTGAGTACCACGAACCATCTGGGAAAGCAAGCCACGAACCGTTGCTTTATCCGATCCAAACCCAATGGAGTTGGCACCACGACCCGATCCGGAGTGCTTGGTAAGGAGGATCGAAACAGAGGAGCTCTCTACGAACCGAACCGCCAGGAGGTGTGGACCCCGACCCGAACCGCTGGACGAAGGACACCACGAGAGGCCGGTTGAGACATGGATGGATTTCAGAACAAGGTTTGAGACAAAATTTCTCTCGCAAGCTGAACGGAGTTTACAACTGGAAAAGTTCTTATCTCTTAAGCAAGGAAGTATGACGGTCAAGGAATACGTCAACCAGTTCAACCAACTAGCTAGGTTCGGATTGGATTTAGTCAACACTCAGCATAAAAAGGCTCTCCGCTTTGTTAAAGGATTGAACGAGCCACTGCACAGCCTAGCCATGACCCACGTACCCATGGGAGCGACTTACGAGAAATTGGTGGACATGGCACTACTGCACGAGGAAGACAAAGGCCCGAAAGAGACAAAGAAGGAAGAACCACAGAATAAGAAAGCATGGCCCAAAAAGGAAACACAAAAGAAGGATGAGAAGTCTGAAGATAAGAAGGGGAAAAAGTGCTTTACTTGTGGAAGCTCGACTCATCTGAACAAGGATTGCAGAAAAAGGAAAGGCACTTGCTTCAACTGTGGAGAGATGGGACACTTCACTAGGGACTGCCCGAAGAGACGAGGGCAGGCGAACACTCTTGAGGCTAGTGGCTAGGATAGAAATAGGAAAATTTCTATAGTAGGTTTAATTTCTTTATCTGATTATGGAGTTAAGACTTTTTCTGATTCTGGTATTTCGATTTTGTAATCGATACTCTGCACTTTAATACAAGTATTATTTCTGAATTCCGCTGTAGACTCAGACCCATAAGGGTTATGGCTCATCTGTTTGAGATTGGGGTTTGAGGGATATCTGTGTTAGGCGTCAAGTATGACGCATACATTCTGAGTTTTCGTGGGGTATAATTTTATCATGCTTAAATTCCTAAGAGCCATTAGGGAACCTGATCTGTACCAGTAGTCTGTAAATATCTGAATACTTCTGATAAGATATCCAGTTTTGACATTGTCTAAAAAGGGTAATCCTCTGGGTGTCAATTTGATGTTGGTTTCGGTCTTCGAGGTCGATACTTAGGACCCATGCCTAATGGGAACCAAGCTTTTGTTCTATCTGTACTCGCTTCCATCATTCGACTGTATCCTACCGATCGAATCTTCGAACTTTAGGTAGAAACTAATGGGTGTAAACATGTGTTTGAGACATGTTATGTTTGATGGTTGCAAGTGGATGCAAGTGGTTGCTAGTGGTTGCCCGTGGATGCGTATACACACACTAGGCACTAGATCGGCTCGAAAACGCTCTCATACTGCATATGGATGTGTGAGCATTTTTTATTTTTGTGGATGCAAAATGATTGACTCAGCACATGGATGTTGCATATGACTGAATGGTTGTGCACTCATATAGAAATGATATGTATCGAGTAGGAAAATTGCATACATGTTGGACTCATGGCACTGACATAATTCGCATTAAGGAGGTCAACTGAATAAGTGAATCGCCTGATCTTTGCATTAGACAAGGAACATATACACACACTTCTTGCATATGTTCATACAGCATTAGAAATCTCTTAAGGACAATGAATGCCTGTGATTGGTGATTGAGTAGATGGATGATTGGATGGTAGGACACATTCTTCTTAACTTGAAGATTTCGGGGACGAAATCCTTTAAGGATGGGATAATGTAACAACCCGCATTTTTAAGTATAATTAAAAATGAAATAAAATATATGAAAATATATTATGATAGGTAAATAATGGTGATGCATAAGAAGAATTAATTAATACATGAAAGAGAAGAAAAATTAGTTCGATAACGGTGTGTGTAACGGAAAAGATAGTAAAATGAGGATAATTAATTTAAGAATCAGGAATTAGGTAAAATGGACATCACCATTGCGTTCCTCTCGAAATTTTACATGAAATAGAGTCCGAGTTTTCGAAAATCGGAGTCCGGATGAAGAAGTTATGGCCTGTAGAAGATTCAGAAGGTTTCGGTCAGCACAGAACTGGGCAGGTCGACCTGGGGGTCAATCTGGGGGCCAGTTCGACCAGGGGGTCGACCTGGGAGTCGACCTCCCCCATGGGGGTCGACTATAGTGTCGACCTCCCCCCACCCCCCCCATAGGTCGACCTGGTCGGCCTGTTTCGGTCAAGAACACGTTTTTGAAGCCCAGGGACGATTTTTGATGGTCCGGATTGGTTTTAGGGTTAATCTGATGGCTGAAATGAATTGCTACACCTATAAATACACCCTAAGACCTAGCCTTCTCAACACACAATTTTATTCTGCTTCTTCTCTGCCTCTGTTCTAAATAAAAATAAAAATGGCGTCGCTACTCTGCTGGAATCAAAACTAGAAGCTAATCAACATCAACCTAAGCAACTCAATTTAAATTAGAGATTAAAGCTTCTACAACGATTCTACAACAACTAAAGTTCTTTCTTTAATCCAATCAAGGCAAGTACAGTTATTTTTCGATATAAACGTTAATTCTGATTGTGACATGAATTGTAAATCTGAATCTGAGGTTATATCTGTTCTGTTCTGTTTAGATCTATCTTATTTTGTATCTCTTTCCTCTTTCTGTTCTATAGCCAGGCTACCACGAGCCTGAGCCAATCTCATAAGAGATTAACCTACGCTAAATTGTTTGGGACAGTAAAATGAATGATGCATAAATTGGGCATGACCAATAGGTGACTGATTTGAGGAAAGAACATGGACTGTAGTTAGAACATAAATTTGAGACATATGACTGGACATGTTGTATTTATAACATAAATGGTTATTGAACATATGATTTGTGATAAAAAGATTATGGCTTAGGTATAAAGATTTACACGAGAGTAGGGTATCTATTAATGTAAATAAACACTTAAGTAAGGGATCTTTGGGATGTATGACATGCATAGTAATAGATGGCTATATTTGGTATATAATCATATTGTGAACCATGACAATTATTTAGGCATAAGCCAAATTTATAATTAGGCAAGATGGGTCAATGAAACCTTAAGGAATAATAAAATATGCTATTTAGTTCTGCTATATTTACCTAATCTGCTAGTCTGTTACATTGCTTAATCTGCTAGTTCTGCTCTACTGCCTAGTCTGCTAGATTTGTTCATCTGCCAAATCTGTCATTTGTTAAGTCTGTTGAAAATGCCAAATCTGCTAAACTAAATCTGTTGAGATGCCTAATCTGTTATCTGCTAAATCTGCTAGTTTGCTTAATCTGCTGAATCCGTTAACACGCCTAATCTGCGAAAATCTGTTATCTACTATATCTGTTAAGCTGAGATATTTAGTTTGTTATTGACATAATCTGAATTAGCTATGAATAATTGACGTGTATATCGGGCGTGGGTATAAATGGTAAATCATTAATTAATTGGCCACAAAGATAAACATGGCTAACTCGAGGTTAGAATGAGTTTAAGGCGTAACTCTGCCCGGAACCGCCCGGCATATTCCATTGGTTGCAAACAATAGGTTCTAATGTGAGAAGTTAGTCATAACGTGCTTGAAACCCGAGGTTAGACTCAGTTTGCGACGGAAACCTGCCCGGAACCAACCGACCTAACCAGTAGCCGCAAACTGTCAGTCTAATGTGAGAGGTTTGGGCATTAATATTTAATTAATGAAAATCTGAGATAATTATGATGTCTAAAACGTGTTGGGTAAGGTTAAACCAATTGGACCAATGAATCTGATAAACCCGTTTCGTGAATCCGTAGGCCCAATACAAAGTTAGATAATCTGTAACCAGTTAATCTGTAAGTCTGTGAATCTGTAACCAGTTAATCTGTAAGCTTGTTAATCCGAACATCTGATCCGTTAGTCTGAAAACCTGTTAACTTGATTGTCTGATCTGTGAAATAGTTAATCTAAACTTTGTATGTCTGAAACTTGTAGACAAGTTAAGCTAAAATCTGTTAGTCTGGGGACACAAGGTTAGGAGGGGAATTACTTGTGTCATCTGTTGTTTGGGACCCATATTAGTTAGTAACCTTTTCTGGTATCAAAACTTTGACCCAACAGTAAGTAGGGTCCGGGCACGCTTACTGAACTAATTATAAGCGGTTCATTCTGATAATGGCGAGGGATGTTGAGGGTGTGATCCAACCGGGTCATGTGCGTGCATGCATACCGGTCTACCTCTGAGGATGTAAGACGCCGTGACATCTGTAAATAGGTCTGTGCCAATTTGTTGTCACTTTAGGGAGTGATACGCCCTACTGTGGGGCCGACACAGGATATTTATGTATAAGGGAGCCGATCGCTTGGGGTAGGGTTTCAGGGTACACTTAGTTCTGTCTGTTTCTGTAGGTACCGTCTGTTTCTGTTGGGTGGTAACACCTGTCTGTTTATGCGTGGTACCGTCTGTTCGGGTGGTAAAGGCCCATTACTAGTGTACACCTAATTCTACATTCTGTTTCCGTAGGGATTAATCTGTTTCTGCTTCTGTCTGTTTCTGATCGGGTAGTAAAGGCCCATTATTAGCGTTCTATTTTTGTTAAATTATTCTGTACCCGGTTCTGTTTCAGTTTAGACATTAGGGTGACACCTAATTCTGTTATACTAGTATTAGTGCAGAGAAGTGTAAAACAATAGCTTATATCATTCTGTTCTTCTGTTATATCTATTACAACTGTTACTGTTATCTCTCATCCAGTTTTATTTTCATGTCATGTTATTATTATCTGTTCATAACTGAAAATCACTGGACTAGCCAGACTTTTTGTCTGACCCTTGTTGTTTCGCCTCCTTTCTTCAGTCCCCCCCCCCAGGTTATCCAAGGAGGGAATACTTTAGCTTGATCCGGATTTCTTCTGCTTCAAGTGCTTAAAGTATGGCTTGGCTCTGTATAGCTTCCGTTCTATGGGGATTATGATTTTAAACTATGCACTCTGAAGGCTTTTGTACAAGACTGATATTTTGTACTTGAATTCTGATAATGTGATTTGAAAGGATGTAACCAAGTTTATTTCGGTTTCTGTTGAAATAAAGTTATAAATTTTTCAAGTACTATTTTATCTGTCTTGTAAGTTTCTGTTCTGTTTACTAAAATGCTCTACCAAAGTTAAGGCATTCCCTTTGTGAGTGACCTTAACGGAGGTGGGGTGTTACACTTGGTATCAGAGCTGAAGGTTACCAGATTGGGTAAAGTTTTTGAAAAACTATTTTCAAAAAAAAAAATTTTGAAAGGAAGTATTTTCAAAAATAATGCTTATTTTGAAAAACATGATCCCCAAGAGCCATATATCTTTCCTTCAGTCCTTTTTGTATTGAATCTTTCCTTTTTCGTTTCAGAATGTCTGAAGCATCTGAGATACCAGAGGGTGCTCATGTACCCGGTTGGTTTCGTCAATAGCTTGAGGCTAGGACCGCCGCCGCAGGTCCAGCAAATGATCCCCTCCTCCTCCGCCCCCTCCTCGTGCAATTGCTTTCTCAAAGATCTGTAGAGATTTTAGGGCCATGGGTGGAAAGGATTTCAACGGAACTGAATCATTCGTGGAAGCGAGGAATTGGCCCAAAGAAACTGAGGATCTATTCGTTATCTTCGAGGTGGACGATAGGCAGAAGGTACAGTTGGCGATATGGCTGCTCAAAGACGAAGCTTCCGACTAGTGGGAAGTCACTAACGCCGAGAGGCCGGTTGAGACATGGATGGATTTCAGAACAAGGTTTGAGACAAAATTTCTCTCGCCAGCTGAACGGAGTTTACAACTAGAAAAGTTCTTATCTCTTAAGTAAGGAAGTATGACGGTCAAGGAATACGTCAACCAGTTCAACCAACTAGCTAGGTTCGGATTGGATTTAGTCAACACTCAGCATAAAAAGGCTCTCCGCTTTGTTAAAGGATTGAACGAGCCACTGCACAGCCTAGCCATGACCCACGTACCCATGGCAGCGACTTACGAGAAATTGGTGTACATGGCACTACTGCACGAGGAAGACAAGGGCCCGAAAGAGACAAAGAAGGAAGAACCACAAAATAAGAAAGCATGGCCCAAAAAGGAAACACAAAATAAGGATGAGAAGTCTGAAGATAAGAAGGGGAAAAAGTGCTTTACTTGTGGAAGCTCGACTCATCTGAACAAGGATTGCAGAAAAAGGGAAGGCACTTGCTTCAACTGTGGAGCGATGGGACACTTCACTAGGGACTGCCCGAAGAGACGAGGGCAAGGAGGACAGGCGAACACTCTTGAGGCTAGTGGCTAGGATAGAAATAGGAAAATTTCTATAGTAGGTTTAATTTCTTTATCTGATTATGGAGTTAAGACTTTTTCTGATTCTGGTATTTCGATTTTGTGATCGATACTCTGCACTTTAATACAAGTATTATTTCTGAATTCCGCTGTAGATTCAGACCCATAAGGGTTATGGCTCATCTGTTTGAGATTGGGGTTTGAGGGATATCTGTGTTGGGCGTCAAGTATGACGCATACATTCTGAGTTTTCGTGGGGTATAATTTTATCATGCTTAACTTCCTAAGAGCCATTAGGGAACCTGATCTGTACCAGTAGTCTGTAAATATCTGAATACTTCTGATAAGATATCCAGTTTTGACATTGTCTAAAGAGGGTAATCCTCTGGGTATCAATTTGATGTTGGTTTCGGTCTTCGGGGCCGATACTTAGGACCCATGCCTAATGGGAACCAAGCTTTTGTTTTATCTGTACTCGCTTCCATTATTCGACTGTATCCTATCGATCGAATCTTCGAACTTTAGGTAGAAACTAATGGGTGTAAACATGTGTTTGAGACATGTTATGTTTGATGGTTTCAAGTGGATGCAAGTGGTTGCTAGTGGTTGCCCGTGGATGCATATACACACACTAGGCACTAGATCGACTCGAAAACGCTCTCATACTGCATATGGATGTGTGAGCATTTTTAATTTTTGTGGATGCAAAATGATTGACTCAGCACATGGATGTTGCATATGACTGAATGGTTGTGCACTCATATAGAAATGATATGTATCGAGTAGGAAAATTGCATACATGTTGGACTCATGGCACTGGCATAATTCACATTAAGGAGGTCAACTGAATCAGTGGATCGCCTGATCTTTGCATTAGACAAGGAACATATACACACACTTCTTGCATATGTTCATACAGCATTAGAAATCTCTTAAGGACAATGAATGCCTGTGATTGGTGATTGAGTAGATGGATAATTGGATGGTAGGACACATTCTTCTTAACTTGAAGATTTCGGGGACGAAATCCTTTAAGGATGGGAGAATGTAACACCCCGCATTTTTAAGTATAATTTAAAATGAAATAAAATATATGAAAATATGCTTATGATAGGTAAATAATGGTGATGCGTAAGAAGAATTAATAAATACATGAAAGAGAAAAAATTAGTTCGATAACGGTGTGTGTAACGGAAAAGATAGTAAAATGAGGATAATTAATTTAAGAATCATGAATTAGGTAAAATGGACATCACCATTGCGTTCCTCTCGAAATTTTACATGAAATAGAGTCCGAGTTTTCGAAAATCGGAGTCCGGATGAAGAAGTTTTGGCCTATAGAAGATTCAGAAGGTTTCGGTCAGCACAGAACTGGGTAGGTCGACCTGGGGGTCAACATGGGGACCAGGTCGACCAGGGGGTCGACCTGGGAGTCGACCTCCCCCATGGGGGTCGACTATAGTGTCGACGCCCCCCCTACAGGTCGACCTGGTCGGCCTGTTTCGGTCCAGAACACGTTTTTGAAGCCCAGGGACGATTTTTGATGGTCCGGATTGATTTTAGGGTTAATCTGACGGCTGAAATGAATTGCTACACCTATAAATACACCCTAAGACCTAGCCTTCTCAACACACAATTTTATTCTGCTTCTTCTCTGCCTCTGTTCTAAATAAATATAAAAATGGCGTCGCTACTCTGCTGGAATCAAAACTAGAAGCTAATCAACATCAACCTAAGCAACTCAATTCAAATTAGAGATTAAAGCTTCTACAACGATTCTACAACAACTAAAGTTCTTTCTTTAATCCAATCAAGGAAAGTACAGTTATTTTCCGATATAAATGTTAATTCTGATTGTGACATGAATTGTAAATCTGAATCTGAGGTTATATCTGTTCTGTTCTGTTTAGATCTATCTTATTTTGTATCTCTTTCCTCTTTCTGTTCTATAGCCAGGCTACCACGAGCCTGAGCCAATCTCATAAGAGATTAACCTACGCTAAATTGTTTGGGACAGTAAAATGAATGATGCATAAATTGGGCATGACCAATAGGTGACTGATTTGAGGAAAGAACATGGACTGTAGTTAGAACATAAATTTGAGACATATGACTGAACATGTTGTATTTATAACATAAATGGTTATTGAACATATGATTTGTGATAAAAAGAATATGGCTTAGGTATAAAGATTTACACGAGAGTAGGGTATCTATTAATGTAAATAAACACCTAAGTAAGGGATCTTTGGGATGTATGACATGCATAGTAATAGATGACTATATTTGGTATATAATCATATTGTGAACCATGACAATTATTTAGGCATAAGCCAAATTTCTAATTAGGCAAGATGGATCAATGAAACCTTAAGGAATAATAAAATATGCTATTTAGTTCTGCTGTATTTACCTAATCTGCTAGTCTGTTACATTGCTTAATCTGCTAGTTCTGCTCTACTGCCTAGTCTGCTAGATTTGTTCATCTGCTAAATCTGTCATTTGTTAAGTCTGTTGAAAATGCCAAATCTGCTAAACTAAATCTGTTGAGATGCCTAATCTGTTATCTGCTAAATCTGCTAGTTTGCTTAATCTGCTGAATCTGTTAACACGCCTAATCTGCGAAAATCTGTTATCTACTATATCTGTTAAGCTGAGATATTTAGTCTGTTATTGACATAATCTGAATTAGCTATGAATAATTGACATGTATATTGGGCGTGGGTATAAATGGTAAATCATTAATTAATTGGCTACAAAGATAAACATGGCTAACTCGAGGTTAGAATGAGTTTGCGGCGTAACTCTGCCCGGAACCGCCCGGCATATTCCATTGGTCGCAAACAATAGGTTCTAATGTGAGAAGTTAGTCATAGCGTGCTTGAAACCCGAGGTTAGACTCAGTTTGCGACGGAAACCTGCACGGAACCAACCAACCTAACCAGTAGCCGCAAACTGTCAGTCTAATGTGAGAGGTTTGGGCATTAATATTTAATTAATGAAAATCTGAGATAATTATGATGTCTAAAACGTGTTGGGTAAGGTTAAACCAATTGGACCAATGAATCTGATAAACCCGTTTCGTGAATCCGTAGGCCCAATACAAAGTTAGATAATCTGTAACCAGTTAATATGTAAGTCTGTTAATCTGTAACCAGTTAATCTGTAAGCCTGTTAATCCGAACATCTGATCCGTTAGTCTGAAAACCTGTTAACTTGATTGTCTGATCTGTGAACTAGTTAATCTAAACTTTGTATGTCTGAAACTTGTAGACAAGTTAAGCTGAAATCTGTTAGTCTGGGGACACAAGGTTAGGAGGGGAATTACTTGTGTCATCTGTTGTTTGGGACCCATATTAGTCAGTAACCCTTTCTGGTATCAAAACTTTGACCCAACAGTAAGTAGGGTCCGGGCACGCTTACTGAACTAATTATAAGTGGTTCATTCTGATAATGGCGAGGGGTGTTGATGGTGCGTTCCAACCGAGTCATGTGCGTGCATGGATCCTGGTCTGCCTCTGAGGATGTAAGACGCCGTGGCATCTGTAAATAGGTCTGTGCCAATTGGTTGTCACTTTAGGGAGTGATACACCCTACTGTGGGGCCGACACATGATATTTATGTATTAGGGAGCCGATCTCTTGGGGTAGGGTTTTAGGGTACACTTAGTTCTGTTTATTTCTGTTGGTACCGTTTGTTTCTGTTGGGAGGTAACACCTATCTGTTTCTGCGTGGTACCGTCTGTTCGGGTGGTAAAGGCCCATTACTAGTGTACACCTAATTCTACATTTTGTTTCCGTAGGGATTAATCTGTTTCTGCTTCTGTCTGTTTCTGATCGGGTAGTAAAGGCCCATTATTAGCGTTATATTTTTGTTAAATTATTCTGTACCCGGTTCTGTTTCAGTTTAGACATTAGGGTGACACCTAATTCTGTTATACTAGTATTAGTGCAGAGAAGTGTAAAACAATAGCTTATATCATTCTGTTCTTCTGTTATATCTGTTACACCTGTTACAGTTATCTCTCGTCCAGTTTTATTTTCATGTCATGTTATTATTATCTGTTCATAACCGAAAATCACTGGACTTGCCAAACTTTTTGTCTGACCCTTGTTGTTTCGCCTCCTTTCTTCCGTTTCCCCCCTAGGTTATCCAAGGAGGGAATACTTTAGCTTGATCCGGATTTCTTCTGCTTCAAGTGCTTAAAGTATGGCTTGGCTCTGTATAGCTTCCGTTCTATGGGGATTATGATTTTAAACTATGCACTCTGAAGGCTTTTGTACAAGACTGATATTTTGTACTTGAATTCTGATAATGTGATTTGAAAGGATGTAACCAAGTTTATTTCGGTTTCTGTTGAAATAAATTATAAATTTTTCAAGTACTATTTTATCTGTCTTGTAAGTTTCTGTTCTATTTACTAAAATGCTCCACCAAAGTTAAGGCATTCCCTTTGCGTGTGACCTTAACGGAGGTGGGGTGTTACACCAATTCAAAAATCCCCGATTGTTTAAAAGCACTAAATGTTTAGTGATTTCATAAATTGTGTGTTTTGTATGTAAATATGAATTGATATTGTATGATTTGCTTGTATGTTTGCATGATTGCTTGTGTATTGATTAGTTTGACTTTTATTGAATTGTTTGAAAATATTATTTGAATTACTTAGTCATACTCTTGTTTATATAGAATTACACTAGTAATTAATTTAGATTTAGTATTATAGTCTTGGGGAAGTTATATATCAAGAATGAGTCATTAGGTTCATTTGTGGTATAGATTTAGGGGGAGTATAGTTTAGTTCAGGTTATTTTGTTGATGACAAAGGGGGAGAAATTATAAAATAGGATATAGTTAAGATAAGCATAGTTCAAGGGGGAGTACTCAAGGAATCAGGTCATCGGGTATATCAGGTATGAATATTTTATAAACCAAGGTTGTTATCATCAAAAAGGGGAGATTGTTGGAGAATGGAATTTTGATGACAGCAGCCTTGTTTCAATTATTAACATTATTGATTATAAAATATATACTAACATCTTTGTCCAGAATATACATAGATATACATGCAGGAATTATATACAAGTGATATAGAAGACTATATAGTTTAAGAGATTCAATATTCCAAAGGAGACAAGGTTCAAGGCTCGTGAGAATCAGGATATCAAGATTTCAAGAGTTCAAGAATATCAAAATAATAGAGTCTACTTAATATGTAAAACCCCGGTTAGCACTTTTAAATTCCGTTTTCAAATTATTTCAAATTCGGTTTTCAAATTATTTTCCAACTCCTTTCTAAATGATTTCAAGTTATTAAAGGCTTTTACTTATGTTTTCAAATATATATGTTTATTATGTAATTTATTACATTATAAATATGTTTATAATTATAATGTAGTTATATATCATTTATATATATAGTTTTATATCATATGTTTAATATGTTTTTATACTTAAGAAATTCTATTTTAAACAACTAGTTTTGATTCAAGAATTTCCAATATATATATATATATATATATATATATATATATATATATATATATATATTGATTTAAATAGCTTAAACATGATTTAAAATTTGAAAAATTACATATATGTCGACATATAACTGTCATAATTTTAAATTTCGAAGGAAGTGTCTTTTCATTATTTGAAATGGTTCAGAACTACTGCAACCTTTGGAACTCTTTATAAAGGGGTCATTTTCGAAATTTTAACCAACTTATATTCTCCTTCTTCGTCCTTACTCTTACCACCATTATTCTACTTCAATTTCTTGATTTCTACACTCATACACTATCGTTTTCAATACAAATTATATCATTTTCTTTATATTCTCAATCTCTATCAAATATTCTTTGTTTGGAAGTGCTACTCAAGAGTTCTAGGGTTGTTTTTAATTGTTAAGGGAAGGATGCGTTCCTTTTAGCCTGCAAATCAAGGAAAGGGAGCGGCATGAACATAGTAGCCGTGGAATCAAAGGTGTTGAATGGTGTGAACCTTGTACCCGTGAAATCAAGGATGTTGAATCAGTGTTAAACTTATAGTCGTGAAATCAAGGGTGTTGTAAGATTGATACTAGTAATTATAAAACTCTACGCAATCCTGCGTTGCGTGGGATCGAACGCGGGAGTAACCCGAACCAGTATAAAATCCGGTGTGTTCTTTCCTTTTGTGCATTTTATTTCTGTTTATATCTGCATATGTGATTGTTTTGTTGTGATATTTATTTTTTGGTTCATATAGTTATTTAAGTAATCATTAATTATCTAGATTTTTTTATAATCTATTTGCAACACTATTTACCTTCTCTAGTGTTAGTTTTTCCTTAAGGTTCGTGATTTTCATCCCTAAAAGTGTCCTAGTCAAACCAAGCTTTGGACTTCCTATAAATAGCTTGTTTTTAGGTTTCTTCGAGGAGCTTCTTCTTGTTCGGGCACTAAAACACTGCCATAATGAGAATTCTTTCTTTTTCTTCTTATTTCTTCAATACAAAAGCACTGTATCTCGTAATCTAATTTTATAAACAATAGATTATCAATGGATGTAGGCGTGTGGCTGAACTATAAATTATGCGTCTCCCTAGCTATATCTTGATATTTTGTTACTATATGATTGTGAATTATTATATGAAATTAGTTTTTTTTGTGTTGACTTAAAAGAACCAATTTTTGCCGTCAACACTTTGGCGTGCCAAAAAGGAGTACCCTTTACAACGTGGAATTCTAGAGAGAACGAAGAGAAACTACTCAATAAATTTTAGTGATGATAAAGAGAAAGAAAGATGGAGCATCTATTCGAACCGAAGGTGCTGTACGATAGGACGAAGGCCAGGAGGCATCTTTTGCGGAAATCCCTCTACTTACTTATCTAGGGAGGATTTAGATGTGGCCATGCGTGGACTACAGGCTCACATTTAACAATAGGTTGCACCATGCAGGAAATTTAGGCGTGATTAAAAGAGGCCACAGGTCGAGCACAAGGGGCAGGAGTAGGAGGTAGCAAACCAATAGCAATACAGGAAGACCCTGGGGGCACAACTACCCAGACGTCCTCGGCTCGGTCATGGTTGGCGTAAGGCCTTGATTGACCAAGGTTAACCAGAGGCTTGGCTCGATCATGTCAAACCGGCTCGGGCTGGTGGCGAACTCCTGACTGCTTGTCTACCTCTTCAGGTTCCAACGACGCAAATAGGAACAAGCAAGGACTTAGGGATAAGGAGTAAGTTCGTAGCGAGATGCCTCGAGATCTGGAGAAAACTGTAAACGAGCCAGGGGAAGCGGTAGCCCCAAGAAGTATATATTACAACGACCCAAACTTAATTGCCGGATTAGACAACCTCAATGCCTCAGCAGCGATAATGTTGATTGGAGGATTTTGCTAGGTGGGGGAAACAGGGTAGCTGAAATCATTCGACAAGTGACGTGTGGTAGTTTATTAAGTCAGGATATGGGCAATGTGCAAAAGGGTCCATTCATTTTGAACATGAAAAGCTCAAGCAATCTACCAGACTTTAAATTCCGGTACAGGGGCCTTACAATGGAAGGAGAGATCCAATGTTTCATCTCATGTGTTATATGAGACATATCGAAGTGTTGGAGTCATCGAAGGAAGTGATGGCCAAGTACTTCCTATTATTCTTATTGGACACGGCTGCACAATGGTTCAGGCAATCGGAAAGCAAATCAGTCAGCAGCCAGGCGGGGTTGATTGAGAGATTTATGGGGCAATTTCAGGCTCATTGGTACGACCCAAGAGTGTGACGACTTTGACCACGGTTTGGAAGAAGGATGTAGAAACTCTACGTGCTTTTTTAGAGAGATTCAACGCTGTAGTGGCCACGGTCGATCGACCGGATCCACGATGGTGCTGATGGCGATAGTTTCAGCAGTTTTTGTTGATATTGAATTTAAAAGGTCGTTGGAACAAAATCCTAATCATAATATCGAATAATATTATTTCAAAGCTAGCAGGTTTCAAAGGGAAGAGGACGCGAAAACTGATCGTGAAGCCCTTGAAGTCAACGTAGAAGTGGATGAACCACCATCCAACAAGGGAAAACAAAAAGCTAAGAATGATCAAAGCCGGGATGGCAAGATCAAGGGAGGTCCTAAGTATGACTCATATATAAAGATAAATACATGTCTAGAGGATATATACCATGAAATCAAAGGCTCTCGCCTTGCGAGGAGGCAATTTCGGGCTCATTGGTACGACCCAAGAGTGTGACCCAAATTATATCGTTTTCTTTATATTCTCAATCTCTATCAAATATTCTTTGTTTGGAAGTGCTACTCAAGAGTTCTAGGGTTGTTTTTAATTGTTAAGGGAAGGATGCGTTCCTTTTAGCCTGCAAATCAAGGAAAGGGAGCGGCATGAACATAGTAGCCGTGAAATCAAAGGTGTTGAACGGTGTGAACCTTGTACCCGTGAAATCAAGGATGTTGAATCAGTGTTAAACTTATAGTCGTGAAATCAAGGGTGTTGTAAGATTGATACTAGTATTTATAAAACTCTACGCAATCCTGCATTGCATGGGATCGAACGCAGGAGTAACCCGAACCAGTATAAAATCCGGTGTGTTCTTTCCTTTTGTGCATTTTATTTCTGTTTATATATGCATATGTGATTGTTTTGTTGTGATATTTATTTTTTGGTTCATATAGTTATTTAAGTAATCATTAATTATCTAGATTTTTTTATAATCTATTTGAAACGCTATTTACCTTCTCTAGTGTTAGTTTTTCCTTAAGGTTCGTGATTTTCATCCCTAAAAGTGTCCTAGTCAAACCAAGCTTTGGACTTCCTATAAATAGCTTGTTTTTAGGTTTCTTCGAGGAGCTTCTTCTTGTTCGGGCACTAAAACACTGCCATAATGAGAATTTTTTTCTTCTTCTTATTTCTTCAATACAAAAGCACTGTATCTCGTAATCTAATTTTATAAACAATAGATTATCAATGGATGTAGGCGTGTGGCTGAAGTATAAATTATGCGTCCCCCGGCTATATCTTGATATTTTGTTACTATGTGATTGTGAATTATTATATGAAATTAGTTTTTTTTGTGTTGACTTAAAAGAACCAATTTTTGCCGTCAACACTTTGGCGTGCCAAAAAGGAGCAACCTTTACAACATGGAATTCTAGAGAGAACGAAGAGAAACTACTCAATAAATTTTAGTGATGATAAAGAGAAAGAAAGATGGAGCATCTATACGAACCGAAGGTGTTGTACGATAGGACGAAGGCCAGGAGGCATCTTCTGCCGAAATCCCTCTATTTACTTATCTAGGGAGGATTTTGATGTGGCCATGCATGGACTACAGGCTCACATTTAACAATAGGTTGCACCATGCAGGAAATCTAGGCGTGATTAAAAGAGGCCACAGGTCGAGCACAAGGGGCAGGAGTAGGAGGTAGCAAACCAATAGCAATACAGGAAGACCCGGGGGGCACAACTACCCAGACGTCCTCGGCTCGGTCATGGTTGGCATAAGGCCTTGATTGACCAAGGTTAACCAGAGGCTTGGCTCGATCATGTCAAACCGGCTCGGGCTGGTGGCGAACTCCTGACTGCTTCTTTACCTCTTCAGGTTTCAACGATGCAAATAGGAACAAGCAAGAACTTAGGGAAAAGGAGTAAGTTCGTAGCGAGATGCCTCGAGATCTGGAGAAAAATGTAAACGAGCCAGGGGAAACGGTAGCCCCAAGAAGTATATATTACAACGACCCAAACTTAATTACCGGATTAGACAACCTCAATGCCTCAGCAGCGATAATGTTGATTGGAGGATTTTGCTAGGTGGGGGAAACAGGGTAGCTGAAATCATTCGACAAGTGACGTGTGGTAGTTTATTAAGTCAGGATATGGGCAATGTGCAAAAGGGTCCATTCATTTTGAACATAAAAAGCTCAAGCAATCTACCGGACTTTAAATTCTGGTACAGGGGCCTTACAATGGAAGGAGAGATCCAATGTTTCATCTCATGTGTTATATGAGACATATCGAAGTGTTGGAGGCATCGGAGGAAGTGATGGCCAAGTACTTCCTATTATTCTTATTGGACACGGCTGCACAATGGTTCAGGCAATCGGAAAGCAAATCAGTCAGCAGCTGGACGGGGTTGATTGAGAGATTTATGGGGCAATTTCGAGCTCATTGGTACGACCCAAGAGTGTGACGACTTTGACCACGGTTTGGAAGAAGGATGTAGAAACTCTACGTGCTTTTTTAGAGAGATTCAACGCTGTAGTGGCCACGGTTGATCGACCGGATCCACGATGGTGTTGATGGCGATAGTTTCACCAGTTTTTGTTGATACTGAATTTAAAAGGTCGTTGGAACAAGATCCTAATCATAATATCAAAGAGTATTATTTCAAAGCTAGCAGGTTTCAAAGGGAAGAGGACGCCAAAACTGATCGTGAAGCCCTTGAAGTCAACGTAGAAGTGGATGAACCACCATCCAACAAGGGAAAACAAAAAGCTGAGAATGATCAAAGCCGGGATGGCAAGATCAAGGGAGGTCCTAAGTATGACTCATATATAAAGATAAATACATGTCTAGAGGATATATACCATGAAATCAAAGGCTCTCGCCTTGCGAGGAGGCAATTCGGAAGGGAACCCAGGGAACATTACCGAACATCAAGGAAATTTTTTTCGTTCTACGAGAGAGCTAGACAAGACATGGATGAAGTCAAACATCTTCGTGACGCCATCTAAGAGTTTGTAAGAAAGGACAACCGCAACACTATGTCTTACATGGAACCCTAGCTCAGAGCCAATCGTCGGTTGTGCGACATCGAAGTGGGCCTAGTGCCTCTGGAAGATTCGTTATCAGTTAGCGAGTCTGAACGAGGGTCGAACAGTGACCAATGGCTACATGGGCCTACCCACGTATGAAACCGACCTTTGGTTTTGTAGGCATGCTCTGTACCCGAAAAACATACCACTGCTTTAAATTTGCTTTTTAATAAACTTGTAATAGAAGGCTAAGCTCTTATTCTTGTATGCAGTCCACAACGATCTCTAGGAAAGATCTAAGGCAACAATAAACCATTCACTTTTTCTTCAAAATCATTGTACTAACATTTCTTCGTACTTCAATAAAAAGTTTGGCAAGTATGGCTGATCCTAGTCAGGTATTATGTTGTCTAAAATCAAATCAATGGTTCGGCAAGTTTGGCTGATGCTTGTCAGGCGCCAAGTTTTTCAAACTTCAAACCTTGGGATGTCATGTATGGCTAATGCAAGGCAGGGGTAGGCAACTTCATCATAAAGTCGATAAATTTTCTAACTCAAGAACGTCAAATATGGTTGATGCTTGGTCAGGATCGAGCGACGCTCAACACGGGATCGTTCGAACAGGAATGATAATATGGTTGATGCACGGTCAGGGTTAGATGACCCCGGACGTAGTGAGTCTAATCAGGAACATCGAGTATGGTTGACGCTCGGCCAGAGCCCGATGAAACCAGGACTGTCACGTATGGTTTATTCTTGGCCAGGACTATGCGACAACCCAAACACATGGTATAGTCATGTTTGGCTTATGCACAGCAAGAGCCCGACGAGGCTTGGATCATCAAGTGTGACTAAATTCGATGTATGCATACTTTAATCAATAAGTATGGATAATTTTTGGCTTAAGTGATGTTTATCATGGGTCATCGAGTGCGGTTGGTGCTTGGCAGGAGCTCGGTGAGGCTACAGACTCTTTTTCAATATGTTCATCCGGCGAACTTGAAAATTTCGAATGATTCGGCAATATCGCAAGCCACAAGTGTCGAGTCAGCAACAACGCGAAACCCATCTTGTACAACAAGATATGTTCGAGGATTATGTGTTGGCCCGCCTTTTGGGTAAGGCCACCACGCTCCAAATTATTCACCTCTAGATCGCTCAAGACTTAAGCGTATATTTGGAAAACTTAAGGCAACAACAATTAGTGCAAAGCTTGGTTCGATATCATGTTTTAAGTCTAGTTTAGCACACTCATGGTTTGACTAAGACTATAACTCAAACATCATTCACAAGATTCCACTCTAGTTCAAACAACTCAGATAAGAAGAGGCACCCATCTTAATCACTAATTCTCCCTTCTCCAAAGCCCTTCATTAGATCCGATTCCAGATCGGCATACCCAGTTTGACAATGTCGAACCTAAATATGTTGATGTTGACCCTGCTACCTCTAAGAGACCAATTCAAATGCTACAACGTGGTCCACTGCACCTTCTTGCTATTTCAGATTGAACAACACCCGGAGAAGAATATTTCCAATGACATGAAGACGTGCTCCAGAACTCCTACCAAACCAGATCGGTCGACCCGTGTACTAGTCGAATCGAGATATGTACTTCCTATAAATAACTTGTTTTTGGGTGCTTCTTCAAGGAGCTTCTTCTTGGTTGGGCCCTAGAATGCTGCCATAATGAGGATTCTTTCCTTTTCTTCTATTTCTTAAATACAAAAGCACTGTATCTCACAATCTAACAGTATAAATAATGGATTATCAAAGTCGGCGTAGGCACATTACCGAACCACTATAAGTTGCATGTCTCCCTTACTATATCTTGTTATTTTGTTACTCTATGATTGTGAATTGTTCTGTGAAACTAGTTTATTTGGGTGTTGACTTGAAAGAACAACTTTTTGACGTCAACACTCCATGTCAACTTTCAATTATAGATCGAGAATGATACAAAAATTTCCATATTAGGTTGTACAACTTATTCTTATCTAATCCCAGAATCTAAATTATCCCTTTTTTAATTTCCATATTAGGTTGTACAACTTAATTTAAAACATTGTTCAAAATATATATTCTTTTTAGCGATAAAGTTTAGTAACTTCCTCCTGTAATTATAATTTAAAACCTTTATTTCCATGCATGCTTACTCATTTCGAATTTCATAATAATCCATGTTTTGAAAAGTTTTACTACCACTAATAACTTATCGTTGTAATTTATTCGCATCTTAGAGATGCTTTTCAGAATTTAATTTAATAGTCATAAGTTAATTAATTTATTGGAGTAGTCAATTTCCATTTCTTTTATTCCAATTATTATTTTAACAAATATTCTTTCTTATTGGAGTTAACCAATCCATTCCTACTGAAATTCCAGTAAAAAAATTCCTGTCTTTTTTTTTTCAAACGAGTATATCTATTCCATCTTTCCTACTAGATGTTTATTCAATCTACTTTTCCATCTTCTTTGTTTCCAATCAAATATCAAAACTACCATCGCAAATAGTGCAAGATCTTGAAGGAAAATTGATTTATTTCTTGTGAAACTTTAATATGAAAAAAAAATGTTGAAGCCTTTTAATTCATTTAAATTTTAAAAAATGTTACATCAAGGCTGTGACGATTATAAATTTATCACTATAATTGTTCATTGTTTTTTTGTTTTGTAACGAACTTACATTTCCTATTTTTCTTAATGCTCATGAATGCAAACCCTCTTTTTAATATACCACTAATTCTCTGTTCTTTTTAATGAATTTATCTTCTGTTTTCTCAAAAATTGACATTTCTAATTTGTTTGTTGGATGTAATGGAAAATATTTCCAAATTTTACTAGAAATAATTTTGTTTCCAATAGAAATAATCTTATTTTCAACTTATTCCCAAATAAGAAAATTTTCATAACTTAAGTCTATCAACAAAATATTTTTCCTTTTTTTAATTTCATTTTTACATATAATTTCGCGGTATTATAAAAAAAATCCAATTTTGTATGTTCCCTAGCAATGCCTTTTTCCAAATTGAAAAAAATAAATCATATTTATTCTTTTCCTCTAATTTTTTTATTTTACCTACTATCTATTTTTAACAACAATTGATGTCTACTTTTCTACGGAAGTTTATCTCTCATCTCAAATCCATTCTTCCGTGTTCTTATTATTCTGTTTTTTGGCATTTTTAATTGTTAACTATCCATTATGTCCATTTTATCTATTCAAGTAACGCTCATTCTTATGGACATTTAATTTCTTATTTAAAATCGAATACTCACGTCTTTACATAATTAGTCCTAATTATCTCATTAGATTCATCCATTTATTTTCTCCTTTCACTTGTTCACCATTTGGTACTCTTTTCAAATTCGTAATTTCCATATTTTTTATTATGGCAGTTTATATAGCATTAACAAAAGATATACTTTTGTTTTTCCTTAAAACTCAATGCATTTATTTGCAAAGGATATCAGTTTGTCTACATTAATGAATAGCCTAACAGGAATCTATTTTCAAATTCTTTCCATTTATTTCTCCACCGCCTCCCCCATAAATGAAAAACAAGCACTAAATCAATCCATTTATTGCCTATTAAACAAGGGAATTCAATCCTATCCACTATTTCGACTTTGTGGTTCTTACAATCATTATGTACTTATAAGTTTCTAAATTGATAAGGATATTACTAAACGATTGTAAGGTTTTGAGAGCATTTCAAGAATTTAAGGTCAAGCCTCCTAGAAGGACCTATAGATACTATATGATAGAGATACGCGCGCTTTAAATAAATATAAATAAACTTATATATAACTTTTGAAAACTCTTTCTCAAAATAACAAGTACGCCTCTAATACATATAATCTCCCCATAATTGGGTAACCTACGTCGTGATACCAAATGTAATAACCCACCTGGAAATGGACAAAATCTCAATCCAGAAAAGGCCTATCGGAACTTAGAGTCATTCTAAGAAAGTCGTTAATTTCTATAAGAATTAAAATAATAAATCCAGACTAAAACGAAATCAGAACCTCACAACGGAGTGGACAAAATATAATAATCAAAATAGATGTACCATATCATAAAATATCATAAATGTCAATTACATCGTAACAATTCCAAATGCCATAATAAAGGTACATCATAAATATTCCACTGATAAAATATGATACTAAATCTAATTGTAATAAACTAGATAGAGGTCTCCAACACCAAGCTCCATTATCCATCATAATTGAGCAAGCATCTACCTCCCTACCTAACTTGTGTTATTAAGAGGAGGGGGTCAAAACAATAGATCTAATAAATAATCAAAACTCAAATAACCAGAATCCCTTTTTCTTTACATCAATAATCAAAAATCAAATAACATAGCTGGATTGACCATTTCCAATTCATTAGAGTTTTGGGGGATTTATATACATTTTGTTTTCATAAAAATCCTAAATCCCTATAGGCATACTTAATCTAGTTTTATTCTAACGATTACAAAAAAATATGCAAGCTTGAAAGAATTTCCACTCACAATACAACAACAACAACAAGAAAACCGACAATAGCCTAATTTTGAATTGTAGCATCGAATATACGAACTTTAATTCATTCTCCTAAATTATTATACATGTATAAGAATCAAATAGAGAATCATATATGTATATAAATCTAGTTCCAGAAATTTCAATTAGAATTCAGAATATAAAAGATAGACATAAGTTAGATTTAAGAAGAATAAAATTAGCTTGACTTAATCTAGAACTAAACAAAACGGAGAAGAGAAAGAATGTAGGCAGAGTCTAAAGAAGATGTGAGGTTTAAAGTGGAGAGGCTAGAGTCTTATTTATAGTTGCTGAAGTGTGTGAGAACTGTTGGATCTAAATTATTAAATCAAATTGGCAAACCACATAAGAAAACATGACCTAGCCTAGCTTCCACAAACTTCTATCTCCATTCGGCTGTGGACACCCTCCGTAGGGGTGGCGCTTAACCCCCATTTAGGCCTCCTTAAGAAGAGGCGATCAACCCTCCCCCTTGTGGTTGGGGCGTAGTGAATTTAATTCACTTGCACATCCATTTTATTATTAATTACTAATCAATTACATTGATTTATTTCCATTTTTTTAATATGTTGTCCCCTGTTGCATGCTTATATATATGCAACTTAGAATTTGAAAAAGTATTATCCTCCTATGCCATTTATATTTATTTTATTCCATATTTACGTTTATAATTTCAAATTTAAATCATGTATAAAATTATTATTGTCCAACTTGTTATATACATGTCATTCGTGTGAACTCCATTTTCGATAAATAAAATATGAAAATGGGCTAGAATCTCGCCACAAATACTCATTACCAAGTTCCTAATTATTAAGTATTCATATTTTCTTCCTATTATTATTTATTAATTATTCTTAATTTAATTTCCTACTAGCTATTTAGGGTGTATTTTATGGGGTGTTATATACGAGATTACAAATGGAACATAGTAGGTTCTAGAATAATGGACCATATGTATGGCTGGTTACCTAGAGTGGAGCATAGAAGACTCAAATTCTATGATAATGCCAATGGGACATTGATAATTCATAGTGTTCTCATTATACTCGAAGCATAGGTATTGTAGGTGGGGATACCCATGGGCTGGTAGCAAAGGTCTTATACCGTATGAATGTGGGTTTGGGTCTAGTGTCTAGCTTTGGGCTGAGTGAAACGTAATGAGCCTTGGACTCTGAAGGTACGAAAGTATATAGTTTGAATAGGATTTTTCCAATAGTTTTTGGCATTTGAAGATGGCCATGTTAGTTATCATACTTTTAGGAAAGTACAAAGTGATAGGTTTGTAACACCTCGTAATTTTATAAAACATTAAGATGATAAACTAAGGAATACTTAATTAAATATTGGAAATTAAGTAAAATGGACCATGTCGTTGCGTTCATCTCGGAATTCTGCTTAGACTCCGAGTTTGCGTAAAATGGACATCGTATGAAGAAGTTATTAAGCTTGGAAGTTTGTATACATATTAGCCACTTATATATAAATAAAACAAATCCGGAATTCAAAATAATTAAAAATCAAGCAGTGGAAGGGGACTGAATTTCCCCGCTATGGGTGTTGACCCAGGGGTCGACCCCACAATAGGGATGTCGACACCATAAAAGGGGTATCGACACCCATGTCGACCTCCTTGAGATCTGTGCATAATTCAGTTCTACATACGTAGACTCCTTTCTTGACTAGATTCGTTTATCCTAGGCTATAAATAAGACATCATTCTCATTGTTTTACTCATTCTAAAACAATGGAGAACTAGACGCTGCCTCTGCCTAGATTAAAATAGCCTATTCTTCTTCAACAAACAAGTCATTCAAGTTTAGAGATCTGTTCTTCAGTAGCTACAATCAAGTCTCCTGTTCTTTAGATCCAATCACAGCGAGTCTATGTTATTTTTAGATAGAAATAATTAAAATGTAATCTTGAATGCCTATAAGTTTGGATCTAAGAATGTGCCTAATGAATAATCTGAACCATAATAGATCTATCATTTCTTGTTTATCTAACTTGCTATTTAGATCTCATATGCCTGTTTGTGACATCCTTATTATGTTAGTTAGCCTAGTCTTGTCACAATGCTTAATCAGTTCTATTATCACATGTTCATCAGATCTGTTTTTATATGCATGTCTTGTTATTTTGCCCGATTCTGTCACTATATGCTTATTCAGTTGTTATGCCTATTTCTGCCATCTATCTTGTTAGTATGCTTATTTCTATCCTCTTCCCTTCTTCTTTTCCCTTTTTATTTTATAGTCAGACTACCTTCGAGCCTAAGCATACCGCTGAAATATGTGAACACATGAAATTGGAAACGAGGGGAAAATGTAAAAAATGGGGAATAACTTGTATTGAGAAATTTGGGGGCATAACTTGAAGTGAAAATATGAATATGGATTTGGGGCATAAACCAAAATTTTGATTAAAGATTTGAAATTGGGGCATATGGTACATGATGAATATGACTTGAAAAAGGGGCATGAAAACCTATAATGAAATAGGGATAATTGTTAAATAAAGAAAACGCCTAGATTTATAGTAATTGGAAACTGTAGCCGCGCTTAAACACAAGGTTAGATTACACTTGTGGTAGAAGACTGTCCGGACCTGACCGACATATCCAGCGACCACTAGTGGTGAATCTAATGTGAGGGGTCTAAGTACATAAACATGCTACGTGCTAAGACACATGGTTAAGTCCGACTTGTGGAAGAAGTCTGCCCGGACCCGCCCGGCATATCCAGCATCCACAAGTTGTAGGATTAATGTGGGGGTCTAGCGCATTATAACCACAAATGAATAAATGGTAATGGACTTGTAATACTTAACTTGTTTGAATCCATATGGATTACATAAACATGTAAACTTGAGTAGAGGTTAAGTAAACTTGCTTGAAACAGTGGGAGGGTTAAGTATATCTTGGGTTGGGGGTTATATTTATAGATAGGCCCACAAACTTAACCTGTTTGGGTTATGCAATCTTGTTACACTGGTAGGCATAACCTATGGAAATCCTAGTAGTGGGGATGCAAGCCTAGGGGGAAGCTTGTATCATCTTGTGTGTGGGACCTGTTTCAATCAATAACCCATATATAGGTATCAAACGAGAATTCTGAACTAGGTCAGAGTCGGTGCACGCTTACTGAGCTGATTGTAAGAGATTCAAAAGAGGGGACAGTGTGGGCGGCACATTCCGATGGGGTCATGTGCATGCATGGGTCCAGACAAGGGAGGCTAAGACATCGTGACATCAGTAGATATGGTTGTGCACATCCAGTAAACGAAGGGTTGCCACTTTAGGAGGTGGTACATCATACTGTGGGGCCAGCACAAGGTATCTACGGAGTTAGGGAGCCGATCAATTAAGGTAGTAATTAGGGTAGATCTAGTCTCGCTTGTTTAGGAGCCCGTTATTATCCTTAGGGGTAACACCGGTATGTTTAGTTGGAATGCCTGTTATTGTATGGGGTAAAACCTCTCACTAGAAGTACACCTTAAGTCTACAATCTTGTACTTGTTGGGGATCATCTTATTCATATGATACTATTATTGGTGTAGAGAAAAGTATTGGAGAAGCGCTAGACATGTATGTTTTATTCGGTTTATCCTGTTTACCTTGTCATACCTGCCTTATATAATGTTGTCCCTCTTATCCAGATTATATGCCTGTCATGATGCTTTTACTTATTTATATGCTAAAAGTAACTGGACTTGCCAGACTTATGTCTGACCTATTTTGTTTCCTCTTCTTTCTCTTTTGTTTCCCTTCCCTCCAAGTTATCAGGGTGGGAATACTCAAGCTTGATAAGGATTCTTCTTTCCTTCTGCTTGGAGCTGCTTAGTTGTACTGCTTGATTTCATACCTTCTCTGTTATGGATTTTTGGGATTATGCTCTTTTCATATTTATTGTACTCTAATGATTTTGGTACAAGACAAAAGTTTTTAGTTGATGTACTAGGTTTTATGCATTTCATACTCATGATGTAACTATGTTTTGAACCACGATGTTTTCTACTAAAAGAAGTTTTAAATTCCGTTGCTATGTTATATTTCTTATAATATTTCTATTTCTGTTTACCTATGACGCTTCACAAAACTTAATGCATTCACTTAAAGAGTGAAATTAACAGACGTGGGGTGTCACATTTGGTATTAGAGCTGAAGGTTACTAGATCGGATAAAAGATTTTGAAAATTGTTTTCAAAAAGGTTTTAAAAAGAAAGCATTTTCAAAAGAAAATCTGTTTCGGAAAACATATTCCCCAAAGCCATATGTAATATCTTTCGATTCCCTGTTTGCATCCCTTTTTCCTTTTCTTTTCAGCATGTCTAGGGTACCTAATATTCCTAAGGGCGTTATGATACCGGGTTGGTTCCGTAGGTATCTAGAGGCCACGTCGCCTGCCGGTGGTCAAGCAGACGTTCCTCCCCCAACTGCACCTGCTATTCCTCTTCCTCCTCTGCATGCTGATAATTTCTCTAAGATATGCAAAGATTTCTGTGCTATGTGCGGAAGGTCATTCCGAGGAATTGAGACTTTTATAGAAGCAAGGAATTGGCTTAAAGAGACGGAGGATTTGTTTGGAATTTTTAAAGTTAATGATCGTAGGAAGATTCAGTTGGTTGTTTGGCAGCTGATAGATGAGGCTTCGTTCTGGTGGGAGGTGACGCAAGCAAGACGTCTAGTTGAGACATGAGATGATTTCCGACAGAGATTTGAAATTAAGTTTCTTTCTCAAGCTGAGCAAAGTATGCAAATGGAAAGGTTTTCAGCGCTTAAGCAAGGAAGCATGTCTGTGAAAGAATACGTTAATAAATTCAATCAATTGGTGAGGTTTGGCTTGGAGCTAGTGAATACCCCACACAAGAAAGCTTTGAGGTTTGCTAGAGGATTAAATGAACCCCTCCATGGGTTCGCTATGTCTCGTATTCTGATCGGAGCAACTTTTGAGAAACTCGTTGATATGGCATTGATGCACGAAGAAGACAAAGGTGAAAAGAAAGAGGCTAAAATTGAGGAAACACAAAATAAGAAAGTGTGGCCCAAGAAAGAACAACAATAACAAAAGAAGGGTAGTAAGGACGACAAGGCTAGAGACAAGGGGAAGTGCCATAGTTGCAGACGCGAGGGTCACTTGATCAAGGACTGCAAAAAAAAAGAAGAATGCTTGCTTCAATTGTGAAGAGGTTGGACACTTTTCTAAGGAGTGCCCGAAGAAGCAAGGACAAGTTCAAAGGGCAGGATCTTCGGGAGGGCAGGTGCATGCTCTCGTGGCCAGTGCGCTAGACAGAGATAGGAAAGTTTCTGTTGAAGGTTTGATTTCTCTTTCCAACCATCCTATTAGAACTCTTTTTGATTCGGGTGCTTCGCATTCTTTTATATCTGATTCTATGGTTGAGTCTCTACACCTTGGTACTAGTATGGTTTTGGATCCCGTTGTTGTCTCAAACCCATTGGTGGTATGGCTCATTTGTCTATGATTTATTGAGGTTTGAGAATATCTGTGTTAGGCGTCGAGTTTGAGTGCAACGCATATATGCTTGGTTTCGTGGGCTATGGTTTGATTCCAGGGACGTATTAGCTAGCCATGTATGGTGCCATTCTGGATTATGAGAATAGGGTCGTTAAACTTTTGACTTGCCATGGGAGGACCCTCGAGATTTCCTGTGACCCTAAGGGTTCTGTCATGCATAGTTTCCTAGAATCGTTTGATGCATCTATCGACGATCTGCGATCTGTACCAGTAGTCTGTGGGTATTCTGATGTTTTTGAGGAGGTTCGGGGATTGCCTCCGAGGCACGAGATCAATTTCCATATTTATATGGTGTACAATGCAAAGCCAGTTGCATTGCCTGTGCGCCACATGGCTCCAAGAGAAAGGAGGGAGCTTAGCAAGTAAGTAGGGGAGTTACTTGAGAAAAAGTTTATTAGGCGAAGCATATCTGAATGGGGTGCTCCGGTGGTATTCTCAACTAAGGCGGATGGTTTGCTTTGCTTATGTGTGGATTATAAAGAGTTGAATAAACTCACTAAAAAGAACAGGCACCCACTTCCGAGGATAGATAATCTGTTTGACCAGCTTGTTGCTACGTCTATTTTCTCTCAGTTAGACTTGGCCATGGGGTTTCGTCGGTTGAGGGTGGCCGAGGATAGTATAGGTAAGGCCTCTTTTAGAACTCCAGATGGTTTCTTCGAGTGGCTCGTCATGCCTTTTGGGTTGACAAGTGCCCTCGCCTATTTTGTTAATCTGATGAGTAGGGTGCTTCGGGAGTTTCTAAATAAGTTCGTTGTGGTGTTCATTGATGAAATCTTGATTTTCTCGAAGAGTGAGGAAGAGCATGCCGTACATTTAGGGGAAGTTTTGAAAACTCTCCATGCGCACCAGCTTAAGGCGAAATTTTCCAATTGTCATTTTTGGAGAAATGAAGTGAGATTTCTAGGGCATGTAGTATCTAAAGGTGAGATAGCAGTGGATCCCGTGAAAATAGTTGCAGTTCAAGATTGGCAGATCCCAAAGAATGTAACGGAGGTGAGAAGTTTTCTTGGATTGGCGGGATATTATAGTAAGTTCACTAGGGAGTTCACAAAGATATCAGCCCCACTCACTAGGCTAACAAAGAAGAATCTAACATTTTCTTGGGATGTAGATTGTGACAATGCTTTCCAACGATTGAAGAGGGCTTTGACAACAGCCCCAGTCTTGACCTTGTCCGATGGGAACAAAGTGTTCACAATATACACGAATGCATGAGGTACAGGGCTTGGTGCGGTTCTAATGCAAGAGGGAAGGGTAGTATGTTATGGAGGTAGACCGCTAAGGGTTCATGAGAATAACTAACCTACCCATGACTTAGAGCTAGCTACCATAGTATTCACGCTTAAGACTTGGCGCCATTATCTACTTGGAGAGAAGTTCGAGCTGTACATTGATCATAAATCACTCGAGTACATGTTCTCGCAGAAGGATCTCAATTTGAGGCAACAAAGATGGATGGAGTTCCTAGCTCTTATGACTATGAAATTGCATATACCCCTGGCAAGGGTAATGTGGTGGCAGACGCATTAAGTAGGCAAAGGATGACTTTGAGTCCTCTATTTGTGGAGAGGAAAAACTTGGAGTTTATATCGACTTTTGATTTTAGACCCTCCACCGAGTTTATACCTGGTTTATTGGCATCACTGGAGGTGTGACCTACTCTTCTGGATCAGATATGAACTTCGCAGCGAGAGGATCCATAGATTTTAAAAATCTTGGATAGGCTCAACAGAGGGGAGACTTCCTGTCACCTTAGTAGATATTCCATGCACGATAGAGGGTGGTTGCGATGAGATGGAAGGCTTTGTGTTCCCTGGGTTGGGACTTTGTTGAAGACAGTCCTTGACAAAGCTCATCATTCTAAGACAACTATTCATCCAGGCGGTGATAAGATGTATAGAGATCTAAAGAGGGTTTTCTTTTGGGCTACGATGAAGAAAGATGTGGCAGAGTTTGTTTCTCGATGTTTGATTTGCCAGCAAGTCAAAGCTAAGCAAAGGAAGCCCGATGGTTTACTTAATCCTTTGGAAGTCCCACAACGGAAGTATGGAGAGCATCTCGATGGATTTCATTTACGGTTTGCCTAGATCGAGGAAAGGCAACATCAGTATTTGGGTTATAGTGGACAGACTTACTAAGAGTGCTCATTTCATTCCAGTTCAGAGTAAGAGGACGGCAGCATGGTTGGCTGTAGGTTACGTTCGTGGGATAGTCCGTCTTCATGGAGTACCTTCTAGTATCGTAGGTGATCATGACCCCATTTTCACCAGTGAATTTTGGAGGATCCTGCAAGAAGAATTAGGTACACAATTGTGTTTAAGCACCGCTTATCACCCTCAGATCGATGAATAGACGAGAAGGGTGAATAGAGTTCTTGAGGATCTTTTAAGGCTGTGTATCCTAGACTTCGAAGGGACTTGGGAAGAGCATCTTCCTTTAGTAGAGTTCGCCTACAACAAGAGTATCAAGCTAGTATTGGCATGGCACCCTTCGAAGCATTATACGGACGACCATGTAGATCACCGACTTGTTGGTGAGAATCCACAGAAAGGCTTCTACTTGGACCTGAGATGGTTAGGGAAACTTCATAAAAGATTGATCTTATTCATCGACGCATGAAGACAGCTCAGGACAGGCAGAAGATATATGCAGGTAAAAGAAGGACCGACATTGAGTTTGAGGTAGGAGATATTGTTTTCATTAAGGTATCACCTTTAAGGAATGTGGTTCACTTTGGATCTATAGGGAAATTGGCACCAAGATTTGTAGGGCTCTTTCCCATAACAGAAAGGATTGGCCAAATGGCCTATAGAGTAAAGCTACCAGAGAGACTGTCAGGCGTTCATGATGTTTTCCACGTTTCCCATTTACGGAAGTGTTTGCATGATACTGCAGAAGAAGTTGAGCTGAGTATGTTTGAGGAAGTATAGGTAGAACGGGAGGCGACAATTTAACGAGTTTCTACTCGTATTCTTGGATCAGAGGTTAAAAAGCTACACAACCGAAAGGTCAAGTTGATGAAAGTTCAGTGGGGAGAAAACCAAGAGGATGCAACCTGGGAGACTGAAGACAAGATTCACGCTTCATCCCTTTTCTTTTCAAGAGTATGTTCTTAACTTCCTTTTCAAAGCTTTTATTCATGCTTGTTTCTATCATTTAAGTATATCCTATCGATCGAATCTTTGACCTTTAGGTAGGAATCCCATGGATGTAAACATGTGTTTCAGACATGTTATGTTTGATGGATGCACGTGGATGCAAGTGTTTTCTAGTGTTTGTTTGTAGATGCATATACACACACATTAGGCACTAGATCGGCTCAGTCACTCTCATATTACATATGGATGTGTGTGCATTTTTCTTCTTTTAATGGATGGAAATGAGCGTATCATCATATGGATGTTGCATTTGGATGAATGATTGCGCACGCATATAGAACTTACATGTTATAATAGGATTATTTGCATACATGTTGGATTCATGGCACTAACATATATTGCATTAAGGAGGTCGACTGAATCAGTAGACCGCATGATCATTCGCATTAATATAGGGACATATACACAACCTTTACATATGTTTATATAAGCATTAGAAATATTTAAGTACAATGGATGCCTATGATTGGTGGATAAGTAGATGGGTGATGGATGTTAGGATATACATTCTTCTTAACTTAGAGATTTTGGGGACGAAATCCTTTAAGTACGGGAGAATGTAACACCCCCGTAATTTTATAACACATTAAGATGATAAACTAAGGAATACTTAATTAAATATTGGGAATTAAGTAAAATGGACTATGCCATTGCATTCGTCTCGGAATTCTACTTGAGATAGACTCCGAGTTTGCGTGAAACGGACATCGTACGAAGAAGTTATTAAGATTAGAAGTTTGTATGCATATTAGCCACTTATATATAAACAAAAAAAACCCGGAATTCAAAATAATTCAAAATCAAGCAGCGGAAGGGGACGGGAACCCGCTATGGGTGTCGAACCAGGGGTCGACCCAATAACAGAGGTGTTGACACCATAAAGGGGGTGTCGACCCCCATGTCGACCCCCTTGAGATATGGGCAGAACTCTGTTCTACATACGTAGACTCCTTTCTTGACTAGATTCATTGACCCTAGGCTATAAATAAGACCTCATTCTCATTGTTTTACTCATTCTAAAACAATGGAGAACTAGATGTTGCCTCTGCCTAGATTAAAATAGTATATTCTTCCTCAAAAACAAGTCATTCAAGTTCAGAGATCTATTCTTCAATAGCTACAATCAAGTCTCCTGTTCTTTAGATCTAATCATAGCGAGTCTATGTTATTTTTAGATATAAATAATTAAAATGTAATCTTTACATGCCTATAAGTTTGGATCTAAGCCTATGCCTATTGAATAATATGAATCATAACAGATCTGTCATTTCTTGTTTATCTAACTTGCTGTTTAGATCTTATATGCCTATCCGTGACATCCCTATTATGTTAGTTTGCCTAATATTGTCACTATGCCTAATCAGCTATGTTATCACATGTTCATCATGTTTTTATATGCTTATCTTGTTATCATGCACAATTCTATCACTATATGCTTATTCAATTGCTATGCCTATTTTTGCCATCTATCTTGTTAGTATGCTTATTTCTATCCTCTTCCCTTCTTCTTTTCGCCTTTTTACTTTATAGCCAGGCTACCTTCGAGCGTAGGCATACCGCTGAAATATGCGAACGCGTGCAATTGGGAACGAGGGGAAAATGTTAAAATTTGGGCATAACTTGTATTGGGAAATTTGGGGCATAACTTGAATTGAAAACATGAATATGGATTTGGGGCATAAACCAAAATTTTGATTAAAGATCTATAATTGGGGCATATGGTACATGAAGAATATGACTTGAAAAAGGGGCATGAAAACCTATAATGAAATAGGGATAATTGTTAAATAATGAAAATGCTTAGATTTACAGTAATTGGAAACTGTAACTGCACTTAGACACGAGGTTAGATTACACTTGTGGTACAAGTCTGCCCGGACCCGACCGACATATTTAGCGACCGTAAGTGGTGAATCTAACATGAAGGGCCTAAGTGCATAAACACTCAACGGGCTAAGACACAAGGTTAAGTCAGACTTGTGGAAGAAGTCTGCCCGGACCTGCCCGGCATATCCAACATCCACAAGTTGTAGGCTTAATGTGGAAGGTCTAGCACATTATAACCATAAATAAATAAATGGTAATGGACTTGTAATACTTAACCTGTTTGAATCCATAGGGATTACATGAACATGTTAACTTGAGTAAGGATTAAGTAAAATTTCTTAAAACAGTGGGAGGGTTAAGTATATCTTGGGTTGGTGGTTATATTTATATATAGGCACACAAACTTAACATGTTTGGGTTATGCAATCTTGTTACACTGGTAGGCATAACCTGTGGAAATCCTAGTAGTGGGGATGCAAGCCTAGGGGGAAGCTTGTATCATCTTGTGTATGGGACATGTTTCAGTCAGTAACCCATATATAGGTATCAAACAAGAACTCCGAACTAGGTCGGAGTCGGCGCACGCTTACTGAGCAGATTGTAAGAGATCCAAAAGAGGTGTAACACCCCACGTCCATTAATGTCACTCACAAGGGAATGCATTAACTTCTATGGAGCGTTTTAAGTGTGTATAGAACAGAAACTTAATAACAAGACATGTATAAACAATACTTAAAATTTTAAAATTTTATTCATTGCAGCGGTAAACACATGGGTTTGATTACATCATCAAAAACCAGAATCAAAGTACATAATATCCATTTTGACTAAATCAGAGTACATAAATTGAAAGACATAACCCCAACACAAAATAGCCATAAATAAGATAGGCTTAACTTTTACTTCAGCGATCCAAGCAACTTCTTAAAGCAAGAGATACAGCTGTCCAAAATCAAGCCCCACTGGTGCTATTTCCACCCTGAGCACCTTGGGGAGGGAGGAAGAAAAGAGGTGGAAACAAAGGGGGTCAGACATAAAGTCTGGCAAGTTCGATAACTTTAACAATATAATTACCAAAACAACTAGGACAAGGCATAAGTTGGAAAATAAGGAAATGACTGTGAACAATTGGGTATGACAGAGTAAACAAGGAAATAAGATGAACAAAGATAACGTTAAAGGCGCACCTAATCGCTATAAGATAATTACTACACTGCACCACACCAAACACCCTAAAAGTTGATCCTGCCTACAGAACTTAATAATGATAATGGTAGTTTCGTGCACCCCTAGTTGCCTTCATAGGGGCTGCCCGCCCCTATCTCCATTAGGTGTACCCACTACCCCCATGCGATCTGCTCCCTAACTCGTAGATACCTGTGCTGGCCCCACAGTGGGGTGTATCACTCCCCAAAGTGGCAACCCGATACCACCAACAATGCACGGCTTATACCTACACGATGAAACAACGTCTTACCTACCAGCCCGGGCCCACACACGCACATGAACCCGTTGGACTTGCGTTGCCACCGCTAACCCGTTTTGGCCTCTTACCGTCAAGCCCAGTATGTGTGTCCCGTCCTCGACTTGGGTCGAGCCCACAAAGATACTTATGGGTTACTGGTTGAAATAGGCCCCCATTACTTGACACAAGCTATCCACCTAAGCTTGGTCGCCTCTAGTACATCCCACTTAACCCTCTTCTTATTCATGTTCACTTACATGTTTCAATTTTGGTTAAGTGTTTCTAATCGTATTTCAAATGCCACCCAAGGCACCCACTAAATTCCACATGCCACCCAATGCACCCACTTAACCCCCATGTCCTACTACATGTTTATTTGGTTAAGTGTTTCTTAATTCATTAACATCGTAACCTTGTAAAGACCTCCCACATTAGACTGGCATTTGTGGCAGCTGGATTATCCGGGCGGGTCCGGGTAGTCTTACACCACAAAAGAGCCTAACCTCGTGTCTTTACAACTGTCACGCATTTAATTTATGCCTAAGACCTCCCACATTAGACTGGCATTTGTGGCAGTTGGATTTGTCGGGCGGGTCCGGGCAGTCTTACACCACAAAAGAGCCTAACCTCGTGTCTTAGGCGATTAATTACACATAATTAATTATCTCCCAATTAGAATTAATTTCCTTATTCAAATTATCAATCAATTCCAAATTTAACTATGTCCATAATTGACTCAATTATGTCCATCTATTTATGGTATGCAAAATCATACCAATTTTCATCACAAATTAATTCTATGCCATTTAAGGCATTTATGCCAATTCTCAATATTAAATCTTTTAATATTATCGCATGGCCCCACGTTGTACGTTCGCTAGTTTAACGTAAAATATACGTTAGACTTGAATAGTCTAACTTTATGGAATAAAGAGAAAACATCACAACATACATAGAAATAAAACCAGATCTAAACATATGGGGTGAACTTGCATGTGTGTATAAGGTTCTTCATCTAAAACTTTCATAGGCCAAAGTCACAAACTTGCATAAAACTACATATGCCATAGATCTAAATATAAAGGTGTGAACTTGTTTAGGTAATAGTCACAAACTTGTATAAACCATGTATGTCATAGATCTAATCATAAGGTGTAAACTTGCATAGGCAACAACCACAAACTTACATTACATGATTCATACTCCAAACATATATATATACACACACATACTTGCATATGTGATTTATGCAACATAAATGATGGTGTAAACTTACATCTAAACATATAAACTAGCATATAGAATTTTTGTATACTAGCATATAACTCACACATGTCATAGCCTAACTTTAGATCCAATTTACACATAAAATAGATGTCATGAAACATGTAAGGTTGTACATAATTTCATTAACTTGCATATGATCCAGATCTAAACTAACATCTAGACTTGCATACATATATACATATGATTCAACATATGAATTAGTTCCAACAACATTAAAAAACTAGCAAATGAAACATCATTATGAGTTAATTAAACATAAGCCAATCATAGAATTACAACTTAGATGATAACAACTTTACAACATAGATGATAACATCATAGAATTTACAACATAGATAATAACATGCGGTCAATAATTCACAACATAACCATATAATCCACATCATAGCTTAATCCAATTAAATTGTTAATTATTTTATTAAAGAAATCGAACTCACAACTAAAAGGTCTTGAGTTCTGAAATCTGAGTTCTGAAGTTGAATTTGCTTTCCTTTGGAGAAGACAATTTGTTGCGGTTTAGATTAGAATTGAATTTGATTAGCTTTCTTCCTCTCTAATTGGTGGCGGCTATTCTAGGTTGCAAGGTGACGGCATGGAGACCATGATTCTAATTTTAATTTGATTTTAGGGTTTGAGTCTACATGTGTTTTTATAGAGTTTAGGATTAATTTAAGCCGTTCGATCAACCCAGAATTAATCCCAGCCATTCAGACCAGGTCAGAAACCCTAATGACTCAGCATATAGTCATAAACATGTCATTAAACAAATCTGCCCGGGGGGGAGTGCAGGTCGACCCCCAGGTCGACCTGGTGAGGGTAGGTCGACCCCCTGGTCGACTTGGCCATGGCGGGAAATTTCCCGCCTGGCCCAATTTGACTCTGAAATTCGAATTTTGAAATCTGTTTAAATTTTTCTGAAACTTCTGATGGCCATAACTTCTTCATACGAAGTCCAATTCATGCAAACTCGAACTCTATCTCAACCAGAATTCCGAGACGAACACAATGGCGCAACCCGTTTCCCTTAATTCTCACATCTGAGATTAGTTATACTTTAATTTGTGAATATTAATATTGAAAATTACTGGGTGTTACATTCTCCCCTCCTTAAAGGATTTCGCCCCGGAAATCTCCAAGTTAAGGTGAACGCATATCCTAACATCCAAACAACCATCTACTCAATCATCAAACACAGGCATCCATTGTCCTTATAAAATTCCTAATGTTGTATGAACATATGCAAGAAGTGTGTGTATATGTTCTTTATCTAATGCAAAATCAGGCGGTCTACTGATTCAGTCGACTTCCTTAATGCAAATCATGATAGTGCCATGTGTCCATTATGTATGCGAAAGAATCCTATCGATACATATTATTTCTACATGTGTGCACAACCATTCACCAAAATTTAGCATCTATATGATAGAACAATCATTATACATCCATTAACTTAAAATATGTACACACATTTATATGCAATATGCAATATGAAGTGACTGAGCCGATCTAGTGCCTAAAGTGTGTGTATATGTATCCACGATCAACCACTAGCAACCACTTGCATCCACATGCATCCATCATACATAACATGTCTCAAACACCTGTTTCAACCATAGGACTACCCTACCTAAAGGTCAAAGATACCAGTGAGAGGACATACTAAAGATAAAACAAGTACAAGCTAAGCTATAAAGGAGAAATTAAAAGGCATACCCTCGAAAAGAAAAGGGTATAATTAATGCATCTTCTCTTCCATCTCCCAAGTAGCGTTGCTTTCATCATCTCCCCATTGCACTTTGACTAGCCTGACCTCTCGATTCCTCAGCTTCTTAATCTTTGACCCAAGAATGCACGTAGGAGCTCGTCGACTCGTCGCATCACGCTCTATCTCCACCTCTCTAAGCAAGCTCGGCTCCACCACTTCTGCGGTCTCATGCAAGCACTTCCTCAAATGTGATACATGGAATACATCGTATACACCACTAAGTCTCTCGGGCAACTCCACTCTATATGCCATCTGTCCAATCCTCTCCTTAATAGGAAATGGCCCTATGAAACTTGGTGCTAACTTCCCAACGGACCCAAAGCGAACAACATTTCGTAATGGAGACACCTTGACAAAAACCATGTCCCCAATACCAAAATCAAGATTTGTCCTCCTCTTGTCCGCATAAGATTTCTGCCTATCTTGCGCTGTCTTCATCCTTCTTCGAATCAAATCGATCTTTTCTGAAGTCTCTCTAATCATATCGAGCCCAAGTAAGATCTTATTGGAGATTCCCACCAACATGTAGGCGAACGACATGGCCGTCCATAAAGAGCCTCGAACGGTGCCATGCCGATGCTAGACTGAAAGCTATTATTATATGCGAACTCCACCAACGGAAGATGTTCCTCCCATGTACCTCCGAAGTCTAAGACACACAACCTCAGTAGGTCCTCTAGAATATGATTCACCCTCTCAGTCTGGCCATCCGTCTGAGGATGATATGCGGTGCTCAAACATAACTGAGTCCCTACCGCCTCTTGCAAGCTCTTCCAAAACTCGCTAGTAAAGATAGGATCGGGGTCACTCACTATGCTAGAAGGAACACCGTGCAAACGAACTATCTCTCGAATGTATACGGAGGCTAACCATGGGGCAGTCCTTTTACTCTTCATGGGAATGAAATGGGCTCTCTTAGTAAATCTATCTACCACGACCCAAATCCCCCTATTACCCTTCCTCGATCTCGGTAACCCATCAATAAAGTCCATCGAGACACTTTCCCACTTCCATTGTGGGACCTCCAACGGGTGAAGCAACCCACCGGGCTTCTTTTTCTCTGCTTTTACTTGTTGGTAGACCAAGCATCTAGCGACAAACTCAGCCACATCCTTCTTCATACTGGCCCAAAAGCAAACTTGTCTCATGTCCACGTACATCTTGTCCCCACCGGTATGGATGGTCATCTTTGAACGATGTGCATCATCAAGAATGGTCTTCCTCAAATTCTCGTCCCGTGGTACACAAAGTCTACCGTAACCAACCCTTATCATCTAGGGTATACCTACTGAGATGGCTCGATGACTCCCCCTTTTTGAGCTTCTCTACCAACTCAACCAACTGTGGGTCATCTCGCTATGCCTCACCAATCCGTCCCAAAAGCGTAGGCCTGACCTCTAAGGATGCTAGCAAGGTACAAAGTCAATGGAAGGTCTAAATTCAAACGTAGAGATGAACTCTAAGCTTCGCCGCTCGACAAACAACGGACTCAAGGATAACCTTTTCCTACTTAAGGCGACTGCCACCACATTACCCTTGCCAAGGGTATATGCTATCTCGAAATCATAGGACGCTAAGAATTTCATCCACCTTTGTTGCCTTAAGTTCAAGTCCTTCTGAGAGAACAAGTATTTTAGCGATTTATGGTCAGTGAACAATTCGACTTTCTCGCCAAGAAGATAATGGCGCCAAGACTTAAGCGCGAAAATAATAGCGGCCAACTCTAGGTCATGTGTAGGGTAATTTCTCTCATGCACTCTCAACTGCCTTCCTCTATAGGCTATTACCCTTCCCTCTTGCATTAAGACTGCGCCTAGTCCTGTCCCACAAGCATTGGTATAAACGGTAAATGGCTTACTCTCATCTGGCAACACTAAGACTGGGGTTATGGTCAAAGCTCTCTTTAAACATTGGAACGCATCATCACAATCTACGTCCCACGTGAAAACTAAGTTCTTCTTCATCAAGCGAGTTAATGGGGCTGATATTTTTGCGAAGTCTTTGATAAACTTCCTATAGTAGCCAGCCAACCCTAAGAAACTCCTCACCTCGGTAGCATTTTTAGGGACCTTCCAATCTTGGATGGCCACTATCTTCGCGGGATCCACAACTATCCCTTCTTTGGAAACCACGTGCCCTAAGAATCGCACTTCCTTCCTCCAAAATTGACATTTAGAAAATTTAGCTTTAAGGCTATGCGCTCGAAGGGTCTCCAACACTTACCTAAGATGTAGGGCATGCTCTTCCTTGCTTTTAGAAAAGATCAAGATGTCGTCCACAAAGACTACCACAAATTTATTAAGGTACTCCCTAAACACCCTACTCATCAAGTCAACAAAGTATGCGGGGGCGTTTGTCAAACCGAAGGGCATCACAAGCCACTCGAAGAAGCCGTCTGGAGTCCTAAAGGCAGTCTTGTCTATGCTATCCTCAGCCACTCTCAACTGATGGAAACCCGTGGCTAAGTCCAACTGCAAAAACACTGAGGCGCCAACTAACTGATCGAAGAGATCGTCAATCCTCGGCAGTGGGTGCCTATTCTTCTTAGTAAGCTTATTAAGTTCTCTATAGTCCACACAAAGTCTAAGGGACCCATATGCCTTTGTGGCAAATACTACTGGAGCACCCCACTCTGATATACTATGTATGATGAACCCCTTCTCAATCAATTCTTTCACTTGCTTACTGAGTTCTCTTCTCTCTCTTGGAGCCATATGGCGCATTGGCAATGCAACTGGCTTTGCATTATCTACTAGATATATTCAAAAGTCTATCTCACATTTTGGGGGTAAACCCCTCACCTCATCGAAGACATCAACATATTCATGGACTATACGAATAGAATGTAAATCATCATTGGATGCGTCAAGGGATTCTAGGTAGCTAAGCATTACTGGACCTATAGGGTCAGAAGAAATATCAAGGGTCTTTCCATAACGAGTCAACAATCTAACTACCCTTCTTTCACAATCTAGGATGGCCCCATATCTAGTTAGCCAGTCCATACCTAGAATCAAGTCGTAGCCCATGAAGCCAAGAACAAAGGCGTTGCATTCAAACTCAATGCCCAAGATAAACACTCTCAAATCCCGACAAATCATAGAAAGATGAGCCGAACCACCAATAGGATTTGAGACTACTAAGGGATCAGTAACAAGACTAGTATCTAGGTGTAGTGTTTCAACTAATGATGTAGAGATAAACGAATGTGATGCGCCAGAATCGTATAAAGTACAGACAGGATGATCAAACAGAAAAACTAAACTTTCAACGGAAATTGCTCTACCTCATTCTTGCAGCGGTGGGACCACGAGAGACTGAACTTGTCCCCTTGCCTGCCCTGGTGCCATAAGAGCTTGCACCTGTCCTCCCGTGGTAGACCCTGCCCTCTGCCCTTTCTTTGGGCAGTCCTTGATCAGATGTCCCGCTTCGCCACAGTGGAAACAGCCAGTCTTCTTTTTCTTTTTACAATCTTTGCTTAGATGGCCGGGTGTCCCACAGTTAAAGCACCTTTTCTTTCCCTTACCATTGTTGCCTTTATTGCCTTTCTTGTTCTGTTGTTACTGTTGCGGCTTCTTTTGATCCCCTTTCTTCTCGGGTGCCTTATTAGCATTGGCGCCCTTCTCCTCTTCATGCATAAGCGCCATGTCAACTAATCTCTCAAAGGTGGCCCCCATGGGAATGTGGGTCATAGCTAATCCATGAAGCGGCTCGTTCAAACCCTTAACAAATCTCAGGGCCTTCTTTTCTGGTGTATTCACCAAGTCCAAGCCAAATATCGCCAATTGATTAAACTTGTTGACATATTCTTTCACCGATAGATTCCCTTGCTTCAGCGCCAAAAACCTTTCCATGTATAAATTCTCTTCAGTCCATGAGAGAAACTTTGCCTCAAACCTACGCCTGAAATCTGGCCATGTATCAACTGGACGCTCTCCATTAGTGACCTCCCACCAAAACGAGGCCTCATCCTTCATTAGCCAGGCAGCTAACTGGACCTTTCTTCCATCTTCCACTTCAAAGATCCCAAACAACTCTTCCACCTCCTTTAGCCAATTTCGAGCTTTAACAAATGTCTCTGTCCCGTTAAAAGGTTTTCCACCCATTGCCCGAAAGTCCTTACATATCTTTGCAAAAGTATCGACACGAGGAGGAAGCGGAGGATTTGCTGGACCTACAGTGATGACCCTAGTCTCCAAATACCTCCTAAACCATCCTGGTATCGTTATCCCCTCGGGTATCTCGGGAATTACAGACACGCTAAAACGAAAAAGGAAAGATTCAATACAAAAGAACCGAAGGAAGGATACATGGCTCTTGGGGTTATGCTTTCTAAAATAAGCTTTTCTCTTGAAAATACTTTCCTTAAAACATACTTTTGTAAGTACTTCTTTATAAAAGTGTATTTGAAAAACAGTTTTTCAAAATTCATATCTGTTCTGGTAACCTTCAGCTCTAATACCACGTGTAACACCCCACATCCATTAATGTCACTCACAAAGGGAATGCATTAACTTCTATGGAGCGTTTTAAGTGTGTATAGAACAGAAACTCAACAACAAGACAGATATAAACAGTACTTAAAAATTTAAAATTTTATTCATTGCAGCGGTAAACACATAGGTTTGATTACATCATCAAAAACCAGAGTCAAAGTACATAATATCCATCCTGACTAAATCAGAGTACATAAATTAAAAGACATAACCCCAACACAAAATAGCCATAAATAAGATAGGCTGAATTTTTACTTCAGCAATCCAAGCAACTTCTAAAAGCAAGAGATACAGCTGTCCAAAATCAAGTTCCACTGGTGCTAGTTCCACCCTGAGCACCTGGGGGGGAGGAAGAAAAGAGGTGGAAACAAAGGGGGTCAGACATAAAGTCTGGCGAGTGCGATAACTTTAACAATATAATTACCAAAATAACTAGGCTAAGGCATAAGTTGGAAAATAAGGAAATGATTGTGAACAATTGGGTATGACAGAGTAAACAAGGAAATAGAATGAACAAAGATAACGTTAAAGGCGCACCTAATCGCTGTAAGATAATTACTACACTGCACCACACCAAACACCCAAAAAGTTAATCCCGCCTACAGAACTTAATAATGATAATGGTAGTTTCGTGCACCCCTAGTTGCCTTCATAGGTGCCGCCCGCCCCTATCTCCACTAGGTGTACCCACTACCCCCATGTGATCGGCTCCCTAACTTGTAGATACCTGTGCTGGCCCTACAGTGGGGTGTATCACTCCCCAAAGTGGCAACCTGATACCACCAACAATGCACGGCTTATACCTATACGAAGCAACAACGTCTTACCTACCAGCCCGGGCCCACACACGCACATGAACCCGTTGAACTTGCGTTGCCACCGCTAACCCGTTTTGGCCTCTTACAGTCAAGCCCAGTATGCGTGTCCCGTCCTCGACTTGGGTCGAGCCCACAAAGATACTTATGGGTTACTGGTTGAAACAGACCCCCATTACTTGACACAAGCTATCCACCTAAGCTTGGTCCCCTCTAGTACATCCCACTTAACCCTCTTCTTATTCATGTTCACTTACATGTTTCAATTTTGGTTAAGTGTTTCTAATTGTATTTCAAATGCCACCCAAGGCACCCACTAAATTCCACATGCCACCCAAGGCACCCACTTAACCCCCACGTCCTACTACATGTTTATCTGGTTAAGTGTTTCTTAATTCATTAACACCGTAACCTTGTAAAGACCTCCCACATTAGACTGGCATTTGTGGCAGCTGGATTTGCCGGGCGGGTCCGGGTAGTCTTACACCATAAAAGAGCCTAACCTCGTGTCTTTACAACTGTCACGCATTTAATTTATGCCTAAGACCTCCCACATTAGACTGGCATTTGTGGCAGTTGGATTTGTCGGGCGGGTCCGGGCAGTCTTACACCACAAAAGAGCCTAACCTCGTGTCTTAGGCGATTAATTACACATAATTAATTATCCCCCAATTTGAATTAATTTTCTTATTCAAATTATCAATCAATTCCAATTTAACTATGTCCATAATTGACTCAATTATGTCCATCTATTTATGGTATGCAAAATCATACCAATTTTCATCACAAATTAATTTTATGCCATTTATGTTAATTCTCAATATTAAATCTTTTAATATTATCCCATTGCCCCCACGTTGTATGTTCGCTCGTTTAACGTAAAATATACGTTAGACTCGAATAGTCTAACTTTATGGAATAAAGAGAAAACATCACAACATACATATAAATAAAACCAGATCTAAACATATGGGGTGAACTTGCATGTGTGAATCAGGTTCTTCATCTAAAACTTGCATAGGCCAAAGTAACAAACTTGCATAAAACTACATATGTCATAGATCTAAATATAAAGGTGTGAACTTGTTTAGGTAATAGTCACAAACTTGCATAAACCATGTATGCCATAGATCTAATTATAAGGTGTAAACTTGTATAGGCAACAACCACAAACTTACATTACATGATTCATACTCCAAACATATATATATATATATATATATATATATATATACACTTGCATATGTGATTTATGCAACATAAACGATGGTGTAAACTTACATCTAAACATATAAACTAGCATATATAATTTTTGTATACTAGCATATAACTCACACATGTCATAGCCTAACTTTAGATCCAATTTACACATAAAATAGATGTCATGAAACATGTAAGGTTGTAAATAATTTCATTAACTTGCATATGATCCAGATCTAAACTAACATCTAGACTTGCATACATATATACATATGATTCAACATATGAATTAGTTCCAACGACATAACCAAACTAGCAAATGAAACATCATTATGAATTAATTATACATAAGCCAATCATAGAATTACAACTTAGATGATAACAACTTTACAACATAGATGATAACATCATAGAATTTACAACATAGATAATAACATGCGGTCAATAATTCACAACATAACCATATAATCCACATCATAGCTTAATCCAATTAAATTGTAAATTATTTTATTAAAGAAATCGAACTCACAACTCAAAGAAGGTCTTGAGTTCTGAAATTTAAGTTCTGAAGTTGAATTAGCTTTCCTTTGGAGAAGACAATTTGTTGCGGTTTAGATTAGAACTGAATTTGATTAGCTTTCTTCCTCTCTAATTGGTAGCGGCTATTCTAGGTTGCATGGTGACGGCATGGAGGCCATGATTCTAATTTTAATTTGATTTTAGGGTTTGAGTCTACATGTGCTTTTATAGAGTTTAGGAATAATTTAAGTCGTCCGATCAACCCAAAATTAACCCCAGCCATTCAGACCAGGTCAGAAACCCTAATGACTCAGCATATAGTCATAAATAGGTCATCAATCAAATCTGCTCGGGGGGGCAGGTCAACCCCCAGGTCGACCCCCTGGTCGACCTGGTGAGGGTAGGTCGACCCCCAAGTCGACCTGGCCCTGGCGGGAAATTTCCTGCCTGGCCCAATTTGACTCTGAAATTCGAATTTTGAAATTTGTTTAATTTTTTCTGAAACTTCCGATGGCCATAACTTCTTCATACGAAGTCCAATTCACGCAAACTCGGACTCTATCTCAACCATAATTCCGAGACGAACACAATGGCGAAACCCGTTTCGTTTAATTCTCACATCTGAGATTAGTTATTCTTTAATTTGTGGACATTAATATTGAAAATTATGGGGTGTTACAAGAGGGGACAGTGTGGGCGGCGCATTCCGATGGGGTCATGTGCGTGCATGGGTCCGGACAAGGGAGGCTAAGATGTCGTGACATCAGTATTTATGGTTGTGCACATCCTGTAAACAAAGGGTTTCCACTTTAGGAGGTGATACATCATACTGTGGGGCCAGAACATGGTATCTACGGAGTTAGGGAGCTGATCGATTAGGGTAGTAATTAGGGTACATTTAGCCTCGCTTGTTTAGTAGCCCATTATTATCTTTAGGGGTAACACCGGTATGTTCACTTGGGTTGCCTGTTATTGTATGGGGTAAAACCTCTCACTAGAAGTACACCTTATGTCTACCATCTTGTACTTGTTAGGGATCATCTCATTCATATGATACTAGTATTGGTGCAGAGAAAAGTATTAGAGAAGCGTTATACATGTATGTTCTATTCGGTTTATCCTGTTTACCTTGTCATACCTGCCTTATATACTGTTATCCCTCTTATCCAATTTATATGCCTGTCATGATGCTTTTACTTATTTATATGCTAAAAGTAACTAGACTCGCCAGACGTATGCCTGACCTATTTTTTTCCTCTTCCTTCTCTTTCGTTTCCTTCCCCTCCCCCCAGGTTATCAGGGTAGGAATACTCGAGCTTGACCAGGATTCTTCTTTCCTTCTGCTTGGAGCTGCTTAGATGTACTACTTGATTTTGTACCTTCTCTTCTATGGCTATGTTTTAAGGGATCATTTTGTTTTCATATTTATTGTACTCTGATGATTTTGGTACAAGACATAAGTTTTAAGTTGATGTACTGGGTTTTATGTATTTCAGACTCATGATGTAACTATGTTTTGAACAACTATGTTTTCTGCTAAATAAAGTTTTAAATTCCGCTGTTACATTATATCCGTCTTGTAATATTTCTGTTTCTTTTACCTATAATGCTTCATGAAACTTAATGCATTCTCTTAAAGAGTGACATTAACAAAGGTGGGGTGTCACAAGGTTGGATATTGTTTACTGAATGCGTTGGTTGTTATGATGTTTTGATTCCACTTTGGGTGGGATATCCCTCATAGGTATCTTAGGGAGAGAGAGTGTTGGAGAATTGGGTTGGTTGTGTTCTTCCATCCTATTCTTTTAGGCATCTTTAATGCTTATTTCACGATACGAAAAAGGTCCTTGTATGTCACATGATCCATTAAAACCATTTGTAGAAATCATACTTCTACTCAAACAGTTTACATCCACAAGAATTTAGACCACAATCCAAATGAAATTCAAGCTAAACCACAGGTTGGATCGGACGTAACACTTTATGATTTTAAACTCAAGCAAAATATAGGATTAAGAATATAAAAATGCTAGCTCCTTTAAGTCTAGTAAAATCAAATGAAAATTTGGCGAGTACCAAATGGTCAACATGGAAGATGCTAAGTCAGAAATAGAGAATGAAGGAATATGCAATTTCTCAAGCAGGTGAACTGAAATTAAAATGGACGGGAGGGAAAATGAAAATCGATGAAAAGGGAAATGAACTGTAAAAGGGGAAATATGCTTTCTTTCCCAAAGTAAATTATGAGTTGGCAATAAAATATACGTAATCGACTAGCTTTATCATCCTTTAACATAGAAACAACTTTCTTCAAAATATATTAAATGACATTCAAGATAGGAACGCTGTAAACATAGTTTGGTTGTTGTGTATTGTAACGACCCAAATTTTTGGTCGATTATTTTTAGACATTTAATATTGTTTTAAATGTAGGGTTGACAATATAAATGGATTTTATATGGAATTTATCGATTAATAATCGTGTACGATTTAATTTCAAGTATATCGAACTATCTTAAGTCAAAAATGTGAATAATTGAATTCGAAGTTAAAACAGAATTGGAACGATTCAAATGGCCGATATAAAATTCTATTTCAATATAAACGATAATAATAATTTATTATCAAGGAATTAATTGTTTTGAATTTAATTTATCGATTTAAATTGATATCTTCTTCATACGATCGAATGAGGCTTCGAAAGTTATCCCAGTGTGTTCAGAATAGTGGTATAGCCGTAGGAATGCCAGTTGTTGCATTTAAATAAGAGTTCGAAAATACAAGATATTTTGATTTGAAGGGGGTGAAATCACATTGGTTCAAATAAATAAATGTTGTGCAAAACCGTTTTCTTCCATCCTAAGCTAATCAATGATGAGTACACTGCAAGCCTACCCTATGCCTAAACCTATTTGTACCTTTAGAAATGACGTTGTTTCTATCCACCCATCCTTCTCCTGTATATATGGCGTTGATTATCTTTCCCCCCGTTTTGAAATCAAAGAGATAAATTAAGTCATCGACCCTCTTTTTTTTTCTATATTTCTAAACCAAACAAAACATTTCAATATTTTCCTTTTCGTTTTCCATTCAAATAAAAACCTTTTTATTCCTTTTCCTTCTCAGTGCTAAATCAAATCCTTCAAAGAGAAAACAAAATTGAATTAAAATCGGGTATTATAATTCGAAAATCGCCAAGCCCTAAAGCTTGAAATCATTCTAGAAGCACTCGAATTTATAGGAAGACGATAGGGTCATCAGCATCGGTGGTGCTAAGATATTAAAGGAGATTCGGCTGTGTGTGGGTGCAATTGGAGGAGAGGCATGTTGCGATCTCAGGAGGCCGATGTTGGTCACATTTTTCAAATGTGCGATGGAAGTAATGCAGACAAGTTGATGACGAACTCGAGGAGTTCGCGTTTCCTAATGATGAACGAGTTGCAATAAGCAAAAGGGCATCGATCTCATCAGGAGGTGGAGGTTCTTGCGTATAGTTTGGAGGGTTTGTTCGAACATATTCTGTTGGGGGCTGTTGGATGCAGTAAAGCATGGAAATGGTGAGAATATTTACTGGAGTCGAGTATTGGTATCATTAGTTGTTTTCATGGATGGTAGCATAACCATTAGAGGAGGAAATCTATGGCCTTTTTTTGTTTCTACTGGAGCTGGGTAGTTATGCGTAGCAGGTGAAATAAACTTAAATTATTCCTATTTATTTAAATAGAATAATTTAAATTATTTAATGAGTAATTAGCGTTAATTAACGTTTAGTTAAGGAATTAATTATTGTTTTAAAATAGTATACATAAAATTTATTTAACTAGCTCATACATCATCAGGATTGGAACAAAACTAGTGACATTGAGATCATATCGTCGAATAGTACGAGTTGGAGTTGGCTTGGATTTATCTTAGAGTCGACTAGATTTTTAATTTAAAATCGAAACTAGTCGCAAATAAAATCAGGTGAGTAAACTCACTCTCTGGTTCGTTTATAATTTCATTATTAAAAAAATTATTTTAAATAATGTTATATGTTGGTTTGTTGATTATTTGGATGCACTGAAATGTTATTGTGGCTATTAAATATGTATTAATTATATTTAGGCTTGGTGGTTGTGGCTATTATAACCATATGTATATATTGGATATTTCCCGCAGTGCCATTTGCGGATGCCCAGCGGATGTTTCCATATGCACCCCACAATATATATAGTGGATGACATGTTATACCGCAATATCCTGCCTTAAAGCGGGATGTGTATTATTTATGTTGGATAATGTCTGTGGATGCAGGAAAACAGGTTGGAGGGATCCAACCGGATTCCTTAAAATTTATTATTGTTTGTTTTCAGATATATTATCATATATGATGTGTTAGAAAACCTGTGATTGATAATTAGGTGTTTTAGATGTTTGAATATCACTGGCCCTAAATACTGATATATAAAAATATCATTAAAAGGAATTTTGAGATTTAAAGGGGAATATCTATTTTTCCAAAATAGAATTTTGAAAGGACTAGAAATATTAACTTATTCTGAATAATGTGAGAACTTAAATTCAACTATGAATTTAAATAGGGGAACTGGGAATCGTTTCAAAAAGTAAAAAAAATGGAATTTATTTCGATATTCGGAATGTAAATAGAGTTGGAGTAAATCCATGCGGATTTATGATTAGATCTGACAATGTCGATTTTTATAAAAATAAATAATTTTCAGATAGGATATTGGAATTGTATTAGACAGAAACTAAATTTAAATACGAAAATAGATTTTAGATTATATATAAGTTTTAATAAATGAAATATTCCAAATACTGGAATTGGGTTTTTAATAGATTTTGAAATGAAACTTGTTTTAATATATTAGATAAGTAAGTAGATTTATAAACGATGTTTATAAATATAATGAAGAAATTATCATAGGATAATTAGGAAGTTTGAATTAAAACGTGGATTTGAAAGTGAATTGGAATCGTTTCGAAAAGGGAGTGACGGATTTTTATTTCGGAATTTGGAATATAAACTAAATTGAAATAAATCTAAAGGATTTATAATTGGAATTTGACTGCATCGAATTATGTAAAATAATTTATTTCCAAGTGAATTGAAATTTAATATAGAAGATTAAATTGTAAATAAACTTATATCTGACTCATGAAATAATCGACGATTAGGGAAAATCAAAAATATTAAGTTAGATTTGGAAAAACAGGTATAATTTATAATAAAATAAATATATAAGAACGTGATTGGAATTAATTAATAAACGAAGTTTAAACATTTAAATTTAATTAAAACAAACCCGTCGCAGTAGCTTTAGTTGAGTATATAGAACTCAATTTAAGTCGGAATTCTTTGAAACAAGACTCGTAAGGATAGACTGAATAATATTTTCTAATGGAAGAGAAAATTATGGATTTCGTCTTATAGATTTTGAGTTATGTCAAAATTAAATTTTCAGAAAAACAGTGACATAATCGTTTATAAATTATAACAATTAAATAACTAAAATCGAAGGATTTTAAATTAATAAAATTTGAATTTCATTTAGTAAAATCCAGACTTAAGTTATAAAATAAATATGAACTCAAGTGGAGTAAGTGAATTGTTTTTTCAAACAAAAATTGGATTTTTAATTATTGAATAAGATTAAGTAATTTGAAGAATAATTAGTTAATCGAGTTTTAGATTGAATTTGACTTTGGATAAAGGAATGAGGTTTGGTGAATTCATATTTGAAATCGAATATGAAAATCAAGTTGAAAATGGAATTCGATCAGTTTTTGAGTAAATTAAAATTGTATATGATGATATGTTCAAATAAAAAGTGAAATATGCAAAAGAACTAATTAGATAATTAATTAGCGAATTGAGTTAAAATGATTGGGTTAAGTAGGAATAATTTGGGAATGTACATATATATCTATATATATATATATATATATGTTAAACAGGTTTAGAATGAAGAGAACGGAGATTTTATCGAGAGTACCCGACAAAAAAGGTGCATATTAAATTTAATATGGGATTTTATGAGCCAATTTGGCAAGCCGCTTGGCTTTTTGATTTTTTTTTTTTTTTTTTTTTTGAATGAAAAGGGCCTATAGAGGCGATTTGCAGTTATACCAGTGACCCATACAAAGGAGACGCTTGCGAAATTTTTCCAAAACTAAAGGAGTTAGAAAATTTTAAGAAAGTTTGATAATTAGAAATTGACTTATCAATTATACATAGAATCTGATAAGAGAATAAATGTATAATGAATTTTTTTTAAGTAAAAGAGGGAATTATGAAATTATATTTTGAGAGGTAGGAAGGAAAATCGTATACACATCTTAAAGTGAATGTTGATTTAAAAACATAAGCTTTGCTGACTGAAATGATTTCGTTGATAAGAAGTTAAGAAATAGAATAAAGGAAATTAGAAACTAACTGGAGATTAGTTGAGTTGAATAACTTCTTGAGTGTCGTTCTGAAGTTGGTTTTGGCCTTCGGGGTTGATACGTAGGGAGTTGTTCTCTTACTAGTTTACAGTTAGGGACTGATGAATGTGGAAGAATAATGATTTATGAATATATGGAAATTTTTTCCTATATTAAAACGAGATATTTTCTAGAATATAGAAAATAAATAGTTATTGTAGGTGGAAATGTTTTTCCAAGAATCATGAGAGGCTAAATGGGTTTGGAGAGTTGACACCCCACGTCCGTTAATGCCACTCACAAAGGGAACGCAATAAGTTTCGTGAAGCGTTATAAGTAAACAGAACAGAATATTGCAAGACAGATACATAAAGTAGTACTTGAAAATTTTATAAATTTATTGCAGCGGAAACAGAAATAAGTTTGGTTATATCTTCAAACACCAAAACAAAGTACATAATATCAGTCTTGTACAAAAGCCATCAGAGTACATAATTTTTAAAACCATAATCCGACTCCAAAATGCCATATGTAAGAGAAACAAAGCTAAGCATTACTTTCAGCACTTCAAAGCACTTTAAGAAGAAAGAAATCCGAATCAAGCTTCCACGTTCCCACCCTGAGAACCTGGGGGGAGGGAGGAAGAAAAGAGGCGAAACAAAAAGGGTCAGACATAAAGTCTGGCGAGTCCAGTGACTTTCAACATAAAAACAGATAATAGTATCATGACATGTAAATAAAACCGGATGAGAGATAACAGTAACAGGAGTAGCAGGTATACATAGGTTAAACAGAGGAAACAGAATGATATAGACCAAGTTATGCTTCTTACATACTTTTCACTTCTCTACACTAATACTAGTATAACGGGATTAGGTGTTACCCTTATGTCTAAATTGAAACAGAAACGGAAACAGAATGATCTCTATGGAAACAGAATGTTAGGAATAGGCCTTTACCACCCCCAACAGAGACAGACAGTACAGAAACAGAAGCAGAAACGGAATCAGAGATAGGAACAGAATAATCCCTACGGAAACAGAATGTTAGAATTAGGTGTACACTAGTGACGGGCCTTTACCACCCTAACAGATGGTACCACACAGAAACAGACAGGTGTTACCACCCCAACAGAAACAAACGGTACCCCAATAGAAACAGACAGAACTATATGTACCCTAAATTCTACCCCAATCGATCGGCTCCCTAATACATAAATACACGGTGTCGGCCCATAGAAGGGTGTATCACTCCCTAAAGGGGAAACCCATAGAAAGACACAGACCTATTTACAGATGTCACGACATCTTAACATCCCCAGAGCAGACCGGATCCATGCACGCACATGACCCGGTTAGAACGCGCCATCAACACCCCTCGCCATTATCAGAATGGACCTCTTATAACCAATTCAGTAAGCATGCCCTGACCCCTACCTAGTTTTGGGTTGCCGTTTGATACCAGAAAGGGTTACTGACTGATATGGGTCCCACACAACAGATGACACAAGTAAATACCCCTCCTAACCTTGTGTGCCCAGACTAACAGATTTCAGATTAACACGTTTGCAGACTAACAGAGCAGATTTACATATTCACAGGATTACAGATTAATATAGTAGATTTACGAATTAACATGTTTACGGACTAACAGGTTCGCAGATTAATGGAGCAGATGTACGGATTATCAGATTTACGGATTAACAAATCAGATTGTACAGATTCAACATATACAATAGGTTAAGTTTGTCGGGTCTATATACATATAACCCACCCCATCAGTTTATTAGGATTAACTTAACCCCTCCCACTTATTCAAGAAAGTTTACTTAACCCCTACTCAATTTAACATGTTCATGTAACCACTACAGATTCAATTAGGTTCAGTATTCCAAGTTAAAAAATTATTATCATTTCTGGTTAATGCACCAGACCTCTCACATTAGATTTACCACCTGTGGATGCTGGATATGCCGGGCAAACTTCTACCACAGGTATAATCTAACCTCGTGTCTGAGTACTATTTCATATGTACGCACTAGGCTCCTCACATTAGATTCACCACTTGTGCTTGCTGGATATTCTGGGCGGTTCCGGGCAGACTTGTACCACAAGTGCAATCTAACCTTGTGCCTAGGCACAGTTCAGTTTTAGGCATATTCATTCTTAAACAATTATTCATGTTTATCGTAGGCTTTTTCAATTATAGTATTCACTTTCAATATATTTCAGCAGATTAGTCAATTTAACAATTAAACATCTTCGCAAGTTACAGCAGGTTACTTAAAGTTCCATTATCATGTTCAGCTCAATCTTAGATTGGGCCTACATATTTACATACCCAAATTACGGTCCAAATTCACAATATAACATTCGCCCAAGTTTTAGTCAATTTTATACAACACAGATTGTGCCCCTAAAACCCTAGCCATGATTTATAATACAAGTTATGCCAAATTATAATCTTTGATTACAGTGTATGCCAATTACCCAAAATCCCAATTTAGCCGTGTTCATATTTAACAGTTATCACTATTTCATTATAGGATCCCAAGTCATATATCATTATGCACAATAATCCCCTTCTTCCAAGTCATAAATCATCATATATAGTATGCCCCAAATTTAGGTCTTAAATTACAACATGTGTTATGCCCCCAAATCCCATGTATACAAGTCATACCAAATTATACCCAAACCACTTTTCATGGTTATTAACAATTTATGCCAAGCCTCATTTTATTACATATTCCCAACTTTTCCCAATCATTCCAATGTTATTCGTACGCAAATCTCAACGCAATATGTTAGGCTCGAAGTTAGCCTAATCTCATTAAAAAAAATAGGAAAAGAAGAGGAGGAGAGAATCAACATCAAAATTGGCATAAACACATAAATAGGCATGTGATGAACAGAAATAGGCATAGTGTAAGATTCAGGTTTATTAACATGTCAGGATTACAATTAAATTTCAGATCTAAAAGTAACATGAACTCACCATGTTTGGATATTAAAATAAAAGAAATAGGTGTTGCAGTTGTAGATCTATTCTCTTTTAATCCTAATCTGACTTGATGAAGAAGGACTTATTTCAATTTAGATTTGAGCAGCATGGAGACGTCATGAATTTGTGTGGAGAAAACAATAGGTCTTGGGTCCTTTATATTGCATAGGAGTCAAGAACCAGGCTACGAATCAGTCCAGAACTGGAAAAACGAATCTGCCTAGATCTCGCGGAGGGAGGGGGGTCGACACCCTAGTCGACACCCCCTAAGGAGGGTCGACACCCATGTCGACACCCCCTAGAGGGGGTCGACACCCTTAATCGGGAAATTTCCCGCTCACCCAGTTTTGCCTGAATTTGATTTTTGAACCTGTTTTGTTAATTAATTATTATTTAATTTAATTCTACTTAACCCTTAGATCTTCCGAGCTTCATAACTTCCTCATACGGTGTCCGATTTACGCAAACTCGGACTCTATCCCAAGCATAATTCCAAGAAGAACGCAATGGCACATCCTGTTTCCCTTAATTCTTCTTTTAAAAATTAAGTATCCTTTAATTTGTTATTTTAATATTCTTAGAAAATACGGGGTGATACATTCTCCCATCCTTAAAGGATTTCGTCCTCGAAATCTCTAAGTTAAGAAGAATGTATCCTACCATCAATCATCCATCTACTCATCCATCATCCAAAAGCATTCATTGTCCTTAAAAGATTTCTAATGTCATATGGACATATGCAAAAGTGTGTGTACAAGTCCCCTATCTAATGCAAAGGATCAGGTCGTCTACTGATTCAGTTGGCTTCCTTAATCCGAATTATGTTAGTGCCACGCGTCCAACATGTATGCAATTATTACTACTGTACTTTATAACTTCTATATGAGTGCATAATCATTTATTCATATGCAACATCCATGTGATGCGTCAACCATTTTGCATCCATAAAAATTGAAAATGCACACACATTCATAAGCAGTATGAGAGTGTTTTTGAGCCGATCTAGTGTCCAGTGTGTGTATATGCATCCACGAGCAACCACTAGCAACCACTTGCATCCACTTGCAATCATCAAACATAACATGTCTCAAACACATGTTTACACCTATTAGTTTCTACCTAAAGGTCAAAGATTCGATCGATAGGATATAGTCGAGTGATTGAAGCAAGTACAAATAAAACAAAAACTTTGTTTCCATTAGGCAATGTCAAAACTGGAAATCTATCTCACGCCTTAAGGTAAGCCCCTAATCTTGTCAAGAACATCCGGACACTTACGAACTACGGGTACAGATCGCAGATTCTAGGAAACTAAGCATGATAGACCTTTTTTGGGTTACAAGAAATCCCTCCCTAGAACCAAACCTTATCCCACAAAACCCAGAACGTGCGCGTCACAGCCAACTCAATGCCTAACACAGATACCCTCAAACCCCAACATATCAGAAACAAACGAGTGTAACCCCTATGGGGTTTGAGGCTATAATGGGATCAGAAACAAAGACCAGTATTAAGTTGCAGAGACTCAACTACAGAATCAAAAAAAAATGAGAAGATCTAGAATAAAAATGAGTTCTAATTGAACAATCAGATAGGGAAAACCTTCTACAGAAACTTTGCTACCTCTGTACGGTCTATTGGCTTCAATAGCATTCACCTGCCCTCCAGAATATTCTGCCCTTTGGCCTTGTCCTTGTTTCCTCGGGCAGTCCCTAGTAAAGCGTCCCATTTCACCACAATTGAAGCAAGCGCCCTTCCTTTTTCTGCAATCCTTGTTCAGATGACTCAAACTCCCATAAGTGAAGCACTTTTTCTCCTTCTTATTCTCAGTCTTTTCATCCTTCTTTTGTGTTTCTTTCTTGGGCCGCACTTTCTTGTTCTGTGTTTCTTCGAGCTTCTCCTCTTTCTTATCACCTTTGGCTTCCTCATGTAACAACGCCATATCAACCAACCTTTCAAAAGTTGTGCCCATTGGGACATGGGACATAGCCAATCTATCTAACGACTCGTTCAGTCCACTTGCAAACCGTAAAGCTTTCTTGTGTGGAGTATTTACCAACTCCAACTTGAATCACGCCAACTAGTTGAACTTGTTAACATATTCTTTAACAGACATGCTTCCCTATTTGAGTGCCTAAAACTTCTCCATTTGCAAACTCTGCTCGGCTTGCGAAAGAAACTTCAGCTCGAATCTTCATCTGAAATCCACCCAAGTCTCTACTGGACGTTCAGCATTAGTAACCTCCCACCAAAAAGAAGCTTCGTCCTTCAGTTGCCAAACAGCTAACTGAATCTTTCTTCTATCGTCGACTTCAAAGATATCAAACAAATCCTCTGTTTCCTTGAGCCAGTTCCGAGCTTCCACAAACGTCTCAGTTCCATTAAAGGTTTTTCAGCCCATAGCATGGAAATCCTTACATATCTTTGAAAAAGCATCTACACGTGGAGGAGGAGGGGGAGCGGCTGCAGCTGGGGGAGGAGGAACGTCTACTGGGCCTGCAGCAGTAGCCCTAGCCTCCAGATACCTTCGGAACCATCCCGGTATTTGTACGCCCTCTGGAAGATTAAGATCCCCAGACATGTTGAAACAAAGAAAAAGAGATTCAAAATAGAGAATCGAAAGATAGATATATGGCTTTGGGGATTATGTTTTTCAAAATAAACTTTCCTTTTGAAAATATTTCCTTTTAAAACCTTTTTGAAAATAGTTTTCAAAAACTTTTATCTAATCTGGTAACCTTCAGCTTTGATACCAAGTGTGACACCCCACGTCCGTTAGTGTCACTCACAAAGGGAATGCATTAAGTTTCATAGAGAGTTACAAGTAAACAGAAAAAATATTACAAGACAAATACATAAAGTAGTACTTGAAAATTTTATAACTTTATTGCAGTGGAAACAGAAATAAGTTTGGTTACATCTTCAAACACCAAAACCAAGTACATAATATCAGTCTTGTACAAAAGCCATCAGAGTACATAATTTTTAAGACCGTAGTCCCACTCCGAAATGCCATATGTAAGAGAAACAAAGCTAAGCATTACTTTCAGCACTTCCAAGCACTTTAAGCAGAAAGAAATCTGAATCAAGATGCTACGTTCTCACCCTGAGAACCTGGGGGGAAAAGGAAGAAAAGAGGCGAAACAAAAAGGGTTAGACATAAAGTCGGGCGAGTCCGGTGACTTTCAGCATAAAAACAGATAACAGTATCATGACATGTAAATAAAACTAGATGAGAGATAGCAGTAACAGAAGTGGAAGGTATACTTAGGTTAATCAGAGAAAACAAAATGATATAGACCAAGCTATGCTTCTTACTTACTTTTCACTTCTCTGCACTAATACTAGTATAACGGGATTAGGTGTTACCCTAATGTCTAAACTGAAATAGAAACAGAAACAAAATGATCTCTATGGAAACAGAATGTCAGTAATGGGCGTTTACCACCCCAACAGAGACAGACGGTACAGAAATGGAATCAGAGATAGAAACAGAATATTCCCTACGGAAACAGAATGTTAGAATTAGGTGTACACTAGTGACGGGCCTTTACCACCCCAATAGATGGTACCACATAGAAACAGACAGGTGTTACCACCCCAACAGAAACAGACGGTACCCCAACAGAAACAGACAAAACTAGATGTACCCTAAATTCTATCCTAAGTGATTGACTCCCTAATACATAAATACCCCGTGTCGGCCCCACAGTAGGGTGTATCACTCCCTAAAGTGGCAACCTACAGAAAGACACAGACCTATTTACAGATGTCACGACGGTTTTACTTCCCCAGAGTAGACCGGATTCATGCACACACATGACCCGGTTGGAACGCGCCATCAACACCCCCTCGCCATTATCAGAATGGACCTCTTATAACCAATTCAGTAAGCGTGCCCTGACCCCTACCTAATGTTGGGTCACCATTTGATACCAGAAAGGGTTACTGACTGATATGGGTCCCAAACAACTGATGACACAAGTAAATACCCCTCCTAACCTTATGTCCCCAAACTAACAATTTCAGATGTATAGATTTTAGATTAACACGTTTGCAGTCTAACAGAGCAGATTTACATATTCACAGGTTTACATATTAATATAGTAGATTTACGAATTAACATGTTTATGGACTAACAGGTTCACAGATTAATGGATCAGATGTACGGATTATCAGATTTACGGATTAACAGATCAGATTTTACAGATTCAACTACAATAGGTTAAGTTTGTCGGGTCTATATACATATAACCCGCCCCATTGGTTTATTAGGATTAACTTAACCCCTCCCACTTATTCAGGCAAGTTTACTTAACCCCTACTCAATTTAACAGGTTCATGTAACCCCTACAGATTCAATTAGGTTAAGTAGTCCAAGTTGAAAAATTATTATCATTTCTGGTTAATGCACCAGACCTCTCACATTAGATTTACCACCTTTGGATGCTGGATATGCCAGGCAGTTCCGGGCGGACTTCTACCACAGGTGTAATCTAACCTCGTGTCTGAGTACTATTTCATATGTATGCACTAGGCCCCTCACATTAGATTCACCACTTGTGGTTGCTAGATATGCCGAGCGGTTCTGGGCAGACTTACATCACAAGTACAATCTAACCTCGTGCCTAGGCGCTGTTCAGTTTTAGGCATATTCATTCTTAAACAATTATTCATGTTTATCGTAGGCTTTTTCAATTACAGTATTCAGTTTCAACAGATTTCAGCAGATTAGTCAATTTAACAGATTAAACATCTCCACAAGTTACAGCAGGTTACTTAAAGTTCCATTATCATGTTCTGCTCAATCTTAGATTGAGCCTAGAGATTTACATACCCAAATTACGGTCCTGATTCACAGTATAACATTCGCCCAAGTTTTAATCAATTTTATACAACACTGATTGTTCCCCCAAAACCCCAGCCATGATTCATAATACAAGTTATGCCAAATTATAATCTTTGATTACAGTGTATGCCAATTACCCAAAATCCTAATTTAGGCGTGTTCATATTTAACAGTTATCCCTATTTCGTTATAGGATCCCAAGTCATATATCATTATACACAATAATTCCCTTCTTCCAAGTCATAAATCATCATATATAGTATGCCCCAAATTTAGGTCTTAAATTGCAACATGTGTTATGCCCCCAAATCCCATATATATAAGTTATACCGAATTATACCCAAACCACTTTTCATGGTTATTAAACATTTATGCTAAGCCTCATTTTATTACATATTCCCAACTTTTCCCAATCATTCCAACATTAGTCGTACGCAAATCTCAACGCAATATGTTAGGCTCGAAGTTAGCCTAATCTCATAAAAAAAGGAAAAGAAGAAGAGGAGAAAATCAACATCAAAATTGGCGTAAACACATAAGTAGCCATGTTAGGATTATTAACATGTCAGGATTATAATTAAATTTCAGATCTAAAGGTAACATGAACTCACCGTGGTTGGATCTAAAAATAAAAGAAATAGGTGTTGCAGTTGTAGATCTATTCTCTTTTAATCCTAATCTGACTTGAAGAAGAAGAAGGATTTATTTCAATTTAGATTTGAGCAGCATGGAGACGCCATGAATTTGTGTGGAGAAAACAACAGGTTTAGGGTCCTTTATATAGCATAAGAGTCAAGAACCGGGCCACGAATTAGTCCCGAACCAGAAAAACGAATCTGCCCAAATCTGGCAGGGGGGTCAACACCCCTATAGGGGGGGTCAACACCCATGTCGACAGCCCCTAGCGGGAAATTTCCCGCTCACCTAGTTTTGCCTGAATTTGATTTTCGAACCTGTTTTGTTAATTAATTATTATTTAATTTAATTCTACTTAACCCTTAGATCTTCTGAGCTTCATAACTTCCTCATACGGTGTCTGATTTACGTAAACTCGGACTTTATCCCAAGCAGAATTCTGAGACGGACGCGCCCGTTTCCCTTAATTCTTGTTTTAAAAATTAAGTATCCTTTAAATTGTTATTTTAATATTCTCAGAAAATACAGGGTGTTACAGAGAAATATCTGGGTAAAGATATTGAAGAGAAATTGGGAAATGATAAATTTAATTAATGAAATACTATTTAAGGGGCTCAATGATTGTTTGATGCTTTGGATGAATGTTTGTTTTTCTTCGATAGTTAAATAACCGACTTTCGAAATATTGGCTAATATCGTTGTCAATATGGAGAGCACGGTTGGATTATTATCCAAGAACCACTATGTATTGGCAGTGGCATTGCAAATCAGATTATATGAAGATAATAAAAGACAGAGTAAAGTGCAAGGGACTTTTCTATAAATCCTAGGTACAAATTGTCAAAGATGGATTAATAAAAATTGTGCCTTTGGTTTCGTTTAATCCCAGAACGAACTTGTATAGACGAATATTTGACAGAGTATTCCCAACGATCGCATACGTTGTTCTATATAAATATACATTTGGTGGTAGAGAATTTATTCTCTTAGCATAATATCTAGAATATATTTGTGCAAATCAATTAATGATTAACGAATTTGACGTTGTGGCATTCAAAATCAATGAAGATGTGGCATGTTAAAAGATAACGTGTCCTCAAGCCTCACAACCGGGAAATGGTATAAAATCGGGTAGGTCGGATGGCTAAGTGGGTAGCTCCCAATTAGGGTGTATTATCACCTGATCTAGAGAAAATCCATTTGCTTCTTTATTGTTTCGATTCAGTCCCTTTCGAGAAACGTTGTTGATCCCAACCGTTGGTGATAATACATTCGGAACACTTAACCAAAGTGAGTGGCCGGTCATGTTTAGCCTAGGTTGTAAGATGTTCTTGTTGAACCCGGTGTGTTCCTCTCTAAAGATACACTGTCGGTAGGTGGCCCCATACCTTACCAGTTGGAATCCATTCCTAATAAGCACGCGTGGTTTTGATTGTATATTATGTATGTGGAGCATGAGATGCAAGCTTTCCGATAGATTGCTATTTATTTGATCTAGACACTATTATAATATCAGAATATTATTGATTTTAAAGAAATGTTTTATGTTATCATAAGATAAAAACCATCTGTGTTTATGTGTAGATCGGACTTACGATTATTCTTCCTTTAAAAAGGATTTTTAAAAATTAAACCTAATGGTTGGAGTTTTACTGACACCAGTCCCATGAGTGACCCATAGTTTATTTTGTTTTGTTTTACCCTAAACTCTTTGGTGCCAAATTTGTGCGGGCAATTAAGTAGTTCAGGTATTTTCAGATATCCTTGGAGGAGCTTGGAGCAAGTGGCTTCAGTGTTAGATATCTAGTGTTATTTTCTGTTGTGCTGCATATGAAATGTACTCTGATAATGGTATGCATATACTATTAAAATTTTTGTATTGCAAAAGCTATTATATATATATATATATATATATATATATATATATGTTATGTTGATTCCGCTGCGATGTGATATTCTGTGTTGTTGTTTCTGTTCTTCATCTATTTTTTCTTCCTTATTCATAATGATTCGTATTTATGTGCAATTTGGGTTGGACGTATGGTGTATTTAGTCAACTCAAATAGTACGAATTTGCGGGCCATTACATGTTTCCTGCATAATATTCTGAGATTCATTTTCTGCTCACACCAAGTTGTTGTCTGACTCAAGGTTTTATGTTTTTGCTTCTTATTGTTTTAGGCACTCTTAAAAGAATCGACTAGATGGCAGGTTTTAGAGGAATATTTGTTTTTCGGAGGACAAGCTAGTTGAATCTTGGCATATTATACTATATGTATTAATTTTTTTTTCTTCCACTGAAGCTTAGGCGATGTTATTTGCTTCTGTTTCCTTTGTGTTTAGAGCATTAATGTAGCAAGGACTTGTTATATACATTCCATATGACATTCGTACTTATTGATCCTACTCTAATGATATTTCACTGGGTTATCACTCACTTAATTGTTGTATATTTAATATTTTATTTTATTCATGTACTATGTGATACATGGAATGTTATTTTGTTTTTATTTCTTCTTTGATGATCGTATTATGTCGATATGATATCTTTGTAGCACTTTATTTTGTTACTTGGAGCATGTGGTATGGAGTGATCGCCATATAATGGTTCTGAGATTTCACCCAAACAAAGTTTTCAAAAATAAAAAAGGATTTGGAAAATCTAAGCATATATGTATTCATAACAATCAGATCCAGAATTAATTTGCATGTATACATCATTATCAAACAAAAAACAACATCTATGATTGATGAGAGTACCATCTATGATTGATATTGTTAACAACCCACGGTAATTGATAAAAAGGAGAATTAAATTCGACATGATAATAAAATAAATGATTCAAAAAAGGACTATGATAACCATGCATAACCTAAAAACATATAATGAAAAGAAATGTAAGACGTGGAAAGTTACAAACATGTGAATAAGACAATATATATATATATATATATATATATATAAGCAAAATTACTTTTTAGATCATGCTTGGAGAATGCACTTTTGAAGGAAGAAGAATTCTTTGATTCTACAAATGGATCTTTAGGTCTACAATTATCTAGAGAGAACCACCTTTCCCTTTTGTTTTGTTTCTACTTTTGTTTAGAAATTTTCGAGCGATTTCCTCATGGAAATTTTGACTTCTTTAGAAGAGAAGATGAGAATGACAAACAACATGGAGAAAAATTTATTAAAGAATGAAAGAAATATAACATTCAATATATCTGAATTCCTCTCCTTTTAATAATACTTTCTTTTTCATTTAAAAACAAAAGGCCCCTCTTTTTCTTTAAAGTAAGCCCAACAACTGCATTGGGTTTTGAGCTCCAAAACATTCTAAAAACCAATTAGTGCTAATTCTATTTAAATCCAATTTAAATTTTCTATTGATATTTTACACGGATACTCGCGATGGAAACTGTTACGTAAACGTTCTTTATTAAATACTACTGGAAATTGATCAAATCAAATAAGAAACTTTTAACAAATAACATTTCACAAATATCAATAACTTAGTTTATCTAAATCCCTTTTTAGTATTTCTCTTTAAATCAAATTTAAGCATTCTACCGATATCATGTATCTATGTTCAAGTTTACAATTTTTATCTATATGATTTATTAAATGCTAATGACATTTAAACGAATTAAACAAAATTAAGCATTTAATATTTCATAAATACTATATAACTTTATTTAATTTCAACAATTAACAATCAGTTAAACCATATGGTTCATTCGAAATCTTCATCATTTCGATTGTATGGCTCGTAATTGTGAATTCGATCAATGGCCAATATTGAGCAATTTTAATATCGACATTCAGACATCACATTAGTTAGTGTTGTGACTTTTTGACTGAATTTACCGCTTAAGTATCTTTTGGATATAATCTAATTTTGTTTATTATAAGCATTACCCATTAGTGACAATACACCAATTCTCTTCGTCAAAACTATATCACGTTAGACTTGTAGAAATTAGTAATAATCAAAATTACAATATTCTCCGTATTCTATTTTATAGTCAACACAAAAAGTCTTTGCTTCGGCAATAACAATCATTATTAACCAAATTACTTTGGCCAGAGATTTTAACTTTGCATTGACTTTAGTTAATCATGATACTAATATCAGATAACTGAGGAGAAGAATCTTTTTTAATGGTGTTTCACTTCCATTACTTCTACTCTACCAACCTTTAATCATTTGATAGACCCACAATTTAACTATAATCAGTGTGTAACACCTCGTATTTTCTATGAACGTATAAGTAACAAATCGGAGAATAATTTATTTTTTAAAATAAGAATTTAGGGAAACGGGTTGTGCCATTGCGTTCGTCTTGAAATTCTGCTTGGAAATGAGTCCGAGTTTTCGAGAAACGAAGTCCGTATGAGGGAGATATGACCCTCCGAAGTTTCAGGAATTTTCAGAACCGAAAACAATTTGAAATTCGAATTCGAAATTCGAATTCAAACGCCAGCGCAGACTGGGCGGGAATTTTCCCGTCCAGGACCAGGTCGACCTGGGGTTCGACACTACGGTCGACCTCCCAAGGACCAGGTCGACCCTATGGTCGACCTGGGGGTCGACCTGGTGACAGAACTCAGTTATGAGCCTGGGTTCGTTCTGATGTATTTGGTCACGTTTTCTGCCTAGGTTCTTCCGTCTAATCCTATATAAACAGCCTCCTTGCCTCATTCTCTTTACACCATTTCATTCTCTCCTTATGCTACCTCTGAAATATTATAAATAAATAAAATAATGGCGTCGCTACTCTACTGGAATCAAAACTAGAAATAGTGCAACTTCTTCCAAATCCGAATAAGATTAAAAAGAGAACAACTGCCACTCTTCTTCTATAATCCAACCAAGGCGAGTACAGTTATTTTTAAATGTGAATTTTAATTATGATCGTGACATGGTTGTAAATCTGAATCTGAGGTTATGTAAATTCTGTTCTGTTTAGATCTATCCTATTGTAACTATTCTGTATCTCTCTTCTTTCTGTTCTATAGCCAGGCTACCACGAGCCTAAGCCAAATCTCATAAGAGATTGACACACGAATGTCAAACTTTTGGGGCAAATAATGAATGATACATAAATTGGGCATGATTGATCTATGACTGATTTTGAGGAGAGAATATAGGTTGTAGCTAGAACATAAATCTAAGACATATGGCTGGACGTGTTTAAAACATTAAGTGAATTGAGCATATGACTTGAGGCATAGAAGAATATTGGACATATGACTTGGGTTTTGGGCGTAAAGATTTAACTGCAAATAAGTAATTGATTTAGATGCATATCACATGTTGTAATTCAGGACATAAATTGGAGGCATATTATATGAGATTGTTTATGACTTAGAATATAAAGGACATAAGTTGTAATTCTAGATCTGGACATACTTTATATGTTATAGTCTGTAATTTAGAAGAAGGATAATTATTTTGTATATGACTTAGGCGTAAAGACCTATATTAAATAGGATACCCATAAATGTGAACATGCCTAAAAGTGGGTTTTGGATATGTGACATGCATTGTAATCAATGACTATATTTGGCATAGTGTGAATCATGATTAGGGCCTTTAGAGAATATTCTGAACTATGCAAGTTTAACCAAAATTTGGGCCATACGGTAAATTATGGCCATAACTTAGGCATGTAAGTTTAGGCTCATTCCATGATTAGGCAAGTTATGGGAATAAGACTTTGAGAAATGTTTAAATCTGCTAAAACTGTTATCTACTTAATATGATAAATTTGCTTAATCTGCTAGATCTGTTACCTGTTTAATTCCCTAAACTGTTAAATATGTTGAATCGCCTAATCTGCTAATTATGCCTAATCTACTAAAACTGTTGAGTTGCCTAATCTGCTAAATCTGTTGAACCGTCTGAGCTGCTAAATCTGTTGCAAAGCTGAATGATTATAATTTGTGTAGGCTCGATTTAAGATTGTGTAAAACATGTTAATTTGTTTAATCTGTTACGACTTAAAAATAAGTCAAATCTATTAAATTAACAGAATTAGTCGGATAATTGTATAATCTATAATGGAATAAATGGGTTATAATAAAAATGCTGAGACACGAGGTTAGACTCATGTTTGCGGTAGAAGCCTGCCCGGACCCAACCGGCTTAACCAGCAACCGCAAACTGCTAGTCTAATGTGAGAGGTCGTAGGCATAACTAAAATATGCTTAGACACGAGGTTAGGTTTGGCTTGTGACAGAAGTCTGCCCGGAACCGCCCGGCATATCCAGCGGCCACAAGCTACCGACCTAATGTGAGAGGTCAGTGCATTAATATTTAATTAATGCAAATCTGAGATAAATATGATGCCTAAAAAGTGTTGGGTAGATAGGGCAAAATCAACTGGATTGATGAATTGAATACAACCGTTTCATGAATCTGTAGGCCCAATACAAAATTAGACAATCTGTAAATCTGTTAAAACTGTACATCTGGTCCGTTAGTCTGAAAACCTGTTAACTTGATTTTCTGATCTGTGAACTAGTTGACTTGAACTCTGTATGTCTGAGAACTTGTAAACGAGTTAATCTGAAATCTGTTAGTCTGGGGACACAAGGTTAGGAGGGGAAATACTTGTGTCATCTGTTGTTAGGGACCCATATTAGTCAGTAACCCTATATGGTATCAAAACTATGACCCAACAGTAGGTAGGGTCCGGGCACGCTTACTGAACTAATTATAAGCGGTTCATTCTGATAATGGCGAGGGGTGTTGATGGTGCGTTCCAACCGGGTCATGTGCGTGCATGGATCCCGGTCCACCTCTGAGGATATAAGACGCCGTGACATCTGTAAATAGGTCTGTGTCATTCAAAGGTTGCCACTTTAGGGAGTGATATACCCTTCTGTGGGGCTGGCACAGGGTATTTATGTATTAGGGAGCCGATCGCTTGGGGTAGATTTAGGGTACACTTAGTTCTGTCTGTTTCCGTAGGGGTACCGTCTGTTTCTGTTGGGTGGTAACACCTGTCTATTTCCGCGTGGTACCGTCTGTTGGGGTGGTAAAGGCCCATTTACTAGTGTACACCTAATTCTAACATTCTGTTTATGTTGGTAACATTCTGTTTCCGTCTTTGATTCCGTTCATGTACCTTCTGTCTGTTGGGGTGGTAAAGGCCCATTACTGGCATTATGTTTCTGTATAAATTATTCCGGTCCGTTTCTGTTTCAGTTAGACACTAGGGTAACACCTAATCCTGTTATACTAGTATTAGTGCAGAGAAGTAAAACATAAGTAAGAAGCATAACTTTGGCTATATCATTCCGTTTCTCCTGTTTATCTTAAGTATACCAGTTAGTCCTGTTGTTTTTGTCTCTTATCCAGCTTTATTTTCATGTCATGATATTATTATCTGTTCATATGCTGAAAGTCACTGGACTTGCCAGACTTTATGTCTGACCTTGCTTGTTTTCGCCCCTTCTCTTTCGTTTCTCCCTCCCCCCCCCCCTCTCCCACAGGTTTGTAGAGTGGAAATCTAGGAGCTTGATTCGGATCTCCTCTGCTTGAAGTATCGTCTGGCTTTGGCATGGCAGTTTATGTTGGGGATTATGATTTTAAAAACTATGCATTCTGAAGGCTTTTGTACAAGATTGATATTTTGTACTTGAATTCTGATATTGTGATTTGAAAAGATGTAACGAAACTTACTTCAGTTTCTGTTGTAATAAAGATATAAATTTTTCAAGTACTGTTTTATCTGTCTTGTAAATTTCTGTTCTGTCTACTAAAATGCTCCATCAAAGTTAAGGCATTCCCTTTGTGAGTGACGTTAACGGGGGTGGGGAGTTACACTTGGTATCAGAGCTGAAGGTTACCAGACTTGATAAAAAGCTTTTGAAAAACTATTTTCAAAAAGGTTTTAAAAGAAAGTATTTTCAAAAAGGAAAGGCTATTTTGAAAAACATAATCCCCAAAGCCATAGCCTATCTTTCTATCCTTTGTTTTGAATATTTCTTTTTTCTTTCATTTCAGCTTGTCTGGGGATCTTAAACTTCCAGAGGGTGTGCCAATACCTGGCTGGTTCAGGAGGTACTTAGAGGTTAGGGCCAACGATGCAGGCCGAGCAGATATTCCTCCTCCAGCCGCAGCGATTCCCCCTCCTCCGCCCCTCCTCGTGAAATTGCTTTCTCAAAGATCTGTAAAGATTTTAGGGCCATGGGTGGAAAGGATTTCAAAGGAACTGAATCATTCGTAGAAGCGAGGAACTGGCTCAAAGAAACCGAGGATCTGTTCGTTATCTTCGAGGTGGACGATAGGCATAAGGTACAGTTGGCGGTATGGTTGCTCAAAGATGAAGCTTCCGATTGGTGGGAAGTCACTAACGCCGAGAGGTCGGTTGAAACATGGATGGATTTCAGAACAAGGTTTGAGACGAAATTCCTCTCGCAAGCTGAACGAAGTCTACAACTTGAAAAGTTCTTATCTCTTAAGCAAGGAAGCATGATGGTCAAGGAATACGTCAACCAGTTCAACCAACTGGCTAGGTTCGGACTAGATTTAGTCAACACCCAGCATAAAAAGGCTCTCCGCTTTGTTAAAGGATTGAAAGAGCCACTGCACATCCTATCCATGACCCATGTACCCATGGGAGCGACTTACGAGAGATTGGTGGACATGGCACTACTACATGAGGGAGACAAGGGCAAGAAAGGGGCAAAGAAGGAAGAACCACAGAACAAGAAAGCATGGCCCAAAAAGGAAACACAAAAGAAGGATGAGAAGTCTGAAGATAAGAAGGAGAAAAAGTGCTTTACCTGTGGAAGCACGACTCATCTAAACAAGGATTGCAGAAAAAGAAAGGGCACTTGCTTCAACTGTGGTGAGATGGGACACTTCACTAGGGACTGCCTAAAGAAACGAGGGCAAGGGCAGAGGGCAGGACCAACTTCTGGAGGGCAGGCGAACACTCTCGAGGTTAGTGGGTAGGATAGAAATAAGGAAACTTTCTGTAGGAGGTTTAATTTCTTTATCTGGTTGTTGGGTTAAAGCTCTTTTTTTATTCTGGCATTTTTCTGTAATCGTTACTCTACACTTTAATATTAGTATTGTTTCTGATTCCGCTGTAGACCCAGACCCAATGAGGGTTACGACTCATCTGTTTGTAATAAGTTGGGGTTTCTGAGCATCTGTGTTGGGCGTGAAGCATACATTCTGAGTTTTTATCATGCTTAGTTTCCTAAGAATCATTTGGTAATCTGATCTATATCAGTAGTCTGTAGGTTTCTGAAAAGGATAGGAGTTTTTACTCGAAGCGTGAAATAGATTTCCTATTTGGCATTGTTTAATGAGAGTAATTCATTAGGTGTCAATCTGATGTTGATTTCGGTCTTCGGGGTTGATACTTAGAGATTATTCTCTTAACCAATGTCTAATAGGAACGGGGCTCTTGTTTTAATCATACTTGCTTCTATCACACAGTTGTATCATATCGATCGAATCTTCGACCTTTAGGTAGAAACTAATAGATGTAAACATGTGTTTGAGACATGTTATGTTTGATGGTTGCAAGTGAATGCAAGTGGTTGCTAGTGGTTGCTTGTGGATGCATATACACACGCTAGGCACTAGATCGGCTCGAAAAACACTCTTATACTGCATATGGATGTGTGAGCATTTTAAATTTTTGTGGATGCAAAATGATTGACTCAACACATGGATGTTGCATATGACTGAATGGTTGCGCACTCATATAGAAATGATATGTATCAAATAGGAAAATTGCATACATGTTGGACTCATGGCACTAGCATAATCCGCATTAAGGAGGTCAACTGAATCAGTGGACCGCCTGATCTTTGCATTAGATAAGGAACATATACACACACTTTTGCATATGTTCATACAACATTAGAAGTTTCTAAGGACAATGGACGCTAGTGATTGATGAATGAGTAGATGGATGTTGGATGGTACGATGCATTCTTCTTAACTTGAAGATTTCGGGGACGAAATCCTTTAAGGAGGGGAGAACGTAACACCCCGTATTTTCTGCGAACATATAAGTAACAAATCGGAGAATAATTAATTTTTAAAATAAGAATCAAGGGAAATGGGTTGCATCATTGCGTTCGTCTCAAAATTCTACTTGGAAACGAGTCCGAGTTTTCGAGAAACGGAGTCTGTATGAGGGAGATATACCCTCCGTAGTTTCAGAAATTTTCAGAACCGAAAACAATTCGAAATTCGAATTCAAACGCCAGCGCAGACTGGACGGGAATTTTCCCGACCAGGACCAGGTCGACCTGGGGGTCGACACTATGGTCGACCTCCCAGGGACCAGGTCGACCCAATGGTCGACCTGGGGGTCGACCTGGTGACAGAACCCAGTTTTGAGCATGGATTCGTTCTGATGTATTTGGTCACGTTTTCTACCTAGGTTCGTCCGCCTAATCCTATATAAACCGCCTCCTAGCCTCATTCTCTTTACACCATTTCATTCTCTCCTTATGCTGCCTCTGACATATTATAAATAAATAAAATAATTGCGTCGCTACTCTACTGGAATCAAAACTAGAAATAGTGCAACTTCTTCCAAATCCGAATAAGATTAAAAAGAGAACAACTGCCACTCTTCTTCTATAATCCAACCAAGGAAAGTACAGTTATTTTTAGATGTGAATTTTAATTATGATCGTGACATGGTTGTAAATCTGAATCTGAGGTTATGTAAATTCTGTTCTGTTTAGATCTATCCTATTGTAACTATTCTGTATCTCTCTTCTTTCTGTTCTATAGGCAGGCTACCACGAGCCTGAGCCAAATCTCATAAGAGATTGACGCACGAATGTCAAACTTTTGGGGCAAATAATGAATGATACATAAATTGGGCATGACTGATCTATGACTGATTTTGAGGAGAGAATATAGGCTGTTGCTAGAACATAAATCTGGGACATATGGCTGGACATGTTTAAAACATTAAGTGTATTGAACATATGACTTGAGGCATAGAAGAATATTGGACATATGACTTGGGTTTTGGGCGTAAAGATTTAACTGTAAATAAGTAATTGATTTAGATGCATAGCACATGTTGTAATTCAGGACATAAATTGGAGGCATATTATATGAGAATGTTTATGACTTAGAATATAAAGGACATAAGTTGTAATTCTAGATCTGGACATACTTTATATGTTATAGTCTGTAATTTAGAAGAAGAATAATTATTTTGTATATGACTTAGGCGTAAAGACCTATATTAAATAGGATACCCATTAATGTGAACACGCCTAAAAGTGGGTTTTGGATATGTGACATGCATTGTAATCAATGACTATATTTGGCATAGTGTGAATCATGATTAAGGCCTTTAGAGAATATTCTGAACTATGCAAGTTTAACCAAAATTTGGGACATATGGTAAATTATGGCCATAACTTAGGCATGTAAGTTTAGGCTCATTCCATGATTAGGCAAGTTATGGGAATAAGACTTTGAGAAATGTTTAAATCTGCTAAAACAATTATCTGCTTAATAAGATAAATTTGCCTAATCTGTTAGATCTGTTACCTGTTTAATTGCCTAAACTGTTAAATATGTTGAATCGCCTAATCTGCTAATTATGCCTAATCTGCTAAAACTGTTGAGTTGCCTAATCTGCTAAATCTGTTGAACCGTCTGAGCTGCTAAATCTGTTAAATCTGTTGCAAAGCTGAAAGATTGTAATTTGTGTAGGCTCGATTTAAGATTGTGTAAAACATGTTAATTTGTTTAATCTGCTGCGACTTGAAAAGAAGTCAAATCTGTTAAATTAACAGAATTAGTCGGATAATTGTATAATCTATAATGGTATAAATGGGTTATAATAAAAATGCTGAGACACGAGGTTAGACTCATGTTTGCAGTAGAAGCCTGCCCGGACCCAACCGGCTTAACCAGCAACCGCAAACTGCTAGTCTAATGTGAGAGATCGTAGGCATAACTAAAATATGCTTAGACACGAGGTTAGGTCTGGCTTGTGGCAGAAGTCTCCCCGGGACCGCCCGACATATCCAACGACCACAAGCTACCGACCTAATGTGAGAGGTCTGTGCATTAATATTTAATTAATGCAAATCTGAGATAAATTTGATGTCTAAAACGTGTTGGGTAGACAGGGCTAAATCAACTGGACTGATGAATTGAATAAAACTGTTTCATGAATCTGTAGGCCCAATACAAAGTTAGACAATCTGTAAATTTGTTAAAACTGTACATCTGATCCGTTAGTCTGAAAGCCTGTTAACCTGATTTTCTGATCTGTGAACTAGTTGACTTGAACTCTGTATGTCTGAGAACTTGTAAACGAGTTAATCTGAAATCTATTAGTCTGGGGACACAAGGTTAGGAGGGGATATACTTGTGTCATCTGTTGTTTGGGACCCATATTAGTCAGTAACCCTTTCTGGTATCAAAACTATGACCCAACAGTAGGTAGGGTCCATGCACGCTTACTGAACTAATTATAAGCGGTTCATTCTGATAATGGCGAGGGGTGTTGATGGTGCGTTCCAACCGGGTCATGTGCGTGCATGGATCCCGGTCCGCCTCTGAGGATATAAGACTCCGTGACATCTGTAAATAGGTCTGTGTCATTCAACGGTTGCCACTTTAGGGAGTGATAGACCTTTCTGTGGGGCTGACACAGGGTATTTATGTATTAGGGAGCCGATCGCTTGGGGTAGATTTAGGGTACACTTAGTTCTGTCTGTTTCCGTTAGGATACCGTCTATTTCTATTAGGTGGTAACTTCTATCTGTTTCTGCGTGGTACCGTCTGTTGGGGTGGTAAAGGCCCATTTACTAGTGTACACCTAATTCTAACATTCTGTTTACGTAGATATCACCGTTCATGTACCTTCTGTCTGTTGGGGTGGTTTTACTGGCACTCTGTTTCTGTATAAATTATTATGCTCCGTTTCTGTTTCAGTTAGACACTAGGGTAACACCTAATCCTGTTATACTAGTATTAGTGCAGAGAAGTAAAACATAAGTAAGAAGCATAACTTGGGCTATATCATTCCGTTTCTTCTGTTTATCTTAAGTATACCAGTTAGTCCTATTGTTGTTGTCTCTTATCCAGCTTTATTTTCATGTCATGATATTATTATATGTTCATATGCTGAAAGTCACTGGACTTGCCAGACTTTATATCTGACCTTGCTTGTTTTCGCCCCTTCTCTTTCGTTTCTAACCCCCCCCCCCTCGGTTTGTAGAGTGGAAATCTAGGAGCTTGATTCAGATCTCCTCTGCTTGAAGTATTGTCTGGCTTTGGCATGGCAGTTTATGTTGGGGATTATGATTTTAAAAACTATGCATTCTGAAGGCTTTTGTACAAGACTGATATTTTTTACTTGAATTCTGATATTGTGATTTGAAAAGATGTAACCAAACTTACTTCGGTTTCTGTTGTAATAAAGCTATAAATTTTTCAAGTACTGTTTTATCTGTCTTGTAAATTTCTGTTCTGTCTACTAAAACGCTCCATCAAAGTTAAGGCATTCCCTTTGTGAGTGACCTTAACGGAGGTGGGGTGTTGTTACACAGTGCATTGCTTTCATTTTGAAAATAATATCATTTTCAAGTCAAGAATGTATAATTTAGTTACTTCTATATTTTCAGTTTGACCTTGGTTGTGTTAACCAACAAAAACTATCGGTTAAGTCATTTCATAATTATCCAATAAGTATCAGTACTTAACCCTTGTTAGTCCAACAATCATGAGCATTACATTGTCCAGCATTTAGAGAGAATTACACATACATATTTATAACTATTTGTAACTATTGTCACAGACACATCATTTATAGACTTTTTAACAGATATATACACATAAATTAAATATTACTTGTTCATGATATTTTATAACAAGTATATATGAGAAAGGAAATAGCTTTTATTTTGGAAAAGATTGGTTATCGAGTTAAGTTTATGTAAAAAATTACGTAATCGCCTCTAGTGGAAATAACAAAATTTTGTTAGGGCAAGTTGCATGTATCCTCGTGATCTAAAAGCCATGCTTGCATATCTCTCCTTTTTAGCTCTCTCCTACCTAGTAGTTTGATATTTTCCTGGCACTATATCAAGCCTCTGATGTTGCTGCGCTACCAATTGTCACAAGTATAAATACTGAATCACACCTAATATCTGGTCATAAAAAGAAGGACACTACTAATAGAAAGCAAGTACAATATATGTTGTGTCGATGCATCAAAAGTGGATTACACAAGTTTTACATTGGGTTTTGCATTAGACCACTTGAATCAGGTGGCGAAAAACTTCATCGGTTGGTTTTTGCTCATGTTCTGATTCAGTTTGTAAACTCCTTAATGCATTGGCATATGATTCACTAGTTTATAATGGGATACCTGCCTACGGCTCAATGGGAGTCGCCGAACCCGTTGGAATTTGAAGATTTTTTTTTTTAGCTAAAAGTTTTGCTTGTCTGCTTTTTCTGCTTTTACATTACTGCTCATATCCCCCCAATATAGGTACCTAACGCTAACATTCCTCTTTCTAAAAACATCCATACCAAAAAAAAGAAAAAAAAATCAATTGGTTTAAATTGCATTTTCTCTCTCATCTTTTCACAATATTTCATAACCATCAAGTAAGAATAGTTTTAATTTATATTTATGTACTTGGCATAAATTATATTAAAATTTTAGCATGATAAATCTTTTAACCTTATTTGTATATTTCATACTCATAGTGGCGGCTCTAAGCAGCAGTAAAAATGGGTTGCCCTAGGCGATGGTAATTGGGAATGAGCAAAAAATAGTTTCTCTAGACTCAAGAAAATGAAATGTGGAAAAATTGGAACAACCTACAAATCAAGGCTGGTTCAGTATACCAGGATCAAACTGCGAACCTTCCTCACTATGAGCACTTGCACTACCACCAAGACAAATCATTCTTTGCTTATTTTTGCATGTCAAAGCTAATTATTTAAAATATGTTATTCTAACTGTCACCAGAATTAGCATTGGCCGCTTCCCTGTCAAGGTGGTTGCCTCAGGCGGCCGCCTGCTCAGACTGGCCCCTGAGTCGGCCCTGCATACTCAACATTAATGCTAATAAATGGTTTAGCACTTTCAAAATTCGCAGTCGCGGAAAATTTTCTTGTAAAGAATCTTGATTAGGGATGATATTTCGAAAAAAAATAATATGATAACATTTCGAGAATTATGTTACCGATGACACTATTTATCGTTTATATCAAACGCTAATATACATATTCTTGTTCTACAATGCCTTCAGTACTAATACAACGTATGATTTTTTAGAAAGTAAAAGTTTATGCTCATACTGTAACACCCCACTCCCGCTATGATCACTCACTAAGGGAATGCCATAGCATCGGTGGAGTATTTTAGTGAATATAGAACAGAAAAATTACAACAAGACAGATATAAATAGTACTTGAAATTTTAAAACATCATCTCATAACAGCGGAAGTAAAACATGTCTGGTTACATCATAAACCCATAATAAAAGTCAAGTACAATATCCATCAAAATAAAGAAATACATAATCCCACTCTCATACAATAGCCAAAACAAAAGAAAAGATAACTGGATAACTGGAGCTTTACATCTATCCAAGCTCCTAAAGACTGGAACCGCAATCCGATCAAGCTCCACTACTGCTAGGATCCACCACAGGACCTGAGGGTTGGGAAAAAGATAAAAACAACGGGGTCAGACATAAGTCTGAGTGAGTCCTATAACTTTAACAATACAATCGTTAAAGTAACCAGAGAAGACATGAATTGATATACGGTAACATATAGGGATGAATAGCTACCCTAAGCAATCAACTAGACTAAGATAAAGGACAAAGACGCATCTACCCTTCCTAAGGTAAATTACTAAACTGCACCACACCAGTCGTTCCTAACTTAAAGGTTGATCCCACCTAAGGACTTATAGAATTACTTTAATAATACTTGCGTACCCCTAGGTGACCAAGTAGGCGCCACGGGGCCCTACAATCCACCAGGTGTACACACTACTCCCCATTCGATCGGCTCCCTAACGTAGATACCCGTGCTGGCCCCACCTTGGGGTGTACCATTCCCCAACGTGGCAACCCGATATAATCAACGGTGCACGGCTTATATCTACACGATGCAACAACGGCTTATCTACCAACCCGGGCCCATTCACGCATATGAAGCCCGTTGGACTTGCGTTGCCACCGCTAACCCGTTTTGGCCTCTTATAATCAAGCCCAATATGCGTGTCCCGTCACTCGACATGGGTCGAGCCTACAAAGATACGTTTGGGATATTGGTTGAAATGGGCCCCCACAAGCTACCCACTTAAGCTTGTCCAATATCTAGTGTATCCCTCTTAACCCTTTAATCATGTTTAATTACATGTTTCTCTTGGTTAAGTATTCTAATCGTATTTTCTATTGCCACTCAAGGCAACCCACTTAAGATTCCACATGCCACCCAAGGCACCCACTTAACCCCTCATGTCCCACTACATGCTATAATGGTTAAGTGTTTCTTAATTAATTAAGACCGTGATCTCCCGTAAAGACCTCCCACATTAGACTGACTGTTATGACCGCCTGGTTAAGCCGGTAGAATCCGGGCAGTCTTACGTCATAACAGAGTCTAACCTCGTGTCTTTACCTTAATCACGTATTTAATTTATGGCCAAGACCTCTCACATTGGGCTGACATTTGTAGCAACTGGTTAAGCCGGTCGGGTCCGGGCAGTTTTACACTACAAATGAGTCCAACCTCGTGTCTTAGTCAATTAATTACACCTAATTAATCACCCTCATAATTTTATATTAATTATCCCTAATTAATCAAGTTTTTCTTAACATGGGTAGACCTAACTCAATAGGTAAATTCCCATGGGGTAGACCTAACTCAATAGGTAAATTCCCAACACATAGTATGGGTACACCTAACTAAATAGGCAAATTCCCATACTATGTTCATTTATTTTATATTATGCATAATTAAATTAATTTCACCCAATCTTATTAACCTATGCATTTAATTACCCCATCGTTCCCACGTAATTTCGTTCTCATGATATAACACATATAAAAGGTGTCAACTTGCATATGAATGAACATGTTTCAAAGGTGCCATCTTGCATATTAACAAACACATAACTTGCACATGCACTTGCATAACATGTCACATAACTTGCATATAATATGTCACATAACTTACATATTCACTTGCATAACAAACTTGCATATTAACTCATAGACTTGCATAATGTGTCATCATGAACTTGCATATTAACAAACATATAACTTGCATATTTACATACATGTAACTTGCATATTAACAAACATGTAACTTGCATATTAATAAACATGTAACTTGCATATTTACTTACATGTAACTTGCATATTGACAAACATGTAACTTGCATATTAACAAACATGTAACTTGCATATTAACAAACATGTAACTTGCATATTAACAAACATGTAACTTGCATATTAACAAACATGTAACTTGCATATTAACAAACATGTAACTTGCATATTAACAAACATGTAACTTGCATAGCATATCACCATGAACTTGCATAATATGCATATGATTACATAGCCCACAACTTGCATATTTAGCATCATGCAAACATAACATACATCATATTAAACTTGCATAAACTTACATACTCAACATGCATAAACATACATACTCAACATGCATAAACATAAGATTAATGCTAACATCATATCATATGATTCAAAGCTCATTAATCCACATACAAAACCATAAATCTCATCACATCTCATCTAATTAGTTTACCAAAAGATCATCAAAGTGATAGAAACTCACAACTAGCAACTTTGCACACCAAATAAAGAAGATTAAGATGCTAAGAAGAGATTAGAGGTTGATTTGAGAGTGATTAGCATGCAACCCTCTTCATAGAATTAGTGGAGGCCATGAGAGCTAGCATTTTGCCATAGTTTAGTTACTAGGTTTAATTTATGAATGAATTAGGGTAGGGTTAGGGTCTTATTTATAGGATTAGAAAGTGTTTTAGGCCCTTAGATTAACCCTAGATTCAATCCAAGCCATCAAAGCATGTCTTGGGGAAGAAGTCAAGTGTAGGAACCATCTAGGGCCTTTAGATTAAAGATGGACCATGAGAACCATTCAAATGCAAAATCTGCACTTGAGCGAATCGGCCCACGGGTTGACAGCCAAAGACCCTGGATTAACCCCTAGTCGACCCAGCGGGCTTGGGTCGACTTCAAAAATCGGCCGGTTCGGTTATTCCCCTCTCCCAATTCGCTGTTTTGAGCATTTTTGCATATTTATTTATTAAATTTTCAATTATATATATATATATATATATCAATATATATATATATATATATCTACACAACCCATTTCACTTAATTAAGTATACTTTAATTTGGGAATTTTCGTGAAACTTCGCGAGGCCATATCTTGGTCATACGGACTCCGATTTTCGAAAACTCGGACTCTATTTCGCGTATTTTTCCGAGACGAACACAATGGCATAGCCCGTTTCCCTTGATTCCCATTTTAGAATTAAATTCTGCCTCGATTTATGTTATTACAGGTTATTGAAAATACGGGTTGTTACATTCTCCCCTCCTTAAAGGATTTCGTCCCCGAAATCTTCAAGTTAGGAAGAACGTATCCTACCATCCAATCATCCATCTACTCAAAGCATCATCCACGAGCAATCATTGTCCTTACAAGATTCTAAATGCTGGATGGATATATGCAAAAGTGTGTGTATATGTACTTACCTAATGCGAAAATCAGGCGGTTACTGATACAGTAAACCTCCTTAATGCAAACCATGATAGTGCCATGCATCCAATATGTATGCGAAACCCTATTGACACATACAAATTTCTACATGCGTGCACAACCATACACAAAAATGCATCATCCATATGATAACACAGCCATGATACATCCATCAATTCTATCTACCACATCCATTTATGCAATATGCAATATGAAGTGTCTGAGCCGATCTAGTGCCTAATGTGTGTGTATATGCATCCACGAGCAACCACTAGCAATCAATTGCATCCACATGCATCCATCAACCATAACATGTTTCAAACACATGTTTCAACCATAGGTTTTACCCTATCTAAAGGTCATAGGTACTAGCAAGAGGATATACTAAAGATAAGATAAGTACTAGACAAGCGATAAAGGAGAAGCTAAAAGACATACTCTCAAAAAGAAATGGATACAAAGAACGCATCTTTGCTTCCGTCTCCCAAGTAGCATTGCTTTCGTCATCTCCCCATTGCACTTTAACTAGCTGAACTTCTCTGTTCCTCAACTTCCTAGTTTCTGACCCAAGGATGCGAGTAGGAGCTCGTCGAATCGTCGCATCACGCTCTACCTCTACATCTCTAAGCAAGCTCGGCTCTACCACCTCCGCGGTCTCATGTAAGCACTTCCTCAAATGTGATACATGGAATACATCATGAACACCACTAAGTCTGTCGGGCAACTCCACCCTATATGCCATCCGTCCAATCCTTTCCTTAATAGGAAACGGCCCAACAAATCTCGGTGCTAACTTCCCTACGGACCCAAAGCGAACAACATTTCTCAATGGAGATACTTTGACAAAAACCATGTCCCCAACCTCAAACTCAAGATCCGTCCTTCTCCGATCCGCATAAGATTTCTGTCTATCTTGCGCTGCTTTCATCATTTTTCGAATTAAATCAATCTTCTCTGAAGTCTCTCTAACCATATCCGGCCCAAGCAAGATCTTATCCGTAGATTCCCACCAACATGTAGGAGATCGACAAGGCCTTCCATAAAGAGCTTCGAAAGGAGCCATACCAATACTGGACTGAAAGCTGTTATTATATGCGAACTCCACCAAAGGAAGATGTTCTTCCCATGTACCTCCAAAATCCAAGATACAAAGCCTCAAAAGATCTTCTAAGATACGGTTCACCCTCTCGGTCTGACCGTCCGTCTGAGGATGATATGCGGTGCTCAAACACAACTGAGTCCCTACCGCCTCTTGCAAACTTCTCCACCGGGATGAATAGTCATTCTTGAACGATGTGCATCATCCAAAATAGCCTTCTTCAAACCCTCATCTTGCGGTACACAAAGTCTACCGTCTCTATGCAACCATCCCTTATCATCTATGGTGTATCTACCCAAATGGCTGGACGACTCCCCTCTTATAAGCTTCTCTACCAACACAACCAACTGTGGGTCGTCTCGCTGAGCCTCGCCAATCCGTCTCAAAAGAGTAGGTCTAACCTCCAAGGATGCCAACAAACCAGGTACAAAATCAACAGAAGGTCTGAAGTCAAACAAAGAAAGAAACTCCAAGCTTCGTCGTTCCACGAACAATGGACTCAAAGATAGCCTTTTTCTACTTAAGGCGTCTGCCACCACGTTACCCTTACCAGGGGTATACGCTATCTCGAAATCATAGGATGCTAAGAACTCCATCCACCTTTGCTGTCTTAAGTTTAAATCCTTCTGAGAGAATAAGTACTTCAATGATTTATGGTCGGTGAACAACTCGAATCTCTCACCAAGAAGATAATGGCGCCAAGACTTAAGTGCGAAAACAATCGCGGCCAACTCTAGATCATGGGTAGGGTAATTCTTCTCATGCACTCTCAATTGTCTCCCTCCATAGGCTATTACCCTTCCCTCCTGCATCAAGACTGCGCCTAATCCTGTTCCACAAGCATCGGTATAAACAACAAACGGCTTACTCCCATCTGGAAGCACTAAAACTGGAGCGGTGGTCAAAGCTCTCTTTAACCGTCGGAAAGCATCATCACAATCTACATCCCATGAGAAAACCAGATTCTTCTTCGTCAAGCGGGTTAATGGGGCTGATATCTTCGCGAAGTCTTTGATGAACTTCCTATAATATCCTGCCAACCCCAAGAAACTTCTTACCTCGGTAGCATTTCTAGGAACTTTCCAATCCTGGATAGATACTATCTTTGCGGGATCCACAGCTATCCCTTCCTTAGAGACCACATGCCCTAAGAATCGCACTTCTCTTCTCCAAAAATGGCATTTAGAGAATTTAGCTTTAAGACTATGCGCTCGAAGAGTCTCCAACACTTCCTTGAGATGTAAGGCATGCTCTTCTTCATTCTTGGAAAAGACCAAGATGTCATCCACAAAAACTACTACAAACTTATTCAGATACTCTCTGAACACTCTACTCATGAGATCAACAAAGTATGCGGGGGCGTTTGTCAACCCAAATGGCATCACTAGCCACTCATAAAAACCATCCGGAGTCCGGAAAGCAGTCTTCTCTATACTGTCCTCCGCCACTCTTAACTGATGAAACCCTGTAGCTAAGTCCATCTGCGAAAATACTGACGCGCCAACCAACTGATCAAAGAGATCATCTATCCTCGGCAATGGGTGTCTATTCTTCTTCGTGAGCTTATTAAGTTCCCTATAATCCACACAAAGTCTGAGGGACCCATCCGCCTTCGTGGCAAACACTACTGGAGCTCCCCACTCCGATGTACTTCGCCTTATGAACCCCTTCTCAAGCAACTCCCCTACTTGCTTATGAAGTTCTCTTCTCTCACGAGGAGCCATGTGGCGTACTGGCAAAGACACTGGTTTGGCATTATCCACCAAATAAATTCGGAAATCTATCTCCCGCTTCGGAGGCAAACCCTTTACTTCTTCAAACACATCCGGATATTCCCGGACTACTCTGACAGAACACAAACTTTCGACCGAAGCATCGAGCGATTCAAGATAACTTAGCAAAACAGATTCCATGGGATTGCAAGAGATCTCGAGAGTGTTACCCAAGCGGGTCATGAGCCTGACAACTCTCCTTTCGCAATCAAGAATGGCACCATTACTGGATAACCAGTCCATGCCCAAGATCAACCCATAGCCCGTGAAGCCCAATACAAAAGCATCACATCTAAACTCAACGCTAAGTATAGAAATCTTCAAACCCAAACATATCATAGACAGATATATGGAGCCCCCAATTGGGTTTGAGACAACCAAGGGATCATCAACTAGACTGGTGTCTAAGTGCAGTGACTCAACTAACGATGATGAGATAAAAGAATGCGATGCGCCAGAGTCAAACAAAGTACGAACTGGATGATCAAACAGAAAAACCAGACTTTCAACGGAAATAGTTCTACCTCTCTGCTGAATCGGTGGAACTGAGAGAACCTGAACTTGCCCCCCTGACTGAGGTGGTGCTATAAGAGCTTGCACCTGGCCTCCTGAGGTAGACCCCGTCTTCTGCCCCTTCTTTGGGCAGTTTTTCACAAGATGCCCTGCTTCACCACAATGAAAGCAACCGGTCTTCTTCTTTTTGCGACAATCCTTACTAAGGTGTCCTGGTGTTCCACAATTGAAGCACTTCTTCTTTGTCTTCTTCTTGTCACCATTGCCTTTTCCACCCTTGCCTTGTTGTTGTTGTTGCGGTTTCTTCTGATCCCCCTTTTTCTCTGGTGCCTTAGAATTCTTATCATCCTCATGCATAAGTGCCATGTAGACAAGCTTCTCAAAGGTGGCTCCCATAGGAATGTGAGTCATAGCTATTCCTTGCAATGGTTCGTTCAAGCCTCTAACGAACCTCAAAGCCTTCTTCTCCGGTGTATTCACCAACTCTATGCCAAACCTTGCTAATTGATTGAATTTGTTGACATATTCTTTCACCGTGAGATTCCCTTGCTTCAAATTCAAGAACTTCTCCATAAACAGATTCTCTTCCGCCCTTGAGAGAAACTTAGCCCCAAACCTTTGCTTAAAATCTGCCCAAGAGTCAACAGGGCGTTCTCCATTAGTGACCTCCCACCAGAATGAGGCCTCTCCCTTCATTAACCAAGCCGCCAACTTGACTTTCTTTCCCTCTTCCACTTCAAAGATATCTAGCAACTCTTCCACTTCCTTAAGCCAATCTCTAGCCTCTACGAAGGTCTCTGAACCTAGAAAAGGTTTTCCTCCTATCGCCTTGAACTCCTTGCAAACCTTAGCAAAATTATCCACTCTAGGCTGAGGAGGAGGAGCGGTTGTCTCTGGTGTAGTAGCATTGGCTGGACCCGCAGCCGCGGCCCTAGCCTCTTGCAACCTCCTATACCATAGTGGTATAACTAAACCCTCCGGGATGTTAAGATCTTCAGCCATGCTGAAACGAAAGAGGAAAGATTCAAAAAGGAGATTCCGAAAGATAACGATATGGCTATTGGGGATTATGCTTTTCTTTTTCAAAAACTTTTCCTTTTAAAGACATGTTTTTTTTTGAAAATACTTTCTTCGAAAATACTCTTAGAAAATAGTTTTTTTTTTTTTTTTTTTCAAAAATTTTATCTGTTCTGGTAACCTTAAGCTCTGATACCACGTGTAACACCCCACTCCCGCTATGATCACTCACTAAGGGAATGCCATAGCATCGGTGGAGTATTTTAGTGAATATAGAACAGAAAAATTACAACAAGACAGATATAAATAGTACTTGAAATTTTAAAACATCATCTCATAACAGCGGAAGTAAAACATGTCTGGTTACATCATAAACCCATAATAAAAGTCAAGTACAATATCCATCAAAATAAAGAAATACATAATCCCACTCTCATACAATAGCCAAAACAAAAGAAAAGATAACTGGATAACTGGAGCTTTACATCTATCCAAGCTCCTAAAGACTGGAACCGCAATCCGATCAAGCTCCACTACTGCTAGGATCCACCACAGGACCTGAGGGTTGGGAAAAAGATAAAAACAACGGGGTCAGACATAAGTCTGAGTGAGTCCTATAACTTTAACAATACAATCGTTAAAGTAACCAGAGAAGACATGAATTGATATACGGTAACATATAGGGATGAATAGCTACCCTAAGCAATCAACTAGACTAAGATAAAGGACAAAGACGCATCTACCCTTCCTAAGGTAAATTACTAAACTGCACCACACCAGTCGTTCCTAACTTAAAGGTTGATCCCACCTAAGGACTTATAGAATTACTTTAATAATACTTGCGTACCCCTAGGTGACCAAGTAGGCGCCACGGGGCCCTACAATCCACCAGGTGTACACACTACTCCCCATTCGATCGGCTCCCTAACGTAGATACCCGTGCTGGCCCCACCTTGGGGTGTACCATTCCCCAACGTGGCAACCCGATATAATCAACGGTGCACGGCTTATATCTACACGATGCAACAACGGCTTATCTACCAACCCGGGCCCATTCACGCATATGAAGCCCGTTGGACTTGCGTTGCCACCGCTAACCCGTTTTGGCCTCTTATAATCAAGCCCAATATGCGTGTCCCGTCACTCGACATGGGTCGAGCCTACAAAGATACGTTTGGGATATTGGTTGAAATGGGCCCCCACAAGCTACCCACTTAAGCTTGTCCAATATCTAGTGTATCCCTCTTAACCCTTTAATCATGTTTAATTACATGTTTCTCTTGGTTAAGTATTCTAATCGTATTTTCTATTGCCACTCAAGGCAACCCACTTAAGATTCCACATGCCACCCAAGGCACCCACTTAACCCCTCATGTCCCACTACATGCTATAATGGTTAAGTGTTTCTTAATTAATTAAGACCGTGATCTCCCGTAAAGACCTCCCACATTAGACTGACTGTTATGACCGCCTGGTTAAGCCGGTAGAATCCGGGCAGTCTTACGTCATAACAGAGTCTAACCTCGTGTCTTTACCTTAATCACGTATTTAATTTATGGCCAAGACCTCTCACATTGGGCTGACATTTGTAGCAACTGGTTAAGCCGGTCGGGTCCGGGCAGTTTTACACTACAAATGAGTCCAACCTCGTGTCTTAGTCAATTAATTACACCTAATTAATCACCCTCATAATTTTATATTAATTATCCCTAATTAATCAAGTTTTTCTTAACATGGGTAGACCTAACTCAATAGGTAAATTCCCATGGGGTAGACCTAACTCAATAGGTAAATTCCCAACACATAGTATGGGTACACCTAACTAAATAGGCAAATTCCCATACTATGTTCATTTATTTTATATTATGCATAATTAAATTAATTTCACCCAATCTTATTAACCTATGCATTTAATTACCCCATCGTTCCCACGTAATTTCGTTCTCATGATATAACACATATAAAAGGTGTCAACTTGCATATGAATGAACATGTTTCAAAGGTGCCATCTTGCATATTAACAAACACATAACTTGCACATGCACTTGCATAACATGTCACATAACTTGCATATAATATGTCACATAACTTACATATTCACTTGCATAACAAACTTGCATATTAACTCATAGACTTGCATAATGTGTCATCATGAACTTGCATATTAACAAACATATAACTTGCATATTTACATACATGTAACTTGCATATTAACAAACATGTAACTTGCATATTAACAAACATGTAACTTGCATATTACCAAACATGTAACTTGCATATTAATAAACATGTAACTTGCATATTTACTTACATGTAACTTGCATATTGACAAACATGTAACTTGCATATTAACAAACATGTAACTTGCATATTAACAAACATGTAACTTGCATATTAACAAACATGTAACTTGCATATTAACAAACATGTAACTTGCATATTAACAAACATGTAACTTGCATATTAACAAACATGTAACTTGCATAGCATATCACCATGAACTTGCATAATATGCATATGATTACATAGCCCACAACTTGCATATTTAGCATCATGCAAACATAACATACATCATATTAAACTTGCATAAACTTACATACTCAACATGCATAAACATACATACTCAACATGCATAAACATAAGATTAATGCTAACATCATATCATATGATTCAAAGCTCATTAATCCACATACAAAACCATAAATCTCATCACATCTCATCTAATTAGTTTACCAAAAGATCATCAAAGTGATAGAAACTCACAACTAGCAACTTTGCACACCAAATAAAGAAGATTAAGATGCTAAGAAGAGATTAGAGGTTGATTTGAGAGTGATTAGCATGCAACCCTCTTCATAGAATTAGTGGAGGCCATGAGAGCTAGCATTTTGCCATAGTTTAGTTACTAGGTTTAATTTATGAATGAATTAGGGTAGGGTTAGGGTCTTATTTATAGGATTAGAAAGTGTTTTAGGCCCTTAGATTAACCCTAGATTCAATCCAAGCCATCAAAGCATGTCTTGGGGAAGAAGTCAAGTGTAGGAACCATCTAGGGCCTTTAGATTAAAGATGGACCATGAGAACCATTCAAATGCAAAATCTGCACTTGAGCGAATCGGCCCACGGGTTGACAGCCAAACACCCTGGATTAACCCCTAGTCGACCCAGCGGGCTCGGGTCGACTTCAAAAATCGGCCGGTTCGGTTATTCCCCTCTCCCAATTCGCTGTTTTGAGCATTTTTGCATATTTATTTATTAAATTTTCAATTATATATATATATATATATATATCAATATATATATATATATATATATATATCTACACAACCCATTTCACTTAATTAAGTATACTTTAATTTGGGAATTTTCGTGAAACTTCGCGAGGCCATATCTTGGTCATACGGACTCCGATTTTCGAAAACTCGGACTCTATTTCGCGTATTTTTCCGAGACGAACACAATGGCATAGCCCGTTTCCCTTGATTCCCATTTTAGAATTAAATTCTGCCTCGATTTATGTTATTACAGGTTATTGAAAATACGGGTTGTTACACATACGGTGTGAAATTTCTACGTACGCCTCTGTCGGTGTATTTGTTGAATTTGCTATTGATTGATTGTTATCAGGCGTATCTTCCTTCTTTTCTTGCTCATGAGGATGGAGTTATTTGACAAGTTAACCAATTTGATAAATCAATACTAAAGTACACTTCCATCCGTTAAATTTCAAACTAACTCAGATAATATCATTTATACGGAATCGATAATGAAAATAACAACAACAACAACAACAATAACAACAACAACAACAACAACAACAATAATAATATAACAATTATAACCAAACAAATATTATAAGCAAAATTCTTATAAATATATGATTGTTCGGTTAGTACGATTTTCACGTTGTCGATTTGAAATTTCATAAGTATTTGACTCCACATATACGAAATTTTGTTATCAATTTACCACCAACAACAAAACAACTTCAAATTAGTGTTATAACTACTAAAACTTTTGAACTTATAACACATTTTCCAAATAAACACGTAAATGTCTATAACCATTAAAGTCAAGTTACGTGCGTTTTAGACTAGTACTAATAGTGACATTAATGCTATAACGTTTGCATCTGGATTCTAATAAGTGGGTCGGGATACGATACCAAGGCCCAAGGGCTATAAGTTTCAAATCACATTAATGTCATACTACAACCCAACATGCGTTTTCAACCTTGCAAAATGCGTCTGACCATTGCGACGGATGCGCGAAACTTGTATACCTTAGAATTTTATGTAGGAAAATGCTTGAAGGCCCGGAAAATAGGTCAGGAAAAGTGACAAAAACATTTTCCACCGCATGATTTGCACTCTCCCCTATTTTTCAGGAGTCCCTCCTTATTTTTAGCCCTTCAAATAAAGATCCGCATATTTTGACAAAAAATCCTTCGGACCTTCTAGCATAGTCCTTTTATGTAATACCAGCGATTTTTTTTTTTTTTTTTTTTTTTTTTTTTCAACAAGAAGTTGCATCATTTGCATAAATATTCTAACTCCAAAAGTAAGACATCCATATTGATTCCAAACCATAACAAAATAAGTTGCTCAAAGACGCTACCAAAAATGACAGCCAATAAATCCAATGACAAAATTTTGAGCCAACAAAACAAGTTCTCCCAATGTAAATTGAAACGCAAATATAAAAGTTAACAAATCAAATTACTTTGATTTTTAAGCCTTCACGGGGGCCTCAACTGGCGCCTCTTTATTCCCAAGCCATTTGGAGAAACTTTCAAATTCAGAGTAGTCACTGTCCGTGATCATTGATCTGTTAAACGCCTTTTCAGCAGCCTTGACGACAGCAGCTTCCTCCTTACTGAGTGTGCTCCTCTTTGTTAATTTTTCCATTTTTAGCCTTAGCACCCTGCTATGCCGCAAACAAAGCCATCCTTCTTGCAGTCTTTGCATACGGGTTCAACCTCAGTAGAACATTCGGATTCTTCAAAGGATTCTTCTTTAATTTTTTTCCTCTTTACCTCCTTGTTGATTGGTCTCACTACACTTTGAACCTCTTCACTGTTGATAATTCTCCCCAAATAAGCATTGGTCATCTTAGCTCTTGGGTCTTGGCAATACATACCCGCTCTTCTTCTCACTTGGCTTATCAAATTCCCCAAACGCTGAATCAAGCTTTTCAATTGCTGTTTTGGTCCATATTAGAGCATCTCCAACAGAGGCTTCATTCATGCTATGAATTCTGAATTTAGGGTAAATTTGCATCCAACAGATCTTCCGATTTGTAATATTCAGTGAAATATTACGGATTCAATTCAAAAACAAAAATTAGCTCGCGAGACGATTTTATCGGCTCGCAGCAATTTTTAAGCCAAAAAAAAAAAAAAAGGCGCGCATCAAAAAAGCGGTTCGTCGTAATGAGAAATTTGAGAAATGACTAGAGTTCTACCATGTCGAAAAAAATCGGCTTGTCACCGTTAGGAAAACAATATTCTTCTCCGTAATCTTCTTCTCCGTAATCTTACAGATCGTAATATCCTTTCTCTGAATTCTGTTGGAGATGCTCTTATAAACCTCCCGACATGTCTACCTGGCGCCAATTTCAAAAGGTTTAGCCTCTAGACATTCATGATATAACACCTGGAAGATTCTGGAATGCCCTTGCAATCTTTGAGCCATCAGTTCCAGAGGTCCCTTCCTCTTCCTCGAAACATACCTTCTGTTCCTTGCCTTTCCTTTTCCAGCACGGATAGCAATGCTTGCTTTTGCTTTTCAGCATTGGCTAAGGCTCCAATCTGCTTCAGAGCCTTGATTGCATCCCTAGTCTTCTCAATGGATTCGACGGATTCTGATACCACAAGCGGGAGCTTAGCAACTTGGTCAATTTTATGACCTCTGGCCATCACAAGTGACACGATGATGCCCTCGGCGCCAGATCTTCGTGGGGGCGAACATACGTCCACCCCGACACATGTTACCAAAGGCTCCTTGACGGGCACGGTGGGTACCACCACCAGGAAGACGGGGGATACGTGAGACTGCACGACCAGTGCCCCATGATTTGGCAGAGGTTTGGGACCGGCTTTGCGGCTGACAGCGTAAGTTTGGCGGTGGTTGCGGGAGAGCTGGTGGTGGACAAACTCGACAATGCCGGTACGTAGTGGGGCCTTAAGGACGTCTGGGAGTGGGATGGTGGATTTTTCGGAGGTTTGCATGTCCGATTCAAGGGGTTGGACGGTGAATAAAGGGCGAACGGCAGCGGTGGCCATGGCGATTAGCTGGCCTAGGTTTGTTACTGGCGGCTAGGCTAGGGTTACAAGCGATTTCTTATTTGCACTTAATTCAAGGGATATACGTTTGAATATGTAACTTAATTTGTTAATGTCTGATGATAAGGGATTTGTATCCTACTTTTATATTAACTATTAATCTTAGTGGTTACATTTAAGATATGACAAACCTTTGCTCACTAATATTTATATCAAAACTGTGTTTTTCATGCTTTATCCTAATATTACTCCTTTAAAATATCACTTCTAAACATAAACTCATAAAAGTTGTATGACGTTCGATGTGTTGTCAAAGGTAACCAACCCACAAATTTTTGTTACAACCAAACTTAAATAATAGTAATACGAGACCATTTACATCTAAATCTAATAAGTGGGCTAGGATACAGTCCAGTTACTGTTAACAGGCCCATCGCTCAAGTTGACCTACATAGAACTAAAACTAGCATTCAATTCAACTAAAGCCACAAACCGATTACAAATGCCAAATATGAGGCCTATAAGCTATATATATGAAAATAAAAACGCAAAATAACATGCAGTTAAGATATAACAAATGGTGCAACAAATGGTGCAGATATCAAATACAAATATTCTTGCAGAACATAACCGATTTATTTTGTATCAAAATCAAAGAAATAACCAATCAAGTATCTTCCCTTGTCTGAGTTATTTCTGGTTCAGCAGCCAGTTCAGTATACCTATAAAGTTTTTGAGGTAGAACTTTCTGGTTCAACATTCGGTTCTGAAGGAGACCCATTCGAGGGTTCTAAATCTTTATTTTCTTCTACCAAAGAAGCTTCGATCACGGGTTCTTTGCTAGCTTGCTTTTCCATCTTCTCTTTTATGAGCTCTTCTTTAGCAAGAGTAGAGAACTGAGAATCTAAAGATTTAGCTGCACCTAACCATGCGAGAACTATGATAAGGAGTATTCCTCCAAGATACGGAGTCGAGTTTGCTAGAGATCCAAATGACAAAATCATGAATTGTTGTATTAATGCACCGCCCGATTTTCCTAATGGGTTGCATACTACGTCGATTGCTGCCTTTCCTTTAACCTGTAATTCGATTTGTTACATGCTAATATCATACTAGATAGTGCATAAATATTTGACCCAACCCAATTCATCGGTACATCAAATTTTCTATACCTTGAAATTATTCAAGGGAATCCTATAAAACAGAATTTTAAAATGTCAAAAAAAAGGAAACATACATGTATTAGATTTAGATTAACACAATAGTAGTATCATACAAATTGTGTATAAATACTTAGCCCAACCCAATTCATTAGTGCATGAAATATTCTATATTTTGAAATTATTCTAGAGTGTTATATAGAAAAGAATTTGAAAATGTCATTTTAAATAAATTAAAAAAGGAACAACTATACATGTAGTGGATTATAGATATGATGTGTTAAAAGTAAACTTTGTGGAACTTCTAATATTGTCGCTAACTATATGATTTTTAGACTCTTCTTTGTAGTTTTCACTTTTCATAGAGGCATTAGACAACTTAGTAGCAAACGCATAAATTCAAAAGGGTATTCATGTATAGAAAATCAAGCTGAAATATGAATTTTCCCCATAATATGTAAAATATTCTTCAGAAAAAAGATTTTCAAGTTGTTTATAAACCAGAGGTAATATTATTTTGTAATTAAAAACACAGAAATCTCTTTATACTCCTTATTTAACCTATCCGCTAGTTTCTGTTTATACCAGGTGATCCACATTATATGTGCATCATTGTGCATGTACACATGTAAAACAAGATATCGTAAATATTGAACCCAAAAAAAAAAAAAAAAAAGCAAAAGTAAAGGACCTTCATGTCTTCATCAAGGGGAATGTAGGCCATTTCCTTGCAAGGATCGAACAAACTGTATTTTGCACTCTTACTGAAGATATTCTGCAGAGCTCCGATATAGACAGCTGCAAGAAGAGGAGTAATACCTAGGCCAGCGAGTATAGGTGCAAGTGGTTCACCAAATAACAGGAGCGAAAAGAAACCGACGCCTGTTAAAAGTAAGACCGTGGGGGTAATCATGGCTGCCACTCCCCATCCAAATTTTCGAAGTATAACTCTTCCTAATAGCATCATTGTGAATGTTGCAATTCCAGTTGCGGTTGAGAAATCGCCCATGAACGCCGAGTATTCGTTGGGACTAGGAAACTGAAACATCCATAGAATGCATTACACACTATAATACACATACATGTCCAGATGTCCTTATTCATGTTTTCCTAAATATTCCATTTGCGCCAGACCTCAAAAAACTTCAGCCAAATAGAAATGAGCATATATTACATAAATTTAGAAGCTATCAAATATCAATGAAAATTTGGGCTTTTATTTCATGAATTCTTATTTCCCTGAATTATTGGCATTGCTATCAAAATTTCTCAATTTATCTTGGTATTTCATCATCCTTTTGTCCATTGTCTAAACTAGTTTCTTTTACTCACATTGACTGGAAAATGAAGGAAATATGTATTAAAACCTTATATCATCTTAACGAAATCTTTAACATTAATATATTTACGCCAAAATAAAATGGTTCAATATTTCAATTTTACCACCGTATTTCATCATCCCTTCGCCCTCTGTCAAAACTAGTTATTTTTCCCTCGCTTTAACTGTAAATGAAGGAAACATGTATTGAAATCTTATAACATCTTGCTTAATATGAACGTTAACATTCATATTTTTAGACAAAAATTCAAAACCCATATTCAAGGAAAATGATGCATATTCCCAGAAAAGATAGCTAAAAAGATGAACGGATACTTCTAAACATAAAAAGAAAACTATCCAGAACTAGAAGGATAACGTTAAAGAAATGCATGTAGAGAATGCTTACCTGTGCCTTCAATTTTGATTTCCACGTAACTTCGACGAGGTTGATACTGATACCATATGCAACCACTAAAGTGGCAAGATCTCTCACATATCTAGAAGATACCAGCACTTTCAAACTCTCTTTCATTCCTAACTTCACCTTTTGCTGAAATGCATAGCAAAATACAAAAGTTGATGTAATTAATTGGAAACTAGAGATGATAAAAGTAACTTATTCAGTACCTTCTTCTTTTTGGGAGGAGGTTTCGGGAGGGACGGATCATTTAGGATAAATTTGTTAACACCCCAATAAATTCCAGTGATTATGAGTCCAAGAAGAACAACAATGCTCATCATTCCTTTAAGAGACACTGCCCATCCATCAACACCAGGACCCAAATTTTTACGAAGGTTCGAGAAGTATTTTACAGTACGTCCTGAGAAGATAAGAGCTATGTTAGCTCCTAGTCCAAAAAGCGGGTAGAACTCTTTGGCTTCATCAACAGTAGTAATCTGCATTTTGAACATGATTATATTAGCAACTTGAACAACACAGCTTTGAAATCTGAACATTGTTCAGGTGTCATTCGAAAACAAAATTATGAGTTGTAGATAAGTAGATGACATTTCAAATGATTGTGGACAAGAAAATACATCCCAAATATACAAATAAGCAAGGTAGAAAACTGATAAATGGTATAGGTTAAACAAGAATAAGAAATATCATAAAAAAAGATCATACAAGTGTGGTTTGCAACCTCTCTGAAGTTGTTTAGAATAGAAGGTGAACGATTAGTTTGGCCAATATAAAAGAGGTGGTAAAGCTGAAAATGATATATGTATTTCGTAAATGTCGCATCTTATGGGTAGTATAAACGTTAGTTTGATTTTACTTTTTTTTTTTTTTTTTTTGGGTCTAAATCATGGCTGTAGCATGTTGTAGACAACAAGCACATTGAGGTCGTAAAGGTGGTACGTTTTGTAACTCCTCAAATTCTAACCAAAACATGGCTAGGCTAATGTGGAAAAATGGTTAATTTACTGCAATAACAATAATACCAATCTCAACATTATTTTGAATATATTCACTATACGTATTTTTTTGTAAACTACTCATTTTCATGTGCTTTGAGTATATACTACACTACAAGAAAATAAGTGATAAACCCCACACTAGTTGTACTTTCCCCGGTTGAAAAAACATGCACAACTTATACAGGAGACGACCATTAGGTTTCGTATTTACTGCGGAAAAAAAAGGCGAACAAATTTTTGGCTGCTCCTAGTTATTGTATCCACTACTGCAGATGCTCGAATCCTAAGAACATTATGCAAATTTTACATTGTATGCATATTTCAACCCTCACAAGATATCAACTTTACATCAAGCATCATACACATTATTCATATGATATAAATAATTATATACCTCTTCAATTATCAACACACACAATAAAGGCAGACAAGACTTAGTAATGTGAAACTAACATTCAATCAATATTTACTTAAAATACAAAGTAACCATTTCAAAGTGTTATACCTGATTAGCAAAACCCCAAAACAGAACAGAAATGACAACACTTCCCCAAAGCTCTGCCATGACATAAAACAAGCAAAAGCTCCAAATTCTGAGAATAGCAACTGGGCCTAAAAAGCTCGGTCCAAGAGCAGCTAAAAGCTTATCAGCAAAGGCAATTGGATGGATTTTGTCACTCAAAGGATAAAGCACAAACCCGAATGCTCCAAAAAAGGCGATGAATGGAAATATAACTGTATAAAACAAAGCCTCTTTTGACAACACATCAGAGAGCTTGGTATACAGAAGCATGAATCCAATAGCCATAGGCAAATTAACCCAAGTTTTCAAAAATGGTATAATTTCAGCACTGCTTCCTTTAGCAGTAACAACCAACACATCTTTTGTATCTCTAAGGATAGTATAATTGAACAGAATACAAAAGAACATAAGCCCAAGTGGCACAATTTTCTTAAGGGTCAAAAGTTCAACTCCCAAAAACTTAGGCTTGTCTTTTTTTTGGACAAAGCCATCTCCTTCTGCGGGAATAGCGACTGAAGATTGACAGATGGAAGATTTCTTATCTACAAACGAAAATAGATTGGTCCTATGTGAAAACCCCGAGAAGGGGTTTTTAGAAAAACCCAAAGGTTGAAACTTTAATGGCTTATTGAGGTTTTTTGGTGAAATTGAGCAAGACCCAGACGATAGTCTGTTGGAAAGAAATCGATTCTTTAATTGGAAAGCTCTAGTTTGAGGATTCGATGGAAGTGAAAGAAGATTGTAGCTTTGAGTTTGAATAACTCTCTCCATTATCAAGCCCTCTTCCTAACCCAACTCTTGCCGAAAGAAAGAGAGAAAGAGGAGAGGAGATGATAAAGAGAGAGTTATGAAGAACAGGGAAAAGGAACTTTCAACTTTGAAATTGGAAGAAAAGGGCGTTATCTATACGGTGATGATAATCATGTATAAAAAAAGTGCATTAATTTGTCAATAAATAATGATTAGTAAGTAGTTTGCTGTGAGGATGAATTTACCAGATGGTCTGGTGTTAAACTTCCATTGCAATTTATCCTTGGGAGATGTACTTTGTAATCAAATTCGTGAACCACAGGTAAATGCAGGAATGATTATTTTTTTCCTCTGTTCAAGTGGAGTAGTCCAAAATTCAATATTGATAGTACTATTGAGATATTATTCCATTTTTGGGCTGTTAACACGCTGCCATTAATAAAACATTGTTGAAGTATAAATGTATAATAAGGTGGCGCTCTATTTGGAGACGCGATCTTTGTATACGCTTTTATATTGACTTTCTTTTACGAGGATTTTCTCAAACAGGAAATAGAGTTGCTAATTATTAAAGGCTAATTCTATTCATACACCTATAATTTCTTAACACACACCGTAAAATGAAATAAAATAGCATACACCAAAAATTTCTTTTCATGCACCATGTATTTCACAAAATTACCCTTTTATATTTTCATCACCTTTTCTCTTTAACCTTAAAACTAAATTACATAAAACTGCGAATTCATTGCAATATATTTACCTAAAATTAAAAATACTTTAATTTTTAACACTAGTATTTTAAATTATTTGATTATTTTATTTTTAAATCATTTTTAATTTTAGATGACGGAAATTTGAACTTATTTTTTTAAATATTATAAAGTTAAACTAGTTAAATTTTGATGTTAAATTTAAACATGATTAGATTTGAATGAAAGATTGAAGAATTTTTAGTACTCTATATAACATTAATTTTAGTAGTTAGTTTTAAATTTTAATTTTTATATTTAATTAAAGTGAAAACTGTTAAAATTGATTGTATATAAATGTTGCTTATAACAATATGAATATATTTTAATCCTCAAAAGAAATATAAATTTAGTTCGACAAGTGATATAAATTAATTTATAATTTACTTACATTAGAAGAGAAATTATACTGAGTATACATATTGCAAACAAAGGAGAATTGTATATGTTTTCATTCTTTAATATTGATTCTTTTTTAATAAGGTCATTTTGGTCTGAAATATTATTTAAAATCTCATGGTGTAAGTAAAGCAATTTACGGTGTTTGAATAGAATTTGCCATTATTAAATTATCCATACCTCTCAAAAAATAAATGTTAAAATTATGAATTTTAATTAATTTAATTTAGATACTTATTAATTAAATAACAAGATGATGTACCAATAAAACATGACAAATTGGAAAAAAAGGAAAAAGAGCTTCAAACACACATTAACAACGATTGTTTTGGGAAGCACATAGCATCATTTCTCAACTACGTTCAGGTACATGCCCTCTAAGTTTCAATTGAAGAATGATACGTTGTTTTGTGAAAACAGTACTCATATCCTTGCAAACGATGAACAGCGAAACAATATAATTGTGGAGTTGCACTCATCACAAATTGGAGGACATTCCAACGTAAAAGCAACAGTTGCCAGGATTGCGAGCAATTTTTATTGGCCTAAATTGGCTTTGTCAGTCCAACAATTCATCAAACAGTGTGTCGTATGCCTCCAAATTAAAGCAAATAACACTCCATGGAAAGGGCTCCTGCAACCATTGTGAATACCCGATCATATTTGGAATGACATCATTATGGATTTCATTACGCATTTGCCACCATCCAACGGAAAAACAATTATTCGGGTCATAGTTGACAGGCTCTCCAAATACGTGCATTTTTGTGCATTGCCTACATCCATCTCTGCTTCGTCGTTAGCATCCTACTTCATTCAGGAATACATACATTTACATGGATTTCCACGATCAATTGTATTGGATAGGGATCCCCTGTTTACCAGCCAATTTTGGAAGGAGTTGTTTCGCCTACATGGGACCAAGTTAAGGATGAGCAGTGCATAACATCCCTAAACTGACGGCCAGTCTTAAGCTCTCAACCGTTGTTCGGAAGATTATTTATGAGCCGTCATTGGTGATGTTCCAAACAAACGGGCAAAGTATTTACTATGGGTTGAGTGGTGGTACAATACCACTAAACATACGACTTTGGGTATGGCAACGTTTCAGGCAGTATATGGACGTCCCTCTCCATCAATTATTAACTACATCACCATCAATTATTGCCTACTTCCATCTCTGCTTCGCTTTTAAACATACGTTGCACTTGCACGTGTAATGATATATTCATATAGCACTATATTTCGGTAATGTTATATGAATATATCATTTTTTTTTCCTTCAGACTAAATTTTAAAACTTTGTCCTTCAGACTGGAATTGTTTTCAGGTTTTTTCCTTCAGCCTAATTCCCTCTTATTTGTTTATGCATATTCCTAAGTTGCTTTTACAGTCAATGATTGATGTACATTGAAGCATTCAGTGTAACTTAAGCTTGAGTTTCCACATAATTGATAACTAAATTAAATTATCACTTTAATTAATGATAATTATAAATTTATTAATAGTTCGAGTTAATAGTGATGAAATTAAATTATTTATTTTAATTAATAATAACTGAGTTTAATTATGCATTTAATCAATGAATTAAAATTTTATTATGAATTTAATCAATGAAAATTGAAATTAATTTTTTATTGCAGTTATTGAAATCTAAAGTTAACTAATTATTTTAATTAGTGATTAATTGAAAATTAATCATTTTAATTATTGGTATATGAAAAATAGTAATCATTAAAATAAATGAGGTTTGAGGTAATTAGTATTTTTAATGAATGCTGCCTTAGTTCAAATTTCTTGTTTTAACTTATGATGTTTGAACATAATTGAGCTGCTTTTCATTTAGTGTTTTAAAAATAAATTAAAATTGATTTAATGAAAACGATAAACTAATTTAATTGATTTAATAAAAATAATCTAAGAGTAATTAAGTGTTATTTTTAAAAGGATTTGAAACTTAGTTAATTAAATTCATAGAGATTTGAAAATAATCGATTTACTGCTTATAAAAGATTAAATCTATTAAATACCAGTACGTAGCCACGCCCGAAGGGTGTGTGCATAGATGTATTTGACCAAAGCAGGTAATGAAGTGTAGAATAAGCAGTCCTTATAGATGTTTAAATGTAGAAATTGTGAAGTTTGCAAAATGAAGTAAGAAAAACAGAAAGCAATGTGTGCAAGTAAAAAAAAAACGTACAACTTATAAAGCTAAAAAGAATCGCAGCATCAGTATATACATTGTAGTTCGCATCAGGTACATTACTACATAAAAAGACCTGGAGTAAATGTTTACATTGTAGTTCGCATCAGCTACTAATAGTTATTATGCAGAACAAACTAATAGAAGCCCAAAAAAGAAAAAAACAAATGGGAAGGGAAAACAGCGTAGCAAAAGCAACAACATTATAAGCATTAACGTGACCGCGAACGACTTTCGAGCTCAGCAAAAACTCTATCAATTTCTGCAAGTTGCAGGAATGAATAGATGTAGTTAGAATCTAGGTATACCAAATATTAATATGATAGAATAAGAACGGTGTAAGAGTAAAAAAAATAACTGACCACTGCTGGGTCATTCCAGTGAGTATCATTGTCACTATCAGCATTTTCAATGTGAAGAACATTGTCTGAAGTGGCAGCATGGTGAGTAACTGTGTTATCATTATGTGCGACAAATTGGCTGCTGTTGTGGTCCAAGTCTGCCGCTATTTCAGTTGGTGTTTCATAGCTCCCAGAAGTATATTGTTTTGTAATTCGGGAGCTCTTACGTGTCAGCTTTTCAACAGGAGACATTGCAGTCTCCTTACCTTTAGCCAAATCTTTGGTCTGTGTGTAAGAGTATTAGTTGACAGTGTCGAAGTTGAGAAAAAAAAAGGTGTAGGAAAAAGTAAATGCAAACGGTTAAAGTAAAAGGAAAATGGTTGTAGTACCTTTGTCATTAAATGAGTACCAAAGTGTAATATTTTGGATTGAAAGTGAAGAAGTATAAGAAAGGTAGGAAGAATGTAGTGCAGGTGGGAGATATAAATAGCAGTAGAACAGTGAAGTGGTAAAGTTAATCGATAGGTGTTGGAAAATTGAGAAAAATAAAGGAGGAAAAAAAGGAGATCAGCAAGGGAAGAGGTTATGAAACTGTAATTTGTGGAGAGAAGGTAGCATGAAATCGTGGTTAAACAAAATAATGATAATTTGTGAGGTTTTTGTGTGCGTCTTAATCCGTGTTTAGTATAAGGAGTATTTGTGAAACAAAACAAAAACACCTTGAGTACAAATTTGAAAATGTGGATGTGTAGTGTGGTGAATCTAGCTATACAAAACCATTACACATGAAAATAATCAAAAGCAGCACAAAAAATTAAGAGTTTATTTGAAAAATAAAACATATTTCAGAAAACAAATAATTAAATACATGTGAAGATTATGTACAACTACATAATAATACATAAAAAAACATTAAAAGTAATAAAAAAAGAAAAGAGTTAAAAATATATCATACATGGTAAATTGCAGAAATGAAAAATACGAACATATACTATTAGTTACAATATTTTCAGATTTTGTTTTAGCAAAATAAAGATAAGCAAATAAGTTGACAGTAATTTTGATTGGGTTTGAGATTATAAAGATTTGTCGTCTATCTCCCAAATACAAATTTGGTATATGAAAAATTAATCATTTTAATTATTGGCATATGAAAAATAGTAATCATTAAAATAAATGAGGTTTAAGGTAATTAGTATTTTTAATGAATGCTGCCTTAGTTCAAATTTCTTGTTTTAACTTATGATGTTTGAACATAATTGAGCTGCTTTTCATTTAGTGTTTTAAAAATAAATTAAAATTGATTTAATGAAAATGATAAACTAATTTAATCGATTTAATAAAAATATATCTAAGAGTAATTAAGTGTTATTTTTAAAAGGATTTGAAACTTAGTTAATTAAATTCATAAAGTTTTGAAAATAATTGATTTACTGATTATAAAAGATTAAATCTATTAATACCAGTACGTAGGCACGCCTGAAGGGTGTGTGCATAGATGTATTTGACCAAAGCAGGTAATGAAGTGTAGAATAAGCGGTCCTTACAGATGTTTACATGTAGAAATTGTGAAGTTTGCAAAATGAAGCAAGAAAAACAGAAAGCAGTGTGTGCAAGTAAAAAAAAACGTACAACTTATAAAGCTAAAAAGAATCGCAGCATCAGTACATACATTGTAGTTCGCATCAGGTACGTTACTGCATAAAAAGACCTGGAGTAAATGTTTACATTTTTGTTCGCATCAGCTACTAATAGTTATTATGCAGAACAAACTAACAGAAGCCCGAAAAAGAAAAAAACAAACGGGAAGGGAAAACAGCATAGCAAAAGCAACAACATTGTAAGCATTAACGTGACCGTGAATGGCTTTCGAGCTCAGCAAGAACTCTATCAATTTTTGCAAGCTACAGGAATGAATAGATGTAGTTAGAATCTAGGTATACCAAATATTAATATGATAGAATAAGAACAGTGTAAGAGTAAAAAAAAATAACTGACCACTGCCGAGTCATTCCAGTGAGTATCATTGTCACTATCAGCATTTTCAATGTGAAGAACATTGTCTGAAGTGGCAGCATGGTGAGTAATTGTGTTATCATTATGTGTGACAAATTGACTGCTGTTGTGGTCCAAGTCTGCCGCTATTTCAGTTGGTGTTTCGTAGCTCCCAGAAGTATGTTGTTTTGTAATTCGGGAGCTCTTACGTGTCAGCTTTTCAACAGGAGACATTGCCGACTCCTTACCTTTAGCCGAACATTTGGGCTGTGTGTAAGAGTATTAGTTGACAGTGTCGAAGTTGAGAGAAAAAAAAGGGTGTAGGAAAAAGTAAATGCAAACTGTTAAAGTAAAAGGAAAATGGTTGTAGTACCTTTGGCATTAAATGAGTACCAAAGTGTAATATTTTGGATTGAAAGTGAAGAAGTATAAGAAAGGTAGGAAGAAAGTAGTGCAGGTGGGAGATATAAATAGCAGTAGAACAGTGAAGTGGTGAAGTTAATCGACAGGTGTTGGAAAATTGAGAAAAATAAAGGAGGAAAAAAAGGAGATCAGCAAGGGTAGAGGTTATGAATTGGTAGTTTGTGGAGAGAAGGTAGCATGAAATCATGGTTAAACAAAATAATGATAATTTGTGAGGTTTTTGTGTGCGTCTTAATCCGTATTTAGTATAAGGAGTATTTGTGAAACAAAACAAGAACACCTTGAGTACAAATTTGAAAATGTGGATGTGTAGTGTGGTGAATCTAGCTATACAAAACCATCACAATGAAAATAATCAAAAGCAGCACAAAAATTAAGACTTAATTTGAAAAATAAAACATATTTCATAAAACAACTAATTAAATACATGTGAAGATTATGTACAACTACATAATAATACATAAAAAGCATTAAAAGTAATAAAAAAAGAAAAGAGTTAAAAATATATCATACATGGTAAATTGCAGAAATGAAAAATACGAACATATACTATTAGTTACAATATTTTCAGATTCAATTTTAGCAAAATAAAGATAAGCAAATAAGTTGACAGTAATTTTGATTGGGTTTGAGATTATAAAGATTTGTCGTCTATCTCCCAAATACTAATTTGGTATATGGAAAATTAATCCTTTTAATTATTGGTATATGAAAAATAGTAATCATTAAAATAAATGAGGTTTAAGGTAATTAGTATTTTTAATGAATGCTGCCTTAGTTCAAATTTCTTGTTTTAACTTATGATGTTTGAACATAATTGAGCTGCTTTTCATTTAGTGTTTTAAAAACAAATTAAAATTGATTTAATGAAAACGATAAAACTAATTTAATTGATTTAATAAAAATAATCTAAGAGTAATTAAGTGTTATTTTTAAAAGGATTTGAAACTTAGTTAATTAAATTTATAAAGATTTGAAAATAATCGATTTACTAATTATAAAAGATTAAATCTATTAAATACCAGTAGGTAGGCACGTCCGAAGGGCGTGTGCATAGATGTATTTGTTCAAAGCCGGTAATGAAGTGCAGAATAAGCAGTCCTTACAGATGCTTAAATGTAGAAATTGTGAAGTTTGCAAAATGAAGTAAGAAAAACAGAAAGCATTGTGTGCAATTAAAAAAACGTATAACTTATAAAGCTAAAAAGAATCGCAGCATCAGTACATACGTTGTAGTTCGCATCAGGTACATTACTGCATAAAAAGACCTGGAGTAAATGTTTACATTGTAGTTCGCATCAGCTACTAATAGTTATTATAGAGAACAAACTAACAAAAGCCCAAAAAAAAAAAAAAAGAAACGGGAAGGGAAAATAGCGTAGCAAAAGTAACAGCATTATAAGCATTAACGTGACCGTGAACGACTTTCGAGCTCAGCAAAAACTCTATCAATTTCTGCAAACTGCAGGAATGAATAGATGTAGTTAGAATCTGGGTATACCAAATATTAATATGATAGAATAAGAACGGTGTAAGAGTAAAAAAAAATAACTGACCACTGTCGGGTCATTCCAGTGAGTATCATTGTCACTATCAGCATTTTCAATGTGAAGAACATTATCTGAAGTGACAGCATGGTGAGTAACTGTGTTATCATTATGTGTGACAAATTGACTGCTGTTGTGGTCCAAGTTTGCCGCTATTTCAGTTGGTGCTTCGTAGCTCCCAGAAGTATGTTGTTTTGTAATTCGGGAGCTCTTACGTGTCAGCTTTTCAACAGGAGACATTGCAGACTCCTTAACTTTAGCCAAATCTTTGGGCTGTGTGTAAGAGTATTAGTTGACAGTGTCGAAGTTGAGAGAAAAAAATGGGTGTAGGAAAAAGTAAATGCAAACGGTTAAAGTAAAAGGAAAATGGTTGTAGTACCTTTGTCATTAAATGAGTACCAAAGTGTAATATTTTGGATTGAAAGTGAAGAAGTATAAGAAAGGTAGGAAGAAAGTAGTGTAGGTGGGAGATATAAATAGCAGTAGAACAGTGAAGTGGTAAAGTTAATCGACAGATGTTGGAAAATTGAGAAAAATAAAGGAGGAAAAAAAGGAGATCAGCAAGGGAAGAGGTTATGAATTGGTAATTTGTGGAGAGAAGGTAGCATGAAATCGTGGTTAAACAAAATAACGATAATTTGTGAGGTTTTTGTGTGCGTCTTAATCCGTGTTCAGTATAAGGAGTATTTGTGAAACAAAACAAAAACACCTTGAGTACAAATTTGAAAATGTGGATGTGTAGTGTGGTGAATCTGGCTATACAAAACCATCACACCTGAAAATAATCAAAAGCAGCACAAAAATTAAGAGTTAATTTGAAAAATAAAACATATTTCAGAAAACAACTAATTAAATACATATGAAGATTATTTACAACTACATAATAATACATAAAAAGCACTAAAAGTAATAAAAAAAGAAAAGAGTTAAAAATATATCACACATGGTAAATTGCAGAAATGAAAAATACGAACATATACTGTTAGTTACAATATTTTCAGATTAATTTTAGAAAAATAAAGATAAGCAAATAAGTTGACAGTAATTTTGATTGGGTTTGAGATTATAAAGATTTGTCGTCTATCTCCCAAATACTAATTTAGTATATGAAAAATTAATCATTTTAATTATTGGTATATGAAAAATAGTAATCATTAAAATAAATGAGGTTTAAGGTAATTAGTATTTTTAATGAATGTTGCCTTAGTTCAAATTTCTTGTTTTAACTTATGATGTTTGAACATAATTGAGCTGCTTTTCATTTAGTGTTTTAAAAACAAATTAAAATTGATTTAATGAAAACGATAAAACTAATTTAATTGATTTAATAAAAATAATCTAAGAGTAATTAAGTGTTATTTTTAAAAGGATTTGAAACTTAGTTAATTAAATTTATAAAGATTTGAAAATAATCGATTTACTGATTATAAAAGATTAAATCTATTAAATACCAGTACGTAGGCACGCCTGAAGGGCGTGTGCATAGATGTGTTTGACCAAAGCAGGTAATAAAGTGCAGAATAAGCAGTCCTTATAGATGTTTAAATGTAGAAATTGTGAAGTTTGCAAAATGAAGTAAGAAAAACAGAAAGCAGTGTGTGCAAGTAAAAAAACGTACCACTTATAAAGCTAAAAAGAATCGCAGCATCAGTACATACATTGTAGTTCACATCATATACATTACTGCATAAAAAGACCTAGAGTAAATGTTTACATTGTATTTCGCATCCGCTACTAATAGTTATTATGGAGAACAAACGAACAGAAGCCCGAAAAAGAAAAAAAGAAACGGGAAGGGAAAATAGCGTAGCAAAAGCAACATCATTATAAGCATTAACGTGACCGTGAACGACTTTCGAGCTCAGCTAAATCTCTATCAATTTCTGCAAGCTGCAGGAATGAATAGATGTAGTTAGAATCTAGGTATACGAAATATTAATATGATATAAATAAGAACAGTGTAAGAGTAAAAAAAATAACTGACCACTGCCAGGTCATTCCAGTAAGTATCATCGTCATTGTCAGCATTTTCAATGTGAAGAACATTGTCTGAAGTGGCAGCATGGCGAGTAACTGTGTTATCATTATGTGTGACAAATTGACTGCTGTTGTGGTCCAAGTCAGCCGCTATTTCAGTTGGTGTTTCGTAGCTCCCAGAAGTATGTTGTTTTGTAATTCGGGAGCTCTTACGTGTCAGCTTTTCAATAAGAGGCATTGCAGACTCCTTACCTTTAGTCGAACCTTTGGGCTGTGTGTGTAAGAGTATTAGTTGACAGTATCGAAGTTGAGAGAAAAAAAAGGGTGTAGGAAAAAGTAAATGCAAACGGTTAAAGTAAAAGGAAAATGGTTATAGTACCATTGTCATTAAATGAGTACCAAAGTGTAATATTTTGGATTGAAAGTGAAGAAGTATGAGAAAGGTAGGAAGAAAGTAGTGCAGGTGGGAGATATAAATAGCAGTAGAACAGTAAAGTGGTAAAGTTAATCGACAAGTGTCGGAAAATTGAGAAAAAAAAGGAGAAAAAAAGGAGATCAGCAAGGGAAGAGGTTATGAATTGGTAATTTGTGGAGAGAAGGTAGCATGAAAACATGGTTAAACAAAATAATGATAATTTGTGAGGTTTTTGTGTGTGTTTGTAATCCGTGTTTAGTATTAGGAGTATTTGTGAAAAAAACAAAAACACCTTGAGTACGAATTTGAAAATGTGGATGTGTAATGTGGTGAATCTAGCTATACAAAACCTTCACACATGAAAATAATCAATAGCAGCACAAAAATTAAGAGTTAATTTGAAAAATAAAACATATTTCAGAAAACAGTTAATTAAATACATATGAAGATTATGTACAACTACATAATAATACATAAAAAGCATTAAAAGTAATATAAAAAGAAACGAGTTGAAAATATATCATACATGGTAAATTGCAGAAATGAAAAATACGAACATATACTATTAGTTACAATATTTTCAGATTCAATTTTAGCAAAATAAAGATAAGCAAATAAGTTGACAGTAATTCTGATTGGGTTTGTGGTTATAAAGATTTGTCGTCAATCTCCCAAATACTAATTTGGTATATCAAAAATTAATCATTTTAATCAGTGATTAATTGAAAATTAATCATTTTAATTATTGGTATATGAAAAATAGTAATCATTAAAATAAATGAGGTTTAAGGAAATTTGTATTTTTAATGAATGCTGCCTTAGTTCAAATTTCTTGTTTTAACTTATGATGTTTGAACATAATTGAGCTGCTTTTCATTTAGTGTTTTAAAAATAAATTAAAATTGATTTAATGAAAACGATAAAACTAATTTAATTGATTTAATAAAAATAATCTAAGAGTAAATAAGTGTTAATTTTAAAAGGATTTGAAACTTAGTTAATTAAATTTATAAAGATTTGAAAATAATCGATTTACTTATAATAAAAGATTAAATCTATTAAATATAATAGTTTACCACTTTGAAGTTATTCCACAGAACTTCTCACCCTATTTTACCTCAAATATCTACTTTATATAGTTTTTTCAAATCTTTCATGATTCTCTCACAAAATTTTACATTAAAGTCCATACATTTAAAGTGATTACATAATCCAAGTTTAAATTGAATGGTTATCTTAATCAAATATTATTTATTTATAAACCTAAAAGATGAAATTTCAATGTATACCGCATGCAAACATTAACAAACTAGTCAAAATAATCATTTAGATGCGAAATGCAAGACACACAACATAAATCATATATACTAATAACAATAATATATTTATTTTTAAAATACATTGAAAATTAGTTTAATGTACATTGCTCTATAAAATTATATTAATTTTAAATTCCTACTTTTTCTTTTATAATTACATAGGAATCCTTCTCAACTTTCTTCTATTATTTTATATTCAAGTCCATATACTTAACGAATTGTATAATCTTGAACTATTTAAATAAAAATGATTAACTAATATACATTAATCTGTCTAATAAATCCAAAAAATACAATAATTTCAGTGTATATCATATTAATATTTATAGGTAAAAATGATAAAACAAAAATGTCTGACAACACACAAATTTTTTATGTCGCCAAGAATCAAAAAATAATTTTTTTTTACATGTACAATGTTAATAATTTTAATTTATGATTTCTCTATACTAAAACACTAATTTTTGCTGAGATATGTAAAGAGTTGAATGAGAAATATGAGTCTAATTGTACTTTCGACCTTATGCCCGAGCATCGCATGTTATTTAAATTTACGATTAACATATCACGATATATAATAATATATTGCTCAAGAATTATTATTTTTTACAATAAGTAAAATATAATTATTATGTTTTAACAGTGTGAACATGTGTAGTACACGGGTTACACACACAAGTAATGTTTTTTTAAATTTATAAATAGATTTAAAATTTGGTTTGTTTTCCTTTTGGAATAATAATACGGGTTTTAAAATTTCAAAAGGAGTATTATAAATTATCTTTTGGGACGATTAACATTTGTTTTAACTTTATTAAAATATTTTAATTTGATCTGATATCCTTTAAGGATAAATAACATCCTTTAAATTTTATAAACAACAGTTTTTAAATGAAAAGTTCCCTTAAATAGAAATGGTTCGAAATTAAATCTAAGTGTAAATTGTTTTGTATCTTATTGAAACAATGTTTAAGCAAAATTGATTTTTGACCTTCTTTTAAATACGCTTAGAATTATAATTATCTCTTTAAAACTAATATTTTGAAATATTTTTTACAAGCATTTTCCAAATATTCAAAATGTGAAAACCAAGCACAAGCTCGAGTTTTGATTTTTTTTTTTCTGATATAGATCTGGGAAGAAAATTTCCATAAACGATATCTCTTATAAAAATATTTAGTTATGCTCTTATCACTAAATGTCAAAGTATACAAACTTGTTTGCATCTAAAAAAAATTTAAGACATTGTCAGGGCGATGCCTAGAGGTAACACTACCTTCACTTGCCTGACTTTATTTTTACCAAGAGATAGTACAAGTTAGGAATAGACAAATGATGGCACGGGAATGTGATTTAGTTTCCATATACGACCATTTTGAATATTCCTGGTAGTTGATTTAATAACATTTGGTTTAACTTCTTTATTCGTATCGTAAAATTAAAGTGAGTAACTGCCCTTTGAGCATTATTATCATTTTTCAAAATGGCTAAAACCCAAAAGAATATAAGGCCTTGTTTTGTGGGTTTGCTTCATTAAGGATATATTCACATCTACTCTAGATTTAGTTAGGTTGTTTCATGTAACAACCCGGATTTTCTAAACCAATTTAAATTTTTTATTTTGGCTGTTTTAATGGATTTTGAATAATTAAAGTGATTTATTTTAAATAATAATGACTAAAATTTATATAAATCGAAGTTAGAATGAATAAATTTATTCTAATTATAGAACGAGCCAGAAATGGCACGGTAGTTAAAATTCGATTTTAAATTTCAACTGAATGTATAAGATTCAAAATAAATCGTATTTCAGTAGATCCAAAAATATTTAAATCTGTTTAATTATATCTTTCTAAGGAATGTGAAAAATCCAGATTTCATAATATAAATTGAAAGTTATGTCCAGTTTAAAATTTAAAATAGTCGCTATGGAATTTATATATATTTTATATAATATATAGCCCTTAAAATAGCTGTTTTGCAAACGACCTCCATTTTCGATGAAACCACTTTTGTTGGATCCTGAATGTCAAATTATTGTTATATTCCAATTTTCATAATTTTTGGAATTAATATGTGAGCGTAGTGAATTTAAACGTGTTTGGTAATTTCAGTTTGAATTTAATCGACTGGAAAATGACCATTTTTCAAACGGTCTCCAAATTCGACGAAACTAGTTTTGTTAGGACGTATCGACAAAACATAGCTAGATTTATTTTTATGGGATTTTTGGAGTCAATATGTGGCCCCGGTAAATTAAAATGTACGTTGAAATCAATATAGAACGTTATATTGATTTATATTTTAATTTTAACGAAAACTGAACGAAACAGTAGAATTGGCTTACGAAACATATCTCATTGTGTTCAAAATGGGGGTGTATGAAAAAGTAACTTTTTAGAAATAAAAAATAGAAAATATATATTTATATAATAGTGTTAAAATCCTACTTCCTCTTCACAACCTTAGCCGCAGTTCTTTCTGAAAAGAAAACAAAAAAGGGCCTCGACGTTTGCTACCTCCACCGCTGCCCAGGCGCTGCTGCACCCTCCCTCTTGCGGCCATTGCGCCACCCCTTCCTCCCCTCTCTTTCTCTCTCCTCTCCCTCCTCTTTAAAACCGCGTGCCCAAGCCCACCTTCGACCACCAGAGCCTCCCCGCCGCCTGACCAGACCCAGTACCACCCCCTCAGCCCCATCTCCGACCAGTGGACCCCCCTTCGATTAAAAACTTGATTTTTAAATTTTTCATTTTGCAAATAACACCCTGACGCTCTTCAGCCATAACTTCCAATCCGAGCACTTCTGGCCAAAACTCCACAATACCAAAATCAAAGAGCATGATTTTCTCTTCGACTTGAATATATGGAAGTCATATTTTGGATTGCGGAGTTGTTCAGAAAATGCGTCCAAAGTCTATTGTCCAAATACTGTCTTTTCGCGAATTCTGACGAAATGGAGCATTTTCGGGAAAAAGTCCATTAGGCGAAAGTTGTCCGGAATGGCGCGCTTAAGCTAGAAAAACAGACGGTGTGAGGATTGGAGCTCGTTTGCAAAGTCAAGAACCAGAGCAGCAAATCAGAGTGTTAGAAAATAACGGCGGAGTGGATCCCAATGTGAGAACTCCTTCTCACTTTAATTATTTTACAGTTAAATATATACTAGGTTGCAGACGGGGCTTAGTAGCCCCCGACACTATTTATTGTACAAACCATGTTTGTTGTTTGGATTGTATTGGGAAAATTGACTGTATTGGGAAAATTGACAGTATTGTGGTTTTATGATTGATTGGATTGATTGTGTATGACACGAGCCAGTATCAGGAGAAGGTTAATGCTAAACATTACCCCGGTTTAATATCGCACCGTTACAATGCCGAAATTTTCTAAAATAAATATTTATTCATTAAAATTATAATTTTTAATGTGTATATGAACTGTATAAAATATTCATATGTTAAATAAAACGTTGGAACAATAAAAATATCATTTTTATCGAATGTATGTATGAACTATTAAAAATAGTCATGTGTTGAAACAAATATTTTATCGTTAAAAATATAATTTTTAACGTGTATGTGAATGGCAAAAAAATCTCCTGAAATGAAAATGAATATTCATTTACAAATCAGGCGATTTGTTTATGTACACACATTTAACTGATATTGATTGGGACGATAAATTTTACACGTCGCCCAACTGCACAAATAATATTCAGTATTTGTTGGTTGAAACCCCACACGGGTATTGGGATGATATTTGACGTACACTAATCCCAATTGTCTAGTGATTAGCACAGAAATGTGTTTATTTTATGCTCTTATATCTTATCTTTTGTAAATAAATAAATGTTATTTTGGGTATTTTTATGTGTTTTTACATATTGTCAGTTAATGTCTCCTTCATTTCAATTAAAGGCCAACTGCAAAGAAAAGCTACTTCCTTATGTCCACACTTTCTCTACCCCAAAAGTAGTCGTAGCTCACTGGTAAAGGCATAGGAATTTGTATAAAGAGACCTGAGTTCGATCCTTGGCAATCCTTATTTTTGCTGAAAAAGGGAGCATGAATTTATACACACACTGTCTTCTTTGCTCTGGAGAATATATGGAATAGTGATATGTTATACATACACACACACACACACACACACACATATATATATATATATATATGATGTATGCACCAATAAAGATTTTAAGGAATGAACATATTTCTCAATTCAAATCATTCATTTTCAACTACCATATAAAAGAAGATTTGAATGAATTATTGCCACAGAAAATCTAATCACGCTGCCACATGTCAACAATCAAGGAGGAAGATCTTCAAGGAATATCTCAACCATTATCTTCATATCCCTTTTATTTGTAAATTAATTAATTCAAGTGATTCATTCTTGGCTTAATTATTCTCATAGAAAGAGGACTACATTCCTATAAATACCCTTGTATCCATTGTAAACAGATATCCATTATTATGTACTTCTTTTCTTCATTAATAAAGTTTCTTTTATTTTTCTGCATTTTATTATTTTCATGGCAATTTGTGTTGTCAAGTCAATTAGATATGCTAGAACACAATTGCTATAGCATTTTATTTTTCTTATTAGCGATTGACCGTTTGATTAGATTCAACAGTAGTCCTAACTTTTATTTCTGTTGTTTATTTCCTTTCTGTAATTTTTATTTCCAGCAATCTGTTTTATTTTTAATCACTGAATTGATTATAGATTCGATTAGATTCAAATCTATAGTTAATTCAATTGCAGTTTTACTTGTTTTTATTGATAATTAAAATTTATTTTATCGGTTTAATTAGATTTGTCTGAACTAAATTGTAATTTCAATTTTATCCCATCTCCAAGCTTTGTCTGGCTCACGTTTAACTTACCTCCCTGTGTTCGACCTGCATATTACACGATATGTGCGCTTAAAGTATTTATTAAATAATTCGCGCTTTTCTATAGAAAGCGTCGATCAAGTTTTTGGCGCTGTTGTTGGGGAGGCAATATTTAAATTTTGTTATTTATTTAATTTCTGATTCGTATTAGTTTTTTTTCCTGTTGTTTTTGTGTGTATATATATATATATATCTTAATTAGTTGATTTGGTATTATCTACCGATACTCAAAATTTTCTAAACAAGAAAAAAAAATAGCTGCCAAATTTTCTTGATTTTATTTCCTTTACTTTTCATTTATTTCTTTCCCCTTTTCAAATTTTTCCTATTTAATTTTTTTTCTCTCTTCTAAGTTTACAAAAAAAATCTTTCTGTTTTTGTCTTCTCTTTTATTACTTTCCCTATTTCAATCTCGTTTCCCATTTTCAATACAATTACGTATCATTCTTCTTTTATAAGTTCATAAACAAAAATCTTGCCATCTTCTCTTTTATTTCTTTCCTTTTCGCTCTCTCCTCTTTCTAATACATTGATTTCTACTTTCCTTTTATTAAAAATAATAATAATAATAATAAGTACAAATTATCTTTTTGAAATCTTTCCATTCTCTGCCTTGTAGTTAATTTTCTGCTTTGTCATTTGATTCTTCCCACTTTTTCTATTCTCTTATTTATTTACGTTTTTTTCCTTTGCTATTACAACAGCAACCTCAAAACCTTCTCCTTCCATCGTCCAGACCCTCCTTCAGCAAAACCATAAACCATCCTCTCAACATCACCAAATCCGCAACAAGCCTCTCCTCTTCACCAAGACCTCCTACCACCATCACCTCTTCATACAACTCGTCCATCTCATACACCACAAGTTCAACACAGTCCACACCAAATCCATCATCGTTATACTTCAACAATTTTCTTCCCTGCAGAATACCGTCCATCCTTACGCCCATCCAAAACAAAATTGAATTTCCTTTTCACTTCAACATCCCTTCATCAGTTCCTACACAAATTCGCATACCCTCACGATCCCACACCACTGATGCAAATTCATATCATCACTGGTATAACAACCAATAAATCCAATTCCACGCAACCCATATGCCTCAACAAGCACCAAACACCCTTGCGTTCAATCATCATCACGCAAGGCCATCCTTGCCAATCACGATCTTCCCCCTCACACAGGAAACCTCCCATACTTCCACCACCCTACCACGCTGTCTCACGTTCACCCTCCCATCAAACATATCCAAGCGCGACCATCAACCCCATTCCTTTGCATAGCATATGAAACATCTACAACAATTCCCTCCTACGTCCTTCCCAGTACAACCCCAACCACATTTTCACCCACATCTCACTCAACCCGTCTTCCCAGATTCGAACGAACCAAAACCGCATACCCTACTCGACATAGCGCCGACAACACCAGTATAACAACTCCCTATAATTCTTCTACGCACTGCATCCTTGAAATCCATCTCGGATCCAACTGTTATTTCTCCCCTTTTCGCACCAAATTGAACCACAAACACAAACCGCTCCTTTTCAATTCCAAACTCCAGTCAAATCATCAATTTTGAATTCCGTTTTGAACCCGATCGCAATACCCAAAGCCCAATTCGCAACCACAAACAACCTCAAATCCGTACAACAATTTTACCTTGCAACCCGATTTGAATATCAGTTTTTATAGGGCTTCAGGATTTTTATTCTTCTTATTTCGTTTGGGTTTTCTCTGAATTGGAGAATCGGTGAACTCGAGAATTGCTAAATCGGTGAATTCGTGAATTGGGGACTTGAATTTGTTTTTATTTTTTGTAGGGTTGAGTTGTTTGGGACTTTTTGATTCCTGAGAGAATAAAGGGAGTGTATTTACTTTGTGTGTGGCCCTGGTTTTATAACCAAGTGCATGGTACTTAGCAATTGATTTGGGTAGGTTTTTTTTACTTTTCTTTTTTCCTTCTTGTTTCTTCCTCCTTATTTCAGTTTCTTCAAACTTTTTTTTCACTTCTTTCTGCAATTTTTGAACCTTTAGATATTTGTTTCTAGTTTTAGTTTTTTTTTCTTTTGTTCTATTTTGTATTGATTTCAAAAAAAAAAAAAGAAGAAGAAGAAGAAAGAAATCAAAATCAAGACGAAAGCGAAGAAAAAAAGTGTTCAAGCAACAAACAGGGAATACAAAAGTTAAGCGATTTGCAAACAATTGATTGGAATCATCAGAGTTCAACCAATTCAATTGCTCTAGACGGACCGTCATACCCCACTGTAAAATTTTCTAACTCTACACATGCTCTGCTGCAAAGAAAAATATATAGAAATTGCTTGTAAAAAATTTCTGCAAGGGCAGCGGCTTGCTTGCACAATTTTTTTAATTCCTGTAATTATTTTTGTCTGACTGTTGTGTGATTGAAATTTTCTGAATCATATTGAGAAACGAATTTCCGCTACTGTCATCATTCTCATCGTTTTTTTAATAATAAATCCTGATTTGATTTTCAAAATAAATAACTACAAGAATGTATGCATGAAATTGATTCTCTCAAGAGTTGGTCGCGGATATATATTAGTTCAATTTATTGAACTTCTAGCAAAAGAGGTTGCATCCTACCCACAAAACATTGGTCGTTTCCCTTATACTATACGTGAACGGCCATAAGACCCTCTTCCCCCTTCAAATAGAGATTATCAACTAATAAGATATACTTGAGTACGTTATTTATTTTGTAATAAACAACTATTGTGTCAAATAAATCAGATTTTTTTACAACGGGATGGATTACAATCGAATAAATCAAAAATTTCAAAATCTCAATGTCGGATTGGATAGACTCTTGTCTCTTCGAGAACAATGTTACCCCACTAGGACTATCCAACCTTTTGTCATCGTATATCCACCAGTTGAAGGAAATTTTGAACTTAAACATTCTTTTATTCAAGGAGTGCCAAAATTTACTGGTTCTGAAAATGCCTATGAATTTCTAAGTGAATTTGAATTGTATTCATCCACAACTAAAATGCAACAATTATCTAATGAATCAATCAAGCCAAGGCTAATTCCTTTTGCATTACTTGAAAGCGCTAAAAGATGGCTAAATTCTCTTCCAAGACAATCCATAAGAAGTTGGGATGAATTTGTCAGTGTATTCTTGAAGAAGTTTTTCCCTTTCCCTGAAACTCTAAAAATCCGTTTTGAAATAAATTAGTTTTCTCAGAACGAGGGGGAAATTTTTTCAAAATACTTTGAAAGATTCAACCAACTTCTGTATAGTTGCCCTCATCATGCAATTCCAAAATATCATTTATGTCAAATCGCATATGAAGGGCTAAACTATCAAACTCGAACACAACTAGAATCAATGTGTGGAGGAGAATTTATCTCCAAAACGACCGATGAAGCTTGGGAACTCTTAGAAAATTATTCTGAAAAGGACATGCAATGGGAGTCAATTTGTGTTCCCATTCATACTTCTACTAGAGGAGTGCATGTCATGGATCCAATTCATTTTCCCTTAGAAACTCAAACTCCTCAATTTGAAGGACAACCCCAGTATTACCCTCACGACCAAGCCAATGTCATAGCTCAAAATAGCATGTACTCATCCTTATATACCCTAGCTGGAGAAATCATCTAAATTTCTCGTGGTCTAATCCCAATAATTTCGCGAATCCATCCCTCTTGATATCGAATTCGAATTACCAAACTCTATTTTCTTCTAGTCCCCAAGCTCCTCAAGCTACACCTTAATCCAAATAACCTTATAGGCACCCCAACTTTCAATCATCAAACCAATCCTCTCAATATTCTCAACTATCACAAGAAATTGTGCATTTAGAGAAAGAAGTCGAAAAAATGATGGACATGATGAATGAGTTAATGAAAAGTAATGATAAAGGAAAATTACCTAGTCAACCCGAGGTGAATCCAGACTACAATTCTCGTACTGTGAATTCTTGTGAGGACCGAAATTTTAATTCGATTAATGCTGTCACCACCTTCAGATCCGGAAAAATGATTGATAACAGTGTTGGAAATCCTGATAATTATTCAATTTCAACCCCAATCGAAAAGCTTGTTACTCTTCCGTTGGCAACTAAGGCCAATTCTTCTGAACCTTCCAAATCTCCATCTTCTTCCAATGTTGGTAATCCCAACATCCCTTCTTCTAATGTCGGCAACCCCGATAATATATCGTCTTCTAATATTGACAATCCCAACATCCCCTCTTCTACACCCTTGCCTCCTTCACTTCCTATATCGAAACCTTCTTCATCGATTGACCAAAATTCTGAAAGAGTCTATAAACCAGTAGCTCCATATCCTCATAGACTAAACAATAAGAAGAAAGATGCAAATTTCAAAAAAATCTTGAAATTTTCAAACAAGTCTGTGTCAATATTCCACTTTTAGACGCCATCAAACAAATTCCTCAATACGCCAAGTGTCTCAAGGATCTTTGCACCTGAAAACGAGCCACTAATATTTCGAAAACTTCCTTCTTGACGGCGAACACTAGCTCTGTTTTCTCAAATTCTTCACCAATCAAGTATATGGACCCCGGTTTCCCTACAATCGGTTGTAAAATAGGAAATACTCACATCAATCATGCCCTACTTGATCTTGGTGCAAGTGTCAATCTTCTTCCCTACACTGTTTATCGTCAACTTGGACTAGGGGAATTGAAACCCACGAACATAACAATTCAACTAGTCCATCGATCTGTCAAAAAGCCATTGGGTATAATTGAAGATGTCTTGATCCAAATTTAGCAATTCTAATTTCCTGGAGACTTCAAAGTCCTAGAAACCAAGCCTGTTTCGAAACGTGATAGTCAAATTCCATTGATTTTGGGTCGTCCCTTCTTAGCCACCTCGAATGCTATCATAAATTGTAGGAGCGGCCAACTTCGACTATCGTTTAAGCATTTAACCATTGAATTGAATAATTTCCATTAACCCAAGGAGATCGAAATAGGAGAAGTCAACATAATAGAAACTGTTTTAGATGCCACGTCTGATTTATCTCTTAGTAAAATGTCACTTTCCTCAATAGACGTGTCCACTATGTCTTTTGAAGAATCATTCGAAGATGTGCTTAAACTTTTAAATGACGAGAACGAATATATGGAATGTCTCAAACATAATCATACTTCCATACCATCAAAAGAAATTGTGGTTAAACACTCAAATTTAAGGGGTTCTGATGATCTTCTACTGAATGACACAAATCATTGTCACAATAAACTTTTCATAGGGAAGATTTTGATTTCAGACTTTATTGACATACCTTTTGTACCTCAAAAATCAAATACAAAATCATCATACATCATTTTTGATAAAGGCAAGTGTGGGGGGAAAAGGAAACATCATTCTTCGCCAAACATTCATCATCGTCGTAGATTTCATTCTGCATTTGATTTGCACAGGCATATAGTTTCTAAATTGCATTTTGTTTTACAAATCATTTACATTTAATCCATCTCTGGGTTCTATCTTTCACATTTAGGAAACGTGTTTACAGTGTGGACGCTATTTAGTTCTAGTGTGGGGGGAGTCTACATTACATCTTTTCTATTTTTATTTTTTTTCTTTTCATTTTCATGCATTTAGATAGGACCATCATGCATTTTAGGTCGTAGTAACATACCATAATTTTTTTTAAAAGTCCGACTCATTTTAGATTGATATAACAAAATAAGTTAACAATTATTAGTCAGTTGATAGTTTTTTTTCTCTCAACTAAGATCAAATAAAAAATAAAATGAAAAGTTGATTTTTGAGGTATAATAGTGTAACTAGTACATAGGGAAATTCTTAGGGATGGCCATGAAATATATTTTAAATTGTAATCTTTGTTTAACGAGTGGAGGACTTAAAAGACTTATATTGGCTTTTTGAATCTTTAAAACTAAGCTGTGTTAAGCTGAATTTGCGTAACTCTCTCTTGTTCTTATATTTTCAATAATAATAGAAATCCAAAGGTATCCAACATTGCTTGTATATCTAGCGTTGGTGTGCAAACCCGCCAAGCTCTATCTGACTTGTTGTTGAAAAAGTCAGCATCGGAATATCTTGGTCTCATTTTATGAGTTGGACACTTAAGGATTACCGACATGTTGTTGACAAAGTCAGCGTCGGTCTGCACAATCCGCTAAGCTCTGTCCCAACTCTCCGTCAGTCCGCAAGGCAGTGTATGGGTGGTCTACCTTGGTCATTTAAGTTAGGTGTATGTAATTAATCATAAATTTTAACTCTTATAGAGATAGAGAATAAGCTATGATGCCCAAACATTTCTTGATCTTATTGATTTGACTAGCCATACACAAGGAAATTTGAATACCACTTCACAAACTGTGACAAGCAAACTAAGAATTTATTTCATGGCTGCACTATGTTATCGACCGAACTAACTGGCCACACTGGAATTTAACATTTGAAGACTTGATTTATACTGAAAATTTGTGACAAGTTGAGGTATCTAAAATAAAATCAACTGATTAGAAATTGTTATTTTAATTTATTGTACCACTTTCCTGAAACAAGTCGTGTTTTCATTTTTTGTTTTTATTTACATATGTCCATTTCATTCATGTATTTATATTAGAATCATAACATACAACATTTGGATTTTGTGGGTAGTATCCGCTGAAAACCCTCACGAGACATCACTTGTCCTACTAGGGACACCTAGGGGTTTAACGGCTTGTTGCATACGCTCAATGCAATCGTGCTTCCTACGAAAGCGTGACCTATCTAGTTTAGTTTTTCATTTTTGTTTTACTCGAGGACGAGTAAAAGATAAGTTTGGGGGTATTTGATTATCATAGAAATGTGTTTATTTTATGCTCTAATATCTTATCTTTTGTAAATAAATAAATGTTACTTTGGGTATTTTTATGTGTTTTTACAAATTGTCAGTTAATGTCTCCTTCATTTCAATTAAAGGCCAATTGCAAAGAAAAGCTACTTCCTTATGTCAACACTTTCTCAATCCCAAAAGAAGTCATAGCTCACTGGTAAAGGCATAGGAATTTGTATAAAGAGACCTGAGTTCGATCATTGGCAAGCCTTATTTTTGCTGAAAAAGGGAGCACGGATTTATACACACACCGTCTTTTTTTGCTCTGGGGAATATATGGAATAATTATATGTTATATATATATATATATTCTTATGTATATACATAATGCATGCACTAATAAAGATTTTAAGGAATGAGCATATTCTTCTCAAATCAAATCATTCATTTTCAACTTCTATATAAAAGAAGATTTGAATGATTTATTGCCAAAGAAAATCCAATCATGCTGCCACATGTCAACAATCAAGGAGGAAGATCTTCAAGGAATATCTCAACCATTATCTTCATATCCCTTTTATTTGTAAATAAATTAATTCACGGGATTCATTCTTGGCCTAATTATTCTCATAGAAAGGGGACTACATTCCTATAAATACCCTTGTATCCATTGTAAACAGATATCCATTATTCTGTACTTCTTTTCTTCATTAATAAAGTTTCTTTTATTTTTTTTGCATTTTATTATTTTCATGGCAATTTGGTGTTGTCTAGTCAATTAGATTTGCTAGAACACAACTGCTATTGCATTTTATTTTTCTTATTAGCGATTGACCGTTTGATTAGATTCAATGGTAGTCCTAACTTTTATTTCTGTTGTTTATTTCCTTTCTATAATTATTATTTCCAGCAATCTGTCTTATTTTTAATCATTGAATTGATTATAGATTCGATTAGATTCAAATCTATAGTTAATTCAATTGTAGTTTTACTTGTTTTTATTGATAATTACAATTTTATTATCGGTTCAATTAGATTTGTTCTGAACTAAATTATAATTTCAATTTTATCCCATCTCCAAGCTTTGTCTAACTCGCCCACGAAATATATAAATAATAAAATTTAACTTACCTCCCTGTGTTCGACCTGCATATTACACGATCTGTTGCAGTATTTATTAAATAATTCGAGCTTTTCTATTCCTTAGAAAGCGTCGATCATCTAGCTGTATGTCAATCGATGGGTTGAAAGACTGTTGTGAGCGTTAATTGTTTATATTTAATGCTTATGCAGTTGTGTAATGCACTATGGGTGATGGTTGACTGTGCATATTTATTGTTGTGTGCATGTGTGTATGAAATCCATATAAATAACATTACATAGTAATTGACTGTGTCTGATTCCAATTCACAAATAACGAATATTTTAAAATAATGAATATTTTAAAATAACTAATATTTTAAAATAATATTCCATAAATGTAACGATACGGATTTCGCTCGGACCTAATCGATCGCTAAATCGACCTAGACAGTTCGAAACCCGGATACGCTAATTCTGGGCATACAACACATCAGAACAAATAACATAAGACTTTTATAAGCATCATGATAATGTTACATCAGAGTACAGAATATATCAGAGTATATCGAAATATAATACAACGGAAGATTAATTTACAATAAATGTAATGAATTGCAGCAGAAACAAGTAAACCGCACTGCGGAGGCACCCGAGTTTGCAAGGCAAAAGCAAACTACGAGTCAGTCATGGGACTGGTGTGATAAACTCTATATTTAAAATTAACTTATATAAATGATAAGGAAAATCATAGGACCACGCTGCTAACACGGAATGGGTTTACCCCCATGAATACCAGTGTATAAACAACAATCAGTAATGGAGATATGGGTCTACTATGCATCAATCAACATGCATTGTCCCAATCTACCCATTTAAATTAATCACCACACTTAGAGTTTCCAAATCTAATTCAATTTACAGAAATTATTCCTTTGGACTTTATTTCCCGATTCCTATTTCAAATCATTTGAAATACATATCTAGCTTTATATCAAAGTAGATTTCACTTCGGGATCTCAAACCAAAATCTTTGGAAATATGAATTCCAAATCATCACAAAGCATACGAACAAGTATGCAACCAAATATCGGGAATCTTCCTTAGATAAGGCTGTACGCACCTCTCCAACTCAATATATATATATATATATATATATATATATATATATATATATATATATTTGTGTGTGTGTGTGTGTCTGTGTGTGTGTGCATCTCCCATGCATGGAGCATGCTACACGCTGACCACTCAACCTAAGGCCCTGGATCCAGGCCATACTTTTAGTCGTCCAGGTCACCCAATCTTTTGCCATATACTAAATCATTTCGTATCTCGAAGTAGGGAAAATCATTTCACAACATAATAAAAAATAATCAAATATATAGTACTTCACATCAGAAATTCGCGCATTTGATCAGTCACTATTAATCACATAACCTTTGAGCTCGTACGTCTCAAAGAAGGGTGTTAAGCAAGAGAATAAATTCTCCGCCACCAAACAGATACGTTATCAATAGCAACTAATCAGATACGCGATAAACCACAATGTAAAACCATAATACACTACCAAATCATTTCGAAATCATTGGGTTTAGCCCTCGAAATCCTTTCTGTTTTATAAAACCTTTTTGTAAAACAATCCCTATCCAAAATCGGGAAAACATTTCTTTTCGTTTAAGAAAATATCATTTCAAAATCATTCATTATATTTTGAAATAAACAACATCGCTAAACACCTTATCATCAAATCGTGAAATGTTTCACAAGGCATTAGCATACAAATATTTCTACCCAATCCAATGCTAAATGTAAAAGCGTATTTTGCTCATAAACTGGTCGAGCACAATCCAATTAGCCAATCAATCACAATCAATATAAACAACCAAGTACATTTGGTTCTAACACACCTCATGCTTTGGTAATTTTTTATTACCATTTATTCATTCCCAATCTATTTTAAGATTTATTCAAACTCCAATTGGTTTCAATCCCAAAAATCATTTCTTATTGATTGTTCAACTTTCTGGAAATTAATCCTACTTTAACCGGGTTAAAGAACTAATGTCATTTAAACAAAGTTCGCGACAAACCCAAAGTCCGGTTTGAATTAAATATAAGGCTCTGAATAGAAATTATATCGGCTTATATTCAATATCAAATTCTAAAACCAACAAATATTCGTATTGGAAATAATGATATATATATCTTCTAAATTTCCATAACAATATCCGTATAATCACAGAATCCAACATCTAAATATTTCGAAGATGATTTCCATTCAAATCCATTCCAATTCCTATATTGGAAATTCTGGTTATATTAGAACCATTCACAAATCCAATTTATTTTATTTAAAAATAATTGGATTTTAATTCTAGTTAATAACTAGTTCATTTCGATAAAATATATTTTTATCTTTTCAAATATGGAATTTTTCATCCCAATTCTTTCCAAATCATTTATTATGATTTTACACAAATTATAAATATTTTAAATATTTTTATTAAGGCCCTTTCAGTCGATTTCCATAAACGGTCATTGAACTACACTTACAACGACCTTTTCCAAATTTTATTTGGACATAATACCAAATCCAACCGTTAGATTTCAAATCTCTTGCATTCGTTGGATAGCTCTTTTCGATACGAACCCAATGGTTTCGGTTTTAGGAGAATCCGACGGTCGGATCTCTCATTACGTCCATTTGAAGTTAATGGTCAAAATTCGTGAACGATCGCTGCGCGACACGTTCTATTTAGGCCATTTAATATATATAATTTATACATTATATATTTTTCGTCGATTTCCATTTAAAACGTATTTTACAAATTGTTTTAATTTTGTTTTAAAAATGATTTCGACTTCATATTCACTTTTAAATCAAAATTGAATATTCCATTACATGAAAATTTTATACATCTCATATATATGTTAAAAATAATATTTTTAACCAACCAATATTTATTTCATTCACACTTCATATAGATATTATTTACATTTCATATATATATTATTCACTACGCATATATATATATATATATATATATATATATATATATATTTCACATTTCATATTTATATTATTTCCATTTCATATTTATATTATTTCCATTTCATACATACATACATACATACATATATATATAATTTTCATTTCATACATATATTATTTTCATTTCATATATATATATTATTTCCATTTCATATATATTATTTTCTTTTCATATATATATATATATATATATATATATATATATATATACTATTCACACTTCGTATATATTTTTTCACATTTCATATATATATTATTCACATTATATATATATATATATATATATATAATTTTCACATCGTGTATATATATATATATATTTCATATTGTGTGTGTATATATATAATTTTCACATCGTGTATATATATATATTATTCACATTTCATTTATATATTATTTTTCAAGTCATATATACATATTTTTCATTTCATATATATATTATTTTCATTTCATATATATTTTTTATTCACATTATATATATATATATATATATATATAATTTTCACATCATGTGTGTATATATTTATATATATATATCATATCGTATATATATATTTCATTCACATCACAATCACAACACAGTACAGTCAATTATGGTTTGTACAATAAATAATGTCGGGTGCTACTAAGCACCGTCTGCATCCTAGTATATTTTAATTGTAAAATAATTTCAGTGAGAGAGAGTTCTCACTTTGGATTCCACTCCATCAGTGTTTATTTCTGAATTTCTGATACGGTTCGGGTTTGAATTTGCCTAAATTTTCAATTAGCTCCAAATTTGACCCGGCTAGTCTTGTTGTGAAGCTCTTGCCTCCACGATCGCAATGGATCCAGTTTCGTCCAATTCGGTTGTTGTTTGAATAAGTTATGACATTTTTAATATTAATTACATTAAATAATTATTATAAAAATTAAAAATAGGATTAACTTAACTAATCCCCTTTGTTAACCTGTAACCCATATTCTCCGTCTCTTTCAGTTGTCTGGAGCAAAAACCCAATCGTTTGTCTTCAACTTCCTCACCGTGCTCCTCCCACAATGGACCGGACCCACATCAGAATAGCACACGTCGGCCGCCCTGACCTGCGCATCCATCCCCCGCCACCATGTTCAATTCGAAGTACCACATCGCCCTCAAAACGCAAGTAGACGCATTGATATTGAGCTCGAATTTCGAGCAATTTCCATCACTAAACTTCATCACTACTGTTGAGATACTAGAACTCACTTAGAGGAAGAGAATTGCTTTTATAATTTCGCTGAATTATTGAATAGATCATGCGAAAATTGGAGGAGAAGACGGTGAAAACTCAACTGTCGTTTTAGAGAGAGTGGCAGAACAAAAATTTTGACCATGGCTGCGCTATTTTGACCTAGGGTTTAGACGGGTTTGGCCCCATTTGTAGAAAATTCGTTTTATTTTATTTTAATCAACCTTAATGTCAAAATCGCCACAAACTCCAAACCCAAACCCAACGACTATCGCATCTAGCTAAATACCCCCATTTCGGACACAATGGAATATGTTTCATAGGCCAATTCGACTGTTTCGATTAGTTCTCATCAAAATTAAAATATAAATCAATATATATTGAATTTAAACGTACATTTTAATTTACCAGGCCACATACTAACTACAAAGATTCCCAAAAAATAATTCTAGCTATGTTTTGATGATACGGTCCTAACAAAACTAATTTCGTTGAATTTGGAGACTGTTTGAAAAATGGACATTTTTTGGTCATATAAATTCAAATTGAATTGACCAAATACATTTAAATTCACTACGCTCACATATTAATTCCAAAAATTATGAAAATTGAGATCTAGCAATAATTTGACATTTCGGATCCAACAAAAGTGGTTTCGTCGAAAACGGAGGTCGTTTGCAAAATGGTTATTTTTAAGGGCCATACATTTAATTAAAATATATATAAATTCCATAGCAAGTTTTCTGAATTTTAAACTGGACATAACTTTCAATTCTTTGGATTTTTCACATTCATTAGAAAGATATTATTAAACAGATTCTAATATTTCTGGCTTTACCGAAATCCGATTTATTTTGAATCTTGTACATTCATTTGAAATTTGAAACCGAATTTTCAAACTGCCGCGTCATTTCAGGCTCGTTATATAATTAAAATAAATTTATTCGTTCTAACTTTGTTTAAAATAAATTTTTAGTCGTTGTTATTTAAAATAAATCATTTTAAATATTAAAAACCCATTAAAATTTCTAAAATAAAATTTTTAAATTGGTTCTGAAAATCCGGGTTGTTACAATTTCCCCCACTTAAAATCTTTTCGTCCTCGAACAGGAACGAAGCCGAAAGTTTTTTAACTAACCAACTCAACTTTCATTCTAGCATTCATTCTTCAACTTTTCAGTTTCTAAGAATTTCTAATTTTTCAAAAATTTGGCTAACACCCTAAATTTTCGAATTTTTTTGCCATAACCTCTTTTGTAAGGGGAGACCTTTGAAAACGCACCTAGCCTCACAGGGACCTAATCAATTTAAAAGAAAAGGAAAAAGCCAAGCAGCTAACCAATCGGCTCATAAAATCATCCAAACCCAAGAAATATAGTAAACATGTACCTATTTGTCGGGCATACAATTTTATTCCTCTTCTTAGCTTCCATGCTATGACCTGTTCAATATATATACATGTACATATATGCAATTTCAATCAAATTTTCAATTCAGCTCAATATTTAATTCTTTTTGGCTAAATTTTACCTTTCGTTATCATATTGGTTTCAATAATCTTATTAGTTAACTAATAATCAAACAACACAATAAACAATGAATTTGTTGATTATCTTTTCAAATATATATAAATTTTATGTATTAAAAATCATTTTTTCAAAAGTCGGATTGTATATATAAATATAATCACAAATACGTTAACTATAAACTTGTTACTCTCAACTCATTCTAGGGCATTTCTAACCTCATCTCTAACGAGTCACACATTCTAGAATGCTACTGATTCTATCTCTAATGAGGATTCTTCTGTAGGATATTACCAATCCTACCTATGATGAGTCTTTTGTTCTATTCTAACGAGTTGCACCCTAAATATTTGAGTTAACCAAAGCTCTGATACCATATGTAATGATACAGATTTCGCTCGGACCCAATCGATCAAGACCGTTCAAAACCCGGATACGCTAACTCTGGGCATACAACACATCAGAACAAATAATAGAAGAATTTTATAAACATCATAATAATGTTACATCATAGTACAGAATATGTCAGAGTATATCGAAATATAATACATCGGAAGATTAATTTACAATAAATGTAATAGAATGCAGCGGAAACAAGTAAACTACACAGGGGAAGACTATCAATGCTCTGGACATAGCTTTAAGCTTCAGTCCAGAATCCTGCTCGATAAATAAATATCTGCAAAACATACCACTCGACTTCCCGTGTGAAAAATAAGAGCATCCGAGTTTGCAAGGGAAAAGCAAACTACGAGTCAGTCATGGGACTGGTGTGAGAAACTTTACATTTAAAATTAACTTATATAAATGATAAGGCAAATCACAGGACCACACCGCTAACGCAGAACGGGTTTACCCCTATGAATGCCAGTGTATAAACAATAATCAGTAATAGAGATATGCTTCAACTATGTAACAATCAACATGCATTGTCCAAATCTACCCATTTAGATTAATCACCACAACTAGAATGTGACGATCCCAAAACCCCGTGCGACGGTGTTAAGGATAATCATTGGAATATAACACATTAATCATCATTAGAAGAGTACGGATAATAGCAAAAACAACAAATAAAATAATTTACATAAATATGACAGCAGAATCATAATATGTCACAACTTCATAAAGCACAGTGTAGGATACTACTTAGTGCATAAAAGTACATGATCAGTCTACATCGTCATAAGCGGTACATATACACATGAGAGTACATAAAATAAATATCAGTCTACAACGCCAGAAGCGGAATCATATACATAGATAATAATGGCGGAAATCAATTGTCAAAACACTGAGAAGTCAAGCCTCGCCATATAAGCCCAAAAGATGCACTCCCTGCTGAAGTGCCAAAGCCAAAATATGTCAGCTACCTGGTACTAGGCTGCCCGTATGAAAATAAGGGCACCTGAGTTTGCAAAGTGAAACAAACTATGAGTTAGTCATGGGAATGGTATGAGAAATCTACCTAACTAATTAAACAACAATAATAAGGCTAATCATAGGACCATGCCACTTTCGCGGAACCTGTTTACTCCAGTGATTGCCAGTGCATGAAATAAAGTAAATTATTAAATCATCATAATGCTTTTTATAAAAAACGAAGCCATTATAAGACCGAGGTCCCATCACACAATGCAATGCAAGCCGGAGGATAGAGTTTTACCTTATAATGGCCAAGAAATGCTTGATACGTATAAAACAAAAGTGTTTGATATTATTACTAGTGCATATATGTTTCAAAAGCAAATTCAATCATAATTATCAATCATAGACGGCATAAGTGCCCCATACCATTATGTCGCCATACTAGTAATACAATCAAATCCGTAATTTCGTATTGGAAATTGGATTCCATCATGATTCGAGGCAAGGGGCAAGCTCCTCTCCGATTCGAGGTGATCCATGGATCCTCCAAGGCCGGTCCTCCCTTACTTTTGAGGATTAATTATTCCTGAACACACGTTTCCCGGTCCTATAGGACCTATAATCGAGGCGCCTCGCATTCCAACAACCACACAGGTAAAAAAAAGTATATAAATGTCAGGGCTGGTAGGTCACTGACATCACCCATAGCTAGAAAGAAACGTCGTGCACTCCTTGGGTCCTTATCCCGTTTTTGACTCATACCAAGGTGTGAGGCTCGCGAATCAACGCTGTACACAAAGCTACGGCACTCGGACTGTGCTTTGATCATCAACCACCAGACATTGCTTTTCAACAGAAGCCTTGATCATCTGGCACTTAGGCGTGCCATACAGGCAATTCACTCCATGCGACTGATTTCTATCGATATATAACCTTTGAGCTCGTACGTCTCAGAGAAGGGAGTTAAGCAAGAGAATAAATTCTCTGCCGCCAAACAGATACATATTTAATAGAGATCAATCAGCACAGAACAAAATCCAATGTCAGACACACAGTCCATTTACAAGTTCGTTCTGGGTCTGAACGAAACCGGAGGCACTATATTCCTTGCATATCCGTACAATCAACAAATACGTCTGGACGGCTACCACTTCAGCACTTTCAAGGTAGCTACTCCAATCATGAGCATCAGTAGTGCCCATCCATCCGATGTGAAGATCGTCGGTCTTGAACCGTCTTCATCTCTTCGACTTCCAATTGTCAATCAATTATTTGAAATGAGAATTAACTCGGCCTTTTCAAATAATTCATGTATATTTAGATTTCAAATCAATTCTTCCCATGGTTAAATTATTTGACATTCACATTTCAGTTCTTTAGTATAAATTTCATGTCAAACACATTCAACCATCCAATGCCAAGCAAACCAAGTATAATCGATCTATTTCCATTACATATTATTTATAATATTTTATAATGATATATCGCCATTTTTATTTATTTAAAAATGACCCTATTTAATTAAACGACGTTTCAAGTCGTGTCGAGGCACTAGCGCTATTTTTCTCCAAATTTGTTTTACACATATCTGAAAATCTAACCGTTGGATCTCAACAAAGTTTATATCATTGGAAAGATATTCCCAAAGCAAACCCAACGGTTCCAGTTTCGTCAAAATCCGATGGTCGGATCTTTTGGTATAATCGTTTAAAGTTACAATTTCAAAACGCGAACTACAGGGGCTCGATTCGTTTTATTTAATTTATATATATATATATAAATATAATTAATTCGATGATTTCAATATCGTTTTCACTTCAAATATTTCACTAACGCCTTTAAATATCAGAAAATTTCTCCATAACCTCCTTTGTACAGGAAGGGGTTTGGAAATTTATTGGGCCGTATTAGGTACCCAATAAATCCTAATAAGCATGCACATATTTATAGTGATATATTCCGGTGTCCACAGGGTAGTGTGTAGAGATCATAACTCCAGAGAATAAATTCTCGTCACCCTATAAATGGTTTTTGTGCCTTAATGACCAGAGAGACGTGTTTATTGTCATCTCCAGACCCGTGTGGGGTTTTTATTAATCTGGCAATTTACCGGTACATTTTACATAGTCCATATCAGTCATCAGTTCAAACTGTAATATATAATCACTGCCATACAAGCCTCTCGCTCGTATGGTAAATCTTCAACCTCGTCACACAAGCTCCAAATTCTTATGTGGTATATGATGAAGTATGCCTATCTTCAAGAAGTATGCCATGTAGTGTAGATCAAAATTAATTGTTATTATCCTATGGCGACGTTTATTATTTCATACAGAATAACCAACACTCCGCATTCAATGGCATTCATTGGAGTTGATATAATAATATTGCACATCCAACTCATTAAGGTTTACCTATTTGTTGGGCACGCAAATAAATTCTTTACTCAACAGTTAATCCATTTACCTGTTCAACACATGTGTGTGTGTGTATATATATATATATATATATGTGTGTGTGTGTGTGTGTGTGTGTGTACGAAACAAACCTAAAAATAATATTTCTAGCGAACAAAAATATATTTCAACACATGACTATTTTATTTAGTTCACATACATGTTAAAAATAATATTCATAGCAAACAAATATTTATTTCAACACTTTTGTATTTTTAGTGAGTCATATACATGATAAAAATGATATTTTTATCACCAAAAATATTTATTCAACACATGAACATTTTTAGCACTTCATATTCACAATAAAAATGTAGATTTTATTGTTCACTCCATATATTCAACACATGAATGTTTTCGACTTCACACATACGATAAAAATATGATTTTTATCGTTCTAGTCCTTTATTCAACACATGAATGTTTTCTATAGTTTATATATATAATAAAAATGTGATTTTTAGTGTTAAAACAATTTATTTAAAGCATGAATATTTTATATATTCTATATATGTGATAAAATGTTATTTTTATTTTTCAAAGAATTTTATTCATCACATGAATGTATATTCCACACATGAATATGGTTTCAACACATGAATATAGTTTCAACACATGAAAATAGTTCTAACACATGAATATTATTGAAAATTTCGGCAGCATAACGGCAGAGTATTTAAAACCGGCACCATCCCGACTACGGCTACTCGCTCTACCTTAAAACCTCGCAGTTTTTGACAATGGGGATTTCGTACATCTAGTTCGCACGCAGGGGAGTATGTTTTTCTTTTCCACAAACTATTCTAATTTTGTTTCAACCACAAACGGGTATTTCTCAACCACAAATGGGTATATTTCAACCACAATCAAACAATATCAACCACAAACAATTCTATCAACCATTCGCATTATTCACCAAAATTTTCACACCAATTCACAATCAATAATTATCGTCCATGGTTTGTGGACGAGGGGAGTATATATATATATATATATATATATATATATATATATATAAGTATATTTCACTTCCATTTCAACACATATATTATTTATACAATGCATGTATAATTTATACTTCGCTTATATAACTTATACAACACATGTACATGAGGTATACAACGTGTATATAATTTATACTTCGCTTATATAACTTACACAACACATTTCCATCCACATTTAAGTTTAGAAATCTCACCTTGGTTTGTTGCTTTGCTAAAAATAGTAGTAGGCTTAGAAAAATCCACGGACACTTCTAGAATGTAGAGAGCATCGACACGGTCCCGATGTCTCCTGTTTCATCGAATTTCGTCAACATGGCAAAAAGATATGATTTTTATTGTAAAATCATAAACCATAGCACTTTAAAGTGCTATAGAACAGTTTAAAATAAATTAAACCGTTACCTTCTTCGAACCTTCAAAACTAGGTTTTGATTTTTCCCAAAATCCGTAGCACTATACTAAAATCGAGTAGCACCACATCGTAGCACTCCAAGAGGCGCGCCTAGGGGTGGGGTCGTGGTTAGGCTCGATCGCCTCTGGCGATGGTGGCGGCGACGGAAAGGGTGAAACTTTGGGGAGGCCGTTCTCACGAAATACGAGACGAGGAGGGGTGCCACAGTTATGGATTTGAAGAGGAGGAAGAGGGCTTCAAAAAGTTGAACTGGGTCGAGGTGAAAGGGTGAACGGTTTCGCTGGAAAATTGTCGGGGAGGGAGGAAGGGGGTTCGCCGTCGATATCGGGTAATGGGGGGGGGATGGGGGGTTTGAGATTTTTATAAAATTAAATTATGATGGAAAAATATGATTGGCCCGTCCTTTATTTAATTTTTAAAATAGCGTTTCTCCACATGAACTCCAATCGAAACCCAACGACTGTCGCCCCTAGCTAAATACCCTCATTTCGAACATAATCGGATATGTTTCGTAGGCCCATTCAACTGCTACAGTCAATTATTCTTCAAATTAAAATATAATACATTCAATATTCGATTTGAACGTACATTTCAATTTGCCGGGGCCACAAACTGATTCGAAAAATTCCAAAAAAATAAATCTAGCTATGTTTTGACGATACAGTCCCAACAAACTAGTTTCGTCGAATTCTGAGACCGTTTGAAAAATGGTCATTTTCTGGTCGACCCAATTTAATGGAAATTGACCAAACACATTTTCTTTCACCACACTCACATATTAACTTCAAAAATTATGAAATTTGAAACCTAGCCATAATTTGACATCCCGGATCCAACAAAAGTGGTTTTGTCGAATTCTGAGGTCGTTTACAAAATGTCTATTTTCAAGGGTTATATATTCTCTATAGCGACCTTTCTGAAAATTCATCTGGCCATAACTTTTGATTCCCGCTATGAAACTTCAATTTTTCAGATTCGTTAGAAAGATATTCATAAACAGATTTAAATATTTTTGGTTTCACTAAAATCCATTTTGTTTTGCACCCGGCACAGTCAGTCAAAGTTTGAATTCAAATTTTCAAACTGCCGCACTATTTCTAACTCTTTATTTTATTGAAATATTCTATTTCAATTGCTCTAATTTCTTTAAAATAACCAATTTAAACATTTTAAATTGGGTCGTATTTTCCGGGTTGTTACAATCTCCCCCACTTAAAACTTTTCGTCCCCGAAAAGGAAACAGCAGTACAGTAGGAAACAAAAATGGAAATGCAAAGTATTATAAAGGTACCTTGCACCGGAGTTAGTCAGAGATGTCCACTTTGCATTTGGGGTAAGCTTGCTTAATGCTTTCCTCTGCCTCCCAAGTACAGTCTCTACGATCACTACTCCACTGCACTTAAACTAAATGAACCTTCTTGTTCCTTAGCTCTTTAGTTTCTTTGCCAACAATTTTTAACGACTCTCTTTTGACTGCTAATTCTGGAGTAATTTCCAAGTCCTGTTGCGTTGCTTCTTCTACAACAAGATCTGGATCTTGCACATGTCTTCTAAGTTGAGATACATGAAACACATTATGTACTCTAAGCAACCAATTAGGTAATTGTACACTATAAGCAAGAGTTCCAATCCGTTCAAGTATAGGAAAGGGACCAATAAATCTGGGTGTCAACTTCTCAGTTTTACCGAATCGGATTACTCCTCTCATCGGAGAAACTTTCAAATAGACATAATCACCAACAGCGAATGCTAAATCTCTTCTTCTATAATCCACATAACTTTTCTGTCGGCTTTGGGCGGTTTGCAATCGTTTCTTAATGAAATCGACTTTATCTGATGCTCTCGAATCATATCGGGCCCCAGGTTCTACCCAACATGCGAGAGATCTGCACGGTCTACCATATAATGCTTCAAATGGCGACATTTTCAAACTTTCTTAATAGCTGTTGTTGTATGAGAATTCTTCCAAATGCAAGTGATCTTCCCACGATCCGCCAAAATCAATAATGCAAGCCCGTAGTAAATCATCTTGAATTTTGTTCACCCTCTCAGTTTGGCTATCTGTCTGAGGGTGATAAGCGGTGCTCAGGTTCAGTTTTGTTCCCAATTATGTCTGGAATGCTTCCCAGAACTTGCTAGCAAATATTGGATCTCTATCACCGACTATGCTGATGGGAACTCCATGCAGCTTAACAATTTCTTTGAAATAAATCAGTGTTAGACTTTGGGCGGTTCTATTGGATCTGACAAGTATGAAATGGGCAGTCTTCGTGAAGTGATCTACGATCACCCAAATACTGTCATTACCTTTCTTGGTTCGGGGCAAACCATCTATGAAATCCATGGAAAGTTGTTCCCACTTCCACCCTGGAATTTCCAATGGTTGTAAAAATCCAGCCAGCTTTTGTTGGTCACTCTTAACTAGTTGGCAAGTAGAGCACCTGCTAACATATAAAGAAATGTCTCTCTTCATCGCCTTCCACCAGAACGTGCACTTGATATCATTATACATCTTAGTCACTCCAGGATGAATGCAAAGTTTGGACTTGTGGCATTCATCAAGCACCACTCTTTTGAGCTCAGGGATGTCGGGAACACAAATTCTTCCTTTTAATCTCAGAACTCCCTCACTATTTACTTGGAAACTGGAGTCTTCGCCTTTTTGAATTCTTTTGATCATCTCTTTAACAAAATTGTCGTTTTTATGAAGAACAGAGATCTTGTCATTCAATGAAGACGTAACGATAAAACTGGCGATGATTTCATTCTTTCTGCTAAGCGCATAAGCTATTACATTAGCCTTTCCTGGCGAATACAGGATATCTAGATCATACGCTGCAAGAAATTCTAGCCACCGCTGCTGTCTCAAGTTTAGATCTTTCTGGGTGAACAAATACTTCAATAATTGATGATCTGTAAACAATTCAAATTTCTCACCCAATAAGTAGTGCCTCCAGATTTTCAAAGCAAAAACGATGGCTAGCAACTCAAGATCATGAGTTACATAATTTTTCTTATGCTGTTTCAGCTGATGGCTTGCATAAGCGACTACTTGGCCTCTTTGCATTAATACTGCACCAAGATCTCTAATAGAAGCATCCATCCATACCGTCAAATCTTGATTGCCATCGATAATGGTTAATACTAGAGCGGTTGTCAATTTTGATTTCAATTCCTGGAAAGCTTCCTCACAGTCGGAAGTCCACTTAAATCTCTCGTTCTTCTTTGTAAGCTTTGTTAATGGACCGGATATCTTCGAAAAATCCTTAACGAATTTCCGATAATAGCTAGCCAATCCCATAAAACTTCGAACTTCGGTGGGTGTAGTAGGCTATTTCCAATCTTGAATTGCTGTAATTTTGCTCGGATCTACAGAAATTCCTTCCTTTGACACGTCATGGCCAAGGAACTTCACTTCATTTTTCCAGAAGATGCATTTAGAAAATTTAGCTTTGAAGACGTTCCTTCTCAGAATCCCCAATACTTGTTCTAAATGTTTTTCATGCTCGGTTTCTGATTTGGAGTAGATTAAAATGTCATGGATGAATACCAGAACGAATTTATTCAGAACTTCTCTGAACACTCTATTCATTAGATCAACGAAGTATGCAGGAGCGTTGCATAAGCCGAACGACATTACTAACCACTCATAAAATATGTCTGGACCTCTGAAAGCTGTAAAAGGAACACATTCTTCGGCATTTCTCAGTTGATGGAAACCTGTAGCTAGGTCCATTCTGGAAAATACTCTCTCTCCATTTAATTGGTCTAACAGATCATCGATGCGGGGTAATGGATATTTGTTTTTGAGCGTCTGCTTGTTGAGGTCTCGGTAATCAACACACAATCGGAGTGTACCGTCTGACTTAGGAACAAACACTACAGCTGCACCCCAACTAGAAAATCTAGGTCTAATCAGACCCTTCCATAGCAGTTGACGAGTTTGATCACCTAATTCTTCGTTTTCTTTTGGGATCATTCTTCGAATTGGATGTACCACTGGTCTGGCATTAGGAATTAGATCGATTCTGAATTCAATTTCTCTTTGCGGAGGTAAGTTTTTGATTTCTTCAAACACATCCACATAGTTTTTAACAACAGGAATCTTTTCTAATGAAGTGGGAACAACCTCTAGCGCATACCAAAATTCTTTTCTATCCGGATCTGAACCATGGCATGGTATAGTAATATATCCAAGATTTGTTTCAACTTTAACGATTCTTTCGGCACATCTAACTTCGGCCTCATATTTCGTTAACCACTCCAACCCGAGAACAACATCGAATTCGGAGAAGTTCATGATGATTAAATTATAGGAAACTTGTAGAAAGAATGGGAGATGGGTACTCTACAATATGTGCTGAGAACAAGAGATCCTCCTACCGGGTTGTGAACTCTAATTGGTTCTTTAAGGTCTCTTATCTTTAACTTTAACCTGTTAACCATGTTACTAGCAATAAAACTACGTGATGCACCAGTGTCAAATAGTATAGAAACATGAATATTTTTAATTGTAAGGGTACCTCCCAAAACATCGGGTTTACCTGCTCCATCGCAGCTGGCGGGTTCGCCCCGTCATAAACATATGCAACTTCTGCCTTCTTAAGCAATGGGCAATCTTTGACAAGATGTCCTGTTCGGCGGTAGTTGAAGCATGATCGAGAGTTCTGGCTTGAGCCTTGTGAGTTTATCCTCTATCGCTTTGGAGCTGTGCACACATTAGAGTAGTGCCTCGTCTTTCCACAATTAAAACAGCTTCCCTTAGGTGGCTTGCTAGCTTGCTGATTTGTGGATGCTGCGTTGCTGGACTCAGGTTGGTTCACAGAAGTCTTGCGTTTGTTTCCCGCTTGACTCTTGGCACGGTCTAGATCGAGGTTCCTCTGGTCCAAGTCCTCATAATTACAGGCCATTTCCACTAAGTCTGCAAATGCGAGTTTGATGTGGCTCATGGCTCTATCCTGATACTTACGCTTTAGCCCATGTATGAACCTTTTGTTCTTCGCGTTTTCAGTGGTGATAAGCTCAAGGGCGTAACGAGATAGCTGCGTGAACTTATTAAGGTAGTCCTGCACGGAGAGGTCTCATTGTTGGAGATTAGCAAATTCGTCGTGCATACGCTCCATCGCTTGTTCTGGGATGAGCTTCTCCTTAAACATTGTCTTGAACTCGTCCTAAGTTCTCACCACATTTTGGTCCTCAGCGGTGATGGCTTCCCACCACAATTCTGCCTCATCTTGTAAAAGCCAGGCACCCATAAAAGCCTTATCTTGATCTCCTAGTCTTAAGCCACCTAAGATCTTTTCGCAAGTTTTCAACCATGCTAAGGCGTTTATCACTGTGCCTGTTCCTGAGAAGGTTTTGCCCCCGAGATTTTTGTATCTCTTCGCCACTCGGTCTAGCTCAAATGGCTGAGCGGCTTGTGGTTGTATCAAAGGTACTTCTGCAGTGGGGACATCTCCTCGTCCTCTACCTCGGCCTCCTCTAGCTGCTGCTGCTCGGGTAGCCATCTATCAAGTTCTGTATAAGCAAGAAAAGAGTCAGCCTATAGAAATGATAATTTTAATATATGGTACAGCAGAAGAACTTAAGGAAAGACAATGATGGACTGATCAGATTATTTTTGCTATTCTGCTTGGCTCATTCTAGGACATTACTAGTTCTACCTCTAATGAGCTACTCGCCTTAGAACACTACCGATTCTATTCTGACGAGGTTTTTAATGTGTTAAATTCCAGAACTAAGGTTAACCAAATCTCTGATATCACCTGTGACGATCCCAAAACCCCGTGCGACGTTGTTAAGGATAATCATTGGAATATAACACATTAATCATCATTAGCAGAGTATAGATAATAACAAAAACAACAAATAAAATAATTTACATAAATATGACAGCGGAATCATAATATGTCACAACATCAGAGAGCACAGTGTAGGATACAACTTAGTGCATAAAAGTACATGATCAGTCTACATCGCCATAAGCGGTACATATACACATGAGAGTACATAAAATAAATATCAGTCTACATCGCCAGAAGCGGAAACATATACATAGATAATAATGGCGGAAATCAATAGTCAAAACACTAAGAAGTCAAGCCTCGCCATATAAGCCCAAAAGATGCACTCCCTGCTGAAGTGCCAAAGCCAAAATATGTCCTGCTACCTGGTACTAGGCTGACCGTGTGAAAATAAGGGCACCCGAGTTTGCAAAGTGAAACAAACTACGATTCAGTCATGGGACTGGTATGAGAAATCTACTTAACTAATTAAACAACAATAATAAGGCAAATCATAGGACCACGCCACTTTCGCGGAACAGGTTTACGCCAGTGATTACCAGTGCATGAAATAAAGCAAATTATTAAATCATCGCAATGCTTTTTATAAAAAATGAAGCCATTATAAGACTCAGGTCCATTCACACAATGCAATGCAAACCGGAGGATAGAGTTTTACCTTATAATCGCCAAGAAATGCTAGATATGTATAAAAAATAAGTGTTTGATATTATTACTAGTGCATATATGTTTCAAAAGCAAATTCAATCATAAATATCAATCATAGACAGCATAAGTGCCCCATACCACTATGTCGCCATACTAGTAATACAATCAAATCCGTAATTTCGTATTGGAAATTGGATTCCATCATGAGTCAAGGCAAGGTACAAGCTCCTCTCCGATTTGAGACACTCTAGCAAATGTCTCAGGACCACACACAGCGATCCCTGGATCCTCCAAGGCCAGTCCTCCCTTACTTTTGAGGATTAAATATTCCTGAACACATGTTTCCCGGTCCTATATGACCTATAATCGAGGCTCCTCGCATTCCAACAACCACATAGGTAAAAAAAAGTATATAAATGTCAGGGCTAGTAGGTCACTGACATCACCCATAGTTAGAAAGAAACGTTGTGCACTCCTTGGATCCTTATCCCGTTTTTGACTCATACCGAGGTGTGAGGCTCGCAATCAACGCTATACACAATGCTACACCACTCGGGCCGTGCTTTGATCATAAACCACAAGACTTTGCTTTTCAATAGAAGCCTTGATCATCTGCCACTTAGGCGTGCCACATAGGCAATTCACTCCATGCGACTGATTTCTATCGATATATAACCTCTGAGCTCGTACGTCTCAGAGAAGGGCGTTAAGCAAGAGAATAAATTCTCCGCCGCCAAACAGATATATATTTAATAGAGATCAATCAGCACATAACAAAATCCAATGTCAGACACATAGACCATTTACGAATTCGTTCTGGGTCTGAACGAAACCGGAGGCACTATATTCCTTGCATATCCGTACAATCAACAAATACGTCCGGATGGCTACCACTTCAGCTCTTTCAAGGTAGCTACTCCAATCATGAGCATCAGTAGTGCCCATCCATCCGATGTGAAGATCGTCGGTCTTGAACCGTCTTCATCTCTTCGACTTCCAATCGTCGATCAATTATTTGAAATGAGAATTAACTCGGCATTTTCAAATAATTCACGTATATTTAGATTTCAAATCTATTCTTCCCATGGTTAAATTAATCGACATTCACACTTTAGTATAAATTTCATGCCAAACACATTCAACCATCCAATGCCAAGCAAACCAAGTATAATCGTCTATTTCCATTACATATCGTTTATAATATTTTATAACGATATATTGCCATTTTTATTTATTTAAAAATGGCCCTATTTAATTAAACGACGTTTCAGGTCGTGCCGAAGCACTGGCGCTATTTTTTTACAAATTTGTTTTACACATATCAGAAAATCTAACCGTTGGATCTCAATATGTCATTGGAAAGATATTCCCAAAGCGAACCCAACGGTCCCAGTTTCGTCAAAATCCGATGGTCGGATCTTTCGGTATAATCGTTTAAAGTTATGATTTCAAAACGTGAACTGCAGGGGCTTGATTCGTTTTATTTAATTTATACTTATACATATAAATATAATTAATTCGACGATTTCAATATCGTTTTCACTTCAAATATTTCATTAACGCCTTTAAATTTTAGAAAATTTCGCCATAACCTCCTTTGTACGGGAAGGGGTTTGGAAATTTATTGGGCCGTAATAGGTACCCAGTAAATCCTAATAAGCATGCACATATTTATAGTGATATATTCCGGTGTCCACAGGGGAGTGTGTATAGATCATAACTCCAGAGAATAAATTCTCATCACCCTATAAATGGTTTTTGTGCCTTAATGACCAGAGAGACGTGTTTATTGTCATCTCCAGACCCGTGTGGGTTTTTTTATTAATCTAGCAATTTACCGGTACATTTTACATAGTCCATATTAGTCATCAGTTCAACCTGTAATACATAGTCGCTGCCATACAAGCCTCTCGCTCGTATAGTAAATCTTCAACCTCGTCACACAAGCTCCAAATGCTTATGTGGTATATGATGAAGTATGCCAATTTTCAAGAAGTATGTCATGTAGTGTAGTTCAAAATTAATTGTTACTACCCTATGGCGACGTTTATTATTTTACACAGAACAACCAGCACTTCACATCCAATGGCATTCACAGGAATTGATATAATAATATTGCACATCCAACTTATTAAGGTTTACCTATTTGTCGGGTACGCAAATAAATTCTTTACTCAACAGTTAATCCATTTCCTTGTTCAACACATGTGTGTGTGTATATATGTGCGAAACTATGCTAAAAATAACATTTCTAGCGAACAAAAATATATTTCAACACATGACTATTTTATTTAGTTCACATACATGTTAAAAGTAATATTCATAGCAAACCAATATTTATTTCAACACTTGTGTATTTTTAGCGAGTCATATACATGATAAAAATGATATTTTTATCATCAAAAATATTTATTCAACACATGAACATTTTTAGCACTTCATATTCACAATAAAAATGTAGATTTTATTGTTCACTCCATATATTCAACACATGAAGGTTTTCGACTTCACACATACGATAAAAATATGATTTTTATCGTTCTAGTCCTTTATTCAACACATGAATGTTTTCTATAGTTTATATATATAATAAAAATGTGATTGTTAGTGTTAAAACAATTTATTTAAAGCATGAATATTTTATATATTCTATATATGTGATAAAATAGCGTTTTTAAAATAGCATGAATATTATGATGGAAAAATATGATTGGCCCGTGCTTTATTTTATTTTTAAAATAGCGTTTCTCAACACGAACTCCAATCCAAACCCAACGACTGTCGCCCCTAGCTAAATACCCTCATTCTGAACACAATGGGATATGTTTCGTAGGCCCATTCGACTGCTACAGTCAGTTATTCTTCAAATTAAAATATAAAACATTCAATATTCGATTTGAACGTACATTTCAATTTGCCGGGGCCACAAACTGATTTGAAAAATTCCAGAAAAATAAATCTAGCTATGTTTTGACGATACGATCCCAACAAACTAGTTTCGTCGAATTCTGAGGCCGTTTGAAAAATGGTCATTTTCTGGTCGACCCAATATTAGGAATCTTCCCTTAGACAAGGCTGTACGCATTTGTCCAACTCGGTATATATATATATATATTTATATATATATGCACCTCCTACGCATGGAGCAGGCTACACGCTGACCACTCAACCTAAGGTCCTAGATCCAGCCTATACTTTTAGTTGTCCAGGTCACCCGATCTTTAGCCATATACTAAATCATTTCATGTCCCGAAGTAGGGAAAATCATTTCACAACATAATCACAAGTATAATCAAATCTATAGTACTTCACATTAGCAATTCACGCATATGATCAGTCACTATTAATCACATAACCTTTGAGCTCGTACGTCTCAAAGAAGGGTGTTAAGCAAGAGAATAAATTATTCGCCACCAAACAGATACGTTATCAATAGCAACTAATCAGATACGCGATGAACCACAATGTAAAACCATAATACACTTCCAAATCATTTTGAAATCATCGAGTTTAGCCCTCAAAATCCTTTCTGTTCTATAAAACATTCCCTGTCCAAAATCGAGAAAACATTTCTTTTCATTTAAGAAAATATCATTTCAAAATCATTCATTATATTTTGAAATAAACAACATTGCTAAACACCTTATCGTCAAATCATGAAGTGTTTCACAAGGCGTTAGCATACAAATATTTCTACCTAACCCAATGCTAAATGTAAAAGCATATTTTGCTCATAAACTGGTCGAGCACAATCCAAATAGTCAGTCAATCACAATCAATATCAACAACCATGTATATTTGGTTCTAACACACCTCATGCTTTTGGTAAATTTTAATTACCATTTATTCATTCATAATCTATTTAAAGATTTATTCAAACTCCAATTGGTTTCAATTCCAAAAATCATTTCTTATTGATTGTTCTACTTTCTGGAAATTAATACTGCTTTAACTGGGTTAAAGAATCAATGTCATTTGAACACAGTTCACGGCAAACCCAAAGTCCAATTTGATATTAAATATAAGGCTCTGAATAGAAATTATATCGGCTGATATTCAATATCAAATTCTAAAACCAACAAATATCGTAGTGGAAATAACGATATAAGTATATCTTCTAAATTTCCATAACAATATCTGTATAATCACGGAATCCAACATCGAAATATTCCAAAGATGATTTCCATTCATATCCATTCCAATTCATATATTGGAAATTCTGGTTATATTAAAACCATTCACAAATCCAATTTATTTTATTTAAAAATAATCGGATTTTAATTCTAGCTAATAAATAGTTCATTTCGATAAAATATACTTTTATCTTTTCAAATATGGAATTTTTCATCCCAATTCTTTTCAAATCATTTATTATGATTTTACAGAAATTATCAATATTTTTAATAATTTTATTAAGGCCCTTTCAGTCGATTTCCATAAATAGTCATCGACATGTACTTACAATGACCTTTTCCAAATTTGATTTGGACATAATTCCAAATCCAACCATTAGATTTCAAATCTCTTGTATTCGTTGGAAAGATCTTTTCGATATGAACCCAACTGTTCCAGTTTTAGGAGAATCCGATGGTCGGATCTCCCTTTACGTCCATTTGAAGTTAATGGTTGAAATTCGCGAACGATCGCCGCGCGCACGTTCTATTCAGGCCATTTAATATATATAATATATATTTCATCGATTTCCATATAAAAAGTATATTATAAATCGTTTTAATTTCGTTTTGAAAACGATTTCAACTTCATATTCACTTTTAAATCAAAATTGAATATTCCATTACATGAAAACTTTATACATCTCATATATATGTTAAAAATAATATTTTTAACCAACCAATATTTATTTTATTCACACTTCATATATATATTATGTACATTTCATATATATATATATATATTATTCACTATGCATATATATATTTTTCACATTTCATATATATATTGTTTCCATTTCATATCTATATTATTTCCGTTTCATATATATATATATATATTTCATTTCATACATATATATTATTTTCATTTCATACATATATATTATTTCCATTTCATATATATATTATTTTCATTTCATATATATATTATTCACACTTCATATATATATTTTTCACATTTCATATATATATATATATTATTCACATTATATATATATATGTAACTTTCACATCATATATATATTTATATTTCATATCGTATATATATGTATATAATTTTCACATCGTGTGTGTGTATATATATATTATTCACATTTCATATATATATATATATTATTTTCCATTCCGTATATATATATTTCCATTATATATATATATATATATATTTCATTTTATATATATATAATTTTCATTTCATATATATATTTTATTCACACTTCATATATATATTATTCACATTTATAATATAAATAATTTTCACAATGTATGTATACATATTATATTTCATATCGTATATAATATATATATATATATATATATATATATATATTTCATTCATATCACAATCACAACACAATACAGTCAATTGTGGTTTGTACAATAAATAGTGTTGGGGGCTACTAAGCACCGTCTGCATCCTAGTATATTTTAATTGTAAAATAATTTCAGTGAGAGAGAGTTCTCACTTTGGGTTACACTCCATCAATGTTTATTTCTGAATTTCTGATACGGTTCGGGTTTAAATTTGCCTAAATTTCCAACTAGCTCCAAATTTTACCCGGTTAGTCTTGTTGTGAAGCTCTCGCCTCCACGATCGCAACGGATCCAGTTTCGTCCAATTTGGTTATTGTTTGAACAAGTTATGACATTTTCAATATTACTTACATTAAATAATTATTATAAAAATTAAAAATAGGATTAACTTAATTAATCCCCTTTGTTAACCCGTAACCCATCTTCTCCATCTCTTTCAATTGTCTGGAGCAAAAACCCAATCGTTCGTCTTCAACTTCCTCACCGTGCGCCTCCAACAATGGACTGGACCCACATCAGAATAGCTCATGTCAGCCGCTTTGATCTGCGCATCCATCCCCCGCCACCATGTGCAATTCGAAATACCACATTGCCCCCGAAACGCCGGCGGATGCATTGACATTGAGCTCGAATTTCGACCAATTTCCATCACAAAACTTCATCACTACCGTTGAGATATTAGAACTCACTTAGAGGAAGAGGATTGCTTTTATAATTTCGCTGAATTATTGAATAGATCATGCGAAAATTGGAAGAGAAGACGGTGAAGAATCGGCCGTCATTTTAGAGAGAGCGGTAGAATAAAAATTTTGGCCTCGGCTGAGCTATTTTGACCTAGGGTTTAGATGGGCTTAACCCCTTTTATAGAAAATTCTTTTTATTTTATTTTAATCAACTTTAATGTCAAAATCGCCACAAAATCCAAACCAAACTCAACGACTGTCACCCCTAGCTACAATGGAATATGTTTCGAAGGCCAATTTGACTGTTTCGATTAGTTTTCGTCAAAATTAAAATATAAACCAATATATATTAAATTTAAACGTACATTTTAATTTACCGGGGCCACATACCGACTCCAAAAATTCCTGAAAAATAAATCTGGCAATATTTTGACGATACAGTCCAAACAAAACTAATTTCATCGAATTTGGAGACCGTTTGAAAAATGGACATTTTTTAGTCGTTTAAATTCAAACTGAATTGACCAAACACGTTTAAATTCACCTCGCCCACATATAAATTCCAAAAATTATGAAATTTGGAATCTAGCAATAATTTGACATTCCAGATCCAACAAAAGTGGTTTCATCGAAAATGGAGGTCGTTTGCAAAATGGTTATTTTTAAGGGCTATATATTTAGTTAATATATATATAAATTCCATAGCGACTTTTCTAAATTTTAAACTGGACATAACTTTCAATTCTCTTTACGAAATTTGGATTTTCACTTTCATTAGGAAGATATTATTAAATAGATTCTAATATTTCTGGTTTTACTGAAATCCGATTTATTTGAAATCATGTACATTCATTTGAAATTTGAAATCGAATTTTCAAACTACCGCGTCATTTCAGGCTCGCTATATAATTAAAATAAAAATTTTCGTTCTAAATTCGTTAAAAATAAATTCATAGTCGTTATTATTTAAAATAAATCATTTTAAATATTCAAAATCCATTAAAATTGCTAAAATGGAAATTTTAAATTGGTTCTGAAAATCCGGGTTGTTACAGTAAAGGATTAAAATGTGAATTTGATGTCCGATTTTGGATGGACTCGAAAATATTGAAATGTATGAAGCCGTGTTGATAAATTATGCACCATTTTGATGCGAATGATATTTGTGTTGATTTTATTCATTTTATAATCTATATCGAAAAGAAAATTATTTCAAAATCTGATATTTTGAAAATATCATCATTTAAATATTATAATGATAAGGAGTATTCAATTTTGATTTAAAATTGAAATGAAAGTGGGAATCGTTTTTAAAACAAAATTATAAAATACGTTTTGAATGAAATATATATTATACACACACACACACACACACACACACATATATATATATATATATATATATATATATATATATATATATATATATATTAATGGCTTGAATAGAGCGCGCCGTGGCCATTCGCGAATTTCAACCATTGACTTCGAATTGACATTACGGGAGATCCGACCGTCGGTTTCTCCTAAAACGGGAACGGTTGGGTTCGTATCGAAAAGAGCTTTCTAATGAATATAAGAGATTTGAAATCTAACGATTGGATTTGAAGATAAGTCCAAATCAGTTTTTGAAAAGATCGTTGTAAGTGCGGTTCAATGACCGTTTATGGAAATCAACTAAAAGGGCCTTAATAAAATTATTAAAAATATTAATAATTCATGTAAAATCAAAATAAATGATTTGGAAAGAATTTGGATGAAAAATTTCATGTTTGTAAAGATAAAAAATATATTTTTGTCTAAATGAACAAGTTATTAACTAGATTTGAATTATAATAATTTTTAAATTAATAAATTGGATTTGAAAAAGGTTTTAATAAAAAGGGTTTATTGTGAACTGTGTTTTTAATGACATTCATTCTTTAACCCGCAGTGAAATGTGATTTGGAGTGTATAACTATTTTATTAAGATTTAATGGGAACTTTCCAAAGTAAAGTTTTCCAATTTAATATATTAAATTGGAATTCGATTTGGTAATAATTGAAGTGAGCTTCTGTGGAGGAAGACTGTTAATATATATGGAATTTAAAAGGCTTTCCCGTTATTCCATTTATATTATCAGTCGGATACTGAAAATGATATCGATTATATACTGATCTGTTTTCCGTGAAGACTCCATAATTAATGGAATGTATTTTGGGTTTATCATGAACTGTGTTTTAAATGATACCGGTTCTTTAACCCAGTTAAAGATAGAATTACATCTCTAACATTGTATTTCAAACTTTATTGTTGATCTCTGCTAAATATATATTTGTTTTATGGTGGAGAATTTATTCACTTGCTTGACACCCTTCTCTGAGACATACGAGCTTAGAGGATATATATCGGCAGAAATCAATGGTATGGTGTAGATTGTCGATGCAACATGTTTGATTTTCCAAAGTTAAATAATCATTAATAATGATATTTGGTAAGATTAAAACTATGTGGAGTTTTAATGAATATTCAATTAGATTAAAAGGTGAATGTGATAATTTAAATTATCAAATTTGGGAAATGATCAAGAATGGAGTACCACCAGTTTACTCCAAGCGATAGTTAAATCTTTAATTAGATTTTAACGTGAAATGATAATTAAATTTATGGATAACACCATGGTGTTAGATATGGTGTATTACTAGTTTTGCTCCATACGGGCAGCTAGTAGTTTCGGTTTTGCAGATATTATATTCACAGGATCCTGATTTACAGCTGGAGCTATATTCGGAAGGCTTTGTATCCGTATTTCTCTTTCAGTTGTGTTATGTATTATTTTTCCGCTACTATGTAATGTATTTTAATCTCTGATATTTTTCGATGTATATTATTTATTCATAATCTATCATATTCTTGTACTCTGATGTAATTGTTGTAACAATAATGAAAGGTTCCTCTGTTTGTGTTCTGATTTGTCGTTTTCTCAACTCAATCCGAGCTTTCCCGTACGGGGAGGTTTAGGTCATTTCATTTTGGTATCAGAGCTTTGGTTTACAGAGTTCGAGAATAAGACACATTAGAACCAAACGAAAGAATTCATCAGAGATTGGATTAGTAATATCCAATAAGAATGACTCGTTTGAGATGGGATCAGTAGTATCCTAGAATGAGTTTCAAGGAGTGTTATTTTTAAAATAAAAAATGAAAACAAATTTAGTTTTGAAAATTATATCATATTATACGTAATTGAATATTTTATTTGAAATTGAATTTGGACAATCGAGTATATGAAGATTTTGCATATTCGCCTAGCTAGCGTGTATTCGAAGTCTCAAATATACTGGGTGATATAGAATCACACTTTAGTCGCCCGGAGTTGATTCTGATGATTGATATATCATCATCAGAGTCTATATTCGAGTTTTGAAAGTGGGATATCTATATATTTCCAATTGACTGGTGTGAACCAAAACTTAGTTAGAGTACATTGGTTGTAAATTGGCATCAAAAATGGATTTTTGAATATATTAAATTTATATGTTTGAAAAACTAATCAACTAATTGATTGCTGGTTGTGATGTTTGATTATTAGTTTAACTAATAAAAATATTGGAATGATAATTAATAAAACAATTATGTAAACGAAAATGTAAATTTAGCCAAATCGAATCAAATATTGAACTGAATTGAAATTTATTAGAAATTGCATGCATATACACGTATATATATGAACCGGTCATAGCACAGAAGCTTAGAAGAGAAATAAAATTGTATGCCCGACAAATAGGTACGTGTTTACTATTTTCTTGGGTTTTGATGATTTTATGAGCCAATTGGCATGCCACTTGGCTTTTTCTTTTTCTTTTGGATTAGTGAGGGCCCTGTGAGGCAAGTTGCAGTTTTAAAGGCCTCCCCGTACAAAGAAAGTTATGGCGATTTTTTTTGAAAATTTAGGGTGTTAGCCCAATTTTTGAAGAATTAGAATATTCTTAGAAACTAAAAAGTTGAAGAATGAAAGCCAGAATGAAAGTTGTGTTGGTTAGTTAAATAACTTTCAGCTTCGTTCCTTTTCGAGGAAGAAAAGATTTTAAGTGGGGAAGATTGTAACAACCCAGATTTTCAGAACCAATTTAAAAATTTTATTTTGGCTGTTTTAATGGATTTTGGATATTTAAAATGATTTATTTTAAATAATAACGATTAAAAATTTATTTAAATCGAAGTTAGAACGAATAATTTATTTTAATTATAAAACGTGACTAAAATGGCGTGGTAATTTGAAAATTTGATTTTAAATTTCAACTGAATGTATAGGATTCAAAATAAATCGGATTTTGTGAAAAATCCAGATTTCATAATATAAATTGAAAGTTATGTCCAGTTTAAAATTTACAATAGCCGCTATGTAATTTAAATATATTTTATATAATATATAACCCTTTAAAATAGTCGTGTTGCAAACGACCTCCGTTTTTGATGAAACCACTTTTTCTGGATCCGGAATGTCAAATTATTGTTATATTCCAATTTTCATAATTTTTGGAATTAATATGTGAGCGTGGTGAATTTAAACGTGTTTGATAATTTCAGTTTCAATTTAATCGACTGGAAAATGACCATTTTTCAAACGGTCTCCAAATTCGACGAAATTAGTTTTTTTAGGACCATATCATCAAAACATAGCTAGATTTATTTTTCTGAGATTTTTGGAGTCAGTATGTGGCCCCAGTAAATTAAAATGCATGTTGAAATCAACATAGAACGTTATATTAATTTATATTTTAATTTTAACAAAAATTGAACGAAACAGTAGAATTGGCTTATGAAACATATCTCATTGTGTTCGGAATGCGGGTATTTGGTTAGGGATGATAGTTGTTGGGTTCGATTTGGAGTTCCAATGAAAACGTAACTTTTTAGAAATTAAAAATAATAAATATATATTTATATAATAGGGTAAAAGCCCTACTTCCTCTTCACAACCTTACCCGTCGTCCTTTCTGATAAGAAAAAGAAAAGGCCTCAACGTTCGCTGCTTCTACCGCCGCCCAGGCGCTGTCGCACCCCCTCCTCCGGCCGTCGCGCCACCCCCTTCCTCCCTTCTCTCTCTCCTCTCCCTCTTAAAAACCGCGTGCCCAAGCTCAAACCACAGCCACTGCCTGTGGGCCCACCTCTAACCACCAGAGCAGAGCCTCCCCACCGCTTGACCAGACCCAGCGCCGCCCCCCTCAGCCCCATCCCCGACCAATGGACCCCCTCTTCGATTAAAAACCCGATTTTTAAATTTTTCATGTTTGCAAATAACACCCTGACGCTCTTCAGCCCATAACTTCTAATTCGAGCACTTATGGCTAAAACTCCACAATACCAAAATCGAAGAGCACAATTTTCTCTTCAATTTGAGTATATGGAAGTCATATTTTGGATTGCGAAGTTATTCAGAAAACGCGTCCAGAGTCTGCTGTCCATATACTGTCTTTCCGCGAATTCTAACGAAATGGAGGATTTTCGGGAAAAAGTCCATTAGGCGAAAGTTGTCCAGAATGACGCACTTAAGCTAGGTAAAAGGCGGCGTGAGGATTGGAGCTCCTTTGCAAAGTCTAGATACAATACAGAAAATCAGAGCATCAGAAAATAACGGCGGAGTGGATCCCAACCTGAGAACTCCTCACTTTAATTATTTTACGGTTAAATATATATTAGGTTGTAGACGGGGCTTAGTAGCCCCCGACACTATTTATTATACAAAACATGTTTGTTGTTTGGATTGTACTGGGAAAATTGACTGTATTGTGATTATTGATATTATTGTGATTTTGTGATTGATTGGGTTGATTGTGTATGGCGCGAGCCAGTATTAGGTAAGGGGTAATGCTTCACATTACTTCAGTTTTAATATCACGTCGTTATAATGCCGATTTTTTTTGAAATAAATATTTATTCATTAAAAATATAATTTTTAATATGTATATGAACTATATAAAATACTCATGTGTTAAATAAAATGTTGGAACAATAAAAATATCGTTTTTATTGAATGTATGAACTATTAAAAATAGTCATGTGTTGAAATAAATATATTATCGTTAAAAATATAATTTTTAACGTGTATGTGAGCGACATAAAATTCTCCTGAAATGAAAATGAATATTCATTTACAAATCGGACGATTTGTTTATGTACACCCATTTAACTGATATTGATTGGGACGATAAATTTTACACATCGCCCAACTGCACAAATAATATTCAGTACTTGTTGGATGAAACCCTACACGGGTATTGGGATGATATTTGACGTACACTAATCCCAATTATCTAGTTATATGTCAATCGATGGGTTGACAGAATATTGTAAGCATTAATTATTTATATTTAATGCTCATGCAGTTGTGTAATGCACTCTGGGTGATGGTTGACTGTGTATATTTATTAATGTGTAAATACATGTATGAAATCCATATAAATAACATTATATGGTTATTGACTGTGTTTGATTCCAATTCAGAAATAACGAATATTTTAAAATAATGAATATTTTAAAATAACGAATATTTAATATTCCGTAAAGGATTGAAATGTGAATTTGATATCCAATTTTGGACGGACACGAAAATATTGAAATGTATGAAGCGGTGTAGATAGTTATGAGACATTTTGACGCGAACGATATTTATATCGATTTTATTCATTTTTATAATGAATATCGAAACGGAAATTATTTCAAAATCTGATATTTTGAAAATATTATCATTTAAATATTATAGTGATAAGGAGTATTCAATTTTGGTTTTAAATTGAAATGAAAGTTTGAATCATATTTAAAACAAATTTATAAAATACGTTTCAAATGAGATATTGTATATATATATATATATATATATATATATATTAATGGCTTGAATAGAACACGTAGCACCGCGATCGTTTACGAATTTCGGCCACTCACTTCGAATTGACATTACGGGAGATCCGACCGTCGGATTCTCTAAAAACAGAACCGTTGGGTTCGTATCGAAAAGAGCTTTTCGACAAATATAAGGGATTTGAAATCTAACGGTTAGAATTGGAGATAATTCCAAATTAGTTTTGGAAAAGGTCGCTGTAAGTGCAGTTTGATGACCGTTTATGGAAATCGACTAAAAGGGCCTTAATAAAATTATTAAAAATATTATTAATTTGTGTAAAATCATAATAAATGATTTGGAAATAATTTGGATGAGAAATTCCACGTTTGTAAAGATAAAAATACATTTTTACCTAAATGAACTAGTTATTAACTAGATTTGAAATCCAATAATTTTTAAATAAATAAATTGGATTTGAAAAAGGGTTTTAATATAACCAGAAATTTCCGATCTATGAATTGGAATGGATTTGAATAGAAATCATCTCTGGAGTATTTCGATATTGGATTACGTGACTATACGGATGTTGTGGAGGAATTTGGATGACATATATATATCGTTATTCCCTGTACGATATGTGTTGGTTTCAGAATTTGATATTGAATATAAGCCGATATAATTTTTATTATCAGACTTATATTTAAAATTAAATTGGATTTTAGGTTTGTCGCGAATGGTGTCTTCAGTAACACTGTTCTTAAACCCCGTGTAAAAAGAATAAATCTTTTAATTAAGATTATTAGAGTTTCCAGTTATATTTAGTAATTAGAATAAAATGGAATGTGAATTGGGTTTATTGTGAACTGTATTTTTAAAGACATTCATTCTTTAACCCGATTAACAGTGAAATGTGATTTGGAATGCATAAGTCTTTTATTAAGATTTAATGGAAATTTTCCAAAGTAAAGTTTTCCAATTTAATACATTAACTTGGAATTGAATGGAATTCGATTTGGTAATAATCGAAGTGAGCTTCTGTGGAAGAAGACTATTAATATATATGGAATTTAACAGGCTTTGTCGTTATTCCATTTATATTATTAGTCGGATACGGAAATTAATATCGATTATATATTGATTTTTTTCGTGAAGATTCCATAATTAATGGAATGTGATTTTGGGTTTATTGGGAACTGTGTTTTAAATGACACTGGTACTTTAACCCAGTTAAAGACAGGATTACATGTCTAATATTGTATTTCAAACTGTATTGTTGATCTCTGCTAAATATATATCTGTTTGGTGGCGGAGAATTTATTTTCTTGCTTAACACCCTTCTCTGAGACGTATGAGCTTAGAGGTTATATATCGACAGAAATCAATGGTATGGTGACATGTTTGATTTCCCAAAGCTAAATAATCATTAATAATGATTTTTGGGAAGATTTAAATTAAGTGGAGTTTTAATGAATCTTTAATTAGATTGAAAAGTGAATGTGATAATTTAAATTATCAAATTTGGGAAATGATCGAGAATGGAGTACCAACAATTTTACTCCAGGCGATAGTTAAATCTTTAATTAGATTTGAATGTGAAATGATAATTAAACTTACCGATAACACCGTGGTGTTAGATATGGGATATTACCAGTTTTGCTCCATTGGATGAATAGGTTGGGATTGGGAAATTAAACAAATGATTACTTCGGTAAGGTTTGCTAATCCCGACTAGTTGATAAACCTTAATTTGGTTTAGAATTGATATCCAAAGGAAGTTTAAAGAATAGATTTAAAAGAATTTATCTTTGATAAAATTAATGGGAACCTTTCCCAAAGTATAAGAATATTTGAATAAAAGAATATTCTGGATTGGAACTAGGCGTATGTTGTGTTTTTATAGCACTTGATTATAAGATACATGAATTATTCAGAATGACTAGGTTTATACCCATTCTGAATAATTGATTCGACAATAAGTCGACGATGAAGACAGTGGTTAAAGACCGGAGATTTTCAATTGTTGAAATAATTACTGATGTCTTAATGGGGCTGTACACCCAAGACAAGGTAATAAGTGGTGATTGTTCAGATGTACTTGGAGATCGATCAGACATGCAAGGGCCTCTCTCCTATACTGGATATTTGGGATGAGGAATAAGGTGCCTCCGGTTTCTTTCAGACCTGGAACGAACTAGTAAACGGATATGTGTCTGACATTGGATTTTACCCTGTGTTGATTGATTTCTATTAAATATATATCTATTTGGTGGCGGAGTATTAATTCTCTTGCTTAACACCCTTCTCCGAGACGTACGAGCTTAGAGGTTATATATCGATAGACATCAGTTGCATGGCGTGAATTGCCTGTGTGGTATGATGAGATGCAAATGATCAAGGCTTCTGTTGAAAAGTGGAGTCATGTGGTTGTTGATCAAAGTATGGCTTTACATAGCATAGCTTTGTGCATAGCGTTAATTCGCGAGCCTCACACCTCGGTATGAGTTAAAAACGGGATTGGACCGTTGGGAGTGCACAACGTTTCCTTCTAGCTATGGATGGTGTCATGGTATGGAGCCCAGATATTTATATTTTTTTTTACCTATGTGGATGATGGATAGCGAGGCGCCTCGGATATATCGGGGGCATACCAATCAGATTGAATGGGATGACAGTTTAGTAGTGCAAATATGTAAAATGCGAATTTTGACCAAATCACACATCGCAATATACTAGGACTTCTAATTCCTTAAGGGGATTATTTAAAAGATTCGTGATATAACTAGGAAGGCATTTCAAATATCACACATGAGTTACTATGTAATAACCCGAAAATCCGGTCCAATTTGAGCTAACTAAAAACACAAGTCCAACCCCAAATTAAACTGAAAATCAGGAAATTTATAGAAAGAAAAACAGAGGGTGGGGAAAGATAAGAAAGAAACTTAGAAAAGAAGAAGAAGAACACAACATCAGAGTAACACGAACCTCACAGCAGAACGAATAAATATAATATATAACATAACTTGAAATATACATCTGTACTTGAATATACATCATTATCAAAGTACAGCACTTACAACACAGCAGAAACAAACTATAGCTATATGATCCTGAAGCCTCCTGCTCCAGCTCTTCAGGTATATCTGTAAATTCCTGACTACTTGACTGCCCGTACAAAATTGGGCACCCAAGAGTTTAGGGAAAACAAAAAAATAAACTCCGGGTCAGTCATGGGACTGGTATGAGTAAAACAGTTTAAAACAGTTTGAACGAGTAAATGATATCTCATAAGACCACGCTGTATAACGGAATGGGTTTTCCCCTTATGAGAATCCAAATTATCTTTATATCAAAAACCTTTTGATATTATAATAATGTCTATCAACCACAATATAATAATCATCTAGCAGAAACGCTTTCATCTCACGTTCTACATATATAGCATACAATCAAAACCGCAAGCACATATTGGGTAATGGATTCCAACTATGACATGGTATGGAACCACCTTTCGCTAGTGTACCTCTAGAAAGGAATAAACTGGGTTCGACAAGAACATCTTGCAACCCGGCCACACATGACCGACCACTCATTTCACTTGAGTGTATCGAATGTATATCACCAACAGTTGGGATCAGCAACCGTTTCCCGAATGGGACAGCATCAATAATATATTTTTAAAAATAAATGAAACTCTGGATCAGGTGATTATACACCCTACTTCACAGCGACCGACTTAGTCATGCTGCCTGCCCGATTTCTGTCATTTACCGGATGTGAGGCTAGAAGCTGCGCTTTATCATCACACCAGATTCACTTTGAATGCCACATCGTCAAATCCATCAAATCACCGATTGATGTCCTCAACCATACATTATATGTTAGCTAAAAGAAGTTTCCTTCTCCGCTTCCACTCTTGGTACGGTTGGAGAAATCAATATACGTGATCGTCTGGAAATACCCTGTCAGACATCCGTCCATACAAGTCATCCAGGAACAGGATGAACCGAAGGCACTATTCAGTACGTCCATCTTAGACACTGTTATCTAAGACTTATACAATAGCCCTTGTACTTTACTCCGTCTTCAATTTTCTTTGGCATATAGGATTCGCAACGCTTATGCCAATACAGAGTGGTTCTTTGGATAATAATCCAACCGGTATCTCCATATTAACAACGTTGAAATGGTCAAAACATTGATAGTCTGTGAGTTAACTATCAAAGAAAAAAACGCGTGCAAACAATGATATTATTTCCAAATGGAAATTCTATCAATCAATCATCAATCATATATATATCTATATATATATATATATTTCCTTATTTATCTCCTTAGTTCATTTTTCATCTCCTGTTCCCCTATATTCAACATTTCTATTTTCTATATTTAGAAAATAAAATTTATTAACACTGGAAAACATTTCCATTCCTTGTTTTTTGTATTAGAAAACATTTCTGATTCTTGTTTGGAAAACATTTCCAAACTCCTACGTTTGGATTAAGCAGATGTTTAGATAAAACATCGCTATGCCAACTCAAACCATTTCCTTTAATTACTAAATTCACTTAACTATCCTTTACTGCCGAACCTTAACCATTCCTTAGTTAAATACGAAGCCAATCAAGTTGGGGAAGAACTACCTCTCAGACCTTAACCGAACAACAATTCTAACTTTGAAATAGGCAAAGTTCGCTTTATATTTCTTTAACTAACTTCCTTACTTAACCTTTCTTTCGAGTAACTATATTCGATTAACTCTATTCGATTAACTCCTTTGGATTAACTCTATTCACTTAACTCCTGTCGAATAAACTATATTCGATAACTCCTCTAACTCTATTCGAATAAACTATATTCGATTAACTCCTCTAATTCCATTCGAATAAACTATATTCGATTTATTCCTTTAACTCCATTTAACTCTATTCGAATAACTAATATTCGATAACTCTATTTAACTCTTCTTCGAATAACTAATATTCGATAACTCCTTTTACTTTATTCAAATTACTAATATTCGATTAACTCAATTGATTCTATTCGAATAAACTATATTCGATTAGCTCCTTTATTTTAACTCTGTTCGATTAATTCTAACTGGTTAACTCTTATTCGGATAACAAATATTCGATTAACTCTATTCAGCTAACTCGACTCGACTAACCCCTTTCTAATAACATATTTGATTTACTAACTTTCGAATACCATATTCGATTAACTCCCTTCGAATAAACTATTCATTTATAAAGATTTACTTTTAGTAACGGTTCTTCACTTTACAAATGATTTCCTTTTAGTAACGTTTTCCTTTTTATAACGGTTTCCTTTTTATAACATCCTATTCAGTTATAAACAAATTTCCTTTTTATAACTCTATTTATTTTCTAAATATTTCCTATCAATTCTATTTGTAAATGATTTACAAATCTTTCCTTTTCTATTATTCTATTTGCAAATGGTTTGCAAATGTTTCCCTTTCAAATCTATTCTTTGATTTTATAATTTCCCTTTTCTAAATATCTCCTATTTATAAATATTCCAATTTATAAATATTTCTTATTTATAAATATTCCATTTATAAATATTTTTATTTTCCAATATCACTTTGAAAATATTCCCTTATCAACATTTCGGTATGTTATGGTATTCAACATATCAAATCACGATGATCAGTATCGTCCAAACACATGTAATCGACGACAGATTATATATCACATCATATGTTACAATATATGAAAAACAGTAAAATAAATGTTGAGGAACCCAGTTGGGTTCCTCCAACCTGTTCCCCTGCATCCACATATATTACACAATAATATCAATATCACTTTCAGTTCTATATGATATATTCTGTTAAACAGAATCAATATAGAAATTCAACTAACTGACTAGCAGTTCAATCAAACAATCAACACACAGTCAATCAGCCAATATTTAACAGTTCTAAAAATACGACATGAAATTATAAACTATTCAGAGTTAGTGAGATTTACTCACATTGGCAGTTCATCGTTAAAGAATGATAAACTGTTTATTTAATTTGAATCAAACAATTTATTTCGCCATAAATTCAAACTAGCACCGATCCACTCCCCGTTAGTCCCATGTTGTAGTGTTCGCCCATACGATCCTAAGGGATCTTGTTTCGCTGAATTTCGATTATATTTGACCGAGTTATAACATTTTGAAGTTTACACTATTTAAAGTAATTTAAAAATTTGGATTTCCTTCAAATGGGCCTTACCAATTTCTAAGCCCAACCACTTTAACCCACGCGCACCAATACGTCTTCTTCCCCCCAAACATACAGAGGTCCGCTCCACTTTTCTACTCCTCCATAGCCGATAATTTAAGCTCCTCTTCCTCCTTAATCACTTCATTTAAAATCAAATAAAAATATCCATAAATTTCCCCTTTCAATCCTCTCTTCATTCATGCCATCCGCTACTAGTTCGAATGACTCTTCAGAAGGCCGACGCCGGCTTCCACCACACAGGTATCGACAGATATCATCACGAAATCGCACCAAAAACTCACACACCGAACTATTCTCTATGCTGAACAACAATCCAACAACCATTTCTTGCATTGAAACCAAAAATCCCTGAAATCAAAAACCCTAGTTTCCATGGTGGAAGAGCAGTGGTCATGAATGGGCATCGCACCCTGAACTGAGCACACCAAAATGAAGAGAATCATCTACGGATGATAAACATATATGGATTATGATTTCTAGATTTTATATGATTTTCATTTGATTTTTCAAAGAGGATGATTTTCACTGTGAGATAAAAGAACAACGGCGGCTCAACTTTTGGTCTTATAGGAGACGGAAATCTTTTGTGTGGTTGTAAAGTGAAGGACGTGGCACCTTAAATATTCACACAATTTATTTGGATATTTATTTATATTATTTCTGCTTTCTAAAAATTCGTGCGATCACACACAATACCCAAAAATCACGAAACTGGACATGTAGCTAGAGTTCGACATTGCGGTCCCAATGAAACTGATTTTATCGAATTCCGGCTCCGTCTGCTCACACAGCGTATTTTTAACCATCGAAATACTGACTGTTTTTCACTTCAAAAATCTGTACGGCCACACGTTAACTCTAAAAATCACGGAACTTGGAATCTAACGACTATTTGACATTGCGGATCCAACAAAATTAGTTTCGTCGAATTCCGACTTCATTTGCAAAAGTGGCTATTTTTAACGCTCTAAATAACCTATTTAAATATATAAATATATTTAAATATAATTAAATTTAATATTTAAAAATAAGTATTATCGTCTATATTCACATGGAATACCGTACAGCTTCAGAATATTCCTATGTGGATTTACAACTCGATATTACATCGTCAGAGTTATATCGATGTTCGATTTATATTTAAATCCTTATATAAAATACAATTAAATCGTTATGGTCAGGGCGCTACATTTCTGAGAATTTGATTTGGACATAACTCAAAATCTACACGACAAAATCCCGATATTTCTCTTCCACTAGAAAGATATACTCCACCAGCTCCACACGTTTCTTGTTTCACAGAAATCCGGCTTAAAACGAATCCTGTACATTCAGTTGAAGTTCGAATCGCCAATTTACGAACTGCAGCGTCATTTCAAGCTCGATTTTAATTATAATATAATTATACGTTCAAACTGTCATTTATATAATATATTCCTTATTCAAATTCAATTCCAAACTGAATTAAATATCACAGATGATCCAGTTCACACCATATCGTCATTTCAGCCAATTCTGATTATTTCAGAATTAAATATATTATTTAATTTATTATTTTAATTAAATATTCACCATTATTAAATTCCACGACCATTAAATTCTCTAAATAACCATTTCAATAATTAAATAAATTAATTATAATACCTCTGCCAATGCGGGTCATTACATACTGGACATGCGAGTTTGATGTATCCCATTTGATATCTTCGTATACGAGAATCAACAAATTCCACTCCACATTCTTCACAAAATTTTGGGTCCTCTTTTTCCGCTCCGATCACTCTATAATTTCCACAGGCACAAATTCCATTTTTTATAGGTCGGTCACTACGAGGCTAATGGATAGGTCTGGTAGGACCGAGAAACGTGTGTTCAGGAATAATTAATCAACAAACGTAAGGGTGGACCGGCCCAACCGTTCCAAGGGTTCACTGCGGGGGATCCTGAGGCATTTGCTAGAGTGTCTCGAATTGGTGAGGAGTCATCCCTGGCCTCGACTCATAGTTGGAATCCAATTTCCAATACGTGACATTTTGGTTTTAATTGCAGAACTAGTATGGCGACATAGTAGGATGGGGTACTATGTCATCTATGATTGATACATTTATATTTGAATTTGATTTTGAAACTATACACTTATAGCACTATCAAAATGATTTGTTTTAAACGTACCAAACATGTTTGGCTATTATAAGGTAAAACTATATCCTCCGACTTACGTTGCATTGTGTGATGGGACCTGAGTCTTATAATAGCTTCATTCTTCGAAAATCATTACGCTGTTTATAAACTGTTTTATGCACTGGTGTTCTTGGGAGAAAACCCATTCCTTGTTATATGGCGTGGTCCCTTGATTTACTTTATTTTTAAAGTAAAGTTTTGAATAACTGTTTTAGTTCTCACACCAGTCCCATGACTGACCTGGAGTTTATTGTTTTAACCTAAACTCTAAGTGCCCATATTTTCCATTTGGGCGACTAGTAGTTTTGGTTTTGCAGATATTACATTCACAGGATTCTGGTTTACAGCTGGAGCTATATTAGGAAATCTTTGTATCCGTGTATCTCTTTCAACTGTGTTATGTATTATTTTTTCACTGCTACATAATGTATTTTAATCTCTGATATTTTTTGATGTATATTATTTATTCATATTCTGTCATATTCTTGTACTCTGATGTAATTGTTGTAACAACAATTAAAGGTTTTTTGTTTGTGTTCTGATTTGTCATGTTCTCAACTCAATCCGAGCTTTCCCTTACGGGGAGGTTTGGGTCGTTTCATTTCACGTAGAGATATGAAATATTCAAATACTCGAAAAGGTTGGCAAGATCTAGCTTGGAGTTCCCGAGAGGTATCACAGAGTATATGACCCTCTCAATTATTTTTAGAGGTATACTTAGGTCAGTGGGGCGCACCCTTCTAGTTATTTGTTGGAAAATTTATTACTTGTTTCACTTGATTTCAAATTTTATAAGTTTTCCTATTTTTCATTACATTAGGAATATACAAACCCTTCGGGTTGTTTAATTACTTGAATCCATGTTGAGATCGAAAGTTATTATTTAAGTGGTCTAGTCCGTAGATAGTGCTGTAGTCCTATATTTTTGAAAAATTTAACCTTTTCCTTTCGATCTAAATTTTGGATTATTTTCTTTGTTTCCATCGAGAAATGACGCGTGATCATCTTCATGTGTTGTTGTTCTTTCACTTTCTATATGTTGGCATTCTTATATTATCAGTCATTCTTTGTTTATTTCTAATTTGTGTCGACGCTTATATATGTTGTCCTTGTGAGGTAAAAAATCACTCCATGATTAGTATCGTCGTCTCACTTAATTATTATATGTTTCAGTTTAATCAAGTTTTCTCACATTAAATTTCCAGACTAGCCCGTGTATTATTTCATTATAAAGTTTGGACCAACCCGAGCATGTTTCCTAGTTGTTGTCATTAGGAATAGAGCTCATCTCGTAGTGTTGGATCCTACATATCGTAGTACTTAATTTCCCATCGTATTTATTTACCCGTCTCCATTCGTATGGTCGAAATTTTATAACCGTCCAACTGGTAGGATTTTTTAAAACTCAGATGTACATTGTACAATGAATTGATAGTTTATCTATTATTATTATTATTATTATTATTATTATCATCATATGTTATCATTTCCGCTATAAAATTCATTATTTCTGTTGTTCCTTTTCCTTTACCCTAACAATCTGCATTTTCGGTGATTGGATGTTCGTTATTGAAATACACTGGTCTTATTTGGCATTAATTTCTGATGGCCGTGTTAGGAATTACGGAGTGGATCGTTAAGGCAAAACAAACACTAGTGGGGAGGGAGAATAGTGTTTATAAGAATTTAAACAAAATCAAAAAATTATGTGAATAACATAATGAATCAAACACTACAAACACAATTACAAATATAGATTCAAACACAAATGCTAAATAAACAGAAATAAAAATGCGAAAAAGGGAAGAACACACCGGATTTTATATTGGTTCGGATTTCTCCTACGCGTAGTCCTGCACAACATTGGATTGTGCAGAGTTTTATTACTATATCAATAGTCAAGTACAACCTCCTTGATTTCACGGCTATAAGGGATACCACCGATTCCAACTTCCTTGATTTCATGGCTACAAGGAAAACACTGATTCCTACTTCCTTGATTTCTCAGCTATAAGGAACACACCGATTCCTACTTCCTTGATTTCTCGGCTACAAGGAACACACCGATTCCTACTTCACTCAACCCAAGCAATTACAAACAACCCTATAACTCTTCAATAGCATTTGATTCAGAGAGAGGTGAGAAGAGAGTGTGGAGAGAAGAAGTTTAATCAAAACGAAATTGAATTTGGCAGAGTGTAAGTGTATAAATTATAAAAATGATTAAGAACGATTATATAATGAAAGTGAGTGAAAGTGGAGAAGAAGAGATGATTAAAAATTCGAATTCAAGACCTTTGTGTAGTGCGTGAAAGGTTGTAACATTTCTGAAACATTTCAAATGGTGAAAAAACCCTTCCTTTCAAATTTAAATTTCTGACCGTTATATGTCAACATAATATTTTATGTATGTCGACATACTCTAGTGTAAATTTGAATTTTAACAATTTTTTAAGTATTTTGATATAAATATGATTTTGGAAATTCTTGAATAAAAATATAGTGTTGTTAATTAATATTATAAAGTAGAAAAATGTAAGAAAATATAAACTCGAACTATATAAACATATTTATAAAATTATAATCTTTTAAACTATATAAAGTATAAAAACATAAATATATAAAACTTAGGTTTGAATAACAAAGATAAATTAAAAAGAAAATAGAAAAGTTAAAAAATAAAATAGAGAGAATTGAGGACAAAAAAATAGAATTTGAAAATCAAAATTTGAATATTGAACCTGGAGTGCTATTTAGAGTCCTACAAAATCTAGACTCTATAACTATATTAATCTTGAACTCTTGAACTCTTGAAATATTGAATACTCATGAGTCTTGATATTTATCTGAATTCTGAATCTCTATCATCTTTCAATTGTACAGTCTTCAGTAATATTTCCTATATATTAATTTCTGCATATGTATATGTATATTTTATACATAAAGTGCTGGTATATATTTTATAATCCATGATAATCGAAATAAGGTTGTTGTCATCAAAACTTCATTCTCCAACAATCTCCCCCTCCTTGATGATGACAAACCTTAGTTTATAAAATATCATACCTATATATACCTGTTGATAATGATCCTTCTAATATTGATAATGATCCTTCTAATATTGATAATGATCCTTCTAATACTTCCCCTATCTGTAGGAACCCTATAAACTATGTCTATGTTTTATTATTTCTCCCCCTTTGATATTATAAAAAAAAAATCACAAAGGTACTTCCCTTAGACTGTATAGAACTTAAGTAACTTACCCAATAAAGATAACCCCCCTTCATCTATTAACTAATTCTAAGTAAAATACTTCCCTTAATCTATTCAAACTTAGAATAATAATACCTAGCAATATAATGATTAAATACAAACCAATCAAGTATTATCATTACATATGTTTGTTTGATATATATATACACACACACACATGCACAAACCAAAACAAACCATATCAAATCACACCATATGTCTTAATATATACAAGTTTCAAACTAATATAATTCAAATCAAATCACATCACAACAAATCAATCAAATCGTACCAAATAACTAAACGTTTCTTAGAACTTCAGCCCAACTATCTTCTCCAAAGATAAGATCCTTCTTGATGAATTCTCAATCTTCATCTTCTTTGGTTGACGGAGCCTTTGCGAGATTATTACCTTCATCTCTGAAAAGAGAAGAGATTAGTTATCACATTGCATCAAAATGCTTCTCTTGTTGTTCGAACGTCTTTATTCGACTTAGTTCTAAATGACGCTGATTTCGTAGAATGATAGAAAAAATATTTTTGAAAGAATTCAAAGTTTCTTCTAGATTTTAGCTAAGATTATGGATAGGATTTGCCATGGATTTGATGAGAAATGATTAATGAAGAAGGAGTAATAGGATATTGAATTTTTTTGGGAGATATAGACTTAAATAGGGTCTGGAATTCATCGGATTTTGAAGGGACATGATTAGTTATTTTAATTTAAAATTTGAAACAATTTGAAAATTTGTCAATTATATGTCGACATACACTTTTTCCTTTGTTGACATACTTTAATATTATTTTTGAAAATTTTGAATTCTTTTGAACTCTATTATAATCTATTATATTATATTTAGGTTTATAGTTCTTCAGAGACATAAAAATGATTTTATCATAAATAAAACTTTATTCATTACTTAATAGAAAAAAAATACATCTAACTAATCGAGACACACTTTTAAATACGAGATTCGAAAGCAAATACAAGGAAATATAGTTGAATACATAAAGATAGATTAAACTAGATAGCCTAGTTTTCAGATGATGATGAGGAAGATGTAATTCCAAGCTTTCTTCCAATCTTGACCATGAATTTGGATATTTTGGAAAGTCTTTTGTTAAGCTTCTTTTAAATTATTGACGATTTTCACTTGATTTTGAATAGTCGTCTCTTTGTAAATACACTTAGAAGTTGGATACTCAATACTTTCTATAGAAGCTTCTTCTTCTTCGATTTCCATTGGCTCTTGTTCTTGTTGCATTCGAGCTTGTTTGGTCTCGCATGTCTCATAAGGTTTGAAAGTGAGAGGAATTTTCATAAGATGAATGTTTAATGCGTTAACAATCTTTCTTGGCACAAATTCTTCTCCATGAAGATCAACATTAATTTATTTGAAAATACAAGTGAGATAAACACCATAGTAGAGAGTGTTTTCTCTTGTAGATAAATCTATGGGCTTTATTTCATTTGGGATCATTTCGGCCCAATTGATGATATATCCACCCATAATAGAGAAAAGAGCCTTTTGGATTTTAAGAGTTGGATAGTTGAAATTTTTGGAATGGGGAGTGATGGTATGTTGGAGGAGAAGGTTGACAATCCTTGCTTTTGGACGAAAGAAGCGATTTTTGAATTCCATTGGAGCACCATTGTCAAATATGTCGTGAAATGTTTCCAAATCGGTTTCGTCGATAGAAAAATTTGAGAAATCTGAGCCCATACTTCTACAATTTAGAATAGTGCCTAAGAGTTCGCCATCGAGAACAATTTGAGTTCCATTAACACTACTCCAAATTTGATTTTTGTTGCCTTTGTAAAATCCGCAATTGAGATTTGCATAGAACATCTTAATGAGTTTGGAATAACATACTTCATCTTTATCACGAGAGTCAATTAGACTCAATACTTCATTGTGTTCGAAAAGAGGTACAAGATCATAAGAGGGAAAGTCGCTGAAGATGACTAAAGCACCCGTGTTAACTTTAACATTTGCTAAATAGTTACCATAGGTTTTGATGGCCTCTTTGTCATTATGAAGATAGCCTTTGATGGTTTTGGTCATCTTCAATTTTTGAGATGAACTTGGGGAAGCCATAGAATTGATAATTTTGAAGAGAAAAGATATGAAGAATATTGTTTTGAATTGTGAACGAAAGGTAGAAAGGATATATGTATATATAGAAATTGGATGGATATGAATTGAATGAATACGAATTTAAATAGGCACAACTTTTCAGATTGAAATGACACCTTTTCAGACCTTGGGAGTTGGTGAAAAGATTGGAGGGAAGTTTGAGAGTTTGAACTTTTGAAATTCAAAATTTGAATTTCAAACTAGTCAGACATGTCGACATTGACATTTCTTTGTGTCGACATAATTGTCTAATTTCAAAGGAAATTGGATTTTGGTGTTTTGAAATTTATATAACCGATTTATATTTCAGGTTTAACGATTCCTGAAATAATTCTAATCCTAATAAACATACAAACCATTTATTTTATTAATTTATTGGTTATTTAATATTATGTTATTATTTTGAATTTCAAAATTTTATTTTTATGGTTTTAAGTTCAAATCAAAGCAAACAAACAAAGCAACCATTCAACCAAATGAAATTAAAAATTAATTAATGTGTACCCGGTTTTTAGATCCTTTTCTTCATGATTTTCTGAACTCTGAATTGCTGTATTCGTATTTCCGGTTTTTGGTTCTTCATTACTTGATGACGAATCTAAATCATCTAATGTTGTTGTGTATGCTTTCTTTGTTTTCCTTGACGAATTGTTGTTATCCATTTGTAGAGTCGAATTGTCTGGATATGGACACATTTTCTTTATATGACCTGGTTTGTTGCAGTTAAAAAATCGACCATTATTAATTTTTAAATTTCCTTGGTTATAACTCTTCCTTCTATATTTTAGAAATTTTCTAAAATGATTTTCATAAGTGTTGTTTCTTCATCATCTTCATTACTCGAGTCAGAATTATTTGTTGTTGCTCTAAGTGCAGTAGATTTTTTTTCAGTTGATCTATTTTCTTTTCTTTTCTATAATTGGACTTCATAAGACATCAAATTTCTGATTAAATCCTCAATCTTTATTTCATTGACATCATTCGCTTCTTCAATAGCCAAAGTTTTCCGATCCCATTCTGGAGTTAGTGAATTCAATATTTTTTGACTTGATCTGCTTCAAAATAAATTTTTCCAAGTGCTGTTAATGAATGTGTTATCTCTTGAAATCTGCAATACATATCTAAAACAAACTCATTCTCGTTCATTTTGAATAATTCAAACTGATTAACTAGCATCGCTATTTTAGTTTGTTTAACTTTACTAGTTCCTTTATGAGTAACTTGTAAAGTTCTACAAATTTCAAAAGCAGTTTTACATACTAATACTCTGTTAAACTCATTCCTACTTAATGAACAAAATAACATATTCATGGCTTTAGAATTGCTCTGTGCAGCAGCCTTTTGTTCATTTGTCCATTGTGCAAATGCATTTGTGGGTTCAATATACTCATTTTGTGTACTGTTCCATGTGTCTAAACCTACTGACTGCAAATAAATTTTCATTCTACACGCCCAATATGAATAATTAATACCATTAAACAATTGTGGTCTAACAGTCGATTGACCCTCTATAAAAGAACTATTACTGCTACTAGTGTTGGTTGCCATTATCACTATTTTCAAAAATCAAATTATGAACTTTTTTAAAGACCTTGCTCTGATACCATTTATTAGGAATTACGGAATGGATCGTTAATGCAAAACAAACACTTGAGGGAGGGCGAATAGTGTTTGTGAGAATTTAAACAAACTCAAAAAATTATGTGAATAACAGAATGAATCAAACACTACAAACACAATTACAGACACAGAGTCAAACAAAGATGCTAAATAAACAAAAATAAAAATGCAGAAAAGGACTGAACACAATGGATTTTATACTTGTTCTGATTGCTCCTACGTCCAGTCCCAAACAATGCTGGATTGCACAGAGTTTTATTACTATATCAATAGTCAAGTACAACCTCCTTGATTTCACGGCTACAAGGGATACCACCGATTCTACTTCCTTGATTTCATGGCTATAAGGAAAACACTGATTCATACTTCCTTTATTTCTCGGCTACAAGGAACACATTGATTCCTACTTCCCTGATTTCTCGGCTACAAGGAACACACCGATTCCTACTTCACTCAACCCAAGCAATTACCAACAGCCCTATAACTCTTCAATAACACTTGATCTAGAGAGAGATGTAAAGAGAGTGTAGAGAGAAGAAGTTTGATCAAAACGAAATTGAATTCGGTAGAGTATAAGTGTATAAATCATAAGAATGATTAAGAATAATTATATAATGAAAAAGAGTGAAAGCGGAGAAGAAGAGATGATTGAAAATTCGAATTCAAGCCCTTTTTATAGTGTGTGAAAGGTTGTAACATTTCTGAAATGTTTCAAATGGTGAAAAGACACTTCCTTTCAAATTTAAATTTCTGATAGTTTTATGTCGACATAGTGTTTTTTGTATGTTGACATACTCTAGTGTAAATTTGAATTTTAAACATTTTTTAAGTATTTTGATATAAATATGATTCTGGAAATTCTTGAATAAAAATATAGCGTTGTAAATTAATATTATGAAGTAGAAAAACATATGAAAATATAAATTTAAACTATATAAACATATTTATAAAATTATAAGGTTTTGGACTATTTAAAGTATAAAAACATAAATATATAAAACTTAGGTTTGAAAAAGATAAATAAAAAAGAAAATAGAAAAGTTAAAAAAAAAATAGAGAGAAATGAGGGCAGAAAATAAAATTTGAAAATCAAAATTTGAATATTGAACCTGGATTGTTATTTAGAGTCTTACAAAATCTAGACTCTATAAATATATTAATCTTGAACTCTTGAAATCTTGAATACTCATAAGTCTTGATATTTCTCTAAATTATGAATCTTTATCATCTTTAAACTATACAGTCTTCAGTAATATTTCCTATATATTAAATCATGCATATGTGTATATATATTATATACAAAAAGTGTTAGTATATATTTTATAATAAATGATAATTCAAATAAGGTTGTTGTCATCAAAACTTCATTCTCCAACAGGTCGGAAAGGTGGGTCAATACAACTGGTATCAGAACTAAAGGTTAAGCCAGAACCGAGGCTCTGGTAGGGTAACTCATTAAGATTAGGTAAACGAGACTTTGAAATGAGTCTGAGAGTGTATATAATACGAGAGCATATTAATTATTGATGTAAAAACACATTGTGTTAGTGTTGTTTAGTCGTTTATGAATCCGATCGAAGTGTGGACGCCACAGTGTCTATAGGGATTTCTAAACATTCGGACAAGGAATGTAGACATGATATTGATTTTTGAAAAATTGGTAAATGAAACATTTTACCTAGGATATATTTTTTATACATAAAGCAATAAATTTTCAAAATTATATTGTTATATATAATATTGTTTAATGATAATATACAATTATTATCGTTACTGTCTAATTTTTCATGCTAAAATAGTTTAGGAGCATTGATTATTTTTTGTTAATGATAACATTAAAGTATTATCATTATCGATTACTTTCTCATGCTTAAATAGTCTAGGAGCATTGACTATTGTTTATTTAACTCTTGATTTATGTTCTATTAATACATAAATAATTATTGGTAGTTTTAAGTGTGTTAGAAATGAACCTCTTATGAAATAAATTTCACGGTTTGACTATAAGATGTTCGATAAAAAGGCTAACTAAAAAAATCATCTTTTAATAGAAGTTAATTAGTATAATCTAAATTGTAGATAAAACTTGTAGAAAGGAAGTATGTGGAAAATTTTATTATAATAAAAGGTGATTATATTTGGAATAGAAAATTTAAAATAAAGATAACTTATGAAGTGTGTTTTGAAAAGAGTCTTGAATAATTGGTCCCGCTATTATTTAAAATAATTTCAAAAAGATTTAAGAGTATAAATTATAACCTGGCTTGAAAATATTCTAAGTTTAGTTGTTCTAAAAAGAAATATTAAGGAATGTATATTCACTCTGGTAAGTTCAAGGAAATTATCTCAGTTAGTTTTGTGATGATCGAAATAATCTTCTAAGTGATGATCAGATGTTTGCTTAGGCAAACGTTATAGCATACTTAGTAAATTATTCTGTTTATCATTGTGGGATTAAGACAAGTTTTAAAACTGAATAAACCAAAAGGATTATTGGTAAATAGAAATGTTTAACTTAGTATTTGTATATTCTTAGAAATAAATGAAATACGAATAATGTATATATGTCATATAAACTTGAATATATTTAAATTTATTGTGCGTGACTCATCCAAATGCCGAATTGTATTTAATGGATATTTTAAATTATGTTAAGTGTTACATTTTTCCTAAATTTAAATAAAGAGGGTATCAGGATTTTGGCTAAGGAAGATGGATTTTGCTTTTTATCAAAATTTGCAAACTTAACAATTTTTTTGGTAGTTTTGAAATTTATTTTTGGACCAACTAGCCTCATAATTTAGAAAAGTAATAAACTAAAAAAGTTGCAAATTTTTTAGCTTCGATCCTAAAAATAGAAAAATCGGTTTTCGGTAAAACTTGAAGAAGATATGACCAAAACAGTGACAAAAAAATTTTCGGATTAGAAATCTAGACCCAAAAATGCATACGAAAGACTCGTGATTTCAACACAAAAGATTTCAAAATCTGAAAGAATGTTCAACAACAAAGTTGTAGCTATTTCAATTTCATCTAATCTGAATAAAAGAAAAAGTATATTCTGGTTATCTATAAGAAAGTAACGGTCTCCCAAGGTAAAAAATTGAAATAGAGCTGAAAATAGAAAAGGGGAAAACCGGACTAGGATTATGGTTTTTAGGTGGAACCCGCTTGCTGGAGGTGGAGGAACATTAACCAGGTGTGGTGGTGATGAGTAGTCGGAGATGGTGATGGCAAGGGGTGGCCCCAAAAAAAAGGATTTTAGGGTTATAGGGAAATCAAATTTTCACAATCTAGATTTCTAAATTGAAATAAAAGTAAAAAAATGTTAAAGAAAATAATTCAAATAAAATTCTTACTTGGTGATTTGATTTGTGAAGGAGAAAATTTCAGATTGGAAGATAAGCTGAAGAGCAAGAAGGATGATATGTTCTAAGGAAAAATTAGATTGAGCAAAAAGACATGGAATGTCGATGAATGAGAATGAGAAACAAAATAAAAGCCCATATATAACTTTTCCAGAGTCTAATGGAATTCTTAGCGTAGAGTTAAGTTTAAGATGAGGTGGCATGGGTAGCTTTCCCAAGAAGCCAAGTTAAACTCAAGAAAAACTGAAAAAGGGGTAATAGTACAAATAATGTCAAATTTGTGTTGTTTGACACAAAATATGTCAAATCTTGAGCAAACGGAGGTGGATTTCAATGAAATGAAAATGGAGACTTGTAATGACCCGTATCCTACGTATCGGGGGATCATAGAATATTTATTTCTTTCTCATATGAAGTCGTATGGTCATGTAACTTTGGGAAACATCCATTAGAGTCATTTCCCATGCTTAATATTTTTGTCGATTTTTAAATGACCATTTTGCCCCTAATTGATATTGTTTTAGCCATAACTTTTGATTGGAAAGGAATTTTGACCTGAAACCACTTCCATCGGATTCGTTTGATGGTTTACCTTTCCGTAGAGTGGTCACAATAGCCAAAAGGACTTACCGTTTGGGAGATATGGCTGAAACAAGGTTTGGAGGGTGAAAAACTGCTTAACCGGCCCAAATCGGGTGATTAGTGAGTAGGCCCATAACCCATTTCGGGATTAGGATTATGGGAGGGCTGAAATGAGATGGAGAATCATTCCATTTCAGTTTTCTAGCCTCCACTTATCACCAAGGATCCCTAAAAATGGCCTCCAACCTATAAATCACCTCCAAATCATCTTTTGGTCAAGGATTAAGCTTAGCAACTCCTAATCAAGGTAGATCTACACCAAATCAACATAGGAGCTGCTGTTCGGCATTGAGGTTCACATCAAATCAGAGAATTATTTCAGATCTTAGTTTATTTGTGGCTAAGGTGAGTGATTTGCATAGTTTTACACTAATTATGGCCAGTTAAGGGTGATTAGTGTTAATTAGCGAATTTAAGCATGATAAAATTCGGGAAAAATGTTCATAAATTCCTAAATGATGCTTTAGACCTCTGATATGAACTTGGGTTAATTTGGTTAAGTTTTGCTAATCCTATCATTAGTTTCACCTAAACATGCTTAAGGGGAAATATGGGATTTTGGGTATGTTTGATCCATTTTAATCTATCATATTGATGTTTTGATGTTTGTGGTTGATTATGCATGTTGCTATGACTGTATGAAATGTTTTGTGATTGATTCCAATAGTTAGAATGGCCGAAAATGTCGTCGAATGGCGTAAACACTTGTTGGAACAGTTTCAGAAACAGTGCAGGGTTCGGATCGGATTGGACATAGGGCTCGGATCGGATATGTTGAACTGAGCAAGGAACCCGATTGGATCGGAACCCAACACTTGGGAAAAGTGGAAAAAAGGAAGGCCACGCTAGCTGAACTAGGATCAGATCGGATAAAGAAAGACGGATCAGATCGAGGAGGACGGATCGGAGCGGAAGCACGAAGACGAATCAGAGCGGGAGTACGAAAGCGGATCGGATAGGAGCATATGAAGGGAGCATGAAGACGGATCGAAAGCACGAACCAAGAAGGGACACCCGACCCGACCCGACCCGAAGAGAAGTATCTGACTCGAACCCAGAGGAATGACCGACCCGAACCACACCAGAAGGAGACCCGACCCGAACGGATGAAGGACACCGACCCGAACCGATAACTTAAGGAGGAACCCGACCCGACCCAGTATTGACCAATAACCCGAGATGCAAAGGTAGTCCAATAGGGGAAGTTAGAGCTCGGGATCCAGTTGGGAACCAAGGAGTTCACTTCATGGTTGGACTTTGCTGCGGGACGTGTGCTAAGGAGTTGTCGACGTTCATAACTTCGATTCACCACTAAAAAGGAATGATGGGCTACTTATCAGTGCAGTAGGGTCATTATGACCTGAGGGGCAAGGTGATGGTAGCAAGACTACGTTATCAGTGCAGTAGGGTCATTATGACCAGAGGGGCAAAGTGATGCGTAGTAAGACTATGAGCCAGCGCAGATGGGGTGAATAACTCCATGGGGCAAGTGGACATAGTAAGGATTGGTAAGGCTATGAGCCAGTGGAGTGGGGTTCTTGTGACCCCATGGGGCAAAGTGGACATAGCAAAGGATTAGTGGCTACGTTATCAATGCAGTGAAGCCATTTATGACTTCATGGGGCAAAGTGATCGTAGCAAGGTATGTTGGGTGATCGAAGTGGTGAATATCGTATGCTTTACGCACTGAGTGAGAGAAGTGAGGATGGATGCTATGTTTGATTGTTTGCCATCCCTATGACATGCACACCTCCCCCACCTCCGTATCTTTACACTGTTTGATATGATACCTTAGAGTGTTGTACAGTATGTAGTGCTAACTCTTTGGTTGCAGGTCCAGCTTCAGGTATGTTTTAGTCTACTTGTTATTGTACACTTTAGATGCTTATCGCTCATACCGGGCTTTATGTCTGACCCAGAGTTTTATGTCTCCTCTTATTACTCTGGGTGCTCACATGAGCAGACTAGAGACAGGTTAGCTGGTGATGCGCGAGTAGCTGATTCGGAGGCGGGCAGGAGGCTTCCACGTATTATATATATACACATTCTCCCTGTGTCGTTGGTGGTCGCTACTTGGGCATTAGTAGTGTACCTCATTTATCTTACTTTTGCTTTGAGACAGTTTGAAAGTTGTAATAAGCTGTATTCTGAATTTCCGCTGCTATGATGTTTAGTTCTGATTTTCAGCTTATGCACTGTCTCTCCTGTTTTGTGTCAAGTATGTTATTATTATATTTTGTTCGATGCGCTGTGAGACATTCTACAGGTTCTTTGTATGTTCATTTCCTTCTGGCGACCCGTTCCGTGCTAACTGGACATGTGTACAGCGCACTTTTGGAGTAAATGTCGGTTGGTGCGGGGCGGGCCGTCACACTTGGTATCAGAGCTCTAGGTTGCGTAGTTAACCTAGGGAAAGACACCCGGGAGAGATAGTACGTATATGAGAGCGCGTATTTATGATTATCTTGGTTTTCAAAAGTTATGTATGTATATACTATTAGTAGTATAAGAATGAAGTCGCACTGCACTAGCACCACTATGGGATCGTTAATCGTTTCCCTTTTTCAGATTGACGATGAGCCGAGACACGAGGGGTGCTGGTAGAGGGACCAACCAAGGGAATGCCGCTGACATGAGGGCTATGTTTACTAACCTCATGAGAGACATGCTTAGAGAAGTGCAAGGGGCAGTTCCCAATCCCGGAGTTAGTGTTGGCCCAGTAGTGCAGGCGCCTAGGGTCGATTTCGCCAAGTTGTGCAAAGATTACACTAACCTTGGTGGGAAGCTGTTCCACGAAACGGAGTCGGCCACGGATGTTCAAGATTGGATGGATAGCTGTGACCGTATCTTTGATGACTTGGGTCTTGAGGATGCGATGAAGAGAAGGCTAGCGTCTCGTTAGCTGCAAGGGCGAGCGATGAATTGGTGGAATGCCATTAGAACAGCTACTCCAGAGGATCAAGTTACTTGGGATCAGTTCAAGGCTCGCTTTAGCGAGAAGTTCATTCCCGCTGCCCAGAAGTCAGTATTGTTTAAGAGGTTCTTGGAACTCAAGCAGAATGGAAGGGCATTTTCGGATTATATTGCTGAGTTCGACACTTTGTCGAAGTATGGACTATCTCTTATCGATACTCCTGAGAAGAAGAATGAGAAGTTTATTACTGACTTGGATGGATACATGGGGGAAAGGCTTATCAACCACATCGATGAGACTTTTGAATCGATTGTGGGGAAAGCTTTGAGATCAGAAAGCCTTTACCCTAAGTCAAAGACTGAGGCTGCATCTGCAGAAGGGCCAAAGCCGCAAGCAGGCGGTGGAGGCAAGAATAACTCTCAGAATAAGAGAAAGCAGGACCAATCAAAAGGTGGCCAGAAAAAGAGCAAGAAGGATGTTGAGTGCTTCAGCTGTGGTAAGAAGGGCCATTATGCTAAGGAATGTCGGGCCAAGCCAACGGAAAGGAAGTGCTACAACTGTGGCCAAGTGGGACATCAGAAGGATAAGTGTCCGTAACCTCTTAAGGAGAAGCAGATTGTGAAAGCGTATGCTATTGATGCTGTTCCTTCTTCGTCGAATGCCCCAACTGCGGCGGAGAAAGGAAAGAATGTTGTTATTCAAGGTATGCTTTCTATTTTTGATATACCAGTTCGAGTTTTGTTTGATACTGGGGCTTCCCGTTCCTTCATATCTAGTGACCTGGTAGATAGGTTGGGACTGGAACCCGAGATAGTTGATAGACCATTGATAGTGACGAACCCGATTGGTGGTTCGACTAGCCTTAGTATGATTTGCAGGAATTTGGTCTTATCGAGTCATGGATGTATGTTTGTATGTGATTGCTTTGTTTTGGGCTTTACTGGGTATGGCATTATATTGGGAGTCAATTGGATCCAAAGATACGGGGTGGTGGTAGACTGTGAGGGCTTTTTGGTGATAGTGTGGGCGGATGATGGGCGGAGGGTAGTGTTTGGTAACCTACCTAGTGATGGGGTTATGGCTAGTTTTGTAAATTCCCTCGACATCCCGCAGGATGAGTTGTCAGATGTGCCCGTGGTTGGCCAGTATCCGGACGTCTTCGAGGAGGTGACCGGGCTTCCACCACACCGAGAGATTGAGTTCCGTATTGATTTAGTGAAAGATGCCAGACCTATAGTGATGCCACTTCGTCGTATGGCACCAAGGGAGCAGGAGAGCTCGGGGTGCAAGTCAGCAATCTATTGAAGAAGGGATTTATTAGAAGGAGTGTCTCCGAGTGGGGAGCACCAGTTGTGTTTGCCACTAAGGCAGATGGTTCCCTTCGGTTGTGTGTGGACTATCGCGAGTTGAATAAGGTGACGAGGAAGAATAAGTATCCTCTACCGCGGATAGATGATTTGTTTGATCAACTGGAAGGAGCTAGAGTGTTCTCCCAGTTGGACCTCGCGACAGGATTTCATCAGCTACGAGTAGCGGAAGAGAGTGTTCCGAAAACGGCATTTAGGACGCCGTCTGGATTTTATGAGTGGTTGGTCATGCCGTTTGGATTGACCAATGCACCAGCCTACTTTGTGGATCTTATGAATCAAGTATTCAGAGATCAGTTGAATAAGTTTGTTCTTGTGTTCGTGGATGATATCCTTGTTTACTCAAGGACAGAGGAAGAACACAAGGGACACTTGAGGATAGTGATGGAGGTGTTGAGGAAACACCAATTGAAAGCGAAATTCTCTAAGTGTCACTTTTGGAGAAGGGAAGTGAGATTCTTGGGTCACGTTGTTTCAGAGAATGGTATTGCCGTGGACCCTGCGAAGGTGGCTACGGTACAGGATTGGCCTACACCCAAGAATGCAACAGCTGTAAGAAGTTTCTTGGGATTAGCTGGATATTATCGTAAGTTTATCCAGGACTTCTCCAAGATAGCAGCACCGTTGACTCAGTTGACTAAGAAGAATCAGTCCTTCGTCTGGGACGGTGTGTGTGAGGATGCCTTCAAGAGTCAAAAGGAAAAGTTGACGCGTGCACCAGTGTTAGTCATTCCTAGAGGAAATGAAGAGATGACGGTATACACAGATGCTTGTGGTACCGGACTGGGTGCTGTATTGATGCAAGGAGGTAGGGTTGTAGCTTATGCTAGTCGACAGCTAAAGCCGCATGAGAAAAAGTATCCTACCCATGATTTGGAATTGGCAGCGATTGTATTTGCGCTGAAGATGTGGAGGCATTAACTCTTGGGGGAAAGATTCGAGTTGTTTACCGATCATAAATCGTTAAAGTATCTCTTCTCCCAGAAAGATTTGAATCTCCGTCAGCAGAGATGGTTAGAGTTCTTGGCTTCTTATGATTTTGATATCGCATATACACCTGGGAAGGGTAATGCGGTAGCCGATGCCTTGAGTAGGAGACATGCCAGCTTAGGGGCAATGTTTCTTGAATGGAAGCAACTGGAGTATATCGCGGGGTTTGATTTCAGACCAAGGTGCGAATTGGATCCAGTTATGCTAGCCAGTTTGACGATCAGACCCACTTTGATAGAGCGGATTGGTTCCAGCCAGAGGGACGATCCTAATCTATTAGAAATCATCTCCAAGTTAGAGATGGGTATCGATGAGGAAATGAATGTGTATGGGCTTGATCGAGAAGGATGGCTTCGAAAGAATGGAAGACTAGTTGTGCCCAACGTGAATGGTTTGAGAGATGAAGTGATTAGAGAATGTCATCACTCAAAACTAACTATACATCCCGGTGGTAATAAGATGTATCGAGACATGAGACAGACTTACTACTGGGAAGGGATGAAAAGAGACGTTGGGAAGTTTATATCTAAATGCATGAATTGCCAGCTAGTTAAAGCCGAGCAAAAGAAGCCTAGTGGGTTGTTGCAACCATTAGAAATTCCCGAATGGAAGTGGGAGCAAGTCTCGATGGATTTCATCAATGGTTTACCAAGGACTAGATCGGGATATGATAGCATTTGGGTAATTGTGGATCGATTGACTAAGAGTGCAAGATTTATACCAGTCAAGTCGACCAGAACGGCAACCAAGTTGGCAGAATTGTATATGAAATGGGTAGTGAGATTTCACGGAGTACCCAAAAGCATTGTGAGTGACCGAGACCCGTTGTTCACTAGTGGGTTTTGAAGAGCTTACAAGAGGCTCTAGGGTCAAGATTACATCTCAGTACCGCATATCATCCTCAGACCGACGGTCAGACGGAGAGGGTGAATCGTATATTGGAAGATCTCTTGAGAGCGTGTATATTGGATTTTGGTGGATCATGGGATGACCATTTGCATCTAGTAGAGTTTGCATATAATAATAGCTACCAATCCAGTATCGGTATGGCTCCATATGAAGCTTTGTACGGAAGACCGTGCAACTCACCATCGTGTTGGGTAGAGACTGGCGAGAAGTTTGTGCTTGGACCAGATGTGGTGAGAGAAACTTCGGATAAGATTAAGATCATTCAGCAACGAATGAAAGCTGCCCAAGATAGGCAGAAGAGTTATGCTGATAAGAGGAGAAGAGATTTGAAATTCTCCGTTGGCGACTTGGTGTTTGTCAAGATCTCTCCGTTGAAGAGCGTGATACGATTTGGCAGAAGAGGCAAGTTGGCACTAAGATTTGTTGGCCCATTCCCTGTTCTTGAACTAGTCGGGAATTTAGCATATAAAGTTGGCTTACCAGAAAAGATGGCGGGAGTTCACAATGTATTTCATGTTTCCCAACTAAGGAAGTTCGTTCACGGCTCAGATATGACTATTTCACCTGATCAGTTAGAGGACTTCGAAGTAGAACCCAAGGCGGTTGGGGACCGCAAGCCGATTCGTATTGTGGGGCACGATACGAAGCAACTTCGAAGGAAGGCGGTGAAGCTAGTCAAGGTTCAATGGGGCGAGGACGAGAATGATCGTACTTGGGAGACAGAGGAGAGCATTAGGAAGGCATATCCAGAACTCTTTGCCTGGTAAGATTTACTTTGCAATTTAGTGTTCTGCATGCTAGGGTAAACTTATTTTGCTTGTTTTGCATGTTTGGTTGTTGTTTTATGATTGATAGGCATGCGGGAACCTTTGTGTGTGTTTTGATTAGGTAATTTCGGGGGCGAAATTTCTTAAGGGGGGGAGAGTGTAATGACCCGTATCCTACGTATCGGGGGATCGTAGAATATTTATTTCTTTCTCATATGAAGTCGTATGGTCATGTAACTTTGGGAAACATCCATTAGAGTCATTTCCCATGCTTATGATTTTTGTCGATTTTTAAATGACCATTTTGCCCCTAATTGGTATTGTTTTGGCCATAACTTTTGATTGAAAAGGAATTTTGACCTGAAACCACTTCCATTGGATTTGTTTGATGGTTTACCTTTCCGTAGAGTGGTCACAATAGCCAAATGGACTTACCGTTTGGGAGATATGGCTGAAACAAGGTTTGGAGAGTGAAAAACTGCTTAACCGGGCCAAATCGGGTGATTAGTGAGTAGGCCCATAACCCATTTCGGGATTAGGATTATGGGAGGGCTGAAATGAGATGGAGAATCATTCCATTTCAGTTTTCTAGCCTCTACTTATCACCAAGGATCCCTAAAAATGGCCTCCAACCTCTAAATCACCTCCAAAATCATCTTTTGGTCAAGGATTAAGCTTAGCAACTCCTAATCAAGGTAGATCTACACCAAATCAACATAGGAGCTGCTGTTTGGCATTGAGATTCACATCAAATCAGAGAATTATTTCAGATCTTAGTTTATTTGTGGCTAAGGTGAGTGATTTGCATAGTTTTACACTAATTATGGCCAGTTAAGGGTGATTAGTGTTAATTAGCGAATTTAAGCATGATAAAATTCGGGAAAAATGTTCATAAATTCCTAAATGATGTTTTAGACCTCTGATATGAACTTGGGTTAATTTGGTTAAGTTTTGCTAATCCTATCATTAGTTTCACCTAAACATGCTTAAGGGGAAATATGGGATTTTGGGTATGTTTGATCCATTTTAATCTATCATATTGATGTTTTGATGTTTTTGGTTGATTATGCATGTTGCTATGACTGTATTAAATGTTTTGTGATTGATTCCAATAGTTAGAATGGTCGAAAACGTCGTCGAATGGCGTAAACACTTGCTGGAACAGTTTCATAAACAGTGTAGGGTTCGGATCAGATCGGACATAGGGCTCAGATCGGATATGTTGAATTGAGCAAGGAACCCGATCGGATCGGAACCCAACACTTGGGAAAAGTTGCAAAAAGGAAGGCCACGCTAGCTGAACTGGGATCGGATCGGATAAAGAAAGACGGATCAGATCGAGGAGGACGGATCGGAGCGGAAGCACGAAGACGAATCAGAGCGGGAGTACGAAAGCGGATCGGATAGGAGCATATGAAGGGAGCATGAAGACGGATCGAAAGCACGAACCAAGAAGGGACACCCGACCCGACCCGAAGGGAAGCACCCGACCCGACCCGAAGAGAAGTATCCGACTCGAACCCAGAGGAATGCCCGACCCGAACCGCACCAGAAGGAGACCCGACCCGAACAGATGAAGGACACCGACCCGAACCGATAACTTGAGGAGGAACCCGACCCGACCCAGTATTGACCAATAACCCGAGATGCAAAGGTAGTCCAATAGGGGAAGTTAGAGCTCGGGATCCAGTTGGGAACCAAGGAGTTCACTTCATGGTTGGACTTTGCTGCGGGACGTGTGCTAAGGAGTTGTCGACGTTCATAACTTCGATTCACCACTAAAAAGGAATGATGGGCTACTTATCAGTGCAATAGGGTCATTATGACCTGAGGGGCAAGGTGATGGTAGCAAGACTACGTTATCAGTGCAGTAGGGTCATTATGACCTGAGGGGCAAGGTGATGCATAGTAAGACTATGAGCCAGCACAGATGGGGTGAATAACTCCATGGGGTAAGTGGACATAGTAAGGATTGGTAAGGCTATGAGCCAGTGCAGTGGGGTTCTTGTGACCCCATGGGGCAAAGTGGACATAGCAAAGGATTAGTGGCTACGTTATCAGTGCAGTGAAGCCATTTATGACTTCATGGGGTAGAGTGATCGTAGCAAGGTATGTTGGGTGATCGAAGTGGTGAATATCGTATGCTTTACGCACTGAGTGAGAGATGTGAGGATGGATGCTATGTTTGATTGTTTGCCATCCCTATGACATGCACACCTCCCCCACCTCCGTATCTTTACACTGTTTGATATGATACCTTAGAGTGTTGTACAGTATGTAGTGCTAACTCTTTGGTTGCAGGTCCAGGTATGTTTTAGTCTACCTGTTATTGTACACTTTAGATGCTTATCGCTCATACCAGGCTTTATGTCTGACCCAGAGTTTTATGTCTCCTCTTATTACTCTGGGTGCTCACACGAGCAGACTAGAGACAGGTTAGCTGGTGATGCGCGAGTAGCTGATTCGGAGGCGGGCAGGAGGCTTCCACGTATTATATATATACACATTCTCCCTGTGTCGTTGGTGGTTGCTACTTGGGCATTAGTAGTGTACCTCATTTATCTTACTTTTGCTTTGAGACAGTTTTAAAGTTGTAATAAGCTGTATTCTGAATTTCCGCTGCTATGATGTTTATTTCTGATTTTCAGCTTATGCACTGTCTCTCCTGTTTTGTGTCAAGTATGTTATTATTATATTTTGTTCGATGCGCTGTGAGACATTCTACAAGTTCTTTGTATGTTCATTTCCTTCTTCCTTTTCCTTCTGGCGACCCGTTCCGTGCTAACTGGACATGTGTACAGCGCACTTTTGGAGTAAATGTCGGTTGGTGCGGGGCGGGCCGTCACAAGACTACTATAGAATTTCAAATAGAACAGTAGAAAAAATTTGAATTTTCAAACCACTGAAATTTCAACTTGAATTCAAAATTTGACAAATTGACAAAATTCCAAATTCTCACACATTCAGTTCTCAATAGACTTTGTAAGCCGTACTATTTCATTATTCATTAAAAAATTATAATGCAAATTTATCTCCATTCAATTTAATAAAGGTGTCCCTATGAAATTAATACACCCATTTAAACTCAATATTGGTATAAATGTCTCAGCTAATTTGAATGTTGTAACACCTATAAATAGACCTTCGAGACTCAGAAGTAGGATCTTGGGGAATTTTTTTGATTATATCATTATTCTGACTGTTCACTTGTAATAGATCGTTTGATATAAGAAGATTATAAAGTGGACGTAGGCTCGTTAACGCCGAACCATTATAAACCTGTGTGTGATCATTTTCCTCTTCATTTTTCATTTATTTGTCTTCATTTATTCTCTACAATTTTATCTCTTGGGTGTTGTGCCAATTTTTGGTATCAACACTTTGGTGCTTTCACTGATAACTTGATATTCTCAGCATTTGGAGGATTTTGTTCTACTTTTGGATTGCCAAGTCCGAGACGAGTTACTACATTTTTTTCAACATCGTTGAATCATGGTTGTTAAATCCTCAGTACGTGCCACTGGAAAACAGCCTCTGGCTACAACGTAAACAGATGCGACCAGAGGGTCGACTGATCCAGGGCCTATTCCGGACCGACCTGCGCTACCATCTTCAAAGAAAACCTTTTGCAGCAGATTTGGCTTCTCTAGGCCTTTGCTATTCGTGATGAGTTTATGACTGTACTGAAATAACTCAGGGATGCCACGACGGCGCTAAACGCTCAAGCCTGGGAAAGTGTTTCTACGAGAGAGGACATGGGTTGCATGTCGAGACAACAGGAAGAATTTAGGAAGCAATAGTCTTCAAATCACTTGCTGGACCAAAACTCAGAAGGTTCATCATCATCCAAAAAAAGCAGAGATCAACTTCATCCGCGACGTCCGCTGAGAGACCATAAAAGTTACAGCAATTGCTACTGGAAAGGCGTACCAACCATTTTGGAACGGCTGATCAAGTTTAGGTCAATCTGACAAACCTAAAGAATGTCGATCCAACGACTCGACGCGGTCGAAGTGCTCTCCTTCGGCTCGCCAAAATACCGCTCAGACAGATCAATCTCCTGTTCTTCCTCCCCGACATCTTGTGAATGATCGGGATGCCCGGGGAAGAGGAAGGACCGCCCGAATGGCGGCTCAGGCAACGCTACCTAGAGAAGGAGCATGGAGAACTCGATCAGCTGACGATATTGACTAGTGTACACTCATTCCTCCCGATCTGACTACCATGGTATGCCAAATTATGAATGACAGTAAGAGCTACAAGAATGAAGACTGGGGATCGACCGAAGTCATATGCCTTTCACAGATGACATTCTACGGCCAGAACTCCCCAGAATATTTAATATTCCCCAGATGAACCACTACGATGGAATCACCGTCCCGCAACAACATTTGATGAGATACTCGTGGCATATGGAGGTGGCTGTAGCTCCAGACAACCTCAAATGCAAGGCTTTCCCAATTTTCTTGAGTGGAGTAACGCTTATGTGGTTCACTCATCATCCCCCGAGGTCGGTCCCAAGCTTCAAAGACTTAAGTGAGAAATTCCTGAACCAGTTTCGCCTCCGCACTTCTAAGTCAAATCATTTCATGGCCCTTTCCGGCGTAAAGCAAGGAAGGGTGAATCCTTAAGGAACTATCTTAATCGATTTAACCGGGCTGCCATCGAAGTAAGCAATACTAATTGTGAGTCAGTTTTGATGGCCGGTAGATTACATTGACAAAAGAATAGAGTTGGGGAAATATCTAATTGGGAAGCCGCCCATGACAATTGAGATGTTCTATGAAAAGGACAACATTCGATTGCGGTGGGAATATGCGCAATTGGATAAATAGGATGGGCCAAAAGACGTGTCTGCCAAATCCATTCAGAGTAATGTAGCAGCCAAGTACTCTAGAGATAACTCCAGGAAGGTGGAAATGAATGTTGGAAACCATAGGAAACGAAATGGTAATGAACCAAAGGGAGCCAATAGAAACCCTGTACAAAGAGGGAATTCCAGGAAGCAGCCCCAGTTCCAAGTTTTTGAGAGTTATACGGCGTTGAATGACACGCTAGAGAACATTTATCTCGATATATGCAATAGAGTTCAGTACAAGAAGCCGCCCTTGCGCGAGTCTATAAAAAAAGAACAGGAGAATGTGAAGTTTGTTTGTTCCATGAGATTTATGGGCATGCGACTAATGAATGTCATCACCTTTGGGACATCGTTGAAAAGTTGATTCGAGAAGGAAAGCTCGATGAGTACAAGGTGGTCCCGAGGGACAAGGGAAAGGGGCTTCAACGCATAAGCAAAGTCAGGCGGTGCATAGAGCCACAACCCAAGAAAAGGCAAAGGGGATAGTGATCAATGTCATTGTTAGAGGACCTCACCCAGTAGGGCATAGCGTTCGGACTATGGAACATTGTGTAAACTCCGCAAAGCATCTGGACGTTGCAGAAACAAGCACCCCTAAAGCTGTTTGTCCCATAAGGTAAAGAAGGATGATGGCAGATGACATCATTTTCCGCGATTGGGAGCTGATTGGTGTAGAAACCCCGACCATTGACCCTTGATCATAACGACCATTATTGGCCCGGCAACAGTACGAAAGGTTTTGGTCGACAATGGGAGCTCAATAAATATATTATTTAGACATGCATACAACAAGATGAAGCTATAATTGAAGGACTTGAAACCATGCATGGGCCAGATACGTGGCATCAATGGGTCATCCACAGAGTAGGTCGATATGATCGACCTATCGGTAGAACTGGGAGACGGAGACAATAAGACAGTATGGATCTTTCTGTTTTTGTCGTAATGAATATAAATTCCCAATACAATGCATTCTTGGGGCGACCGTCCCTCGCTGAGTTTAGAGCTTGTATTGCTCCTTAGTGTTTGCTTTTGAAATTCTCGACGGATAGAGGGATCAGAACAATGCGAGGGACCAAGTAACATGGCGAGCCTGCTATTTGGAAAAATGGGAAGAAATACGAAGCAAAAATAGCAAAGAATCATATAATACCCCTCCCCCCACAGAGAGGAAGGAAGCATTGCAACTACGGAAAAAATCTCGGCAAGGACCGTCCATCTGCCAACTCGATGACATCGATCCAAGAGAGGACAATGAACCGGGATGTAGGAAGGCAATCCCTAATAAAACTACTATGGAAATCTCAATCGACGACGATGACCCGACAAGGATCTTGAAGAATGGATCCTATCTCGACCCTCTCCGAACGAGGGAGTTGACCAAATTCCTCTGCGCTAACCTTGATGTGTTTGCATGGACCCATGCTGACATAGTGGGATTTCACCCTCCATCATGACTCATTCTCTTAGCATAGACCCGAAGTATACCCCTGTGAAGTAGTAAAGGCAAATTTTCAGCCCAGAGAGGTCAGCAGCACTGAAGGAAGAAATAGGAAGGCTCCAAGCCAATGAGTTTATCTGAGATGCAACTTACACCCAAATGGATAGCCAACCCAATACTTATGAACAAGGCCAATGGGAAGTGGTGAAATTTTATTGACTTCTCATATTTGAATAAAGCCTTCCCCAAAGACAGCTTTCCCTTACCCAGGATCGATCAACTGGTTGATTCAACCATGGGGTACGAAGTCCTCTCATTCATGGACGCACTCTAGATATAATCAGATTGCAATGCATGTTTCGGATCAAGAATATACCAGCTTCATAACCAACCTTGGGATATATTATTACGTGGTCATGCCATTCAGACTGAAGAATGCGAGGGTAACATATCAGCGATTGGTCAATCAAATATTTCATGATCAGATAGGAAGCATGATGGAGGTTTGCATAGATGATATGACGTGAAGTCAAGGCAATCATCTGATCACGTTAGAGACTTGTCAAAGATGTTCGACATCCACCGAAGATGTGGGATGTAGCCCAGTCCCTTGAAGTGTTCTTTTGAAGTAGCATCGGGAAAGTTCTTGGGTTTCATAGTTAGCTCTCGAGGGATCAATCTCGATCAGATTTTGGCCATCAAGGGAACCTATAAGAATCAAGGACATGCAAAGCTTGGTAGGCAAGTTCGCAGCAGTGGGTCGGTTCATATCCAAGGCAACTGACAAGTGCTTACCCTTCTTTGAATTGATCAAAAGAGGGGAACAAAACTTCGCCTGGACACCTGACTGTGTCGAGGCCTTTTAGAATTTACTCGACCAGTTGGAGAAACCTCCAATTCTTTCCAAACCGTTCGATCATGAAGATCTATTTGTATACCTAGCAGCATCAGCACATGCAATCCTGAAGATCTATTTGTATACCTAAAGATTGAAAAGCTCGCTTATAGTCTGCTGATTTCATCACGAAAGCTCCGACATTACTTTCAAGCTCACCCTATCAAAGTGTTCACCGACCAACCGCCACGACAAATCTTGCAACGACCTGAGGCTAACGGGAAACTACTTAAATCGAACATTAAGATGAGTCAAATTGGCCTGACTTCTGTCCCATGGAAATCCATCTTAAGGCAAGTACTTGCTGATTTCATAGCCCAATTTACCACTTCGGAGGACAAAAACTTGGAGGATAGTACTAAGCCTCCGGATACCGAGTTGAGAGAGGATATCTAGAAGTTGTATATAGGTGGGGCCCATAACGATCGACGTTTTGGTGCCGACATAGTGTTGTTATCTCCTGAAGGGCGTTCGATCTATTATGCACTGAGATTGAATTTCTTGGCTACCAACAGTGACTCCGAGTATAAAGCCCTGATTGCCGAGCTCAAACTTGTAAGGGACTTAAGAATAACTTCACTTAATATTTTTTGTGGTTCTCAACTCATTGTATTTCAGGTTCGGAAAGAGTATCAAACTAAAGGAGTTAGACTTGCTGCCTATCTTAAGTAGGTCGAGGAATTTCTAAATGGCTTTGATCAGTATAACATATCTCACATTCCCAAAGAGGAAAACCAGAAGGTGGACAAATTGGCTTCAGACAATTCGAGCAAAACAAAATTAGTCCTTATAGAGACTTTGAACATTCCGATTACAAATTAGATGGAGATCGATCAGTCAGAAGATGAACCTGAAAAAGAATCCTAAATGACTCCTATCAAGAATTATCTCCTACACGATACTCTTCCCGAAAGAAGGAATAAAAGACGAGCACTCATGCGTTAAGCTTCTAGGTACATCATTCAGCAAGACAACCTTTATAGAAGAAGTTTCTCCATTCCATTGTTTCGTTGTGTGGCTAATGATGATGTGAAGAGAATACTGAAAGGAGTGCACGAAGGAGAATGTGGCGCTTGTACCGGAGGGCAAACCCTAGCTAAGAAGGTGCTGCGGTATAGGTACTTCTGGCCGAGCATCAGCAAGAATGCAACCAATTATTCTAAACGATGTGATAAATTCCAAAAGTTGCTCAAATCCCCTGAGCCCCACTGACAGAGCTCACTCAGATGGTCAGCCCTTGGTCGTTCGTCGTTTGGGGAATATACATTATTGGAAGCCTACCAATCTCAAAAGGGGGTGCGAAGAGCTCACTCAGATGGTCAGCCCTTGGTCGTTCGTCGTTTGGGGAATATACATTATTGGAAGCCTACCAATCTCAAAAGGGGGTGCGTAGTATGTGATTCTAGGGGTAGACTACTTTACAAAATGGGCAGAAGATGAAAAGATGACCACGATCACGACAAAAAGAGTCATCAATTTTATTATCTAGAATATTATATATCGGTTTGGTTTCCCCAGACTATCATAATTGACAATGGGACTCGGTTCGACATCTCGAAATTCAGAGACTTCTGTGAATGATATCATATTGAGAAGAAGTACATCGCGGTAGCGCATCCACATTCCAATGGATAGGTTGAAGCTGTTAACAAAATTATTAAATCTATATTAAAGAAACGACTAGAATGAGCCAAAGACAAGTGGGTCAATGAGCTTCCTTTAGCCCTTTGGGCATATCAAACCACCCATAAGACTGCTACCAGTCATACTCTCTTTGCCCTGTCTTACAAATCGGAAGTTGAGTTTCCTATAGAGATCGAAGTCCCTTCCCATCGAACTACGTACTATGATCCATTATCAAACAAAGCACTTCTCTTGGAATCATTAGACATGGTAATTGAAAAAAAGAAGAAGCAAACCTCTGTGCCGAAGCTCACCAGCGGAGGGTCGCTCAATATTACAATAAGAAGGTCCAATATAAAACCTTCAACGTTGGTGATCTTGTCCTAAAATGAGTTTTCCCAACTCCCATACATATGGCCGCAAGTGAGAAGGGCCCTACGTCATCCAACAAAAGCTTGATAATGGAACCTTCAAGCTAGTAACTTTTGATGGCGAACCTTTTCAGAGAGCATGGAATACGAAGCATTTACAACCTTATCTTTCTTAGAACTTTTGCTTTCTTATTAATTTATCTATTTTAATATTGTAATAAGGCGTGTCTCATCATCCATAGTAATTTATGAATAAAAGCTCCTTTCTTGGTTTGTCTGACTGTATGTTGTGATTCGACGAGCATTAGGTCAAATGCTAATACCTAAATCTACTGGCCCATGTCATACTGAGCTGACCCCATTTAGGAGCTAGAAGGGAATATAGGAAGACTAACAACGAGCTTGATATTGATGCTCGAACCTTCAGAATATACTTTGTTGACCAAAAGTGAGGATGATGCCATGTAAACAACATGACTGTCTGTTTAAAACAACTCTGATTCTCTTTACTTGAGAAGGAGTATAAAATTACGGACGAGTGTGAAAGGTGCACCCCGACTAAAGACCGGTCGATCCCTTGAACTCTAACCCTTAATGAGTAGAGATAGAGTATAAAAAAGACTTATGTATCCCTAGCTGTGATCGTTCGATCCTCGAGTTGGTCGATCCGATCTTGGAAACGATAGGAAAACTTGAAAACCGAACTGATCACCCATGACACTAGGGGCATGGGTATATACAAGTGATCTGACTATGAGTTTCACTTAAATGACCCCTAGAGTTCGAAGCAACTTGGGGACATTAATATCTCTCCCCTAAAACTTTCACAAATACTTAGACATATTAATAATACAAGTATTTGAAAAAAATGAAACATTGTTAAACATTCATCTTTACTTACAAATACAATATTGTTTACATGTACACCAAACTTTGTCCACAAAATACAAGACTTGACGAAGACAAAAACGTGAATGTCGCACTCGCATGAAACTTCCAAAGGGCCTAAAACAAACATATATCGAAAGACTTCTAAGCTCGGGGATGCTTTCCACCGGTCTTCTCCATTTCCTCTCTTTCTCTTTCCCTCTTCCTGATTATCTCCTACATTTTCTCGGTGGTTAAACCGTGCTTTGATCTTTTGAGTGTACTACCAAAAGGAATAGAGCGACTAGACATTGTTGATGGGTCATGCTTTCTTTTGCTTGGATCAACCGGAGCTGGAAAAGGAGCCACATTTACAGATGAAAGTAAAGTTGGTGGAATGCTTTGGAGGGGACGGATGTTGAGGGGTTCATCGGATGGTTCAGCTTTAAGGGAAGAATTTTTTTTCTTTGTTCCTAGCCTTCATCTCTACGGTAGAAGGAAGGTCAGACCTCTTGACTTCACCCATGTACCCTATGTCATCATCTTCCGATTCGAGATGGACTCTGATTTCTTCGCAACATCGGCTGTTTTCTCAAGTTTGCTAAGGACGGTGATGGGATCCCTCTCTGGTGCTTTAGCCTCCACCCTAGTGACTTCTTTTTCCAATGGAGTGCCTATGATAGTAAAAGCAAAAGTTATGAATGAAGGAACAAATGGTTGATGGACTTAAGAAGGAAGGAGTGAGTTACCCTCGGTTACAGACTCTGCCAGTCGGTCTAAGGCCTTTATTTTGGAAGCCGGAGCAGCTAGACTTTTCTTGGGCAAGGGGAGAAGTGGATCATCTGGACTACGTTCCTCCATTACGCTAGAGTACTGATTTGGGGTAGGAGGAATAGAGGACGAACCGACCTCGCCATTTGAAAGGGAGAGATGCTTTCGTCTTGTGCCAGCCTCAGGGACTGACATCCCTTTACCCTTATATCGTTCGGCATTTCTTGATGCCTTTAGCTTTCACTTTCCTTTAGCCAATATTTCTTTCTCATTATCATGTAAATATTGAGAAATCAAAGCTTCCTCGTCTACCTTACTACTTGCCACTCAACCTCCTCTTTCATGAACACCTCCCATGCATCGGTTAACACTCACTGGTAATCTCTCGTCCAAGACAAGTTTCTATGACGGAGGACGCGTGCGAACAACCGCAGAATGTTGGCCCCAAATCTCTTGCTTATTTCTTTTTTCATAACGACGTGTTGGGATCTGATCAAACGGACTTCAATTTCATGTTGGAGATGAGCGTTGCCAACATTTTCGATTGCAGCAGCGGCAGTGTCCTCGGCCTATTTTCTGGCGAGCTCGGACAAATCGAGATGAGCTTTAAGGTCTTGTACCTCCCGATCCAATCGACCCTTGTCATTTCCTAAGGACTCATTTTCAGTTCTTAAGGATGAACACTCCTGGATCACTGACTGAAGTCAAGCGTCTTAGCCTCTCGTGATATTTTGATACTTGTCCCTAAGAGAAACCACCTCAGGCTCACATTCTTCCGTCCTCTTTTAAACTAACTCAGAAGCCCTCCTCCTGGTCTCCCGATCCATCTACAAGCATTCATTTTCTTCTATTCTACTCCTAACCACTTCGCATACTTATCTTGCAAATGCATACATCGTGTTATATTGGGTTAGGGCGAAGTCAACATTCGATCTGGTTTGATCATGGAGGTTCGGTGGGAATGGTTGCAACCTGGGCGCAGGATCAATTCCGATAACATAAAGACCAGGAAAGAGCTCCTCCATCTCCCTTACTCGGTTGGTAGATGCTCTCTTTTGATCCGAAGAGACCAGTACTAGGGACTTATTCCAGGACGGCCAGGAGGAGGGATAAAGTCATGCCCGTGGGGCCCAGCCGACCGCGCCTCGGGAGAAGGGCCGATAGAAAGTATGAGATGGCCTGGAAATGCTTGGAAGATTCGGGTCTTTCCTCTTTCCCAGGAAACTTGTTCCCCTTCACTTTCTTCTCCTTATGCTCCTGATCTCCATTCTCCCTCTTTTTTCTCTTTCGAGCTTCTTCTTCTTTATTTTTCTCCTCTTTCTTTCTGCGACCATCATCCTTAGGTTCTTCCTCTTTGCCAACTTGTTGTTAGGCCATCCAATAGGCTCGCCTTCCTTCAAAAAAAGAATCGAAGTTGCCATTATAATACTCCTCATCTATAGTTGCTGCATAACGACAAAGAAATTTCGGTTAATATTCAATATACATAAGTGAAAATAGTGTTGTGACATGCAATGTTAGTGCTGTGATACTCTAAATGTTTCTCCTAAATTGACCCGAACTTGAAACTTGGTGCGCATCTTCGGTGTCTTGTATATCGATAAGCATGACGTCTTCCCTGGACTTAGTGTGGAAAAAGGCCTCCGGATCCAAGTTTTGAGAAGAAATGATTATATCTGGCATTTCCACATTTTGTAAGTAGCAGAAAGGAAAGCCCGATTCTTCCTCCTAGGGGCCATGAACAGGAGAAGAATCTCTTCTCACACTATATTCTTTCGATCGGTTGTCAGCAAGCTCCTCCTCGACTTTTTCATCACTAACCTTCCACAGAGAACCAATAGCTAGGTTCGCCTACATTCTCATTCGATTAGACTCCCGAATTATTCTCTTTAAATAAGGCCTTTTCCATCTTTCTTCTGGACGAGCGTTCTTTTTCCCTCCGGACCAGGGTTGGACAGATGACCCCCTGACTGAAGGCACTACGTTAACGATGGTCGATGTCTTCTGACAAAGAGGCACATCATCCTGAGTGTTTTACAAAGAAGAAGCCTGATCCTCTGAGGGTCCTAATGTCCTCTTCTTATCCAGGAGATGATGACGACGAAGGTTTGCATCGATCAAAAGCTTCTTGTAGTGTCGGTCCTCCTTCTCAAGAGAAAATGGGGTATCAAACCACTTTTGGAACACTCCCACTTTTGGTCTTTTTGGCTTGTCACCTACATGGAAAAATTCATATAAGGAGCTTGCTTATTATTAATTCAACTAAGATAAATAACTTACGGCATTGAAGCTAGCGGCGGGCACATCCTGGTTGTTGTTTAATACAAAACTAGTCATGCTTAGTGTTACCGGATTTGTTGGGGATGTCCACGATGATTTTTTGATCATAGACGACCTCATAGTAAAGAAAGGAGGGAGGTTTTTGCCTTTGATGACTAAAGTTGAAGAAAAATACTATGTAATCGAGTTTTGGGGGTTGGTTTAGATACTTCATGTAAAGGACGTATAGGGACAATAGGTTAGTGTATGCGATAGGTGAAGCTGCATAGGAGACAAATTTATTTTCCGTAGAAAGTCTATCACAAACGAAGAAAGGGGGGATAGCCCCGACCGTGCACATTGGGCGAGTAAGCGTCATATAACTGCTCGACGGATTATGAGTCTGTGGGAGCAAGGAAATCAAGCCATGGGAGTTTATGTTTTTCACTTAAGCTTCTCAGTTGTCTTTCACTCATTGTACCGAGCTAGGAGTCGTGAGGGTCTGTTATGAAGTTAGCCCCAGGAAGAGTATCGGGTGCAACTACTGCCTCGCTTGATTCTCCAATTTTCATAGTAGGAAGAGGGTCGACTGATCGACCATGGGTATCGATGTTAAAATCGAATTCGGGATCAGTCCTAAATTTAGAAGGCGAGGCACTTTCAAACTCAATAGTGATGGATGCGACCTTTTCCTTGCCAGCTTCGAGGTTACGGGCGCTGCATCGTTCGACCATTGTAGGTTATGTTGTTCATAAAAACCATAGGTCAGATTGATTGGATCATAACACTTCAACATATGCATTCACATGTGTATGCAAAATAAAGTGACAGTTTAAGTTAAAAGCAACAATCGAGAATGTGTTCGACTTTACGACTTTCAACCCTAAAGAAGCCGACCGATAACCTTACTGACCAAGGCTGGGAATTATTCCCAAACGTTATGAAGGCAATCATTTATTCTACGACACTGGGTCTGCGAGCGCCGGTTTTAAAGTCATCCTTTATCCCTTTCTACCTGACCATATCAAGCGCCATCATCATTGATTGTGCACGTCCGTACAATCACTCCCTCTCTTCCACTTTTGCGTGTCCTGAGAGTCGATGGCGCCTTGAAATATGAAATGTTTCGAAAAGGCGAGATACCTCTTCATCCCCAACCTCTTAACGGGGACAATTCTTCCCTTTCTACGGATTATCACCGCTTATGCCATCAGAAGCACATATGACCGCCGCTTTACCACCAAACCACAGTTTCGGCAAGTTCAACGCCGGTGACTAAGACCGTAAGTCATATAGAATACGGATTGAAGCGAAAAAAGAAGAACAGGGAGGATTTATGTGCAAAATCGCAGTGTCTTAAAAATAAGGAAATATCTGCGGAGGAATAGGGGAAGACAATCTTGATCTCCAATGAAGGAAGACTTTCCAATTATTTTGAAAAATAACGGAATCGACTGCAGTGAAAACGTAAAAAAGTAAATAAAGAATGCGGGCCAGTCTGCCATAATGAAATGAAGGGACTCTTCGTCTTCTATTGACATGACTAACCTAACATTGGGGATGATGTGTCAATTCATTAATGAGCCAAAACTGACCGAATGAACATGTGATTGTAAGGCTTCATCATTTCCTGGGCCAATGTTAATTCCCGAGGCATCCGAACGATCTTGGGCTCACATGATCTACAAAGGAACCTTCAAGCAGTATTAATGTATCCTCCTGGTACGGAAAAATCCAGAATGATGTAAACAAAGCATGGCTTGTTGTAACACGACATACTTTGAGGGGCATAGTGTTGACCAGCCTTTGGTACTGCCAACAAAATTCAATAACGACACAGGCTTCGTCACATGGATGAGTTGATCTATCTGAGACATAATCCGAACACAAGAAACTTATACGCAATAAAGCTGGAGCCCATGATCTTCAGACCAACTGGGTCAGGTCCCACCTAACTCAATGCAAGATACCCTCCTAAAGAATTGGTATTACTCTGACTTAATCACTCCTAGTCATCCTCAATGATTAGATATTAGATTTCACTTATCATTGCAAATTCAAATCACGTCGCAATTCACAAAAAAAACTCCTCTACAGGATCTCCTGAAGTCTTGGATCAGAAGACACATGTCTCAGCTAATTTGAATGTTGTAACACTTATAAATAGACCTTCGGGACTCAGAAGAAGGGTCTTGGGGAAATTTTTTGATTATGTCATTATTGTGAATGTTCACTTGTAATAGATCATTTGATATAAGAAGATTATAAAGTGGACGTAGGCTCGTTAACGCCGAACCAATATGAACCTATGTGTGATCGTTTTCCTCTTCAATCTTCATTTATTTTTCTTCATTTATTCTCTACAATTTTATCTCTTGGGTGTTGTACCAATTTTTGGTATCGACACTTTCCTTCTTTAGTAAAGACATCACATTTATTGAGAAGTAAATTCCAATTAACTTAAAATAATAATACAAGATTATAAGCAGCACTTACTTCCTTCCGTCCGTCGGCTTGGAAAACTGGAAAGGAAAATAATATCAAACCATTTCCACATGAAATTACTTAGTTTATTCCATCCCCAAATCATTACACAATTGCTCTTGGTAGATTCGAAGTAAGCAAGTAACAAATCAGTTGACATGCTATTTGGCAAAGCAGTTACACGTCAAGTTTATGCCTAGCGATGGGATTGAGATTCAAGAACATTCATTAGAAAACATAAAGCGATTTGGTCGGAGTCGCGAATTGTTTGGAAATGGATGGAAATATCATTGATTCCTTGATCGGCTTTATCAGATTGAAAAAGTCATTAAAATATTGAAAAATCAGGCATGGTGAAAATACATGATTGACTCGGTCAAATCAGCTCGAAATCCTTGAGCATCTCAGTTCGATTATGTGGCAAAACTCGAATTCAGAAAATATATGAATTTTGGCAAAACGAAGTTCAATCATCTGAAAACTGCTGTGCAACACAGGACGATCAAGTAAAATCAGTTGTGCAACTCAATAGGGTAGGATCAGCCATTTTGGCAAACTCTTGGTTTGGCACTTCAAAATAAGCTGATCAGCACAGTGGTATCATCATTTATCCCATACACGCATCGACTTCGTAAGCTTCGGATCTTGGCAAAGAAGTCGGCTATCTCGTATCCCTTTAGGATGCAAAATACGGATTTCGTATCCCTCTGAGGATATGAAACGCTTTATTTTTGTGTCCATACAGAGATACAAAATTGTACCCTCCTGGGGATACGAAATCGTATCCCTCTAGGGGATATAATGCGAATAGATTTCGCAAAGCTTGATTTAGCTTGAGCATACCGGGATGATCAAACATTTTCATTGATTCGACCCAGGGGTCTGGAATTTGGCATTGGCACGGCTTGGTATTCAAAATCTCTAGCCATGGATTTGGTAACTCGAAATGGCCCTAAGCACCGCGTGTAGATCCACTTATTTTGCTTGAGCGCACCGCATCATTAAGGATTCGAAATTGGCATGGGGATTCGAGATTCGGCAAAACACGCAGCGATCACCACCTGGTGAGTGCGGATCGCTGGTTTTTGGGTGATCCGCATGTGTCGATCACCAATTTTCAACGTGTTTTCCAGAATTTAGTTTTATGAGTTTGGATTTGATTTTTTGGCTAACTCCCCGGGATACGTATTTCGCATCCCCTTAATACACAAATTTCGTATCCCCTTAGGATACAAAATTTCGGTTGATGCATGGAAACTTTACCTATAAATGCCCCCTCTTGGCATTCAAAGGAGTTGGCTTGGCTTGACATTTTTGGACTTTTGGCATACATGATAGCTTCCTTTGTATATCATTAATGGCTTCCATGGTGATTCCTACGACTTTGGATTTGTAAACTTCACTTAGAAGTTTTTCTACAACTTTTTGGCATTCACTTGGACTTTTGGCTTGCTTTGCACAACTCCTAGTGTTAAAACTTACACTTTGGAGCATATTTGGACATTTTTAGATATTCTTGGACATTGAAGCTTTTTATTGTACATTGGAGTTCATTCTTACATACATTGGCATAAGGAAAAAGAAGAAGAAGAAGGCATTTTGGTCAAAGATGGGAATTAATAAGATGTTTGTTATCCTATTGTACAACTTTGTACATCCAATCTGTTTGATTCAGGCAATCAATGTAATGAAAATAATGATGATGAATTATCACTATAAAGTGGACGTAAGCATTATAGCCGAACAACTATAAAAAAATTTGTGCTCCTTTATATTTCAATATTTTCTTATTTGGGTTGCTCTTAACCCACTCTTGGGGCTGGCTTGCGAGAGCTTTTCACATCAACACTTTGGCTTGCCAGGAAAAGTACGTGATAACTTTGGCTTCGGCTTTGGTTTTGGTTCTTGATTTTTTCTCAAATTCACTTGGATTTCTCTCGGATTTCACTATAGTTAAAACGAAACAGATAAGCTTAGCTCGATCGGAAGGAGTGGGTACGAAGGAAAGTCAGGAATTTTCCTCGACTACACATCCTTCAAACTATGTTACTCAAGATGATGTCGATGGAATCGTCAAGGATTTAACTAAGGATCGCACTTCCTGCTCAGAACAACAAGAAGAACATTTCTTTCGATAGGAGGTTACTATAAGCACTCTTCTCCCTCGACTCGAAGGAATCACGAGGCCGTAATCCCAAGGCAACATGGTCGGAACAAGTGCCAGTGTTCTGCAAGGATTAGCTTGGGACTTAGGAGCAATTCCCGAAGAACAACCTCATGTCAACACCAATCAGCAGACAACTAGCAGATTGGCTAGGCTAGGCTCGGGGGCACCACCCCTAGTCCCATATAAGTTTTAGCTCAGGTTGTGTCAATCAGATTTCATGATCAGGTGTTGGTAATGTCGCTTAGGTGCTGGTACGCTTCGCAATATATGTAGGAATTCTTGTAGTTTTGAATGTTGGATTTGTGCCAGTCGAGGCACCTCAAGTTAGAATCGAGCCAGATATTCGGCTTAGGGCTCGACAATTCGCTAGAGTTGGACTTGGCACTAGGGGTATAAGTGTCAGTTTAAATAATTAGAGTCAGTTACTTGGTATAGTAAATGAAAATCAAGTCGTCAATATTATTCGACGCTTTACCCAAGGCAGGGCACCTCATGCCGGTTTAGATCATGTTACTCACAGCCTCTTCTCTCAAGACATCAGGAATTCTCAAAACCCACCTAACTTCAAATTGCCAGTGTTAGAAGCTTTTGATGGTAGTAGGAATCCTACAGTCTACTTGATGCGCAACATGCACCACATGGAGGTACTTTCAGCTTCGGACATCATTATAGCAGAATGCTTCCCACTCTATCTCATAGATATCAATGCCTTGTGGTTCAAGCAGTTGGAATCCGAATCTATTAACAGTTGGAACATCTTGGCTGGAAAGTTTTTTGAGCAGTTCAGGGTTTATATCGCCTAGCCTAAGAATGTTATGGCTCTGAAAACAATTAAGAAAAGGACAAGCGAGACTTTGTGCAGATTTCTAAAAAGGTTCAACTCGGTAGTGGCCTCGTCAATAGACCGGATCCATCCATAGTTCTAATGTTCATCGTCTCCGGCATTCTTGATAAAACTAATTTCAAAATTTCATTGCAACGAGACCCGCCAAGGGATCTCGCTGAGTTCTACTTCGAAGTTGAGATTTCTAAAGGAGGAAGACTCCCGAGATGAAAAACCAGTTCATCAAATCAACTCAACAACGGGCGAAGGACCATTTGCCCTCGAAAAAGAAATAGGTAAATCTTAGGATGATCGAAATACATGGTTTCGCATCAAGCCAAAGTTCCCATCAAAAACTGAGCTCCCTCGCGACTTGGAAAGATCTATCTCGATGTTCATGATACTACTTTTCAAAAGCCTTCCTAGAGGGGACCGACTGAGAAGCAAATCAACTTTGGTAGGTGCTGTGCATTCCATGAATTACCAGGTCATGACACCGACCATTGTAGGCAGCTTCGCGATCAGATCGAGGTGTGCTTCAAGCTCAGCGAGCTGCCACAATATGTAAGGGATCCAGCAACAATAACACCACATGCTCAACCCCATACAACATTTTAGGATAAAGGAAGGTTGAGACATGACCAAAGTGGCATTGTAATCAACTGATTCGGCCCTACGGATAGTCTTGGCTTTCCAGATTCTAGTCCGTTACTTATATTTGTTACTTTTATTTGTGACTTTTCACTTCTTGGTTCCTCCAACTTGTAATCAAAGTGGTTATGCTAATTCACGCATATGCAGAGCTAACCTATGATTCTCAGACGTTCCTTGGGTGCGGATATTGACCATTGTACCAGTTTGGTGTTGTTAACAGACTACTTTAGGACTCCAGTCCCATACTTGGTCAGCCAACTATAAAATTCAGACTTCGGTCCTACACTAGGTCAACTAAGTATAAAATTTGAACTTCGGTCCCACACTTGGTCATCCAAGTATAAAGTTCAAACTCTGGTCCCACACTTGGTCAGCAAGTGTAAAATTCAGACTCCAGTCCGACACTTAGTCAGCCAAATATAAAATTCGTAATTCCGACCCGTACTTGGTTTGCCAAGTATAAAAATCGAACTTTGGTCCCATATTTGGTTAGCCAAGTATAAAATTTGGACTTCGGTCCCACACTTGGTCAGCCAAGTATAAATTCGGACTCCGGTTTTGCACTTAGTCAGCTAAGTATAAAATTTGGACTCTAATTCCACGCTTAGTCAGCTAAGCACAAAATATGGACTCTGGTCCCATGCTTAGTCAACCAAGTACAAAATATGGGCTCTGGCCCAAAAACCCTTTCGGACTCAGGTCCATGAACTCCGGTTCACAACTTTTGGTCATAGATCCATCAAATCCGGTCCACAAAACCTTTTAAACTCAGATCCATGGATTATGGTCCAAGAACTCCGGTTCACAAGTTTTAGACTTTGGTCCACAATTTTTAGGACTTGGTATGTCACATACTAAGATTCTCTAACCGGGTTCGCCAAGCATAAGAACTCCAAGACTTGGTTTGCCAAGTATTGAAGTTCCTTATCTTGACCCTCCGAGCACAAAAATCTTAATAACCTGGTCCGCTAAGTATCCAGTGCATCGTAACTTGATCCGCCAAGTGCGAAGCCTTTTTGCAGGAACGCACTTGCTCTGGCACGGCTCAACAAGCCTATGGCTTTCAGTTTTCTAGATTCCACACATCTTGGATTCAACGTTCTGTCAAAATACGAACTTGGCAATCATCGAATTTCTATCTATTATGATCTCAGTGATCGTTGGGCTTCTATTTTTTAACGATCTGGCGCGATCGCGGCTCTTCGACTTCCTGGTTATTTGAATTCCCTTCGGGTTTCTCTTATCTTTGGTTTATAGATTCCTGGATTTCTAGTTTACTTGTAAAACACATCTTCCTTCGATCAAGAAAGATATGTTTTAGAGGGAGAAGTGTTGATACACTTTTTGGCAAAGTAGTCATACGTCAAGTTTATGCATAGCGACAGGCTCGAGATTCGAGAAAGTTCAACAGAAAATACAAAGTGATTTGGTCGAAGTCACGAAGCATTTGGAAAAGGTTGGAAATAGCGTTAATTCGTGGATCGGCGTTATCGGATTGGAAAAGTCATTAAAATATTGGAAAATCTAGCATGGTGGTATTACGTGACTAACTCAGTTGGATCAACTCGAAATCTTTGAGCACCTCGGTCCGATCGCATGGCAAAACAAAAATCGAGCAAATATATGGATTTTGGCAAAACTAGGTTTGATAACTTGAAATCTACTATGCAACACAGCACGATTAAGTAAAATCAGTTGAGCAACTCAATAGGGTTGGATCAGCCTTTTCGGCAAACTCATGGTTTGGCACTTCAGAGTACTCACATTTTCTTCTACTCCTTCTCCATACATTTTCTACACCAATTCACTGAATAATATCCAATTCTTCTTGCAAATCCACTCTCTTTTACTCTAATTCCTCATTGATTTGCAAGCCACACAATATCAAAGAGTTGTACTTGAGTTCACATCACTCTCTAATTTCATCCTATTTCCTGAAAGAATTTAAAGATATAGTGCCATTGTAGGTCTATAAGATAATTGTACTAAATCTGCAAGAATTTGTATTGAAGATACGACTACTTGCCATTGTTTGTTGTTGTTGTTGATAAGGAGAAATTTTATATTGTGGCATGGAAAATCAAGATTGTATAGGTATTCTTACCACCTGTGGAAAGCAAGTGATTATAGTGAAATTTTGCATGGTGAAGTGCAGGATTGGACGTAGGATTAGTAAACCCGAACCAGTATAAAAATCCCGGTGTCATTTACTTTTCTGCATTTCATTTTATTACGTATTTATTCTTTGATTACTTATTTCTTGTTGCAATTTGATTATATTCATAAGTAAGTAATTATTACACATTTCACCACTCCTGGTGTCATAGTAGCCTTAAGATCCATTCAACACTGTGTCGTAGACATCCCAGTCCCAACAATTGGTATAAGATCACTACTTTTCGAAAATTAATCGACTGTTTTTTTGAAAAGTATAAATGGCTAACGACACTAGTAACACATTTTTTAACACTTTTATAAAAGGGCAATGTACCACTAGACCTCCTCTATTTGATGGTAGCAATTATGCTTATTGGGCTTGTAGGATAAAATATTATTTGCAATCTAGTGGTTTTAATATTTGGAACATTACCCAAATAGAATAGATAAAGCCTCAAATTGAATATTCAAAATGGACACTAGACCAAAAGACACAAGCACTTAATAATTCTAAGGCCATGAGCATTTTATTTTGCTTTTTAGAATGAGTTTAATCGAGTTTTTATTCTAAGGCCATGAGCATTCTAAGGCAAAAAGTCACACATAATTCACCAATGAAGTAAAATAGACAAAGAATGCTATTTTAACTCACCAGTTTATACTCTTTCAAATGAAATAAAATGATTCTATTTCTGATATTTATTCTATATTTCAAGATATAGTATATGCCTTAATATCATTAGGAAAGAAAATTACTAAAGAAAACCAAGCCAGACAGATCTTGAATTCACTTCGTAGTGAACGGGATCAGAAGACTCTAGCAATCGAAGAAGCCAATAATACTAGTACTATGGCAATAGAAGAATTAATTGGTAATCTAATTTCCTATGAAGTAAAGTTGCAGGTTAGAAAAGAGAATTAGGGAAATGAGAAGAAATCACCGGCACTTAATGCAACATTCTTTAATGATGAACCTGATGATGATGATATCAAGTTTATTACCAAAAAGATCAAGAGTTTCTTTGAAGAATTGGATAACAAAGAAACTTTGAAAAAATAATAACAATAATTCCAGAAATGAAAATGTTGCTAAATGTTTCAAATGTGATATACCTGATCATCTGAAAAGAGATTGTCCTAACTTGAAGAAACCAAACTACTTTTCAAATATTTTCAATAAGGAGTGAAAACATGCATTCAATGCAACATGACATGATTCATCATCAAGTGATAGGGATTCAGAAATAGTAAAGGCCAACATATTCTTTATGGAAACGGATGACCAGGTATGAAATTTTAATTAAGAAATTATATTTTAAATGATAAGCATCAAAGATATGAAATACTTAGGAAAGAATACAACAATAGTTTGGCAGAAATAGAGAAATTAAAAATGTCTAATGAAAAGTGGAGTAAAGAAAAACAATGTGCAAAAGATGAAATTAAAAGATTTAATGGTCATAAAAATGGAAAGGATTTAACACTTGGAAGGTTCGAAAAACTGAAAAGTGAAAATGAGCCCTTAAATTAGAAAACCTTTCAATGAAGTCACAAATCACTGATCTGAATGATAAAATAACATCTCTAGGCAATGTTATTTTTAATCGTAGTAAGGATTTTGATAAAATGAAAACTGATATTAATAAATTTAACAAAGGGAAGGGTAATCTAGAGAAATTATTATCTACATCTAAACATACTAGGAATAAACATGGACTTGGATATACACCCATGACTAAATAAAATAAAAATAGTACTCAATGTACCAAGTTTGTTAAGGCTACCAAGTTCAAACCTAAACCTAGGAAATTAAAGTTAAACCCTCTTTCATAAACTTATGGGTTCCAAAAAGGTTGGATAACACTGAAAAAGAAAATATTTTGATGATTTTATTGATAAAGTTTATTTATCGAATAATTATATTTTGAAAGAGCATTCAAACTCTTCATGTGTTTGGCACCCCAAACTAAACCCCATGGACCCTAAAGTAAAAAGGGTACCGATGTGCATATTTTATAATTTTTCGGGTACCAAATAGTAGATGCTCAAAGAACGTGACAAGAAATCTATTGAACCTTGGATAGATATGAAAAGGGTTTGTTAATTGGCATTAGAAAAGTCAGTAATTAAAAAAATCATCTATTTATTCCTTGTTTTTATTTGGTTTCCTCTTTTGTGTTTTATTTATATGCATATGCAAACTATACATATTGTCTAGAAGTAAATTAAATAATTATTCTTACCCTTTTTGTTAATAACAAAGGGGAAGAAAAGGTATAAATATATTAGAAAAAATGACAGGGAAGTGCACAGAGTTAGGAGGATTCAAATATGGAATTATTATATTTCATCTCTCAAATATTTATATGGTTGTCATCATCAAAAAGGGGGAGATTGTTAGTACCCTAGATATTGTTTTTGATGAAAACAACCATATAAACATTACTACTAACATATCTTTTTGTTGTGCAGTTACTTTAGATATATTATGGAGATATTTTTAGAAATAAAAAAGACTACAAAAGAAAATTTAAGAAAAAGGTTAATCAGAGCAATGGAAGAATAACTAAAGAAAGATAATCAAAGAAATTAAAGACCAAAGCCAATTAGAAAAGAATGTTGAATGATAGAGGTGTTTGAAGTGATGAGGGGTTGGTTGAACCTTAGAATATCTTGTTAAAGATCCCATGAAAATTATACTCGAAGCACTTCAACCATTGACCTCAACCGAATCACAAAAAGCCACAAATATAAGGTAATTTGATGAAAATCTGAAACACATTTGAAACATTTTGTAAGTGTTTCCACAACATATATGTCGACATCTATATTATTGTATGTTGACATATAACGAATTTCTAGATTTTCAAATTTAAATGAGAAGTTATTTCCCTCCACCCTTTCACCAAAAGACACATTCCTTCAACCACTATTTAAAGGCTTTTGGAAACGGACTTTTTCACCAATTTTTCATATTATCTTCTACTCCTTCTCCATACATTTTCTATAAAAATCCATTGAATACTATCCAATTCTACATTCAAATCCACTCTCTTTCACTTCAACTCTTCATTGATTTGCAAGTCACATAATATCAAAGAGTTGTACTTGAATTCACGTCGTTCTCTTTGTGATTTCATCCTATTTTCTCAAAAAAATTCAAAGATATATTGTCATTGAAGGTCTATATTGTGCTAAATCCTCAAGAATCTGTATTTGATATGACTACTTGCCATTTTTTTGCTGTTGATACGGAGTAGGTGTATCTTGCGGCCTGGAAAATCAAGATTGTAAAGATGTTCTTGCCATCTGCAGAAAGCAAGCAATTACTATGAAATTCTACACGATGAAGTGCAGGATTGGATGCAGTATTGGTCAATCCGAACCAGTATAAAAATCTTGGTGTCATTTAATGTGATGACCCGGAAATCCCCACCCTTTGAATCGACCATAAACCTCACAGGTCTGACCCAAAAGTTGGAAATCGTCGAATGCATCAACTCTTGGCATACAACTCATCAGAACAACAACACAGACTTTTATAACATCAATAATAAATGTTACATCAGAGTACATAATATATCATAGTACATTGGTACAAATTACAGCGGAAGATAAATTACAACAAAAGTAATACAATGCAGCGGAACTAAACTCAGCGGAAGGCCCTCAATATTCTGGACCCAGCTTCAGGCTTCAATCCAGGATCCTGCTTTCGAGATAAATATCTGCAAAAAGCTACTCGACTGCCCATGTGGAAAGAGGACACCCGAGTTTGCAAAGTGAAACAAACTACAGGTCAGTCGTTGTAACACCCCACGTCCGTTAGTGTCACTCGCAAAGGGAATGCACTAAGTTCTGTGGAGCATTATGGGTAAAAGATGCAGATAAATTACAAGACAGACAAACAATTAACAGCGGAAAATAAAACTTTGCTTTATTGATAAAATAGATTATACAAGATTGCTTTACAATATCAGAGTATCATCTGTCTTTACTAGATAAAGAGGCATAAAAATACATTTATATTCCCCAATGTCGCATAAGCCAGCCATAGCATCTGAAAGAGAATCCAAGGACAACTTCGTCAAATCTTCAAGCTGGGAAAGAGCAACGGTCCAATTTAATCCTGAGTTATACTATTCCCTCCTCAACTACCTGGGGGGGAACGGAAGAAAAGAAGAGAAAGAAAAACAGAGTCAGACATAAAGCCTGAGTAAGTCAGTAACTTCTAGCATGTGAACATGGAAAACAAAACAACATGAATTAACTGAATACAAGATTACACCATGACGACAGGGTCAACAAGATTAGACAAGGTAATCACAAGATATGCTAAGATAAGATAAACTTGATACGCTTTATTACTTTCGCCGCTTTGTTATTTACTTGTTATACTGGTTTCTATATCTCTGCACCACCTAACTAGTGTTCCAACTAGTAACGATAACGTGATCCCAATCCCTGTAGTTTCCGTCGCCTTCAGGCGTACCTTGATTACTTATTACCTAGATCTAGTCTAGGTTTTATATCAAGTGATTTCTAGATTCAATTAGAGTTTACGCTATCTGTTGAACGCTTCTTGTATTCGGATTTATGCCACCTAGTTCCAAACTAGGGATTATGCTACCTGTCGAACGATGCCCTTTAGTCTAGGATACACTACCTAGAGTGGTATATGTTCCTAGACTTTCCCCACGCATGTATCGCGAATCGTTATCGCTTGTCTAGATGCACATGTCCTATAATGTGCTACCCGAGTCCCGTGTCAGGGCTACTCTAGAAATACGGAACTCGGTCGGGAGCTTTCAATATCTGCCGATATAGATGTTAAGGTTTGTTTTTCCAGTGGCTATGGTCCCACTCGACCCCTCCCTCAACTAATGGAAGGCCACCCTTGTAAAATGAGAACTGTACGGAGGCCCCTATCTGCCCCACTAATTCTATGGCCAACAACACCCCACAACCACAACTAGATAGCAAGTATGTGGTCCGTATGAGTCCTCCAGCCTTCCCGCTTCACGTGTCTCGCTTGACTGAAGATGGTAGGTAGACAACGAGTTGCTATCACAGGGCTTCCGTCTTCTCGCCGAATCACGCTGGTCCATCCAAGTCTTTTGGTTGCCATATATTGCAACCAAGGCATACCCTTGGCTCTTCTACCGCAGACCTTAACCTCTGTGCGCCCAGCGGATCATCTGCAGCCTCACAGAGGGATACCAAGAGTACCCTCACGTCCCCTCGAAGCCTCGGGCTTCGTATCCCAATTCGTTGGAGTCTTCTTTAAAATCAGATGGACGTCCGCTCCTTCATGTTATACTAAGAATTACTACTTAGTTCTACTAACTAAGTTTTACCACTTAGTTTCCAGGATCATTGTCTTCTTAACTAAGTTTTACTACTTAGTTCTCTTTCCCGTTAAGTTGGATTGGTTATGTGTCTTTAGTCGATTCGAGCTAACTTAACCCTCTTCCCTTATCATGTTAAACAGGTTAAGTGTTGTCAGTATTCATGTTGACTTAACCCCACCACAAACCAAGTCATATTGGTTAAGTATTTCTTAACCCTACCCATTCATCCTGTATTGGTTAAGTGTTCCCTTTTTAACTTAACCTTTCCCACCGGTTTTAACTAAACCTGTTATTAATGGTTAAGTATCATCTCTTCATTTCTTAGACTTAACCCTATTCATTTATCATATTCTGATAGTTAAGTGTTCAAGTTTACTTAACCCTACGATCCAACCCAGCTAACATATTAAATTGGCTAAGTGTATTACTTAACCCCAACCTCTAGTCTAATTAACATGTTAAATTGGCTAAGTGTATTAACTTTACTTAACCCCACCTTCTAGTCTAGTCAACATGTTAATTTGGCTAAGTATTCCCATGGATTTAACCCTCCCATTCTAGCTTTAACTGTGTTAAGTTGGTTAAGTGTTTCTATGGACTTAACTCTACCTTTCTAGCTTAACAGTGTTAAGTTGGTTAAGTGCTCCTATGGACTTAACCTTCCCATTCTAGCTTTAACTGTGTTGGTTAAGTGTTCCTATGGACTTAACCCTCCCCTTCTTGTCCTAGCTTTAATTATTAAATTAAAGCCGCAACCTCTCACATTAGACAGATATTGTTGCGGTTACTGGATGTGCCGGTCGGTTCCGGGCAGGTTTACACCGCAACTCAGTCTAACCTCGGGTTAGGCATATTCATGTTTTCTAAGTTCAAAGGGTTTTCTGATTAATTTCCAAACCTGGTTTTGAAAGTAACCATCCCGTTCATCAGATCAGTTAGGGATAGCCAGGGAGGGCAGGAAACTTATATTTTCCAAACCCAAGCCTAGACACTATCCTCTCTGTCACCCTAGAACTTTCTGGTACGAGTTATAAAAAGGGGTGTTATCAAAATATCTTTCTTTTGTTTATAAATTGTTAACAATTTATCTTACAGCCCATTTCCCCCTTTTTAAACAAATTTGGTCTATATTCATTTGTCGCTAATAGACTTATATTCTAGGCCCAAATCTTGATTTGCCTAACCTACAGTTCATAGCAATTTAGATCTATCATCTTTATTTTTAGTTTATGCTAAACTAGATTATATATGCCAAACTAGATTTTCTATTCTAGTTCACCGTTTATGCCCAAAAACTAGATTTATTCTTCTAGTTTACAGTCTACATACAAACTAGATTTATTATTCTAGTTTTTCAGTTTACAGGCCAATACTAGATCTAAATTTCATAACCTATAATCCATGTCAAATCTACCCAATTCACATGTCTTAACACATGTTCTAAAATTGTATAAATCAGAATCATGTTCGTTTCCATACTATGCCAATTTCAAGCTTACAACTATATTTATGTTTATTTTTGTGTTTTTCCCAAATCGCATTCCCACCGTTCGTATAATCGTGATTCAACCTAGATTGTAAATAAATCTAGATTCGTAGAAAATAGGGAATGAACCAAAGATGCTATGAAAAAGGGTGGACATAATAATTGGCATAAAAAGATTTTGAATAACGACGCAGGTTCAAGAATATGGGTAGACCTAACTTAATAGGTAAATTCCCACGGTCTAAAACCAAGAATAGACAGAATAGGTTCGAGAACATGGGTAGACCTAACTTAATAGGTAAATTCCCACAGTCTAAAACCAAAGATTATCAAGAACATATAGAATAGATAAATCGGGTTTTAGACCCAATTTCATAGTCACAAAACCTAAGCAACAATTTTCCTAGTCATGAATCATAGGTGTTTAAATCACCGTTGTTATGTCATAGGTAATACTTTATGTCCAAATCAAAGGCTTGTGTTCATAGTCATAGGCAAATGTCCATAGTCATAGGCAATATTCATAGTCAAAAGGGAAAATAATTCCCACAGTCATAAGTCACCGTCATAGGCAATGTTTTATGTCCCAAAATCAAAGGCTTATGTTCATAGTCCAAAGGCACATGTTCTCAGAATCCATAGTCATAGGCAACGATCTTAGGCAAAGTCTTATTTGTCCTTGAATCATAACAGTTCTTAATTTAGTCCAAGAGTATAAACACAGATTCGAATAGAGAGAGAGATTTGGCATATTCTTTTATTCCTTTAATTTCATGTCACAAAATAAAGCAAAAACGTTCAAATCTAGAAACAACTGACTTACAGAAATTAGATCTAAAATAGAAGAACGGCAATGCTAAGATTCGTATGTCGTTGCTCGAGGTTTGTTGATTTAGCCTTTGAATTCTTCACTTTGATTTGAATCTTCTCTTGAACAGATTTGAGCAGCATGTCCATGTCTTGAATTTATATTTTATTTTAATTATTTAAGAAAATTTAGAGGAGGGGAAGAAGCCATGAATCTTAGCAGCATAAGGATAGAAGAGAATTGGTGCAAAGCGAATGAAGACTAGGGTTGTTTATATAGCTGCTCACGACCTTATCGTACACGCAGCGCTGAGTCAGCATTGAACCTAGTTAAGAAAATAGTCCAGGTACATAGATGAATCTAGCCAAACCTTATCATACACGCAGTGCTGAGTCAGCATTGGGTCCCACTATTTTGGCGTAGAAATTTGAATTTCGAATGAATTTTATTTGGCGTAGAAATTTGATTTTCGAACTTTTGAAATTCTTGAATTTATTTAACTTTTTTATTCACATGAAATATTCTTATATGCATATAATTCCTCTAACGACCATTTTACGCGTATATATATACGTACAACTTTCATTTTATTTTCAAAATTCAAATGATGTTGCCATATTTCATTGACTGTAGCCTTATCTTGAATTTTATCTTTCGTACACATAAATTTTTGCATATATATATATATATTTATATTCTCATATGTATATATATATTTTCTTTATTTCCTTATATGTACGTTCTTATCCTTTCAAATTTTGAATTTGTATACGTACATATATTTGCATGTTCAGTTGGCCCTCTCTAAAACAAAGATAAAAAATTATGCCGCCGTCGGGGTTCGAACCCCCGACCTCTATGCTACAAATCCAATGCCTTAACCAACTGAGCTAAAGAGGCTTTTGTTAATAAGTATTAGAACAATAATAATTATTGTTCTCTCCTTACTTCTCGTTTTCATGTTAGTTACGATACTTAAATTAAACAACTGCATGGATCTTTTTTTTTCTTTTAAAAATTAATTGTACTTTAATTTGTGAATCTTAATGTCACAGAATTACGGGGTGTTACATTCTCCCCCACTTAAAAGGATTTCGTCCCCGAAATCTTCAAGTTAGGAAGAATGTGTCCTACCATCCAATCACCCATCTACTCAACCATTCAATCACAGGCATTCATTGTCCTTAAAAGATTTCTAATGCTTTCATGTTCATATGCATAGTGTGTGTATATTTCTCTATCTAATGCAAAATCAGGCGGTCTACTGATTCAGTTGACCTCCTTAATGCAAATCATGTTAGTGCCATGCGTCCAATCATGTATGCAAGCATCCCTGGTCATGTAAATACTACATGCGTGCACAACCATACATCCATATACAACGTCCATATCATATCATATCAAGTTCAACTTACAAACAAATGCATATATGTAAATGCTATATGAAAGCGTTCGAACTTGATCTAGTGTCTAATACGTATGCATATGCATCCACGAGTGACCATTTGCAACCATTCAACCATAACATGTTTCAAATACATGTTTACATCCATTGGCTTCTACCTAAAGATCGCAGATTCGATCTAGAGGATATACTTTGAAAAGAGAGAAACAATTATGCGTAAAGCTCCTAAACAAAGAAATCAAGGATGCACCCTTAAGAAAAAGGGTATGTTGCTAGTATCTAGCCTTCTTGAGCTTTACTCCACTGTATCTTAACCAATTTTTACTCCGCGATTGTGAAGTTTCTAAGCTCCATCTCCAAAATGAACAAATGTCAACCAAGTGTATATACTAGGATGATCAGAGCTCTCTCCTCCTATCTTATCCATCATGCCATAATTTTAAGGGTCAAAAGGTCACTACGCACTTTTTAGAGCGCCTGCCACAACTATCCATCTCTCACGCAAACCATCCTAGTCGAACTCGACATTCCTCAAGCACAAGCCCCAAAGGCCTAAGCTAATATCAGACAAGCACCCAAGGAATATCTCCTTTAGACAATCTACGTGATATGATATAAGCAAACTCGATAGCTATTCAAACCCCTAGTAACAAAAAATAAACGGGTCGAACCACCCACTGGGTTTGAGACTGATTGGGATCTTCTTACTATACAAGTACTAAGGTGCAGAGACTAAACTATGGAAGCAAATATGAACAAATGCGAAGCGCTAAATCCAAACAGAAAAACTAGATTCTTCCAACAGAAACTTTTACCACCTATCTCCTAGGTACGCTCTGCATGTACTTGCCCTTCTGAAAATCTTGTCCTTTGTCCTTAATTATATGCCTTATCATACCATAGTAAAGATACTTCCTCTTGTCTTAGGTTTTATAATCCCTTCCTCCTTCGTGAGCCAAGTCTACATCCATAATTTCCTCATCCTTGGGTCGTACTCCTTTGCCAAACTTCCGCGTGTAACCATGTTGGCAAATCTCTCGAAAGTTGCCTCTATCGCACGGAAAAACCCTATAAACTTGAAAGAAGACTGGCCGTAAGTAAAACAACTACGGCTATAGATGGAAGTCAGGCACTACTTCGCCCTTCGATGAGGTTACCTCCCAGAAAGCCAGGAGCCCCAGAGAGTCAAGAAAGAAGGAGACAAGAATTCAAATAGAGGAAGAGAAGATAGTGCTTATGGCTTTGGGGAATATGCATTTAAAACAAAACTTTTCTTTTGAAAATGCTTCTTTAAAAACCTTTTGAAAATAATTTTTCAAATCTTTTATCTGATCCGGTAACCTTCAGCTCTGATACCACGTGTAACACCCCACGTCCGTTAGTGTCACTCTCAAAGAGAATGCACTAAGTTCTGTGGAGCATTATGGGTAAAAGATGCAGATAAATTACAAGACAGACAAACAATTAACAGCGGAAAATAAAACTTTGCTTTATTGATAAAATAGATTGTACAAGATTGCTTTACAATATCAGAGTATCATCTGTCTTTACTAGATAAAGAGGCATAAAAATACATTTATATTCCCCAATGTAGCATAAGCCAGCCATAGCATCTGAAAGAGAATCCAAGGACAATTTCGTCAAATCTTCAAGCTGGGAAAGAGCAACGGTCCAATTTAATCCTGAGTTATACTATTCCCTCCTCAACTACCTGGGGGGGAACGGAAGAAAAGAAGCGAAAGAAAAACAGAGTCAGACATAAAGCCTGAGTAAGTCAGTAACTTCTAGCATGTGAACATGGAAAACAAAACAACATGAATTAACTGAATACAAGATTACACCATGACGACAGGGTCAACAAGATTAGACAAGGTAATCACAAGATATGCTAAGATAAGATAAACTTGATACGCTTTAATACTTTCGCCGCTTCGTTATTTCCTTGTTATACTGGTTTCTATATCTCTGCACCACCTAACTAGTGTTCCAACTAGTAACGATAACGTGATCCCAATCCCTGTAGTTTCCGTCGCCTTCAGGCGTACCTTGATTACTTATTACCTAGATCTAGTCTAGGTTTTATATCAAGTGATTTCTAGATTCAATTAGAGTTTACGCTATCTGTTGAACGCTTCTTGTATTCGGATTTATGCCACCTAGTTCCAAACTAGGGATTATGCTACCTGTCGAACAATGCCCTTTAGTCTAGGATACACTACCTAGAGTGGTATATGTTCCTAGACTTTCCCCAAGCATGTATCGCGAATCGTTATCGCTTGTCTAGATGCACATGTCCTATAATGTGCTACCCGAGTCCCGTGTCAGGGCTACTCTAGAAATACAGAACTCGGTCGGGAGCTTTCAATATCTGCCGATGCAGATGTTAAGGTCTGTTTTTTCCAGTGGCTATGGTCCCACTCGACCCCTCCCTCAACTAATGGAAGGCCACCCTTGTAAAATGAGAACTGTACGGAGGCCCCTATCTGCCCCACTAATTCTATGGCCAACAACACCCCGCAACCACAACTAGATAGCAAGTATGTGGTCCGTATGAGTCCTCCAGCCTTCCCGCTTCACGTGTCTCGCTTGACTGAAGATGGTAGGTAGACAACGAGTTGCTATCACAGGGCTTCTGTCTTCTCGCCGAATCACGCTGGTCCATCCTAGTCTTTTGGTTGCCATATATTGCAACCAAGGCATACCCTTGGCTCTTCTACCGCAGACCTTAACCTCTGTGCGCCCAGGCGGATCATCTGCAGCCTCACAGAGGGATACCAAGAGTACCCTCACGTCCCCTCAAAGCCTCGGGCTTCGTATCCCAATTCGTTGGAGTCTTCTTTAAAATCAGATGGACGTCCGCTCCTTCATGTTATACTAAGAATTACTACTTAGTTCTACTAACTAAGTTTTACCACTTAGTTTCCAGGATCATTGTCTTCTTAACTAAGTTTTACTACTTAGTTCTCTTTCCCGTTAAGTTGGATTGGTTATGTGTCTTTAGTCGATTCGAGCTAACTTAACCCTCTTCCCTTATCATGTTAAACTGGTTAAGTGTTGTCAGTATTCATGTTGACTTAACCCCACCACAAACCAAGTCATATTGGTTAAGTATTTCTCAACCCTACCCATTCATCCTGTATTGGTTAAGTGTTCCCTTTTTAACTTAACTTTTCCCACCGGTTTTAACTAAACCTGTTATTAATGGTTAAGTATCATCTCTTCATGTCTTAGACTTAACCCTATTCATTTATCATATTCTGATGGTTAAGTGTTCAAGTTTACTTAACCCTACGATCCAACCCAGCTAACATATTAAATTGGCTAAGTGTATTACTTAACCCCAACCTCTAGTCTAATTAACATGTTAAATTGGCTAAGTGTATTAACTTTAATTAACCCCACCTTCTAGTCTAGTCAACATGTTAATTTGGCTAAGTATTCCCATGGACTTAACCATCCCATTCTAGCTTTAACTGTGTTAAGTTGGTTAAGTGTTTCTATGGACTTAACTCTACCATTCTAGCTTAACAGTGTTAAGTTGGTTAAGTGCTCCTATGGACTTAACCTTCCCATTCTAGCTTTAACTGTGTTGGTTAAGTGTTCCTATGGACTTAACCCTCCCCTTCTTGTTCTAGCTTTAATTATTAAATTAAAGCCGCAACCTCTCACATTAGACAGATATTGTTGCGGTTACTGGATGTGCCAGTCGGTTCCGGGCAGATTTACACCGCAACTTAGTCTAACCTCGGGTTAGGCATATTCATGTTTTCTAAGTTCAAAGGGTTTTCTGATTAATTTCCAAACCTGGTTTTGAAAGTAACCATCCCGTTCGTCAGATCAGTTAGGGATAGCCAGGGAGGGCAAGAAACTTATATTTTCCAAACCCAAGCCTAGACACTATCCTCTCTGTCACCCTAGAACTTTCTGGTACGAGTTATAAAAAGGGGTGCTATCAAAATATCTTTCTTTTGTTTATAAATTGTTAACAATTTATCTTACAGCCCATTTTCCCCTTTTTAAACAAATTTGGCCTATATTCATTTGTCGCTAACAGACTTATATTCTAGGCCCAAATCTTGATTTGCCTAACCTACAGTTCATAGCAATTTAGATCTATCATCTTTATTTTCAGTTTATGCTAAACTAGATTATATATGCCAGACTAGATTTTCTATTCTAGTTCACCGTTTATGCCCAAAAACTAGATTTATTCTTCTAGTTTACAGTCTACATAGAAACTAGATTTATTATTCTAGTTTTTCAGTTTACAGGCCAATACTAGATCTAAATTTCATAACCTATAATCCATGTCAAATCTACCCAATTCACATGTCTTAACACATGTTCTAAAATTGTATAAATCAGAATCATGTTCGTTTCCAAACTATGCCAATTTCAAGCTTACAACTATATTTATGTTTATTTTTGTGTTTTTCCCAAATCGCATTCCCCCCGTTCGTATAATCATGATTCAACCTAGATTGTAAATAAATCTAGATTCGTAGAAAATAGGGAATGAACCAAAGATGCTATGAAAAAGGGTGGACATAATAATTGGCATAAAAAGATTTTGAATAACGACGCAGGTTCAAGAATATGGGTAGACCTAACTTAATAGGTAAATTCCCACGGTCTAAAACCAAGAATAGACAGAATAGGTTCGAGAACATGGGTAGACCTAACTTAATAGGTAAATTCCCACAGTCTAAAACCAAAGATTATCAAGAACAGATAGAATAGATAAATCGGGTTTTAGACCCAATTTCATAGTCACAAAACCTAAGCAACAATTTTCCTAGTCATGAATCATAGGTGTTTAAATCACCGTTGTTATGTCATAGGTAATACTTTATGTCCAAATCAAAGGCTTGTGTTCATAGTCATAGGCAAATGTCCATAGTCATAGGCAATATTCATAGTCAAAAGGGAAAATAATTCCCACAGTTATAAGTCACCGTCATAGGCAATGTTTTATGTCCCAAAATCAAAGGCTTATGTTCATAGTCCAAAGGCACATGTTCTCAGAATCCATAGTCATAGGCAACGGTCTTAGGCAAAGTCTTATTTGTCCTTGAATCATAACAGTTCTTAATTTAGTCCAAGAGTATAAACACAGATTCGAATAGAGAGAGAGAGAGAGATTTGGCATATTCTTTTATTCCTTTAATTTCATGTCACAAAATAAAGCAAAAACGTTCAAATCTAGAAACAACTGACTTACAGAAATTAGATCTAGAATAGAAGAACGGCAATGCTAAGATTCGTATGTCGTTGCTCGAGGTTTGTTGATTTAGCCTTTGAATTCTTCACTTTGATTTGAATCTTTTCTTGAACAGATTTGAGCAGCATCTCCATGTCTTGAATTTATATTTTATTTTAATTATTTAAGAAAATTTAGAGGAGGGGAAGAAGCCATGAATCTTAGCAGCATAAGGATAGAAGAGAATTGGTGCAAAGAGAATGAAGACTAGGGCTGTTTATATAGCTGCTCAAGACCTTATCGTACACGCAGCGCTGAGTCAGCATTGAACCTAGTTAAGAAAATAGTCCAGGTACGTAGATGAATCTAGCCAAACCTTATCATACACGCAGTGCTGAGTCAGCATTGGGTCCCACTATTTTGGCGTAGAAATTTGAATTTCGAATGAATTGTATTTGGCGTAGAAATTTGATTTTTGAACTTTTGAATTTCTTGAATTTATTTAACTGTTTTATTCACATGAAATATTCTTATATGTATACAATTCCTCTAACGACCATTTTACGCGTATATATATACGCACAACTTTCATTTTATTTTCAAAATTCAAATGATGTTGCCATATTTCATTGACTGTAGCCTTATCTTGAATTTTATCTTTCGTATACATAAATTTTTGCATATATATATATATATATATATATTTATATTCTCATATGTATATATATATTTTCTTTATTTCCTTATATGTACGTTCTTATCCTTTCAAATTTAGAATTTGTATACGTACATATATTTGCATGTTCAGTTGGCCCTCTCTAAAACAAAGATAAAAAATTATGCCGCCGTCGGGGTTTGAACCCCCGACCTCTATGCTACAAATCCAATGCCTTAACCAACTGAGCTACAGAGGCTTTTGTTAATAAGTCTTAGAACAATAATAATTATTGTTCTCTCCTTACTTCTCATTTTCGTGTTAGTTACGATACTTAAATTAAACAACTGCATGGATCTTTTTTTTTTAAGAAAATTAATTGTACTTTAATTTGTGAATCTTAATGTCACAGAATTACGGGGTGTTACAGTCGTGGGACTGGTGTGAGAAATCTAACCTAACTTATCTAATAAGAAGGCTAATCATAGGACCATGCCGCTAACGCGGAACGGGTTTACTCCATTGGATTGCCATTGCATAAAATAAGTAAATCGTCAAATAACGAAATGCTTTTTAGAAAAATGAAACCATTATAAGATCCAAGTCCCATCACATAATGCAATGCAAACCGGAGGATAGGGTTTTACCTTATAATGGTCAAAAGATGCTTGATACGTAAAAACGATATTATTATTAGATGGAAAATAGGGAGAAGTCCAAACTGAGCATATTTTTTGGTCAAAAATATGCTAAGTTTGGATTTTGGCCAAAAGGCCAACTTTTAGTGCAAAATGGATAATGCGGTGGGGCCCCCCTGAAATCCACTTTTGCACTAAAAAGTGGACTTTTGGCCAAATAACAAACTTTGCATATTTTTGGCTAAAAAATATGCAAATTTTGTCCTTCTCCCTAAAATCCTCTTATTATTAGTGTGTATATGTTTTAACAAAGACATTTCAAAATAAATGTATTAATCTTAGACGGCATAGCTACCATCTACTATGTCGCCATACTAGTTATACAATCAAAACTGCAAAAGGCGTATTGGAAATTTGGTTTCCATCATGAGTCAAGGCTAGGGATGAGATCCTTACCGATTCGAGACACTCTAGCAATGTCTCAGGATTCGGACGCTGGCGAACCCTTGGATACAGCAGGGCCGGTCCACAAATACTTTAGTGGATTAGTTATGCCTGAACACACGCTTCCCGATCCTATTGGACCTACAAATCGGCCGTGGGTGACCGATACGAATAAACTGAGGCCTCGAAAAATTCCATCATACACATAAGTAAATGTCAGCCAGTTTAAGCACTGACACCACTTCTAGCTAGAAAGAAACGTGTGCACTCCCTGCGTTCCCTTCTCCCGTTTTAGAATCAACCGGTGTCTGAGGTTTACGAAGTCACGATATACACAAAGCTATGACTAAATAGGCTATGCTTTGATCATCAACCACAAGGCCTGCTTTTCAACAAGAGCCTTGATAATTTTCATCTTAGCATGCCACATTGTCAGACCCTACCATATCACTGATCATCTACCAATATATATATATATATATATATATATATATATATATAACCTCTAAGCTCATACGTCTTAGAGAACGGTGATAAGTAAAGAATAAATTCTTCACCACCAAGCAGAAATATATAATTAGTAGCGTTCAACAAATACAGTAGAATGGAGTACAATGTCAGACACACAATCCATTTACAAGTCCGTTCTGGGTCTGAACGAAACCGGAGGCATTATACCTCGCATATCCAAACAATCAACAATACGTCCGGACAACTACCACTTTATCCCAGTACTGGGAGCGACCCAGTCCAGAGCATCAGTAGTCCTCAACCATTCGATGTGAAGATCATCGGTCTTCAACCATCGTCATCATCTTCGACTCTTCATCGTCGTGATAAATATTCGGAATGGGTTAAACCCGGTCTTTCCGAATAATTCGCGTATTTTATAATTTAAAATTCAAATGCTATAAAAACACATCCAACGTCTCATTCCAATTCAGAATATTCCTTTAAATAGAATATTCATATTATTAGGGAAAAATTCCCATTAATTTTATCAAAGATTAATTCTTTTAAAATTTACCTTTTATCATCTTTTTAAAGATTCATTAAACTCCAATGTGGGTTTAATATCAAAATCATTATTAAATGATTATTACAACTTAAGAAATAAGTCTTGTCTTTAATTTGGGTTAAAGAATCAATGTCAATTAAAAACATTGTTCACGATAAACCCAAAATTGTCTTCCATTAATTATGGAATTTTCACAGAAATCAAATCAATGAATAATCGATATAAATTTCTGTATCAGACCAATAATATAAATGGAATAACGGCAAGGCCTTTTAAATTCCATATGTATTATCAGTCTTCTTTTACAGAAGCTTATCTCGAATATTATCAAATCGAATTCCCATTCAATTCCAATTTAATTTGTATTAAATTGGAAAACTAAACTTTGGAGTATTCTTTTTAAATCTTGATAAAAAGATTTATAAATTCTAAATCACATTTCAATGTAAATTGGGTTAAAGATGAAATGTTGTTTAAAACATATTTCACGATAAACCCAATTCACATATCATTTTATTTCAATTACTAAATACGATGGAAACTCTAAAATCTTAATTAAAAGATTTTATTCTTTAATATGGGGTTTAAGAACAGTGTTATTTAAGACACCATTCACGACAACCCAAATCTAATTCATTTATTTACTTCCAATGAAATATTATTCAATTTAGAAGACTTCATTAAATCTTAACCTAAAGAATTATCCTAGTTAATGACTAGTTTATTTCTATAAAATATATTTATCTTTTGTCCATCCAAGGACGGACATAGAATTATTCTTTGTTAAATACCATTTAAAATATTTACTATTAAAAACAATCTTTATATAAAAAGATTCCTAATATAAAATATTCTTTGTAATACAATACTCTTTATTTTAAAATATCTTTACATTACAATGTTTTTATTTTAAAAGATATTCTTTATTTAAAGGAAATCCTGAAATGGAATGCGACTTAGATGTTTACCCTATAAATTTGGTTACAGGGATTCCATACACTAAATGTACATAACAGTAATGATGAATATTATCCAACCATCCAGTGTGCAATCTATAACTGTGCGAGCATTGAAATGAAATAATAACGCTCATCGTAGCCTGTTGATCTATCGATCGACATAAAAATAAACATTGGGATTAGTGTATGTCAATTTTTATCCCAACACCCGTGTGGGGTTTCAATCAACAAACAAATAATAAATTATTTGTGCACTTGGGCGATGTGTGAAAATTATCGACCCAATCACATAAACAAGTCGGGTAACTTGTAAATGGAGTTGTAACATTTCAGCATCAGAAACATATATAATGATGGATCATTTCATATATAATAACAACGTAAATTCATAATTTATCAAAACAATGAATCCTTTTTACTGATTCATTTATACCAAAAATGTAAATTCTAATGTTGAATCACTTACAATGAAATGTAATCATTTTATATTACATAAAAATGATATTCTTTTTACGTTGTATATAATGCAATCTTTATATTACATTGTTCGCAAACAACCCATAATTAATTTCCTTTTTATTTCAAAAATAAATAAATTGGTAATCTCATTTAAATCTTAATAAAAAGATTATTCTTTACTCACATGGATTTAAGAATAATGTTATTTAAGACATTATTCATGACAAACCCAAAATCTAACTTGATATTAAATATAAGGATTTGAATAAGAATTATATCGACTTATATTTAATGTCAAATTCTAAAACCAACGGATATCATATCAGAAATAACGATACTAAATATCTTCCAAATTCCTAAAATAATATCCGTATAATCACAGAATCCAATATTAAAATAATCCGTATTCCATCTAAATCCAATTTAAATATTCTAAATGTTTCTCATATTAAAATAATATAATTTTCAAAATATTCATTTTGAAATTATTCCTCTTTTAATATTCATTATAACATGGATAAAATAAATTGATAAACTCGTTCGAGTTAAAAAATGACGTCGCTATTTTAAAACAGATTGAATAGCCCAATTCGTTATATTATCCATATTTTTTTTATAATGGGTTAGACCCCCTCACATTAAGCCTACAACTTTTGGATGCTGGATGTGCCGGTCGGTTCTGAGCAGACTTATCCCACAAATTGGGCTTAACCTCGTGTCATGGCCCGTTTCGTATTTGTGCACTTGGACCTCTCACATTAGGTTCAACATTTGTGGCTGCTGGATATGCCGGTCGGGTCCGGGCAGACTTCCGCCACAAATATAACCTAACCTCGTGTCCAGGTACAATTATAATTAATAATTGATTATTTTACTAAAACATATTATTTCAAAATATTCTTTATATTATAAATGATCTTCATATTAAATTGTTTCTCATCCATTAAAGTTTTATAATGGGCCAGACCCCTCACATTAGGCCTACAACTTGTGGATGCTGGATATGCCGGTTGGTTCCGGGCAGACTTATTCCACTTGTTGGGCTTAACCTCGTGTCTTGGCCCAATTCGTATTCGTAACCAATTTTTCTATGTTATTCATGTGACAAATAAATAGTCATTTATTTGAAATCAAATGTCTATGTTATACAAATGACAAATAAATAGCATTTATTTGAAATCAAATTTCTATGTGTATTCATGATACATAAATGTATATTTCATTTATAACAATTTCCTATGTATGTTAATGACACATAAATGCTTATTTTATTTATAAACAATTTTATATGTATGTTAATGACAATAAATGCTTATTTTATTTATAAACAATTTCCTATGTATGTTAATGACAATAAATGCTTATTTTATTTATAAACAATTTTCTATGTATGTTAATGACAATAAATGCTTATTTTACTTGGTCATGTTATAGGTAGAATTTTGTGTAAATGAAAATTCACATATTTACTTGTCATGTTGAAGATAGATATTTGTTTATCAATATGGCATGATTAATTAGAATTGATAAACATAAATGCCATGCATGTTTAAATTGATAAATCATAAATGCCATGCATGTTTGAATTGACAAACATAAATGTCATGCATGTTTAAATTGATAAACATAAATGCCATGCATGTTATAAATTGATAAACATAAATGTCATGCATGTTTAAATCATAAATGTCATGCATGTTTAATTAAAATTGACAAAATATGATTTGTCATTTATTCGAATTAGATCATTCAGTTCTAATATGTCCATTCTAATTTCAATCAGGAAGGACAATTTTATATTGTCTACATACATACTTATAATCCTAATAACCAAATAAAAAAAATGATTCTCCTTACTCGTACACAAATTTCAAATGTTTAACTTGACGAATAAAGAATGAATATCTATATTGTTTAAAAATTCAATGCTTAATGTTAACATTTCACTACAACTAAAATGAAAAAATTAATGTAACTTTTAAATACTATCTTTTATTTACATCTAAATGCAAATAAAAGGGCAACTTTTTAATTCATGTTTTTATTTAAAACATGCTTCTTTTTAGTGAATCGAACATGCAATGAAAATGTAACATTTCAGGTTTTAACGATTTATTTTAAACACGATCCTTTTATTAATCAATCATACAATAAATATATGATTTTTATTGTATTAACATATTATATGACAAATGCACATTTTTAACGAAGTGAACATGCAATAAAAATGTGAATTTTCATTATAAATAATTTTAATAACTTACGAACATTTTCCATAACATAAACATATGATAAAAATGTGAATTTTTATCATACAATATTTTCAATGGCTTATGAACATTTTTAATGGCATAAACTATGATAAAAATGTGAATTCTTATCATACAACAATTTTAGTAACTAGTGAACATTTTTATAAAACAAATATACAATAAAAATATGATTTTTCTTGCACTAGTAATATATTACAATGCATATTAACATTTTAATGACATAAGCATAGAAAAATATGATTTTTGTTGCATTAATAATATACTAACATGTGAATCATTTTTGTGACATAAATACATAATAAAAATATGATTTTTATTGCGTTAACGATCTACTAAACATTTAAATCATTTTCATGACATGAATACACAAAAAAAAATGATTTTTATTGTTCAACAAATTCTAACATATACATATTACAATAAAAATAATATTATTATTGTTAAACAATTCCTATCATTGGCATGATTATTTCAACTACATATATACAATAAAAACATGGTTTTTTATTCTATAAGCAAGTTTAAATGAATAAGAAAATTCTAGATCTACACAATTCAATCCATTTTCATAACATGTGAATTCACCACAAATGCAATCGATTTCGTCGCAACCAATATCAACCATTCATAACCACAATAATTCAATCAAGTCGTCGCGATCACAATGGTTTTTTTTTTACCACAAATATATTTTCTAAATTTAAAATTGAATTTTAGAGAGATCTCACCTCGTTTTAGAACGCACCACCAACGCCACCATCGGACCGCCACCGTCCGCCACTATGACGCGCGCCTCGGCGTGCTTCACCACCACCCCAAAAAGCTTGCAACTTGCACCCCCATCGAACTAGAAAAGCGTGTAAACGCAACGCTTTTGAGTGTTGAGAACTCCCCAAACTTTGAACGAGAAACGATCATAGTGTTATAAAATCGAAGAGTGGAAGAATCTCTTCGATTCCCTTTTTATATTTTAATTCGCAGTGGATAAAAAGAAATTGATGAATTTGAATCAGAGGTTCATGGCCATTGAGGAATAAGAGTGGCGACTGGGCAATTAGAATTAGGTTTAGAGTGTATTGGATATTTTATAGTGGAGAGGAAATTTCCCCCTTGTATATTTAATTTTTCTCAAATTAAATTTCCGTTTACTTTCCTTTAAAGTTGAAAACACTTATTATGTTCAAATTAAGTGTAACCTTTTGAATTTCAAATCACGTTCACATTTGCTATAGTTATAACACATATTACCATTTACTACATTCAATTTAATTACAAAAAAAAAACTTTTTATTTATTTTTATAAAATGACACTAAATATATAGCATGGATGCATGCGCTTGAAATAAGGAAGGGAAAACGCATTAAATACTTGTTGCAACTTTCCACGTTAATGAACATTATAGTTAAAACAACTAGGGAAAGTATTATATTTAAGAAATATTCTTATCATTAAAGAATTCTGATATTGAATATTCAAACTTGTTAATAATGTAAGTTATGCTAGAACATTACATTAGAAAAATAATTTTTCAAAAATATTTTCAATTCCAGAGTAAATACCATGTTAAAAATAGATGTTTCTAATATAAAACCAGTAAATACAATGGTTTACAACACAAATAGATTTGAGTTGAAATAGATAAATATGTTAAGTAAGACAGCAAAATTAAAATACTAAAATTTGTCAAATACAAGTAATGTAATCGAAGGGCAGAATGTTAGGCATAAATACAAAGGAGCATGAACAAACAAATAATAAAATTATATAAAGATAAACACACTAATTCCATACTAATTTATTAGTACATTTACTTCTCTCAAATCTACATGGTTATAATTGTTAATATTCCTTTTATTATATGTAGTAGTAATAAATGAGGGACATTTCAAATTCCAACCTAACCTAAACCTTTACCTATTTAGTAATGATAACTTGCCTTTATTATACATGTTTTGGATGAATAAAGTATGTATGTTTGTGAGTTAATGCACTTATTACCCATATTTATCTCTTATCATTCTATATATATTAATTTTAACCATTTTATATTATAGCGCAAATAAATGACTAGAACTATCTCTTTGTGATTTGCGTTTGAAATAAATGTCAATTCCTACATTTCTTCTGACCCCAATACTAATATTCCTTTCCATAATATTAGGTAATTTATATGCATTGTGTTTTAATTGCATCATACCTTTACATTTTTATTACATTTTAATTTCATGTAACCTCATTACATTACTGGCAAAATTATATCTTTATTATTTCATAATTACTTTTTTTTAACTCCTTTTATAATTAAATTTAAATTTAAATTTGTTCGTTTTAACTTCGATTAAAATAAATTTTTAGCCATTACTATTTAAATAAATTATTTTATATTCTCCAAATTCATTAAAATTTTCTAAAATAAAAATTTTAAATTGGTTCAAAATTTGCGGGTTGCTACAATCTCCCCCACTTAAAATCTTTTCGTCCTCGAAAAGGAAATGAGCTAAAAGTTGTTCATTTAGTTAATTTAATTTTCATTCTTTTATTGTTTGCTAATTTTATTAGTTGAATTTAATATTCACACAATACCATCATCAATCAACTAGTTGATTAAATTTTCAAAAATATATAACTTTTATATGTTCAAAAATCATATTTGCTAAAATCGAATCATATATATAATTACAAGTACGTTAATTATAAACTTTTCACTCTAACTCATTCTAGGGCATTACTAACCCCATCTCTAATGAGTTTTCTCATTCTACGATGCTACTGATCCTATCTCTAATGAGTATTCTTATTGGATATTGCTAATCCAATCTCTGATGAGTCCTTTGTTCAGTCAAAACGAGTTGTACCCCAAAGATTTGAGCTAACCTAGCTCTGATACCAGCTGTGATGCCCCGGAAATCCCCACCCTTTGAATCGACCATAAACCTCACAGGTCTGACCCAAAAGTTGGAAATCTTCGAATGCATCAACTCTGGGATACAACTCATCAGAACAACAACACAGACTTTTATAACATCAATAATAAATGTTACATAAGAGTACATAATATATCAGAGTACATTGGTACAAATTATAGCGGAAGATAAATTACAACAAAAGTAATACAATGCAGTGGAACTAAACTCAGCGGAAGGCCCTCAATATTCTGGACCCAGCTTCAGGCTTCAATCCAGGATCCTGCTTTTGAGATAAATATCTGCAAAAAGCTACTCGACTGCCCGTGTGGAAAGAGGGCACCCGAGTTTGCAAAGTGAAACAAACTACAGGTCAGTCGTGGGACTGGTGTGAGAAATCTAACCTAACTTATCTAATAAGAAGGCTAATCACAGGACCACGCCGCTAACGCGAAACGGGTTTACTCCATTGGATTTCCAATGCATAAAATAAGTAAATCGTCAAATAATGAAATGCTTTTTAGAAAAATGAAACCATTATAAGACCCAAGTCCCATCACACAATGCAACGCAAACCGAAGGATAGGGTTTTACCTTATAATGGTCAAAAGATGCTTGATACGTAAAAACGATATTATTATTAGTGTGTATATATTTTAACAAAAACATTTCAAAATAAATGTATTAATCTTAGATGGCATAGCTACCATCTACTATGTAGCCATACTAGTTATACAATCAAAACCGCAAAAGGCGTATTGGAAATTTGGTTTCCATCATGAGTCAAGGCAAAGGAAGAGATCCTTACCGATTCGAGACACTCTAGCAATGTCTCAGGATTCGGACGCTGGCGAACCCTTAGATACAGCAGGACCGATCCACAAATACTTTAGTGGATTAGTTATGCCTGAACACATGCTTCCCGATCCTATTGGACCAACAAATCGGCCGTGGGCGATCGATAAGAATAAACCGAGGCCTCGCAAAAATTCCATCATCCACATAAGTAAATGTCAGTCAGTTTAAGCACCGACACCACTTCTAGCTTGAAAGAAACGTGTGCACTCCCTGCGTTCCCTTCTCCCGTTTTAGACTCAACCGGTGTGTGAGGTTTGCGAAGTCACGATATACACAAAGTTATGCCTAAATTGGCTATGCTTTGATCATCAACCACAAGGCCTGCTTTTCAACAAGAGCCTTGATCATTTGCATCTTAGCATGCCACATTGTCAGACCCTACCATATCACTGATCATCTACCAATATATATATAACCTCTAAGCTCATATGTCTTAGAGAAGGGTGATAAGTAAAGAATAAATTCTTCACCACCAAGCAGAAATATATAATTAGTAGCGTTCAACAAATACAGTAGAAAGGAATACAATGTCAGACACACAATCCATTTACAAGTCCGTTCTGGGTCTGAACGAAACCAGAGGCATTATACCTCGCATATCCGAACAATCAACAATACGTCCGGACAACTACCACTTTATCCCAGTCCTGGGAGCGACCCAGTCCAGAGCATCAGTAGTCCTCATCCATTCGATGTGAAGATCGTCGGTCTTCAACCATCGTCTTCATCTTCGACTCTTCATCGTCGTGATAAATATTCGGAATGGGTTAAACCCGGTCTTTCCGAATAATTCGCGTATTTTATAATTTAAAAGTCAAATGCTATAAAAACACATCCAACGTCTCATTCCAATTCAGAATATTCTTTTAAATAGAATATTCATATTATTAGGGAAAAATTCCCATTAATTTTAACAAAGAAAAATTCCTTTAAAATTTACCTTTTATCATCTTTTTAAAGATTCATTAAACTCCAATGTGGGTTTAATATCAAAATCATTATTAAATGATTATTACAACTTAAGAAATAAGTCTTGTCTTTAATTTGGGTTAAAGAATCAATGTCATTTAAAAACATTGTTCACGATAAACCCAAAATCGTCTTCCATTAATTATGGAATTTTCACAGAAATCAAATCAATGAATAATCGATATAAATTTCTGTATCAGACCAATAATATAAATGGAATAACGGCAAGGCCTTTTAAATTCCATATGTATAATCAGTCTTCTTTTACAGAAGCCTATCTCGAATATTATCAAATCGAATTCCCATTCAATTCCAATTTAATTTGTATTAAATTGGAAAACTAAACTTTGGAGTATTCTTTTTAAATCTTGATAAAAAGATTTATAAATTCTAAATCACATTTCAATGTAAATTGGGTTAAAGATGAAATGTCGTTTAAAACATATTTCACGATAAACCCAATTCACATATCACTTTATTTCAATTACTAAATACGATGGAAACTCTAAAATCTTAATTAAAAGATTTTATTCTTTAATATGGGGTTTAAGAACAGTGTTATTTAAGACACCATTCACGACAACACAAATCTAATTCATTTATTTACTTCCAATGAAATATTATTAAATTTAGAAGACTTCATTAAATCTTAACTTAAAGAATTATCCTAGTTAATGACTAGTTTATTTCTATAAAATATATTTATCTTTTTTCCATCCAAGGACGGACATAGAATTATTCTTTGTTAAATACCATTTAAAATATTTACTATTAAAAATAATCTTTATATAAAAAGATTCTTAATATAAAATACTCTTTGTAATATAATACTCTTTATTTTAAAATATCTTTACATTACAATGTTTTTATTTTAAAAGATATTCTTTATTTAAAGGAAATCCTGAAATGGAATGCGACTCAGACATTTACCCTATAACTTTGGTTACAGGGATTTCATACATTGAATGTACATAATAGTAATGATGAATATTATCCAACCATCCATTTAACATCCAGTGTGCAATCTATAACTGTGTGAGCATTGAAATGAAATAATAACGCTCATCCCAGCCTGTCGATCTATCGATCGACATAAAAATAAACATTGGAATTAGTGTATGTCAATTTTTATTCCAACACCCGTGTGGGGTTTCAATCAACAAACAAATAATAAATTATTTGTGCACTTGGGCGATGTGTGAAAATTATCGACCCAATCACATAAACAATTCGGGTAACTTTGTAAATGGAGGTGTAACATTTCAGCATCAGAAACATATATAATGATGGATCATTTCATATATAATAACAACGTAAATTCATAATTTATCAACACAATGAATCCTTTTTACTGATTCATTTATACCAAAAATGTAAATTCTAATGTTGACTCACTTACAATGAAATGTAATCTTTTTATATTACATAAAAATGATATTCTTTTTACGTTGTATACAATGCAATCTTTATATTACATTGTTCACAAACAACCCATAATTAATTTCCTTTTTATTTCAAAAAAAAAATGGAAATCTCATTTAAATCTTAATAAAAAGATTATTCTTTACTCACATGGATTTAAGAATAATGTTATTTAAGACATTATTCATGACAAACCCAAAATCTAACTTGATATTAAATATAAGGCTTTGAATAGGAATTATATCGACTTATATTTAATGTCAAATTCTAAAACCAACGGATATCATATCAGAAATAACGATACTAAATATCTTCCAAATTCCTAAAATAATATCCGTATAATAACAGAATCCAATATTAAAATAATCCGTAGATAATTTCCATCTATATCCAATTTAAATATTCTAAATGTTTCTCATATTAAAATAATATAATTTTCAAAATATTCATTTTGAAATTATTCCTCTTTTAATATTCATTATAACATGGATAAAATAAATTGATAAACTCGTTCGAGTTAAAAAATGGCGTCGCTATTTTAAAACAGATTGAATAGCCCAATTCATTATCTTATCCATATTTTTTTTATAATGGGATAGACCCCTCACATTAAGCCTACGACTTGTGGATGCTGGATGTGCCGGTCGGTTCCGGGCAGACTTATCCCACATGTTGGGCTTAACCTCGTGTCATGGCCCATTTCTTATTTGTGCAATTGGACCTCTCACATTAGGTTCAACATTTGTGGCTGCTGGATATGCCGGTCGGGTCCGGGCAGACTTCCACCACAAATATAACCTAACCTCGTGTCTAGGTACAATTATAATTAATAATTGATTATTTTACTAAAACATATTATTTCAAAATATTCTTTATATTATAAATGATCTTAATATTAAATTGTTTCTCATCCATTAATGTTTTATAATGGGCCAGACCCCTCACATTAGGCCTATAGCTTGTGGATGCTGGATATGCCGGTTGGTTCCGGGCAGACTTACTCCACTTGTTGGGCTTAACCTCGTGTCTTGGCCCAATTTGTATTCGTAACCAATTTTTCTATGTTATTCATGTGACAAATAAATGGTCATTTATTTGAAATCAAATGTCTATGTTATACAAATGACAAATAAATAGTCATTTATTTGAAATCAAATTTCTATGTGTATTCATGATACATAAATGTATATTTCATTTATAACAATTTCCTATGTATGTTAATGACACATAAATGCTTATTTTATTTATAAACAATTTTATATGTATGTTAATGACAATAAATTTTTATTTTATTTATAAATAATTTCCTATGTATGTTAATGACAATAAATGCTTATTTTATTTATAAACAATTTTCTATGTATGTTAATGACAATAAATGCTTATTTTTACTTGGTCATGTTATAGGTAGAATTTTGTGTAAATGAAAATTCACATATTTACTTGTCATGTTGAAGATAGATATTTGTTTACCAATATGGAATGATTAATTAGAATTGATAAACATAAATGCCATGCCTGTTTAAATTGATAAATCATAAATGTCATGCATGTTTGAATTGACAAACATAAATGTCATGTATGTTTAAATTGGTAAACATAAATGTCATGCATGTTTTAAATTGATAAACATAAATGTCATGCATGTTTAAATCATAAATTTCATGCATGTTTAATTAAAATTGACAAAATATGATTTGTCATTTATTCGAATTAGATCATTCAGTTCTAATATGTCCATTCTAATTTCAAACAAGAAGGACAATTTTATATTGTCTACATACATACTTATAATCCTAATAACCAAATAAAAAAAAGATTCTCCTTACTCGTTCAGAAATTTCAATGTTTAACTTGACGAATAAAGAATGAATATCTATATTGTTTACAAATTCAATGCATAATTTTAACATTTCACTACAACTAAAATGAAAAAAAATGTAACTTTTAAATACTATCATTTATTTACATCTAAATGCAAATAAAAGGGTCACTTTTTAATTCATGTTTTTATTTAAAACATCTTTCTTTTTAGTGAATCAAACATGCAATGAAAATGTAACATCTCAGGTTTTAACGCTTTATTTTAAACACGATCCTTTTATGAATCAATCATACAATAAATACATGATTTTTATTGTATTAACATATTATATGACAAATGCACGTTTTTAATGAAGTGAACATGCAATAATAATGTGAATTTTTATGTTTAAATATTTTTAATAACATACGAACATTTTCCATAACATAAACATATGATAAAAATGTGAATTTTTATCATACAATATTTTCAATGGCTTATGAACATTTTTAATGGCATAAACTATGATAAAAATGTGAATTCTTATCATACAACAATTTTAGTAACTAGTGAACATTTTTATAAAACAAACATACAATAAAAATATGATTTTTCTTGCACTAGTAATATATTACAATGCTATTAACATTTTAATGACATAAACATAGAAAAAAAATATGATTTTTGTTGCGTTAATAATATACTAACATGTGAATCATTTTTGTGACATAAATACACAATAAAAATATGATTTTTATTGCGTTAATAATCTACTTAACATTTAAATCATTTTCATGACATGAATACACAAAAAAAATATGATTTTTATTGTTCAACAATTTCTAACATATACATATTACAATAAAAATAATATTATTATTGTAAAACAATTCCTATCATTGGCATGATTATTTCAACTACATATATACAATAAAAACATGTTTTTTATTCTATAAGAAAGTTTAAATGAATAAGAAAATTCTAGATCTACACAATTCAATCCATTTTCACAACATGTGAATTCACCACAAATGCAATCGATTTCGTCGCAACCAATATCAACCATTCATAACCACAATAATTCAATCAAGTCGTCGCGATCACAATGGTTTTTTTTACCACAAATATATTTTCTAAATTTAAAATTGAATTTTAGAGAGATCACACCTCGTTTTATAATGCACCACCAACGCCACCATCGGACCGCCACCGTCCACCACTACGACGCGCGCCTTGGCGAGCTTCACCACCACCCCAAAAAGCTTGTAACTTGCACCCCCATCGGACTAGAAAAGCGTGTAAACGCAACGCCTTTGAGTGTTGAGAACTCCCCAAACTTTGAACAAGAAACGATCATAGTGGTATAAAATCGAAGAGTGGAAGAATCTCTTCGATTCCCTTTTTATATTTTAATTCGCAGTGGATAAAAAGAAATTGATGAATTTGAATCAGAGGTTCTTGGCCATTGAGGAATAAGAGTGGCAACTGGGCAATTAGAATTAGGTTTAGAGTGTATAGGATATTTTATAGTGGAGAGGAAATTTCCCCCTTGTATGTTTAATTTTTCTCAAATTAAATTTCCGTTTACTTTCCTTTAAAGTTGAAAACACTTATTATGTTCAAATGAACTGTAACCTTTTGAATTTCAAATCATGTTCACATTTGCTATAGTTATAACACATATTACCATTTACTACATTCAATTTAATTGCAAAAAAAAAAAAACTTTTTATTTATGTTTATAAAATGACACTAAATATATAGCATGGATGCATGCGCTTGAAATAAGGAAGGGAAAACGCATTAAATACTTGTTGCAACTTTCCACATTAATGAACATTATAGTTAAAACAACTAGGGAAAGTATTATATTTAAGAAATATTCTTATCATTAAAGAATTCTGATATTGAATATTCAAACTTGTTAATAATGTAAATTATGCTAGAACATTACATTAGAAAAATAATTTTTCAAAAGTATTTTCAATTACAGAGTAGATACTATGTTAAAAATAGATGTTTCTAATATAAAACTAGTAAATACAATGGTTTACAACACAAATAGATTTGAGTTGAAATAGATAAATATGTTAAGCAAGACAGCAAAATTAAAATACTAAAATTTGTCAAATACAAGTAATGTAATCGAAAGGCAGAATGTTAGGCATAAATACAAAGGAGCATGAACAAACAAAGAATAAAATTATATAAAGCTAAACACACAAATTCCGTACTAATTTATTAGTACATTTACTTCTCTCAAATCTACATGGTTATAATTGTTAATATTCCTTTTATTATATGTAGTAGTAATAAATGAGGGACATTTCAAATTCCAACCTAACCTAAATCTTTACCTATTTAGTAATGATAACTAGCCTTTATTATACATGTTTTGGATGAATAAAGTATGCATGTTTGTGAGTTAATGCACTTATTACCCATATTTATCTCTTATCATTCTATATATATTAATTTTAACCATTTTATATTATAGCGCAAATAAATGACTAGAACTATCTCTTTGTGATTTGCGTTTGAAATAAATGTCAATTCCTACATTTCTTTTGACCCCAACACTAATATTCCTTTCCATATTATTAGGTAATTTATATGCATTGTGTTTTAATTGCATCATACCTTTACATTTTTATTACATTTTAATTTCATGTAACCTCATTACATTACTGGCAAAATTATATCTTTATTATTTCATAATTACTTTTTTTAACTCCTTTTATAATTAAATTTAAATTTATTCGTTTTAACTTCGATTAAAATAAATTTTTAGCCATTACTATTTAAATAAATTATTTTATATTCTGCAAATTCATTAAAATTTTCTAAAATAAAATTTTAAATTGGTTCAGAATTTGCGGTTTGTTACATTTAATTTTCTGCATTTCATTTTATTACTTATTTGTTCTTTGATTACTTATTTCTGGTTGCAATTTGATTGTATCCAAAAGTAAGTAGTTATTACACATTTCAGCACTTCTAGCGTCTTAATAGCCTTATAATCCATTCAACACTATGTGGTAGACACCCCAACCTCAACAACGAAACCGTATCACCCCTCCAGGGAATATGAAAATGTATTCCTCCAGGGGATACAATGTGAATGGGTTTAGCAAAGCTCAATTTAGCTTGAGCATGCCGGGTTGATCACACATTTCAATTCATTCATCTCAGGGGTCTAGAATTTGGCATTGGAAAGGAATGGGATTCAAAATCCCTGGCTATGTATTTGGCAACTCGAAATCGCCTTAAGCACCGTGTGCGGATCCACTTGTTGTTCTTGAGTGCACCGCATCTTTCGGGATTTGAAGTTGGCATGTGGATTTGAGATTCGATAAAACACGCAGTAATCACCACCTAGTACATGTTAATCGCTGGTTTTTTGGTGATTTGCACGTGCCGATCATCAATTTTCAGCGTTTTTTCCGGGATATAGTTTTTTGAACTTGGATTCAATTTTTTGGTTAAGTCCTAGGGATATGAATTTTGCATCCTCCCGGAATATGAAATTTTGGCTGATGCATGGGAACTTAACATATAAATACCCCATCTCTTGGCATTCAAAAGGGTTGGCTTAGCTTGACATTTTTGGACTTTGGGCATACGTGATAGCTTCCTTTGGAGCTCATTAATGGATTTCATGGTGATTATCATGGCTTTGGACTTCTTCTTGGACTTGTAAACTTCACTTACAAGTTTTCCTACAACCTGTTGGCATTCACTTGGACTTTTGGCTTGCTTTGCACAACTCTAAGTGTTAGAACTTACACTAGGGAGCATATTTGGACACTCTTGGATATTTTTGGACATCGAAGCTTTTTATTGGACATTGGAGTTCATCCTTGCATACTTTGCCATAAGGAAGAAGATGAAGGGCATTTTGTTCAAAGTAAGGAATTAACAAAATATTTGTTAATCTATTGTATAGCTTTACACATTCAAAGTGTTCGATCTCGGATAATCGTTGTAATTGAAATAATGATGATGAATAACTACTATAAAGTGGACATAGAAACATGGTGAATGTAAAAAAAATCATTCGTATGATGCTTGAAGTTAAACAATATTTAGTATCATCTCTCAAAGGCACATGGTGAATGTGATAAGGAACGAGAACGCAATTCATCGACCAAATACCATAAGCATTTGGATGCAAATGCATGGGAGCTAGCCTCATGTGATGCAAGGTAAGCGAATGTAAGAGTTGAATGTCGGGAAGCATCCAACTGTACATAAAGAGCGATTGCATGTCCTGTATCCCTTTGGGGGCATGTGTGCTTTGTCATCACGACTTGAGACCTCTTTAAACGAGATTTGATGTTTGTTGCATATTCTTATTAACTTCACTTCATTTAATGTTGAAGGCACAAAATCTACGAGGTTTTCAGAACCATAACTCCTTCCAAAGTGTTTAGAACTAGATGAACACCTGTCTTTATGACTTTGGTAATGCCATGCTAGATTTTGGCTAGTTAATATGTTAACCTAGAGTCATCCTATCTAAAAACAATGAAAATTTTGGCTATGCATCCAAATCACCATGCTCTGCAGCTCTCTTAGAAACAAGTCAAGAGACATGGGCGGAATGTCTATGATTTATCAGTTATGAAACACATCAAACAAATACAACTAGAAAAATTAAACTATAACTCCTTGACAAGTGTAAACTAGTGTGGTGTGTGATGTGCAGTGCAAAAAGGTACAATTCAAAAGTAAAACAGAAGTGATGAAGAGATCCGCATTGGATGCCTTTTCATGGGGTTTAATGATGACCCTGCCTTCGCCCTTGCCCTCTCCTTAGCTAATGTCTCCACCTAATCACAAGCACGAATCAAAAAATCACATACAAATGGGGATTTAATACACTTATATGAATGTCGATCTGAGAAAACTTGAAGAGACATTGACAAGTGATGAAACCGACGGTAAAGAGGCAGTTTTCAACACTGGAGAGGTCACTAATGGAATAAGAAAGATTGAAAGAAAAGTTGCAAAAAGTTGAGGAGGTAAAGAACCCGGTTTGGTTCGTATATGCAATGGTAGGAGAGAAGAGGAGGTATATATATATTTGGGTGATCAAATTAGGTCGGTATGTTAGTTCATCTCATTAAGTTGAAGACCTCGAGTTGGTACCAATCCAAGGCGAAAAGGGAAAAGAATATGAAAATATAAAACTTGTATTCTTGCATGGTTATGTGCATACTTGCATATATGTGACTCTATCCTATAATGGCCTACTTATGTCTTAACGTACTTATGAGAAGATGACAAAAATATATACATTAACGTATGAGGATATGTATACATTTGACATTCGATTACTTGACTCAGCAGACATTGAGCGATTGTCCTAGAAATCTAAAGAGAGTCTAGTTAAGATTTCCAAAGCATACTGAATTAGTTAATCGGTTAACCGAGCAAATATAACTATTGATGAACTGCATTCTCAAACTTATGCTGAAGAATATGGACCGTTACAACAACTCAATGAGACATGAAATTTCTCTTAGGCAACTTCCGAAAGGATAACAAGCACTAAAGAGGTGAGGCGAGGCTCTTCCTTATATTCTTGACTTATCTTAATACAAAGAACGACGTGTTTTTAATAAGACGTACTTTGGCGGCTAAGTTCTACCCAACCTTTTGATCTGGCGACTTTTTCCTATTTAAAAGAGTGTAACTTGATGATTATCGAGGCAGACAGCCTAACATGATGTTCTCAATGTCTGTAAGACCAATCAAAGCCTTAGACAATAATCGAACAAACCCATAATAATCACAAGATAGTGCATTTATAACACAATCAAAGACATCATGGTTTCAGTGGGTACAAACTGGATCACGCATCTCAGCTACTCCATCTTCCAAAAGATCGGTCTATATCCATCAAATACCAAGGCAACTGCACATACCAACTTCAGAATAAAGATCTGGGAATGAAATAGGATCCACGCTTCAAGTGGCACATCCCCTTTTTGATAACACTCGGATTCGGATCGATTTTGATTTGGGGCAACGTCGATTTAGGGGCACACATTTGCACGACCTAGTTGACTATTCTCCAAGATTCTTCAACAGAAATATTAACCCAATCCGAGGTCGCCATTGCCTACAAATCCCGATTTTCCTAGAGAAATTTGGATCTTTTGACTCATTGTACTCTTTACCTTTATGTTGTACTCCGAATCTTCGACGAATTAAAATCTATTAACTTCAAATCAACAATAAAACCATTAAAATCGTCTGGGGTGACGTCAGTTACAAAATGCCAAACCACCATAAATCTCTATAAATCGTTTTTCTTTGGTTATTTTTCCTATATATTTTATCTCTTTCAACTTAATTTCCTTTATTTAATTCTCTACTAACTAACTTCTGGATGTTTATGCCAAACCAGTTGCAAGTAATGCATTTACAAGGAAATTCAATTTATTACCATAACGACCATATTTAATGCATTTATGTTAAAAATAAATATGGTTAACCATTTTGTAGTCCAAAATTAATTGTCATTAGTAAATGATTTCATTAATTACAAACATATGAATCAACTGACAATTGATTTCTAAAGTAATAAAGCCTTATATTAGGTATTCAATGATAAAATTTTAGAGAATAAATTTTATTTCTCAATGATCAAAATTTCTAAAATAAACAAAATATCTCCCTCACACACACACACAAACTCACACACGCACACACATATATGTGCGTATATATATGTTGATGGCAAAAAATGTCGTGAACACCAAAGATTCCAATTACTTGGAACTATTTACCTAGTCGTGTAGATAAGAGCGGAAAGCAATAAATAACACGAGAGATTTATAGTGGTTCGACCTCGGAAGGGGACTACGTCCACTTTGAAGAGTCGTTGGAATATTATTGATAACACAAAATTACAAGATCTCATGACATCACATTACATCCATCTCTAAGATATATGATGTCATAATTATCATATATTTAATATGTTAGGAAAAGGACACTTTTGCCCTTCTTCATCTTCAGATGGAAGATGCCATTAAAGTAGCTCTCTAGAGGTCTTGAGCTCCCAAAATCCAACCCCTTTGAAGTGTGAGGCCATGGGCTATTTATAGGAGAGGGGTTACGTAGAAGTAGGTAGGAGTAGGCTTGAGTAGGTGAAAATGGAGGCCCATGCCCAGAATTTCGCACTTGGCACATGCGCTTGCGCATATTTCGCACCTGGCCCTGGTGTGCGAATTTCACACCTCATGGGGTGCGAAATTCGCACCCTGTAGGCTCGAATTTCACACCATGCTGGGTGTGGAATCCGCATCCTCGGGGTCTTAATTTCGCACCCTCCTGGGTACAAATTTCGCACCCTGCTAGGTGCGAATTTCACACCCTGCTGGATGTGAATTTCACACCCTTTAGGGGTGCAAAATTCGCACCGGGGGGGTATGAAGTTCATATTTTTGAGGAGTGCGAAGGCCGTATGCACGGGTGCCTGAGGTCTTGGTGCTCGAGCTCGCGACTTCTGGGGATTCGAAGCCTTGACTTGGAAATGTGCTAGGGATGTTGTGAGGCTCTTGGCGATGTGGTTCCTCTTCAACCTTGCCTCCTTTGTTCTTAAGCATCCTTCTCGGCCTTAACTCCATGCGTTGGGTTGAGTTGAGCATGTCCTATGTACTTTTGGGAACTGGACCAAAAGGCCGGTTAACAATATATATATGTACATAAATAAAAATTTGAGTAAAATAATATAATTTTAGGGCTAAGATTTTATATTCTCTTTTGTTTATTGCTCTAGGTTATGTTATATGTCCATACCATTAGTAAATATAAACTAAAATACCTATACATCTAATTCTAACTGTTTCTCTCATAAGAAAACAAATCGTCAATTCTCTACCAAATATATTAAAACAAGTAGATCTTTAAATAATGCAAGTTATTTACAAAAACGAAGAGATCAAAATTATTTTCCAAAAGTAAAATCATTTACAAATTCTTCATTTAAATTATTTAGATCTATTAGTCCAAACATAATAAAATTAAATAAATTTTTTAAATTAACTACAACAAAAAATGTTAGATTCAGAACTTGTTTCCCAAAACAAATAAACACAAAATCATACGAAAATATGCACATATTAAGTCAATTCAATGCTAAATTCAAAAGATTCATTACGACCAACATTTTACTTTAAAACATCTACAAATCTTAGATATGCATCATTAGAGCACGATGATATAAAGATATACAATAAATTCTGCAACGACCCGGATTTTCGATCACCTAATTTTGAATATCTAAATCTTGTTTTAACTGTTGAATCGGAAATATTAATGGATTTTTATAATGAGTTTATTAATAAAACGAAGTTTTAATGTATAAATTTTATTTAATTTGAAATAAACTAGCAACAACGCGGTAGTTCGTAATATTGAGTTTTTAACTTCAACTGAATATACAAGATCCGATATAAGTCAGAATTCTTTGAAACAATAACTGCCTAAAGCTACCTTATTATAATTTTCTAATGAAGGAAAAAAAATCAAGATTTCATGTTATAGAATGTGAGTTATGTCCAAATCAAATTTTCAGAATGTCACTATGAAATCGTTTATAAATCATAACGTTTACTTAATAAATTAAAAAGGATTTTATATAATTTGCATATCGTTTAACTCAAAAATCTGTAATGTTGAGTTTAAAACCCATATTGGTTTAAATTTGAAGCTATATAAGCACACAAAAAGAAGATTGCAGCTTTAGTGCATTGCTTATGGGTGGGTGCAAGGTTTATGGTGAGGAGTAGTCACAACGTACTTTGCGACACAGAAGAAGTTGCCCCATCGAGATGGCCTATGTTAAGTAGAAAGGAGTTTCAGATGCGCTCAGCAGACGAGCATATTTTACTATAATAAGGGAGGGGTAGCAACGAGCCATGGTCGTTAGTTTATTCCACTTGGATATATATGATGATAATAATTTATTTTTATTTAATTAAATTATTTTAGAATTTATATATATTTTATCGATATTATATAACCCTTAAGAATAGCCATTTTGCAAACAACCTCGGTTTTCGACGAAATCAGTTTAATTGGATCCGTAACATTAAACTATTGTACGAAACCAAATTTCGTGACAACCTGATGTCATATGTGACAACAGTTTCCATAAATGCTTAGTCATTTTGTACAACGCGTAATTAAATAAATTAAGTTTAATGAATGAGTATTCGTGCATATCTCGAGCTAACGATCGAATTAAAATGCGAAACCAATTATGTTGAGTTTGTATTGACCTTTAGAGTTAGGATAGGTAGGTTTGGCTCGTTATTTTTGGATATCGAGTAATTTGATGCCCAAAATAGCATTGTTTTGCGTATAAAATATCATTCCAAGAAACTGTATCAGAATGCGATGAAACTTGTGATGTTGGATCCGTATCAGTAAGTTATTGTAGGATTTTGATTTTCATATCGATCAGATTTACCGTTTGATCGTGCGAGTAGTAAATGCCTAGATTTTTATTCAATCACTTTATCGATTTAATTTGGAAATTAAGGATAACCAATTTTCTAACAAACTCGGATTTCAACAGGGCTTATTTTATTAAATCCATAGTGATTAGTTATGATAGGATTTCAAATTTCAAGTTAATTGGATTTATTTATGATTGTATGCAATCTAAACGCGTTTCGATTCACATTGTGAATTATAAAGAAATTTTTACAAACGATCTCAGAATTTGTCGAACCCTATTCCATCGTGTCCTGAATATCGATTTATGCTAAAATATCAATTTTCATGCCAGTCGGAGGTCATATGTGGGTGTTTTTGCGCGTTACTTCACGCCGAATTTTCATTTGATATTATAATAATTTGGTTGTCTATAAATAGGACGTTAACCCTAATTTTTGTTGGTCCAATTTCTCGCATGGTCAACCTAAGACTGATCGCATCTCCATTTTAAATGAAGTAACGAACAATATTATTCGATCCTTCCTCCCTATTAATCTCGAAATTCGATGATCTATTCAACCAACGTTCAACTAGAAAATTGCTGTTCTCAGTGGGCTCTATGATTTGAATGGAGGCGATGGGCTATAGCTATTTCTGGTGGTCGGAATCGTGGCTGAAAGGTGGTGTGGTTCGTGATGGTTTACGGGAGGAGGAAGGCATCGAATGGCACGAGATTCTTCGCGATGGTCGAGCAGGATATGGCGCTCAAGGCATCACTGTCAGATGGTCTCCAGAAAGTACGATGGCCTGACGGTTGGTGGTGAAGTGGATGGCATGTGTAGTGAAGAGCAGTTTGAACAAAGCAGTAGTATATACGGGAAGAAGGAAGAAAATATCATCCCTGATATTTTCTGACCAATGTATTAATGAAACTAATTATATATTTAGGAAGTTAATTATTTAAAATTAAATAGTGAATTAAAATGTTAATAACTCATCTATATATTAACATAATTGAACAAATCAGGTGGCGTTGGGATCGTCTTGACAAGTACCAGGCCATGGAACAGAATTGGGCGCATTTGGAATCAATAGGAATTTTCAAATAAGTTAAATGCTTGTTTAATTTAACTGAAACGATCCGTTTAAGCAACGAATCAGATCAAAGTGAGTTTACTCTTTCAGTTTGTCTTAGTTATATAAGTCGGGTTTAATATTTGTGTGTTATATTGTTTATTTTTGGAAGATTTGTAACACCCCGCACTTTTAACATAATTAAAAATATGTAAAAATATGTGTATATGCATAGATAGGTAAATAATGGTGATGTATAATGAAAATTAATTAATATATGGAAGAGAAGGAAAAATTAATTCGATAACAGTGTGCGTAACGGAAAAGCTAATAAAATAAGGATACTTAATTTAAATATCAGGAATTAAGTAAAACTGACATCACTATTGCGTTTGTCTCGAAATTCTTCTTGGAATAGAGTCCAAGTTTGCGTAAATCGGACTCCGTATAAAGTAGCTATGGCCTTTAAAAGATTCAACAAAAATTCAAAACTGTTCGAAATTCGACCCAGGCAGCTGGACGGGAAATTTCCAGCAAAAACCAGGCAGGTCGACCTGGGGGTCAGGTCGACCAGGGGGTCGACCTATCCCCATATCTGGGCGATTTCAGTTCCTGTGACATGTTTTGATGTGCTGTACGGGTCGGATGGCTTCTAGGTCAATCTAAGGACTCTAAAACACTCTCTACACCTATAAATACATAGCAAGACCTAACCCTAATTCATAACAATTCCTTAAGACGCCTCCATGCCGCCAAACTTCAACCAATTATGGCCGCCACCCCAAAACTCTAAATTATATTGCAAGTTCTTCATCAACTTTGGATTTTAATCAAATCAAGTAGCAAAGTTCTTCATCAACAATTCATGCTCTTCACTAACAATCAAATAAGAAGATTAAATCAGCGTTCTACATCAAAAAATCGTTTATTTTCCCCAATCCAGTCAAGTTGAGTGGAATTATAATAAACTTGTTGTATAATAGTATTATTATCGTTCATCATTCCCCAGTTATAAACTCAATTCAAGATTCATGTTATAATAATTGTTCTTTTATTCTCCTTCCCCTTTTTATTTTTGGATCTAGGTTATCTCGAACCTAGATGAAACCTTATTATACATACGTATGGTTGGAATATGGGAATATTGGGAATAATCTATTTTATGCAGTCGAGGAATATAATCTGTAATTTGGGGTTTGTGGCATAACGATTATTATTGCAAATATTGGGCATAATCTATTTTATGAAGTCGAGGAATATAATCTGTAATTTGGGGTTTGGGGCATAACGATTATTATTGCAAATATTGGGGAAACTGGCAGAGTAGATATTGATATTATTCAAGGAAATAGGGGGAAAGGATCGTGAAATTGGTAATTTGGAGTAACTTACGCTAAAGGTAAATAAAGTTTGAATAGGGGATTTGGGGAAAAATGATTTAAAGATAAAAATTCTAATTTGGTGAAGAAATAGGTAAACTAGAAACCTAATCGGAATTGGATAAGTTTGGGTTTAATCTGTCTCATGTAATTGTGAAATCTAATTCAAAAACCTGAAATTTGAGGCATGAGTTTTAATTAAATTTGGGTTTGACTGGTTAAAGAAATGGGAAGTTTAGAAATATGACATGAAAATTGACACTAGTAGCATAACAAGAACATGAACATATTTGTGAAATTGTTAATAGGCTAAACATGAAACATGGCTAACTCGAGGTTAGAATGAGTTTGCGGTGTAATCCTGGCCGGAACCGCCCAGTACATCCAGTGACCGCAAACAATAGGTTCTAATGTGAGAAGTTAGTCATAACGTGCTTGAAACCCGAGGTTAGATTGAGTTGTGGTGTAATCCTGCCCGGAACCAACCGACACATCCAGCGACCGCAACAATAGGTCTAATGTGAGAGGTTGGGCATTAATAATTAATTAATGCTAATAACCCATGCTAGTATGGCAAGGTTAAGTCAACACGAACTGATAGATGACACTTAACCAATTTGACATGATATATGGGTGGTTTAAGTCAATGTGAACCGCTAGATAACATTTAACCAATTTGACATGATATATAGGTAGGTTAAGTCAACACGAACTGATAGATAACACTTAACCAATTTGACTTGATATACGGGTGGGTTAAGTCAACTGCTGGATAACACTTAACCAATTTGACATGATATATGGGTAGGTTAAGTCAACATGAACTGATAAATAACACTTAACCAATTTGACTTGATATATGGGTGGGTTAAGTCAAAGTGAACTGCTGGATAACACTTAACCAATTTGACATGATATATGAGTAGGTTAAGTCAACATGAACTGCTGGATAACACTTAACCAATTTGACATGATATATGAGTAGGTTAATTCAACATGAACTGATAGATAACACTTAACCAATTTGACATGACGCGTGGGTTGAATTGAATACGTGATTGGGGGTTAAGTCAACTGGGACACATGGGCAAACTTAACTAATATAACAGTATCAAAGCAAGGAAAAGTGGGGAATGATAAGATTAAATAATAGACAAACTTATCCTAGGGATAAGAAATAAATATGACTTAAGATGTAATACAAGACTCAAAGGGTGGGACGACTTATACCATGAAATAAGTTAATCAAAGTTGGAAATGTTGGAGAACACCCGTACGCTATCATTTGATAAAGAGAACTTAAGTCATGCTTGAATTCATAGGTAAACCTTAGTTAAAAGGAACTAAGTAACAAACCTTAGTTAAAGAGAACTAAGTAACAGAAACTATGTATCAAACCTTGGTTAAGAGAACCAATTAATAAACCTTAGTTAAGAGAACTACGTAAATAATGGAAAGAGAACTAAGTAGTAAACCTTAGTTAAGAGGACTAAGTTGTAAACCATAGTTAAGAAAACGAACGATTAAGAGAAACTAAGTAGTAAATTTTAGTTAAGAGGACTAAGTAGTAAAACTTAGTTAAGAAAACGAATGATTCAGGAAACCAAGTAGTAAAACTTAGTTAAGAGAACTAAGTAGTAAACCTTAGCCAAGAAAGCCAAATAGAACACGAGAAGGAGCGAACGTCCGTCTGACCAAGAAGAAGGCTCCAACGGTCTGGATTACGAAGCACCCGGCTTCGAGGTGATGTGAGGGTACTCTTGGCATCCCTCTGTGAGATTGCAGATGATCCTCCTGGGCTCATAGAGGTTAAGGTCTGCGTTAGAAGAATCAAGAGTATGCCTTGGTTGCAATATAAGGCAACCTAAAGACTAGGATGGACCAGCGTGAGGCGGCGATATCTAGATTAGCCCTGTGATAGCACGTCGTCGTCTACCTACCATCTTGAGCTAATCGAGCACGTGAAACGGAAAGGCGGAGAACTCCAAAAGACCATATAATTGCTATCTAGTTAAGTATGAGGTTGTCCAATAGGTTTGTGGGGGCATAGGGGGCCTACGTACAGTTCTCATTCTTGATTTTCTTGGGTGCCTTTCATTAGAAAGGGGAGGCGTCAAGTGGGACCATAGCCACACACAGTTAAAACAGACTTTAGCATCTGCATCGGCAGATAACTTAAGGCTGCAGACAAGAAACTTAAGGGGTCAAGGGGTCAAGTGGGACCATAGCTGTGTAGGATGCTGTTTGAGTTGAAAATAAAAAAGCTTATTTGAAATAATAAACTTAAGTAATTGGATTAAGTCAAATAAGCTAAGAAAGAGAAAAGCCTACCTAACAAGAAACAATAAATTCGGTAAGGCAACAAATGTGACGGGAAAAGAAACTGGAAATCTAAAGAAAAAGATGAATAAATATGAAATTTTTCTAAGACAAGTGGAAAAAGAGAAGAAATTTTCTTATATGGTTGTGCTTGGATAGGAAAATAGGAAATCTTCAAAGAATAGTCATATAAAAATCCAAGTATGATTAGAAAAAAACAGAGGATGTGAATTTTTCCATTTTATATCTTTTCGTAACATAAGGAAATCGAATTTGGAAAATTAGATTTTTCTAAATTTTTAATTTAATGATGGATGGTAGGGTTTTGGATGCGACAATTGGGTGAACTATGCTCTTATTCTATAAGAGTGTAGGAAAACTTAGATGAAAAATATTTTGATTTTTCAAGAATATTGCATTCATATAGAACTGCAAGTATATTTAGGATGTGAGCATCATGTTTTGAAAGAGATTTTAAAATTTGCATACATACAGGTGGATCCAAATTAGCCATACATACGTTAGTATGATGTATGTCACTTTGCACATGTGCACAATGTTTGCAACAATTGGATGCACACTTAATGGATGGATATTGGGAGGGGTTATCTATTTTTACTCTTATCGAATTTCGAGGACAAAATTCTTTAAGGGTGGGAGAATGTAACACCCCGCATTTTATATAATAAAAAATATGTAAAAATATGTGTATATGCATAGATAGGTAAATAATGGTGATGTATAATGGATTAATTAATATATGGAAGAGAAGGAAAAATTAATTCAATAACAGTGTGCGTAACAGGAAAGATAATAAAAAAAGGATACTTAATTTAAATATCAGGAATTAAGTAAAACGGACATCACCATTGCTTTGTCTCGAAATTGTGCTTGGAATAAAGTCCAAGTTTGCGTAAATCGAACTCCGTATGAAGCAGTTATGGCTTTTAGAAGTTTCAACAAAAATTCAAAACAGTTCGAAATTCGACCCAGGCAACTGGGCAGGAAATTTCCCGCCAAAACCAGGCAGGTCGACCAGGGGGTTGACCTGGGGGCCAGGTCGACCAAGGGGTCGACCTGGGGGTCGACATATCCCCAGATCTAGGCGATTTCAGTTCCTGTGACGTGTTTTGATGTGCTTTACGGGTCGGATGGCTTCTAGGTCAATCTAAGGGCTCTAAAACACTCTCTACACCTATAAATACATAGCAAGACCTAACCCTAATTCATAACAATTCCTTAAGACGCCTCCATGCCGCCAAACTTCAACCAAATATGGCCTCCGCCCCCAAAACTCTAAATTATATTGCAAGTTCTTCATCAACTTTGGAGTTTAATCAAATCAAGTAGCAAAGTTCTTCATCAACAATTCATGCTCTTCACCAACAGTCAAATAAGAAGATTAAATCAGCGTTCTACATCAACAAATCGTTTATTTTCCCCAATCCATTTAAGGTGAGTGGAATTATAATAAACTTGTTGTATAATAGTATTATTATCGTTCATCATTCCCCAGTTATAAATTCAATTCAAGATTCATGTTATAATAATTGTTCTTTTATTCTCCTTCCCCTTTTTATTTTTGGATCTAGGTTATCTCGAACCTAGATGAAATCTTATTATACATACGTTTGGATGGAATATGGGAATATTGGGCATAATCTATTTTATGCAGTCGAGGAATATAATCTGTAATTTGGGGTTTGTGACATAACAATTATTATTGAAAATATTGGGCATAATCTATTTTATGCCATTGAGGAATATAATCTGTAATTTTGGGTTTGTTGCATAATGATTATTATTGCAAATATTGGGGAAATTGGCAGAGTATATATTTATATTATTCCAGGAAATAAAGGGAAGGATCGTGAAATTGGTAATTTGGAGTCACTTATGCTAAAGGTAAATAAAGTTCTAATAGGGGATTTGGGGAAAAATGATTTAAAGATAAAACTCCTAATTTGGTGAAGAAATAGGTAAACTAGAAACCTAATTGGAATTGGATAAGTTTGGGTTTAAATGATTTAAAGATAAAAATCCTAATTTGGTGAAGAAATAGGTAAACTAGAAACCTAATCGGAATTGGATAAGTTTGGGTTTAATCTGTCTCATGTAATTGTGAAATCAAATTCAAACACCTAAAATTTGAGGCATGAGTGTTTTAATTAAATTTGGGTTTGATTGGTTAAAGAAATTGGAAGTTTAGAAATATAACATGAAAATTGACACTAGTAGCATAAAAAGAACATGAACATATTTGTGAATTTGTTAATAGGCTAAACATGAAACATTGCTAACTCGAGGTTAGAATGAGTTTGCGGTGTAATCCTGCCCGGAACCGCCCGACACATCCAGTGACTGCAAAAAATAGGTTCTAATGTGAGAAGTTATTCATAACGTGCTTGAAATCCGAGATTAGATTGAGTTGGGGTGTAATCCTGCCCGGAACCAACCGACACATCCAGTGACCCAACAATAGGTCTAATGTGAGAGGTTGGGCATTAATAATTAATTAATGCTAATGACACATGCTAGTATGGTAAGGTTAAGTCAACACAAACTGATAGATAACACTTAACCAATTTGACATGATATATGGGTGGTTTAAGTCAACGTGAACCGCTAGATAACACTTAACCAATTTGACATGATATATAGGTAGGTTAAGTCAACACGAACTGATAGATAACACTTAACCAATTTGACTTGACATATGGTGGGTTAAGTCAACGTGAACCGCTGGATTACACTTAAGCAATTTGACGTGATATATGGGTAGGTTAAGTCAACATGAACTGATAGATAACACTTAACCAATTTGACTTGATATATGTGTGGGTTAAGTCATCGTGAACTGCTGGATAACACTTAACCAATTTGACATGATATATGGGTAGGTTAAGTCAACATGAACTGATAGATAACACTTAACCAATTTGACATGATGCGTGGGTTGAATTGAATACTGATTGGGGGTTAAGTCAGCTTGGACACATGAGCAAACTTAACCAATATAACAGTATCAAAGCAAGGAAAAGTCGGGAATGATAAGATTAAATAATAGATATATTTATCCTAGGGATAAGAAATGAATATGACTTAAGATGTAATACAAGACTCGAAGGGTGGGATGACTTATACCATGAAATAAGTTAATCTAAGCTGGAAATATGGGAGAACCCCCCTACAATATCATTTGATAAAGAGAACTTAAGTCATGCTTGAATTCATAGGTAAACCTTAGTTAAAAGGAACTAAGTAACAAACCTTAGTTAAAGAGAACTAAGTAACAGAAACTATGTATCAAACCTTGGTTAAGAGAACCAAGTAATAAACCTTAGTTAAGAGAACTAAGTAAATAACGTGAAAGAGAACTAAGTAGTAAACCTTAGTTAAGAGGACTAAGTTGTAAACCTTAGTTAAGAAAACGAACAATTAAGAGAAACTAAGTAGTAAACCTTAGTTAAGAGGACTAAGTAGTAAACCTTAGTTAAGAAAACGAACGATTCATGAAACTAAGTAGTAAACCTTAGTTAAGAGAACTAAGTAGTAAACCTTAGTCAAGAAAGCCAAGTATAACACGAGAAGGAGCGAATGTCCGTCTGACCAAGAAGAAGCTTTCAACGGTCTGGGTTACGAAGCACGCGACTTCGAGGAGACGTGAGGGTACTCTTGGTATCCCTCTGTGAGATTGCAAATGATCGTCCTGGGCTCACAGAGGTTAAGGTCTGCCTTAGAAGAACCAAGAGTATGCCTTGGTTGCAATATAAGGCAACCTAAAGACTAGGATGAACCACGTGAGGCGGCAATATCTAGATTAGCCCTGTGATAGCATGTCGTCATCTACCTACCATCTTGAGTCAATCGAGCACGTGAAGCGGAAAGGTGGAGAACTCCAAAAGACCATATAATTGCTATCTAGTTATGGATGAGGTTGGACAATAGGTTTGTGGGGGCATAGGGGGCCTGCGTACAGTTCTCATTCTTGATTTTCTTAGGTGCCTTTCATTAGTTGAGGGAGGGGTCAAGTGGGACCATAGACACACACAGTTAAAACGTACCTTAGCATCTGCATCGACAGATAACTTAAAGCTCCCGACCGAGATCCGTGTTTCTTGATTGGCCCTGCCACGGGACTCGGGCCGCACATATAGAGGACATGTGCAACTAGACATCGAAAACGATTCACAACGCGTACGTGGGGAAAGTCTAGGAACATTCATCGCTCTGGGTAGTGTGTCCTAGACTAGGGGGCATTGTTCGATAGGTATCATAAACCCTAGTGGCCCTAGGTAGCATAAACCCTGGTCGGATCTAGGAAGCGTTCAATATGTAGCATAAACCCCAGTGGCCCTAGGTAGCGTAAACCCTGGTTGAATCTAGGAAGCGCTCGATAGTAAACCCTAGATTAGATCTAGGTAATACACGGAATCTAGCAAGATCAAGATTGGTGGTCCAAATGATTTCAAGAATGATGGCACTACACTGAAGTAGTATAGATTTACATAATGAAGCCCGTACGACATACGGCAAAGGACTATATATATACATGGAAAGGATTACACGAGTTGGGGTATCTACATATACGTTGTATTAGGTTAATCTACTAGTGGGACATGAGTATAGCCTAGAGAGCTAACATTGTTAACAACCTAATAACCAAGAAAATGTAACTGAACGGTATATTTATGATTATACAGAAGTTTATTCTAAGTCCACTCACACAGAACTTATGTTCTGACCCCCTCCTCATTACATACTTCCAGGATAGGTTCATGACAGAGATGGTATAGCTTTGGATATTGGTTTAGCAGTATTGCTAATAAGGTAAAGCAATACCTGAATATTATACTTTATTTCCCTCCGTTATGAGATGCTTTACGAGTTCTGACATGCTTCTTTATCTCTATCTTTTTCTGCAGGATACCAGAGCACCCAACTCGGGTTTCGATAGATTGGATTTTTGAAAAAAAAAAATCGGTCTGTCAGAATCCGGGTTGTTACAAGATTACTGAATGATATTCATATACATATTAACTGAATTGATTAAATTAAATTTTTGTTTAATTTAATTGAAATAAATCGTTATTTTTAATGATTATAACCAATTGAGGTAACTTACCTTATTGGTCAGGTTTATAATATAAACGTGCTTAAATTAATGGATTGTTTGAATTGTTATTGTTAGTGTTAAATAAAATGGTTGAAGTTAAATTTCCGTTATTGACTATTATGGAAATTATCAGTTTAAATTGAATTTTCTTATGGATGATTATTTTGAGGTAACTTATTTAGATGCAAGGATTAATAGGTTGGAGGGATCCAACTGGATTCTTCATCGGTAGTTGTAAAATTTTATATATTATAATATATGTTCTAATTTGACTTGCTGTGTAGGAAATGATAGTTTGGAGGAATCTGACTGAATTGCTTACTAATATTGATAACGTTTATCAACATGATCGGACGTGCGTGTTTTGATGGGAATTGGTTAATATGTCACGATTGGGTACTTTAGTAGACATTTTCCTCTTTAGTATCTTTGATAAAATAAAAGATTTGTTCAGATTGATGTTTAATCGATTCCGAATGTTTCAAAGCTATATTATATGTATGTATATATATATATATATATATATATTTGAAATATGATGTTATTTAAAAACTAACGCCGAAGTTTTATTTATATTTTTTAAATCATTTAAATTATAATTAATGAAAATTCTAAGATATTAGTAAATAAATGGGTATAAGCTAATTTGAAGTGTTAAAATGGTTGCGAAAAAAGGGTTTAAGTGGCGTAAATAAAAAAATTAAAATTTTTAAATGTTGAAATGGACTAGTGGAATTGAAAGTATATGAGAATTCATTTAAAAGGGTTGAAAAAGGATTATTTTTTTCCCCTTAACTAATGAATGTTTTTGCAAACGTTGTTTATAAATATAAGAAATGGAACTAAAAGGGAATCGTGAATGAGATTAGCGAATAACGAAATTGAAATGGAATGTGAGTATAGACTTGTATATTCAATATGAAACCAATATTTAGTATTAAATTAAAGCCTAGCATTTCAAATGATTTAGTAAATGGATATCAACTAGAGTTGAAAATTTATAACATTGGCTTATAAGACTTTATAGAATTTTTTTTGGAGAAGCAAGTAAGAAATTATTGCACTAGTTTGAGAATGAATAATAGTTTAGTAAATGATATTATAAAGGAAATTAAGTGAGTTTGGAGAAGTGAATCTAAATGGCTAAGTTATTGATAAACATAAATTTTAACAATAAAGATTATTCTTTTTGTATATAATAAGGAATTCATAGATCGTAATACTATTTTTATGAGAAATGATTTCCAAAACAAATATGATGTGGTTTTAAGAAATTGGAACCTGTTGTATGTTGGATGAGTCGAGTAACTTTTGAGATGTCAATTTGATGTTGTTTTCGGCCGTTGGGGTTGTATACATAGAGATTTTTTCACTTACCAATTCATAATGAGGAGTTAATAAAGTAGAAGTGAAATGATAATTGAATATTATTATATGAAATAAGAAAAAGTGAAATGTTTTTCCTAATATTGGAAGATTTAGACGTTTTAATTATCAACTGGTTAATTAAAGAGGATAATGATGTTGGGTATTAAATCAGTGAACTTGTTTTTCTTTTTTTGAATGGTTGTTTAATTGATAGTTAAATAACCGACTATCAAATTTAGCATGTACGATTGTTGGTATGGAAAGACCGGGATCGAATTTATATTCAAAATTCATTCCGAACCAGCAAATACGTGGAAGATGCTAATTGAAGAGGGAGAAATTGAAGACCGTGGATCTTCATAAGCGGGAGGGCTACTTGATGAATATTCTTTGGAGTGCAACAAAAGATATTTCGATGATAATTCAGTCGTGGTTGGAATCTTCAGTTTTGCAAGGACTGCTCGCTACTGATCTTTGGGGTGATTCTTATATAAGGATGTGGTAGGATGGTGCCTTCAGTTCATCCTGTTCCTGGATGACTTGTATGGACGAATGTCTAACATAGTATTTCCAAAAGATTCATGTACATTGATTTTTACAAGCGTACTTCTGTTGGTGGTGGAAAAGATACTTTCTCTTAACTTAATAGTCAGGGTATTTTTGTGGACATCAATTAGAGATATTTCGCAGATCTGATGATGTGACATTCAAAGTGAATGGTGTTGTGTTGTTCTAAAACGGTAACAGGAACCTCAAACCTCATCAATTATGAAATGACAAAAATTAGGTAGATAGCATGGCTATGTGGGTCGCTCCCAGTAGGGTGTATTATCACCATCGAGAGAAAAAAATTGTTACTTATATCGCCTTTATATCTCCCGAGAAATGGTGGTTGATCAACCTTTGGTGATAATATATTCGGTACACTTAGAGAAATAAGCGGTCGGTCTTGTATGGCCGGGCTGCAAGGTGCTCCTGTTGAACCTAGCATATTCCTCTCTAGAGATACACTATCGGAAGGTGGATCCATACCAAATCATAGTTGGAAAACTATTATCCAATAAGAGCCCATGATTTTTAATTATATGCATTGTTTGTAGAATGTGAGATGCAAGTGTTCTACTAGATGGTTGTTTTTTGATATAGACATTATTTACTAGAATATATATGATTTCAAAACTCTCTGGGTTATCGTAAGCTAAAAACAGATCGTATTTATGTGTGGACTGGTGAGTTTTCAGCAGTCTGGTTCAGCAGACTGATCCGTGGCATTTGTAGTGCTTGGATCAGATCATGTTTTACAGTTTCAGGTTATCGGATGCTATAAAGTCCAGAGATGTGTTGGAGAAGTCCAGACTTATGAAACATATTCAGCATTTATTCCGCTATGTGTTGTATATAAGGACAGGTTGTTATTACTAAACAGATTGTATTGTCTCCTGTACTCTAATGATTGTAAGTAATTTTTCAAGCTCCCAATAATGATTTGTTTCTATATTATATTTTGTTCCGCTGCAATGTGAGACTCTGATTCTGTTGTGGTTGATTGGTTCTTCTTCCTTTCTTCTATTCTTAACTTTCTTTCTTTCTATTCCTCACCCTCTAATTTATTTCTATTAACTATCTGGTGTTTTCAATACTTGGGTTTTGGCAACTAATAAGGGTTTATGTATTATTGTTGAAATTCGAGCGTCGAATTATGTTGGGTCATTACAAATTGAGATTTATAAAATAAGATATACTTTACAATGAGATGTTAAACATAAAGACTAAAAAAGTAAGATTTACAATGGAACGAGAACTAAATAATTTGATCCAAAGTAGAATAAGGTATTAAGGTTAGGAGAACGATTTGTGAAAGATTAGACTAGTAGAATGAGATATGAATAATTGCTTAACATTTTGGTATTGTGTTGATAACGTATTGTAGACTATAAGAAGATGAGAAGTCACCACATAAAGAGAGACAAAAAACTTTTATTTATCGCAAATGCATACATATAATACAATATTATTATATTCACAGACATGTCATATAAAATAAACATTACAATAATGCACATACGACATTTAGCATATTCACCCAACTAATTTAAATAATTTATAGCACGCATTAAGATCTTATAATATTTTCTATCTTTCCTAATTCATTCATACTCTTTAAATTAATATATTTGACTAATTGTGTAATTTCAACTCAAACTTATCTAAAAAAACAATCAAAAACTATATGTTAGTTTATCTAAAATTACAAAAGGGTATTTAGTTTTAAGGACACATTTCCAAAAAAAATAGATCAAAGGGCAACTAAGTTTAACAATTAAATGAAGTACGTAGACGAAATTGTATTATATCAACATGAGTTCACTTTAATTTATCATCATTGCTAAATTAATTAAAAAATGCCCTCAAAATTGAAAGAAAAAAAAGTGATTTTAAAATTAGTCGGTTGAGGTTATTATAAACATATATAAATAATTAGATCAGAAAGCTAAATGAATATAGCTTTATTACTGCAAATATAGCTTTATATTATATCACCTAAACCAAAAGCCAAGTCATTTTGAAGCTAATGTCGTTTACACCAGAAAAAAGCTATATGCAAAAAATGAAGCTACATGCATTTAGTTTCCAGTCCTGATTTTTTTTCATATTTACAAAACAAAATATATTTTTTAATTAATTTTTAATTTTATAATCACAGAAAAATATTTTATATTAATTTTTTTTATATGTGAAATGCCAACTTGTGTCCTTAGTTTAAAATTTTTGGGCTTTTCCAATTAAAACGTGAAAGTTGTCCTTGATTTAGTTAGAAAAAGTTGTTTGTCCTTTGATCTAACTTTTTTCTAAAATATGTCCTTAAAACAAATATCCACAATTACAAAATATGTCAAATTTCAACCTTAGTTTTTATTCATAGTGGTTTGAAAAAAATTATTTTTTATTCCAAAATAAAAATAAAAATTAAGGAACATAACTCAAGCTGTACATAAATAATAATAATCATAATAAATTATTATTCATTTACTTCAATGGATTTTATCTTATGTTGTATGCTAAAATTTTATTTCTATGTGCTACTACAAACATCTTGCATCAATAGCAAACAAAATTTACATATTTTTGAAAGGTAAATACTTTATCACTCCGCCATAAATAACCACGTATACATGAGCCATATTTTACAATTGTAATCAACAGTCATATGTTATATTTTTTAAAAATGTAAAACAAAATCTTTTGACATTAAGGCACCGTTCGACAGTCCAAAATGGACCGACTGGGTAACGGACGTGCCGGACGCGTCCATTATCCAACAGTCCATTGACCTTTGGCCTAACTACTCAAATTTGAGTCGTTGGGCTCCCCTCTCCCCCAATAAAACCCCCCTCCTTCTTCTTCTCCTCACCCTTTTCTGCTACCCGTTTCCAACTCTCTCCTCTTATATTTTTTCCAGTCGATTCCAGCTACTGTTTAGGTAATTTTCTTTGTTATTATATTTTAAACATTCGTATATCCAATATATATAATTTCTTTCCCAAATTTTGTGTTTATTCTTTTTTTTTGCAGTCAAATGGCACACTTTCTACTTCTGTTTCAAGATCTTCGTCCACGCCCATCGCTACATGGCCAGTGGAAAGAACGGAGGCTTTCATGAAATCTGTTCCAATCATATCAACTCAAAGGAACGGGGAGATTCTTGTCCGCGTTTCAAAGGGAATTCAATTAGAGATTGATGATGATTTGACATAGATCCATAAAAAAACAAATGGGATAATCTAAATAGGGTTTGGGCAATTTGGAACGATTTGCTTTAAATTCTAGGTGGTGTATGGGATGCTGCTCAGGACTGCCTCGACGGCTCTAATGAATAGTGGAGGGAGTCCACTATCAGTTCAATCTATACGCAGACATACATCGCGTGGCACGTCCAGTAGACAACCCACCAGACCACCCTCGTTCGTTCAAACGGATTGTTTCACAGTCGCGGTGGAACGTTGTTTCGTAGTTCTCTCTACCGTTACTAATGTTGAGAAGTGGGAGATTATTGAGATTTTTCGCATCGATCCGTCAATCTTGGATGTTGTGAAGATACTATCTGATTTAGACTTGCTTAGTTATATAAGTTATCAAATGAGAAATTTCCAACAGAGTTAGTAATGTGTTGTATTTCTCCGTTTTTATCAAACCGACTATTAGGGAGGTTTCCCTACTGTAAGAGGCTTGGAAACCCAAACCCTCTGAAGCCAATTTTACATTGAATAATGTTTATGTGCCCATTGCCTCTCTTTCTCGCTTTGCTTCTCCTTCGCAATTGTTTCTGCAACTGTTTTATTAATAAAAAACCTAAATCTTAAAAAAAAGGCGTCTCTGATCTGCTAGAACCAATTCCCAGTCCTCTGAAAATACCTAAATCTAGCAAGAAAAAAGGCCTTTCGTTTTCCCTTCCTTTTTATTTATGAGCATTAAATCATATTAAAGTTCTATTTAAACTAGAATTCGTGGTGACGCTTCGATTAGCAACGACATCTTTATCTACATTAGCTAATCACAATCACCATCTCCAGCAAAAACAATATCCTTTTGGATTTACAACAGCAAGCGTTGAAGTTGGGTTCTCCTTTTCAACTCGTTCCTCGTATTTATCCTTTCTGAGGAAAAGGAAGAAAAACCCAATTTTTTAACCAATTTTTTAACCAACTTTTTAACGAAAAACACTCCACAGTCATATTTGTTCACTTCCATCTTCTCACTGACATTCGTGATTATCCAGCTTCTCTAAATCGTGACCAGCCTCCCGTCTCCTCACCTCACTTTATCATTGCTTCAGCAATCCCTGTCCTCCAACTATTGCTTAACTCTTAAGCAGCATCCTCCAACCGAATATGATTTCAGATATGTTATTATAAACACAAGATTTAATTACAATCAATTATGTGAATTTTAAAGTATGTATTAGTATTTAAGTATGTACCTTTTTGAATTTTCAGTCGGTTATTTGATTTAGTTCTGATATAAAATTTAGGCATCAAAATTTTATTTGAATTTCTTTGTGAGTGACACTTTGATTAACGATAATGGTTTCAAGCACAGTCGATTTTGCAGCCAGAGAAACAATTTATTAAACATTCAAATTTTAGAAGTAAATAGCTACTTATGGGTCTGGCTATTCGCACCTCATTGTTTACTCTTCACCCCCTGATTAAAAATTTTGAATTTTATTTCCAAATTTACCCTTTAATAACTGATTAGACAACTTCTCTATGTTGACATATTGTACAATGATTAAAAAAATATCAACATATACATATACGTGCGTTCGACGTTAACTTGCAAGCAATAATTTAAAATCAACATTATATATGATCTTTAAAAAAAAGAAAAAAAAAGATACAAATTACAAATATTGATTAAAAAAATTAAAACTATGATTAAAATTTTGAAAACAATACAACCAGCGATGTGTATCATTATGTATTTGAGATAGGAACTGCAAAGACCTAAGCAGTAAGTAGATAAATCCTTAGTATAAATGGTGTTGTTCAAATAAATCGACACTATGATGAAGGGTTGATTACCCGAACCAATAATAGGAATGCACGTCGGCTTATTTCAATCAATGACGCCACCTACAAATGTTAATTGATTCAATAAAAAAAATTTAAGGGAAAGAGTATCGGAAAAGATTGCAAGCTGGAAACTAGAAAAAGAAGAAGAAGGTACTAAGAGTGAAAATGCAATAAAGGCATTTTCATATTAAACGGGGTGGTAAGTGAAGAATGATGGGATGCACATTTTATTCTCCAATTAGTGGGGGGTAAAGAGAAAATAACGGAGTTTTAATAGACGCACCTATTGCTTACATATTTCATAATAAATATAGTGTGGTGCTAAGGGCACCCCAAAATACACCTCCTAATATAGCAATTAAAAAATAAATCTAATTAAATTTTTTGTTATTCTTAATACCACATTGCCCCTCCATTCTGATTTCGTACTTAATAAGTATTTGTCGAACTAATCACATAGTAATCCCTAATCTAAAAACTCTAATCAAGAATATTGTTGTCTATAACTTCTATCCTGCGGGAAAATTCAAATTCTTATTGTTTGAAACCTTAATCTGTCACTTCCTCTTCTAGTTTGCTTAATTCGAACCTTGTTCACGGCTTTTGTATATTTAGGTACACATTCTTCTTTCTCGGCATTGTTGGTGTCGTTATCGTTGATTGATCGATTAAAGATTTAGGGTTTCAGATTGGAATAAAAGAGGAACAAATAAGAGACGAGAGGGAAATAAGGTAATGGCGGTGTGGTAGACCCTATTTTTTATGTATGGTATTAAGAAGAGTTAATGAAAATTCTTGTGGTATTTTTTTGTAGCGGTATTAGGAAAAGTATTTTGGGGTGCCCTTAGCATCACACTAAATATATTGGATGAAGTGAAACCCTCATTTTCTTAATTGTGATTAGCCTTACATCAATATTGCCTACATCCTGTCTGCTTCCACACACACCTTAGCTCCTTGCTCACAGTTTACAGGATTTTTAAGGTAATGTTTAACAAGGTCTTACAAACTAACTAATTTTAAATATACACTTACTATCCTTTTGTTAACTCTGATATGTATGAAATACCACTGCCATTGCTAATTTATCTACTGCCCTTTTTAAGGTCAAAGGAGTTGGTTGAATAAATTTGTGGAAAAGTTAGGTTAATTACTTGATATAGCTTTTTGAAAGAGAACGCTTTCTGTGTATGTATACTTTTTAACTTCAGGATTATCTTTGATAAAAATATTTAGCAGTATGTCCACTGCAGTGTAAATAAAATTCACATATTTCCTAAACACTTTTAACTCTCATCCACTTAATAAGCCATTTCTAATTAATTGTTGTATATGCTGTTTCTAGTGATTTTTCCTCCTTGCAGACAGTATATGCTAGCTTTGATAGATGGATTAACAGTTTGTCCTTTTTATTAGGGTATTGGTCGATGAATTGGTATTCAGATGATTATATATTCATATATTTGTACTCAGTTTTTCTCTATATTCTGAATATCTGTATGCTTTACTTATATGTATCTGTACTCATTTTTTCTCTAGATTCTGTATATTTGTATATGCTTTTCCACACCTATATTGAACAGAATCTGATCTTAGGCACCTGCCATCCATAAGTGGACTAAAACGCAGAGTTGAAAAAAATGATCAATGGTAGAACTATTTCAATAGCATCCCCCACCCAAAGAAATACTATGAATATATAATGTTTGATTTCAACCGACCATTTCCAACGAAGCATAAGTGCACAATATTATTATCTTATATACAATCTAAGGTTGGTTATTTTTTTCAAATGTGGATACTTGACATCTCCTTATCTGGTTTTGCCGAGTATAATCAAAGACTATTTTGGGTGCGCACCTGCCAAGTTTGACTTGGTAATTCATAAAACAACATGATAATATAATCTTTTCTTAGTTTCTTCCATAGCCTGTAAAATATTAGTAAACTTTCTTTTGTGTAATGCGGTTTAGAACATTGTCGGAGATGGTAAATAACATGAATCCAGATATTACAGAGAAATATAGGCTTACGGATTGTTTTCACCAAAAATGCCTCAAACACCAAAGGTGCTAGAATTGTACTTCACCGACACGATAAGAAAATAAATGGAGCCGTGCTTAAAAACAGTTGAAAGTAAAAAATCCGAATAGGGAAAAATAGAGATGAGAATTAGAGTGCTTCAGCCTTGTGCCAGGCCTACATCCAATATGAAGATTACTTGCATTCTTAAAATGGAGATTGCAAAATACACCAACTCTTTTTTTTTCATACATCTCTATGTTCACTCAACATACTTCCATTCATACATATCAATCCTGGGATTTTATGAGAAAAGTAGTAGAGTTCGAGGAGGAGAATGACGGAATGATGATTGAGAAGGAAGATGTCTTTGATTTTTCAATTACAAGGTTGTACTGGACGCATTGGCCAAATCGGTGATGAATCTTTGAATGGAGAAGATGATCCATCTGTTTAAGGAATGATTGAGGATAGAATTTTGCAGTATTTCATGGTTCCCAAAAAAGATGCCCTTTATGTTGGCGGCCACGGCCTATTTATAGGTGTGCCTTCCTGGAGAAGTGAGCTGAAGTTCGTATATGCAAGCGACAGGTCGCTCATCCCATTAATTACAAATATGCCATCGCCTGACTGTAACCAGTTGTTAACAGTTGTACCCAGTTGTCATGCGCGGGTGACTTTGTAGGAGAGAGTTTTTCAAATAGTCAAGTGGGTGACTTTAGTTAGTGTTCTTAGGGTGTGGCTATCTTTAGTATTTGGTGAGCGATTATCTGATTTGATTGATTGTAAAATAAGCAGGTGACTAGGATTGTACTTGTGGTCGAGTCAGAGGACGAGTTAAAATTAGATCCATGGAAGCTATACACAGACGGAGCCAAGAACGACCAAAAGTCCGGAGCTGGAATCGTCTTAGTTACTCCTGAGGGACGGTCGTTATATTACGCTCTACGATTAGAATTTTCAGCGACTAATAACGACTCTGAATATGAAGCCCTGATTGCCGGGCTGAAACTTGCTAAAGAACTCGGAGTAAAGACATTGGATATATTCTGCGACTCCAAAATAGTTGTTTGCCAAGTGCGAAAGGAGTTTGTGGCTCGGGGACCTCGACTTATCGCTATTTTAATTATTGGTGCTTCTAATTTTGATATAATCAACATGTTTTTTTATTTGAATACTTCAAAGTATTCATTATTTTATTTAATTAAATTTGAAATTTTTTATTAAATTTATTATTAAATTTAGTAATTTTAGTAAAAGTATATGCGTGATTATCTCAGGAAAGTGGAAAAGCTGTTGAGCAACCTGGAGCGGTATAACATAATGCATATCCCAAGAGCCGGAAACCAGAAGGCAGACAGGCTAGCAAAGCTAGCTAGTTCCGACAACCCGGAAGAGACCGAAATAATTCCAATTGAAACGTTGGAATCGCCAAGCTTTGAGTCGATGGAAATTGAATTCGCTTTCGAAGCAGAACCGGAGAAGGAGTCGTGGATGACCCCAATTAAGAATTTCCTTAAGAATGGGATACTCCCATCAAAGAAGAGCGAGAGACGGGCTATAGTTCGCAAGGCCACCAGATACATCCTTCAAGATGATATTCTTTATAGACAAGGATTTTCTATGCCCCTGTTACGATGTATAGCACACAACGACATCAAACGTGTACTACGAGAAGTACACGAAGGTGAGTGTGGAGATCATACAGGAGGTCAGACTTTAGCGAAAAAGATATTGCGGTATGGATACTTCTGGCCCACAATTAAAAAAGATGCAGCTGATTATTCACGACGCTGCGACAAGTGCCAGAGATTCGCCAAAATCCCCAGAGCACCGCCGACCCAACTCAGATCGATGGTGAGTTCTTGGCCTTTTTCCATGTGGGGAATTGATGTCATCGGAGTTCTACCAATTGCTAGAGGAGGAGTGAAATATGCAATAGTCGCCATAGACTATTTTACAAAGTGGGTGGAAGCTGAGCCCCTAACCAAAATCACGGCGAGAAAGGTGATAAGTTTCGTGGTTAGAAATATTATATGCCGATTTGGGATCCCAAGGACCATTATAACTGATAACGGAACCCAGTTCGATGGTGCCGAATTCAGAAATTTCTGCCAGAAATATAAGATCGACAAACGGTACACTGCAGTCGCTCATCCACAGTCAAACGGGCAAGTAGAAGCGATAAACAAAGTCATAAAATCCATCCTCAAGAAACGATTGGAACGCGCAAAGGCAAAATGGGTGGATGAATTGCAGTTAGCTTTGTGGGCATATTGAACAACGTTTAAGACAGCCACCAGTCATACCCCTTTCTCTCTCTCATTTGGTTCGGAAGCAGTAATTCTAGTAGAGCTTGAAGTTCCCTCCCATAGGGTGACATATTATGACCCGATGACGAATCAGGCACTCTTACTCAAAGAAGAAAGGGACGAAGCAGACTTGCGTGCGTCAAGACATCGACGTCAGATGGCACGCTATTATGACAAAAAAGTTCGTCTTAGGACTTTTGGACCGGGAGATTTGGTGCTAAAGAGAGTCTTTCCATCCCTTCCTCACCTCGGTCCAAAGTGGGAAGGACCCTTTGTCATCCAACGGAAACTTGAAACAGGAACCTTTAAGTTAGCGACCGTAGATGGCGAAGAGGTACCTAGGGCATGGAATGCCCAACACTTGATGCGATATTTGAATTAGAAATGTTGTACTCTTTGCTGTTTTTCTTATGAACTCTGTAAAAAGGCACGACTTTCCTTAGAAAAGTCTGTTGATATGAACAAAGAACTATAAAGTGGATGTAGGCTACGACTTAGCCGAACCACTATAAAAATATCGTGTGTCATTTACTTTCCTGCATTATATATACCTTCAACTACTATTCTGTTGCGATTATGGAATATAAGATGATTTAAAACCTGAAAGGTTTAAAACAGTTTATACGCAGGAAAAAGCACAACGACTGTTTGTGCGATAAGACATAAAAGAATGGGAAGACGACATTCTTAACTCTAACTCTCGAGAATTGAGAGAGAGTATAAAGGACGGGAAGACGACCTCCTCTGAGGCGTGAAGGTGCACCCAGATAAGAGACCGCCTCAGTAAGAACTCTAACCTGAGTATAAGACAGGAGAGTATAAAAAATGCCAGAAAAAATGACAGGCATTAACGACACAAAGAATGTGACTCCGTCGGAGAATTGGGGACATTCAGACTGTTTGACCAAATCTTGAATAGCTTTTCAAGATTGACTGGGGGCATATACGTACACATATATTTCCCCCTACCATAACCTCATTACACAACTATAGTAGGACATGCATTCTTACATAAGTGCAAAACTGATAGCTAACAGACACTGCAGAAAACGAATTATTTTTTATTTACAAATGAATGAATTTGTACAGGAAAACAGGCAAAAAGAAGGTGCAAGGGCCACCCTTGCGGCAACAATTATGGGTCAATCAAATGCTAAAATAATGCAAGACATTCCATCATTTAGACTTCGAAGGAGGCTTGGACTTCTTAGCAGCCTTCTCCGCATCCCTCGCCTCTTTTTTGGCCTCCGCCAAGATGCGCTTTGACTTTTTCTTCCCAGAAGCAGAAGTGCCGGAATCTGTTGACTTCTTCCCGGAGGGCGGAGCGCTGGAATCAAGAGAAGACTTTTTAGCAAGTTCCTCTGTAATAGATCAAGTCGAAAGCTTAACAACTAACCTTGATCCCGCATCCACTACTGCGAGGGGCTTAAGGCTTTCACGGTCTAAGTCTTCAACTTTAAGCTGCAAGCGTTTATCTTGGTCAGCTTTCAGTGTAGCTAAGGTAGCATCATCGGCGCTTTTCGACTCCCCGACTATAGCTACCTCAGGGTCTTCCTCATGTCCCCCATGGCCGCCATCATCCTTAAAGGCATCTATCATTTCGTCATCATGAGGAGTGTCTGCCTTGGATGGTTCAATTCTACCCCCATAGATTCGGGGGCAGCCTTGTCTTTTCCCTCTTTAGCCTTCTCCATAGGCTCTGCTCCAGAGGCGGTTCCATGGGACACATCCGTCTTTTCGAACGGTTCAATACCTACAGAGTGAGAAGCAACGGTTATCAACTCAGGAGAAAATAATGGGTTCTTCATCGATTGCTCAATTACGTGATGAAAGGTAGAGATAGCTTTGACGAATTGAGGTGAGAATGTAGAGATACCTTCCGAAGACTTCTCGGCTGGAGTGACTGCCGTCTCCGATGCCGTTTCGGGTATAGGGGATAAAAGAGATGTCCGAAGGATCCCCGGGTTTTCAGGATCATATCCCTCAACTTCAGAAGTTTCAGAGGTAGTAGAGGAAGAACCAGCTTCAGGAATGTTCTTTTGCTTAGCCTTCCGCCTCTCTTCGTCCATAACAGCAGCAATGAGGCGGCATCCTTCGGCTAGGCGTTCTGGTTCATCATCTCGTAAATATTTCTCCATCATCTTGTCCTCGTCAATGGAATCAACCTTGAACTCCTCTTTCGCCCATTCAACGATCTGACTCCATACTTGGACTAGGGTAGATTGATAATCTTCAATCCAAGAAATGTTCCAGCGGCGGATGATATGCGCAAAGAATTCAATCATTAATTCGCCGAAACCCTGCACCTCTCCCTCATCCTCCGACAGTTGTTTGCGGGCCTCTTCAGCGGACTTGATAGCACATTCGACGTTACCCTCCGCTAGGGCAGCCCTGTTCTCCGCCTCCGCTAACTTAGAAGCCAAGTCAGCGTTTTTCTTTTCCAATTCAGCATTCCTCCTCACTAACTCGGCATTCTTCCGCTCAAGGTCAGCGTAAGCAAGTCGCGTTTTGGCAGCATCTGACTTGGCATCTTCGGCTTGCTTTTTCAGTTCCGAACGCTTTTGTGTATGGGACTCAAGCGAATCATGATAGCGTTTTTGCAGATCTTCAAATTGTTGTTTGAAGCTAGTAGCATCCCGTTGAGCAACAGCAAGCTGGGCCTGTGTATCCTCCAAGTCTTTTCCTAGATTTTTAAGGCCTTTGCATCGTCTTCTGCGGTTTTTTGCATTGAGTCAGCATTCGTGATTAAAGTGCGGATGATTCTGGAAAGGCTGCGCGAATACTTGAACATTTCTGAATACTGTTTCTCAACCGCATCTATCTTTGCTTTGGCCTCATCTGCCCACCGTGAAGAAATAGGCTCAAGAGCAGGTAAAAAAGTCAAGTTTTCGAAGTAATGTTCAGGAAATTGCTCCTCCAGATACGCCCACTTAACTACAGTTTCAGCATCTAGCGGTGGAGGGGCGGGGATTGTCAGCTCAGTATCCCTGTGCGTGGAGGGTTCAATGGCCTCTTTATCCATTCTAGGCTGTTTAGCGGGAACCTTACGCTTGCTTCGTGATTTGGTATCTTTTGGCGGACTGCTCTCCCTACTGCGCTTTTCTTGAGAAGAGGTTGAGTCTTTTGATTGTGGCATGTCCTCTTCCCGACGACCTTGGTAACCTTTATATCGCTCTGGGTCTGTTCGTACAGGAGAGCGAGAACGCGAGGTTCGCGAACGATAAGGATCATAGGGCCTTCTATCCTCCCTACTGCGATCTTCACGGCGATCATGCTCAGTATCATAGGGCGGATTAGACATGCTGCGGCGGAGTTTCCTGATGTCATAATAGGATCGGGACATCATGCCTGCACAACAAGACAATTGAAATTCAGGATCAATATTTTCATAAAGAGAAAGATGATGTGAGTTGTGGTGTTATTGTGTTAAGTGCGTCCTAAGTGGTGTTTTCCCCCCGACAAACCCGAGTCCGAAGCTAGACTAGTACGAGCGGGCTCTTTGGCCTTAGCAGGAGTGGTCTCTTCGGAAGAAGTGAAAACTAAAGGATTCTTCCCAAAATCTTCTGAAGTGTAAATAGTTTCAGGTAAGGGGAGATCCCCCAAACCCTAAAATAGTGGATCATCGGTACTAGGGACATCTCCCTCAGAAGCATCAATCGGCGATTCTTTGGAAGACGTTGACCTTTCCTGAGAAATGGCATCCTCGGGAACAGTATACCCTTCGCGGTGCTTTTTGGCCATGTTAGCCAATTCATCATCTTGAGTAGAAGATGGAGAGGGTGAAGTCTGAAGAGGTACTGTAGGAGCTCTCGAACCTTCGCCCGTTTCCGGGATTACATCCACTGGGGGAATATATACATATGGACCCGTCCCGTGACCGATGCTACGGGTAATGGACAGCAACCCATGAAGATGAAGATATTCGTCCTTAAGGACTTCATCAATAGTTAAAAACTTCTGATCACCATTAAGGAGTTGGTGCATCCGGTCAAAGAACGCTTGGTCCGATATTTGTTTCGGGTTATCAACTGCAAACAAAAAGAAAAACGAAATAATGCAGTGGTTTGAATGTACAGAGTCGAGATTTAGAAAACCAGTGCTTTACTTGATTTCGTCCACCTCCCAGCACACCCTGGTTGTCGCTTTACATAAAACCATTCCAGCCTGGAGTCCCCAGCTTTACTACTGAATGGTGCTAGAATTATTTTCCTCTTAGGGACAGACTCGAAGTAACAGAAAGAAGGAGTTTCTCAAGTCCGATGCTTGAAGTTATAGAAGAAGTGAACGTCGTCAAAAGTGAGCTCTATGCCTAAGATCTCACGGTACGCTACATATAAGGTGTACAAGTAAGCATAGGAATTGGGATGCAGCTGCAGGGGGGCAATCCGCATTTGTCTTAGAAAATCGACGACGAAAGGAGAAAATGGAGGGATAGCCCCGACCATGCACATCAACCGAGTGATTGCCATATACCCCTCTGGAGGGTTGTGGGGACGATCAGATTTGGATGGCAACTAGGTATCCCCTTTGGGTATCCCGTACTTTAGTCGTATTCGGATAAGTCTGTCATTGTCGATCGTCGATTCAACGGAATCTTGAGGTGATTCCAATATGATGGCAGACTCAAATTCATTAGGAGCTCGGTCATCGCCAATCCCTCCTTCCTCTTCACAACCTAGGGAAACTCCACCATCAGAAGACACGCTGTCGCTTTCGCGAGTTTCAACCTCGTAGTCTGAGCCCTCATCATCCCATTCTGGATCCGAGGAAGAAGATATGTCTTCAAGAGTAATTTTGTTGGATGTCTCTGGGACCTCCTTCTTCTCTGCTAATCTAGAGGAGCGTATGGATGTCATGGTCACAAAACTATTGAAGAAGCAATAGCATAAGTTAGAGCAAATTAGCCCGTATCCCCCGTGCATGTGTATGAACTAAAGTGTGAGCAGTGTATGCAGAAAGTGTAAAGTTAACGTTCGAAAGTGCGACGCAAAATCTTGGCAAAGTAATAAGGTTCAGGGCAGTTCTTGATGTCCATTTATGTTCGCAGGGCACTATCCTAACTGTTCATGAAGTTGGAAATTATGTCAAGTATTGATTTGGCCAAATAGACAGACTCTTGTGTATTAAGATGAGGCTGCTTCAAATCAGTTCGGGTATAAATGATTGGATGGGATTGGAGGTAAGGCTTTGTTTTGGTCAGAAGTGGTATCTAATCGGATCGGTTCGCGATTATGTGTTCGGATCGGATCAGATGGACTTGAGTCCCAATACCCCTTCTTCTTTAATCCATATTACGACCCGATCTGGCTAGGTAGACTTCGCCTTCTCTCTCACATTTAACTCCGACCCGATCCGGCTAGGTAGACTTCGCCTTCCCTCTCACATTTAACTCCGACCCGATTCGATACTGAAAACATCACATCCTTCTTTTCTCCTACGTCCCCCATGCTCCTCCACCCGAACCGACCCTCTATGTTCAGTATCTTCTTCTTCATCCTCAACCACAGTCGAACCAGATTTGATTTCCAAAATTCCATAGGGGAATGAGCATATATCCTCTCCAACCTCCCAGCGTCTCGATGTGGTGGCGGACCCAGTAGCGACGACGGCGAGGAAGGAGGAAACCACGACATCGAATCCATGACAATGAATATGCCCAATTTGCTCGAATTAATCGTAAAATCTCGATTAAAGACAGTAAAAATGATAGGATTCAGGGATTCGGGACTACCTATGTGTTTGTTTCAAGGATTGAAGCGAGAATTTCGAGACTCCTTGAAAATTAGGGTTCGTATTGAGAATCAGGAAACGAGAGTAATAGAAAAGGAAGAATGAAGCAGACAAGTGGCATATTTATATATATAGTAGTTTTGACTCCTCGTATTCCTGCCCTATCTTCCCGCTCGGACCGGCTCGAAACCCCAGCAGCACAGCTTGGCCCACTAGCCCAATGCGAAATAGAAAAAGAAGACGAGCCGTTCAGGTCGAAACCCGAAACGAAAGAATTTCGTATGTCAGCATGGCATTTGAATTAAACTTAAATACGAAGAGGAAGATGAAGGCACAAGGAAAATCAAAAGGAAGATTACCTAGAAGGCATTGTGCAATGACAATCAAAGCATGCTCCGTTTCCAACAGAAGCATCCTTTGAGGGGGCAAAATGTTAGCCTACTTTGTGAACTAGGAAACACAAAGTCGAGATGTCAAGCGTTGAAGAACTTTTCTTCTTAGAAAGCATCGGGTCGGATCGGAGAACTGCTGCCAGTCAGATTAGAGGGCTACTACCAGTTCGGGACGGAACAGAACAAAATGGACAAGGACTCAATTTCAGCTTAGGTCGGGTCAGATCGGATGCCCCGTTCCGAACCCCTTCTGCTTTCTCCTCCGAACCGAACACAACACACCATATCGCTTCACCCCACGATCGCCTGAATATTCAGAGCGGTTATGACCATTTCCTACCCACGATGACCACAACTCTGATGTGCTGTCAGCACTGGAATCCATCCGAGCCCGAGTACGATGGGATGAAAGACACGTGGCTCCGAACCGAACTGAATCTGAGTGAATTTCCACCTATAAATACCCCATCAAGAGACAGTAAAAGGGATCTTCTTTTTGGCACTTTGAGAGTTCAAACACTTTCAAAAACCGAATTCCAGCATTCCCAGATAATCCAAATCGTCATTCAACATTTGTTTTGAGACAATTGAGTGAATGTACGTGAGTTGTGAGTGAAATTGAGTGAATATCTCATTGTAATTGCATCTATATCATTGAGAATAGTGATAACAAAGTGGACGTAGGCTTTTCAACACCGAACCACTATAAATTCTATGTCTCCATTTTACTTTTGATCTTATTTTATTTCGATTTTAGTCAATTTGGGTGTTAGAACCACTTTCTGGTCTAACAGGTGGTAAGGCCCAATATTAGCTTTCTGTTTCTGTGGAAATTATTCTGTTCCTGTTTCTACTTCAGTTTAGACATTAGGCTGACACCTAATCCTGTTATACTAGTATTAGTGCAGAGAAGTGAAAAGCAAAAGCTTACATCGTTCTGTTCTTTTTCTGTTTAACCTAAGTATATCTGCTACTCCTGTTACCGTTATCTCGCATCCAGTTTTATTTTCATGTCATTATTATTATTATATGTTCATATGCTGAAAGTCACTGGACTTGCCAGACTTTATGTCTGACCTTGCTTGTTTTCGCCCCTTTTTCTTCCGTCCCCCCCCCCCTCCCCAGGTTTTCCAAGGAAGGAATACTTTAGCTTGATCCGGATTTCTTCTGCTTGAAGTACTTAGAGTGCTTAAAGTATGGCTTGGCTCCTTATGGCAGCTTCTGTGGGGATTATGATTTTAAAGTTTTGTACTCTGATGATTTTCTGAACAAGGCTGATATTTATGTACTTGAGTTTTTGGAAAAGATGTAACCAAACTGATTTCTGTTTTCCGCCGTAATAAAGTTATAATTTCTCAAATATTGTTTATCTGTCTTGTAAATTTCTGTTTTGTCTACTAAAACGCTCCACCAAAGTTAAGGCATTCCCTTTGTGAGCGTCCTTAACGGAGGTGGGGTGTTACACTTGATATCAGAGCTGAAGGTTACCAGACTGGGTAAAGTTTTTGAAAACTGTTTTCAAAAAGGTTTTAAAAAGGAAGTATTTTCAAAAGTAAAGCTTATTTTTGAAAAACAAAATCCCCAAAAAGCCATACATCTATCTTTTCCATTCTCCATTTTAAATCATTTTCTTTCATTCCAGCATGTCTGGGAATCTTAACTTTCTAGAGGGCGTGCCAATACCTGGCTGGTTCAGGAGGTATTTAGAGGCTAGGGCCAACGATGCAGGCCCAGCAGATATTCCTCCTCCAACTGCAGCGATTCCTCCTCCTCCACCCCCTCCTCGTGCAATTGCTTTTTCAAAGATCAGTAAAGTTTTTAGGGCCATAGGTGGAAAGGATTTCAAGGGAACTGAGTCATTCGTAGAAGCGAGGAACTGGCTCAAGGAAACTGAAGATCTGTTCGTTATCTTCGAGGTGGACGATAGGCAGAAGGTACAATTGGCGGTATGGTTGCTCAAGGACGAAGCTTCCTACTGGTGGGAAATCACTAACGCCGAGAGGCCGGTTGAAACATGGATGGATTTCAGAACAAGGTTTGAGATGAAATTCCTCTCGCAAGCTGAACGAAGTCTACAACTGGAAAAGTTCTTATCTCTTAAGCAAGGAAGTATGATGGTCAGGGAATACGTCAATCAGTTCAACCAACTGGCTAGGTTCGGATTAGATTTAGTCAACACCCAGCATAAAAAGGCTCTCCGCTTTGTTAAAGGATTGAACAAGCCACTGCACAGCCTAGCCATGACCCATGTACCCATGGGAGAGACTTACGAGAGATTGGTGGATATGGCACTACTGCACGAGGAAGACAACGGCAAGAAAAAAGAGGCAAAGAAGGAAGAACCACAGAAAGCATGGCCCAAAAAGGAAACACAAAAGAAGGGTGAAAAGTCTGAAGATAAGAAGGAGAAAAAGTGCTTTACTTGTGGAAGCTCGACTCATCTGAACAAGGATTGCAGAAAAAGAAAGGGCACTTGCTTCAACTGTGGTGAGATGGGACACTTCACTAGGGACTGTCCGAAGAAACGAGGACAAGGGCAGAGGGCAGGACCGACTTCTGGAAGGCAGGCGAACACTCTCGAGGCTAGTGGATAGGATAGAAGTAGGAAAACTTTCTGTAGGAGGTTTAATTTCTTTATCTGATTGTTGAGTTGAAACTCTTTCTGATTCTGGCATTTTGATTCTGTAACCGATACTCTGCACTTTAATACTAGTATTGTTTCTGATTTCGCTGTAGACTCAGACCCATAAGGGTTATGACTCATCTGTTGGTAATAGGTTAGGGGTATCTGTGTTAGGCATCAAGTCGATTGTAATGCATACATTCTGGGTTTTGAGGGATATAGTGGGATTTTCCCATGCCTAGTTTTCTAAGAATCATTCGATAATCTGATATGTACTAGTAGTCTGTAAGCATCTGGATATTTCTGAAAAGGTTAAGATTTCCAGTTTTGACATTGTCTAAAGAAGGGAATCCTCTGGGCATCAATCTGATGTTGATCTCGGTCTTCAGGGTGGATACTTAAGGAATTTGTCTCTCAACCAAGGTCTAATGGAAACCAAGTTTCTGTTTTATCTGTATTCGCTTCCATCACTCGACTGTATCCTATCGATCGAGTCTTGACCTATAGATAGATGGATGTAAACATGTGTTTGGGACATGTAATGTTTGATGGTTGCAAGTGGATGCAAGTGGTTGCTAGTGGTTGCTCGTGGATGCATATACACAAACTAGGCACTAGATCTGCTCGAAAACACTCTCATACTGCATATGGATGTGTGAGCATTTTCAATTTTTGTGGATGCAAAATGGTTGATTCATCACATGGATGTTGCATTTGGATGAATGATTATGCACACATTTAGAAATAATATGTATCAAATAGGAAGATTGCATATATGTTGGACTCATGACACTGACATAGTTCGCATTAAGGTGGTCAACTGAATCAGTGGACCGCCTGATCTTTGCATTAGATAAGGAACATATACACACACTTTTGCATATGTTCATACAACATTAGAAGTTTTCTAAGGACAATGGATGCCTGTGATTGAATGGTTGAGTAGATGGATGACTGGATGGTAGGACACATTCTTCTTAACTTGAAAATTTAGGGGACGAAATCCTTTAAGGAGGGGAGAATGTAACACCCCGAATTTTCTGCGATCGTATAATTAACAAATCAGAGAATAATTAATTTTTAAAATAAGAATCAAGGGAAATGGGTTGCGCCATTGCGTTCATCTCGAAATTCTTCTTGGAAACGAGTCCGAGTTTTCGAGAAACGGAGTCCGTATGAGGGAGATATAGCCCTCCGAAGTTCCAGAGAATTTCAGAATTGAAAACAGCTCGAAATTCGAATTCAAACCCAGAAGCGGGCTGGGCGGGAAATTTCCCGCCCAGCACCCAGGTCGACTGGGTACTCGACCTCCCCAGGGCCAGGTCGACCATAGTGTCGACCTGGGGGGACCAGGTCGACCATAGTGTCGACCTGGGGGTCGACCTGCTCCCGAAACCCACTTTCTGAACCTGATGCATTTTGATGTTTTTGGACAATTTTCTGACCAGATTCATGACTCTAAACCTATATAAACAGCCCCCTAGCCTCATCCCCTCCACACCATTTCATTCTGTCTATATTCTGCCTCTGATCTAATTAAAAATAAAAATGGCGTCACTACACTACTGAAATCTGAACTGGAACTAGGACTAAAGCATCTTCTTCCAAACTGGTTGAAATTAAAAGAGAACAACTGCAACTCTTCTTCTTCTTTAATCCAATCAAGGCAAGTACAGTTATTTTCCGCTATAAACGTTAATTATGATTGTGACATGAATTGTAAATCTGAATGTGAGGTTATGACTGTTCTGTTCTATTTAGATCTATCTTATCCTGTATCTCTTTCTTTTTTTTCTCTATTATATAGTCAGGCTACTACGAGCCTGCACCGAATCTCATAATAGATTAACGCACGAACACTAAACTTTGGGACAAAGAATGAACGATGGCACAACTGGACATGACTAATCTGTGACTAAATGGACATAGGTTGTAGACTAGATTTAGATCTATGCATATTCTGTGAATTGAAAGAAGAGGAACCATTGTATGTTAACATGTGACTTGAGACATTGGACATAACGCATATTTTGAATTAAGATCAGTTATAATTCAAAGTTCTAGATTGTTGGGCATATTGTTTATATAACAATTCATGACTTGAGATAAAAAGAGAATATGACTTAGGTGTGAAGATCTATATTAAGATTTGATAACTATTAAATGTGAATAACACCTAAGTGGGAGATTTTTGAATATATGACATGCATTGAAATCGATGGTTATATTTGGTATAATTTATATGTGAATCTCTTGTACTAGGCAAGTTTAACTGAATTTGAGACATGTGTAATATGGTGAATTATGACCATAATCTGTGCCATGTAAATTCAATGCAAACGTGGGGTATATGATCACATTGTGAATCATGACAACTATTTAGGCATGCAAACTTAGGATAAATTTACAATTAGGCAAGATATGTTGATGAAAATTTAAGGAATAATTAGTTCTGTTATATTGCCTAATCTGCTAGTTCTGTTACATTGCCTAATCTGCTAGTTCTGTTATATTGCCTAGTTTGTTAGTTCTGCTACATTGCCTAATCTGCTAGAACTGTTCATCTGCTAAATCTGTCATCTGCTAAGTCTGCTGAAAATGCCTAATTTGTTATATACTAAATCTGATAAATTGTTTAATCTGCTAAATCCGTTAAGTCGCCTAATCTGCGAAATCTGTTATCTGCTATATCTGTTGAGTTGATATATTTAGTCTGTTATTGACATAATCTGAATTGGCTATAGTTATGAATAATTGACATGTATATCAGGCGTGGGCATAAATGGTAAATTATTAATTAATTGGCCGCAAAGATAAACATGGCTAACTCGAGGTTAGAATGAGTTTGCGGCGTAATTCTGCCCGGAATCGCCCGGCACATCCAGTGGCTGCAAACAATAGGTTCTAATGTGAGAAGTTAGTCATAACAAGCTTGAAATCCGAGGTTAGACTCAGTTTGTGGCAGAAACCTGCCCGGAACCAACCGGCCTAACCAGTAGCCGCAAACGGTCAGTCTAATGTGAGAGGTCTGGGTATTAATATTTAATTAATGAAAATCTGGATAAATATGATGTCTAAAACGTGTTGGGTGGATAGGGTTAAACCAACTAGAGTGATGAAGTTAATAAACCCATTTCATGAATTTGTAGGCCCAATACAAAGTTAGACAATCTGTAAGTCTGTTAATCTGTAACCGGTTAATCTGTAAGTCTGTTAAATCCGTATATCTGATCCGTAGGTCTAAAAACTTGTCTAATCTGTGAACTGGTTGATCTGAATTCTGTATGTCTGAACTTGTAAACAAGTTAATCTGAAATCTGTTAGTCTGGGGACACAAGGTTAGGAGGGAAATTACTTGTGTCATCTGTTGTTTGGGACCCATATTAGTCAGTAACCCTTTCTGGTATCAAAACTTTGACCCAACAGTAGGTAAGGTCCGGGCACGCTTACTGAACTAATTATAAGTGGTTCATTCTGATAATGGCGAGGGGTGTTGATGGTGCATCGCAACCGGGTCATGTGCGTGCATGGATCCCGGTCTGCCTCTGAGGATGTAAGACGCCGTGACATCTGTAAATAGGCCTGTGCCAATTGGTTGTCACTTTAGGGAGTGATACACCCTATTGTGGAGCCGACACAGGGTATTTATGTATTTGGGAGTCGGTCGCTTGGGGTAGGGTTTTAGGGTACACTTAGTTTCTGTTTGTTTCTGTTGGTACCGTCTGTTTCTGTTGGGTGGCAACACCTGTCTACGTGGTACCGTCTGTTCGGGTGGTAAAGGCACATTTACTAGTGTACACCTAATTCTACATTCTATTTCTGTAGGGATTAATCTGTTTCTGTTCGGGCGGTAAAGGCCCATTATTAACATTCTGTTTCTGTCTATTTCTGTTCGGGCGGTAAAGGCCCATTATTAACATTCTGTTTCTGTCTGTTTCTGTTCAAGTGGTAAAGGCCCATTATTAACATTCTGTTTCTGTCTGTTTCTGTTCGGGTGGTAAAGGCCCATTATCAGCATTCTGCCTCTGTCTTTTTCTGTTCGGGTGGTAAGGCCCATTATTAGCTTTCTGTTTCTATGGAAATTATTCTGTTCATGTTTCTACTTCAGTTTAGACATTAGGGTGACACCTAATCCTGTTATACTAGTATTAGTGCAGAGAAGTGAAAAGCAAAAGCTTACATCGTTATGTTCTTTTTCTGTTTAACCTAAGTATATCTGCTACTCCTGTTACCGTTATCTTGCATCCAGTTTTATTTTCATGTCATTATTATTATTACTATATGTTCATATGCTGAAAGTCACTGGACTTGCCAGACTTTATGTATGACCTTGCTTGTTTTCGCCCCTTTTTCTTCCGTTCCCCCCTCCAGGTTTTCCAAGGAAGGAATACTTTAGCTTGATCCAGATTTCTTCTGCTTGAAGTACTTAGAGTGCTTAAAGTATGGCTTTGCTCCTTATGGCAGCTTCTGTGGGGATTATGATTTTAAAGTTTTGTACTCTGATGATTTTCTGAACAAGGCTGATATTTATGTACTTGAGTTTTTGGGAAAGATGTAACCAAACTGATTTCTGTTTTCCGCCATAATAAAGTTATAATTTCTCAAGTATTGTTTATCTGTCTTGTAAATTTCTGTTTTGTCTACTAAAATGCTCCACCAAAGTTAAGGCATTCCCTTTGTGAGTGTCCTTAACGGAGGTGGGGTGTTACATTTTTGCTCCAAACTCTCAATACGAGAGTCTACAAAAAATCCCTTGTTTCTAGGCCAAAGAGATATCTCACAAGGCCAGGGACTGCTTTAGATCTTCTTTATGCATTCAGGTGCTAAAATTTTCTTTTCCTTATTAGATTCATGAATGAGGTCATCTTTATTAGGTAGTTTTCTCTAGCAAGTTGGTCTTGTCAGCCTGCATAATATTTTACAGTCCAGTCTTTCTTGTTGCTCCAAGCGTCCCCGTTCATCTTTAGATCCCCTAACTCAACATGCTCTCGAGGCACCGTTGGCAAGTTTGTGGAAGAAGAAGAAGCATGATCATTCTCAAGTATCTGAAATAGAAGTTACGAATGATCAAGACGCTGAGGGGGAACAAAGCAATGATAAACAAGATGAGGACGAGCCCGGTGGGTTTCCTGAATTGGCCGAACTCTTAGGTTCCAGTTCTATGGATCCCTCAGAACCATTGCTTACACCTTCCAAGCCTATTGTATCCGCTTCCTTCTAGATTCAGATGATTCTCGACAGGCCTCCTTATGAAATTGCCCATGGTAATCTAAAACTAAAGGATAGCTTGGAGGTTGGGAATTAAGGGGAATGGATTTCGACTTAGATCTGTTTCCATATGATGACCAGAGTACCATTGGGGTGCTGAGCGCCATAAAAAATTATATGACCACCCAAATCGCCAGTGTTAAGGATTAGCTTGAAGTTCAGCTAGACGAGGCCAGGGATACCACCAGAGGTCGATTTGAGTCGTAGAATAAATTCTGCTTCGAATTCCAGAGACTGAATACTCAACATCTTGAGCACATTGAGCTTCTTGGGAATGACAAGGCTAAATTGATCCGTGTAATTAAAAGTCAAGCGACCGAAATTGCATCCTTTAAGGATGGTAACAGTAGGATAAGCAGCTTAGAGACTGATAATGAGAAACTTCAGGAGGAGATTGAAGCTATCAAAAAACAAATTCATGAAGCCCAAATCAACCGTGAATCTGCCGAATCCTGATTGATTTCCGCATAGCAGGCTATGATTTCTTGTCAGCGGGAGAATGCGGCTCTTGAACAAAGACTTATTTCCCAAAGTGCATCCCACAAAACCTTAGAAGGAAATAAGGTGATGTTAACCAATTATCTTGAGCAAGCCAAAATTAAAACTGATGGGACTCTGTTTCGATTTTACGTCCTTAGTGTCATAAACTGTGGGAGTCTGAGTTATCTGAACGCGGATTTCCCTCGCTCATTGTCTCTCATCTGGGAGCAAGTGCTCAAGTATTCCAGGGGTTATGGAGACAGTGCTCTCCAAGAAGCCCTCCTAAAGGCAAAGATCGTGGTGCTTTAGATAAAGGTAGGAGAATAAAAATAGATGAACGACCTCAACCCCCTGAGAAAGAGGCTCAAAACGTGGTTCCTACTGATGATCATGCTGTTTTCGAAGACATCGTGGAATGATGTGCTGGGAATGGTGAAGGAAAATGATGATTCTCAGACTGGTTGTATATGCGAGTGTCAGTCCTCACTCACTATCTTACGTTTATGGTGACAACTTTATAGCCTTTTATCTTTGTGATGAATTTGTGTTTTGGTTTGTTACCTTTTTCACTGGTGTAGGTATGTTGTACTTCTGTCACAGTTTTTATTTGCATCGTGTTACGCTTTATTAGTTGTGTGATGCTATGTTTTTACGATATGCAACATCAGTATCACTGGTTTGTTTTGATTTTAGAATAAAATTTTCCCTTTTTTTGCCCCCTTTTTGAGGAGCCTTGTTCTTGTTACGTGTTTGTTCATATTCTGCCATGGTTTGGTAGTTCAAACCTCTAGAAGCTTATCGAATGTACATTCTCTGAAACGTGCAGGTGTCTTATTGTACATTTAATCGTGTTCCTCATTGACTTGGCGTCCCAAGTCCTTCGGAGACTTGATTAAATGCATCTTTGCCTATATACATTGTTTTTTTGTGTAATCAACCCCATGTCTCACTTACTCGGTGACCCAAGCCCTTCGAAGATTGGTTTTGAGTACGCGCCCCCATGGGAGGACTTGGGTTATAAGTTTTCGACCCAATCTTGATCTTGTTTGATCTGATTTATTACAATCAAATAGAGACCCAAATTGGATACCCCTTCTGGTTAGGATTTCTATCACCCCCTTTCGGCTAGGATTTCTGTTACCCCCTTTCGACTAGGATTTCTGTTACCCTTTTTCAGCTAGGATTTCTGAATTGGACGTTTTTTTTTTGGTGTAACAGAGAGTGCAGCCTCTTGATTTTGGTGAGCTCTCCATGACTTAATTTGGAATGATTCTTTCCTTTTGAGTTCTGCGAGATGATGGGTTTGATTAATCCTGCCTGGTTTGACTAATGCTTTTAGCGCTCGATACTTGAATTGTCCTGGCCCAGATGTTTTTGGGAAACTTCCGGTTATGGACGGGCTGTGTCTGAGCGGTCGCTCACCATTTATCCATATATTTAAGAGACTAATTTTTAGTATTAGCTTGAAAATAATTTTTGTCCTACATGAGGTTATGATCTGTGAGCAAATATCTTTTAGCTTGTAGAGTTTTTGCTTAACACGGCACAGGTGAATCACAGATCGTTTCATGGAAACACAGCTAGGGGTAAAACAGAGTACTAAAATAGCAAAATAAAGACAGTAGGGGTCCCGCATCTCTAGTTTTGGATGTTGAATCACAACTGGTGGTTGTCAGTCGATGATTGGCCATAGGTCTTCGGGTGCTTAGGCTATCTCTGTTGGATCTAGATTAACCCTAGAGGGGGTGAATAGGGTTTATCACAATTTTTCACTGAATTAAAAAAAACTGACAGGATATTACAATAATAAACAAATCACAAAATGCAGCAAAAACAAAAGTGAAGAAAATAAATCATACACAAATATACCCAGCTTCGGCAGAACCATGCCTACTGCTGCATTCCTAAGGTTTCTACTAGGTAAAAGAACAGATCCTGCATACAAGACCATGTACACTTGCGAACCCCTCGTTCCTATGCTAATCCTACGCTCAAAACCCTAGACTGGTCTATATCCACTAGACCAGATTTTCCCCTAATTTTATAGACACTAGTAAACTGTTAGTTAACCCCTAACGGAATCTCCTAGAATTTTACAGAATCTAGAAAACTATTTTGACAGTTTACAGAACAAATTGAAACAACACAAAAAATAAAAAAACAATTAAAACCCTAGGAGTTAAAAAGAAGGGTTATTCCCTTTGAAACTTGGCCGGCCCTTTGTAAAATTAGTGCACCCCTATTTCATTTTATTTGCCCGATTGCTTTTGTCTCTGAGAAAGAAAAATGGCGGCTGGAAAATTTGCTAGGGTTTCCCTTGCTTCGTCCAAATCGATCGTTGTTGATGTTATTCTGGAAATTGATCTTCGAAGCATGGAGACATTGATGATGCTCTCGATCGAATGACTATCTTGAGTTGCGTTCGAAAATCTTTTGTAAGTTCTCTGAATTTGATTCAATTTTTGCTCTGAATTGTTGGGTTGATTTTCGATAAGCATGCCAGTGATGTATGTGGTGTATTATAGGGTTATAGACAAACCCTAATTGCTCTGATTTCTTGTAATTGACGACTTTGCTGATTTTGTGTGTGATTTGTGTTGCCCCAATTTCCTCTTTTTGCTCGCTTGAAACATCTTGAATGATGAACCTGAAATATTGCTAGTCATGTGTGATTCTGGTCTTTGACATTTTCATTTCTGGAAACAATTCTCAAAATTGATTTTGATTAAAATTTGGAAAGATTTAAAAAAGTTTTCTTGCCCAGAATACACAGTGATTTATGAATAACACATTGTCATATTTATGTGAAACTTTGCTTGCACATCTCTTGGCCATTTTTGGAATTCTTGAATTTAAACTTTTGCCATAAAGATGTCACCATCACTGATTTCATGCTTGCCAAATTTCCATTTTAAATTTCTGAATTGACTGTTAGCATATGAATTGAACTAGTGATTTCTTTCCAAACTTTGCTCCTCTGAATTTCCTGGAATAAATGAATGTATATTGATTTGTGGAAAACAAAAAAAAAATCAATTCAACATTGCCAAATCTGGATACTACCTTCCTAAACCATGACTTTATGCTGTATGAAATGTATATGTTGCTCCATATATTATGAAACATGTTTCATACTTTATTTCACATGAATTTGATCATATTGATTGCTGGTTAAAATGAAACATGCTTGGATTTTTTAAACTCATGTTGGCATTGATACTTGCAATTGCTGTTATATAAAAACTTGCTTGGCTGACCAATTTTGGCATGTCCACTTCCATGTTTGTGCTTGAACCATGCAGTATCCATAGTAACATGATTCACCATGTACACAAATGCTTCATACTTGTGCATGTTTCTTCATTCTGCTATGATGAATTCACACACTTTATATATTGCTGCTTGAAAATGCCATCTTGACCAATGTGTTGATCACTGGCCTACCTTGTGGCCTATTTGGGCTGATAGTTTTGTTTTGATTCACAATTGAAAACTGTACATTTGGTCCATGTAGTATACACTTGCTGCTTTGTACATGGATATATATATATATATATATATATATATATATCCATTTTCTCTGCCATGTAATTTTGCACCACTCTTTGATATTGGTGTGTACTATACTCATGTTTGCTACACTGTCTTGTCATGTCCTTATTTATATTGCATGTTGCATTGTTGTGTAGATCTGAGCCATGTGCACGCTACCAGTTGTTGTTGCTCCACCATGAACATATTTGTTGTCTTGGGCATGCTGTGATCATTTGAGATGAAAAATGTTGCACCAAACATTGTGCAATTTTGAGATGAACTTTGTTTTGGCCATTATTGATCTTTCTTGTTTTGCTGCTTAACTTGTTAAGATTGTCTTACCATATATTTTGGTTGCCTCGACCAACTTTGTTATTTCACTCATATATTCTTTGTGTATGTATACTATATATTTGAGCTTGCAAGTAGACTTGCCTTGTACGCTACTCATACTACTCCACTTTGCCAATGTACACTGAACATATACCATGCAAGCTTCTTATACTTGTTGTGCTTCACCACCACGCTATACACAAGCACTTCTCCTAAGTTTCATCATGTGTTGATTTTGTTGTTTGGTTTGTGCTTGACACTATGTACTTGCTATTGTCTTTTCATTGAGTTGTTTTCACGTGTGCACTGAGTCGAGACGGTCCACATGGCTACTCCTCAGTTGCACGCTGATTGGCGAGGCAGTGCACATGTATATATCTATACACGTCTGTATATGCAACCATTAGACAAGATTTCCTATTCCTGTGCTATACATATACAAACTGACTAGACACAGATGAATCGGATCAAGTCATGGAAAATGATGAGAAACATACCAGAAATCTAAGGCAAATAAAATTTTAAAAATAAAAATTATATTCACATGTATTTTGAAAATTATTTATGTTCCATATACTGTGTGTGTTTCTGTATATGACAGGTATGAAGATGATGACTGGACTGACAGTGACTGGAGTCAATGTGAAGTGTGAAGACAGAAAATAGAAGACAGAATATTATTAATGTTTTAGTGTCATTGAATATTAGAGAAACTGTATGAATGTGTCTTTGAATGTAAAAAGATTGTTTGAGTGTTTTTGTAGTGATGAGAAGATATGTAAATGAAATTGATGTGAAATGTATATCAGTGATGTATATACAAATAGTGGAGTTGTAAATCTGTGCTGTTTAAATATCGAAATAAAATATTCTATTTAAATAAAACACGATGAATATTCAAATTTCTGTACAGTTGTATTTTATTTAAATAGAAATATTATATTCCTGTATGTTGAGTAGTATACTAGTACAGTTACAAACACGTTTAATAATAAAATATATTTGTTTGTTATCATCAAACAAAAATCATATAATTGTGTATACAACAACGTTATATACAACAATCTCCCCCTTTTGATGATGACAAACAAATATTAAGATTTTGATACCAATAAATGTGTTTGACAGTGAAGAATTGAACTCCCCCTATTTGAATGCTCCGCCTACAACAGAAACTCCCACCATAACTGTGCAAGAGTGAAAAGAATGTGAAAATGAATGAATTTTCAAAATTAAAATATTTATAAAATATTCAGTCATAAATCAAAATATCAATCCATTCTTCCACTTTTGTTATCATCAAAAGGATTTAAAATTTAAAATATAGATGAAAAATGACTTATAACATCAGCATAAGAGGAAGAACGATCATCATAAATCTCAACCAGTCAAACAAAAATTATAATAAACTGAGAACATGTGGCATATTCCACATTGTAGAGAATGATGGATTTACGATGAATTTTATTAAAAATGGAGAGAGTTAAAAAATTGAGTTCCAATTATTTTCCAAAAAAAGATTTATAAAAATGAGGCACAAAAACAGTGATGGATTTGGACTATAATTAATAATTCAATTTAAGCGAAAAAATCGTATAATCTCAAATCCCAATAGCTATCAATCAACAAATCATAATACGTCATAAAATATTAACACATTTCACAGATTAGAAGATGGATTGATAGACTGCTTTTTAAACACCAAGGAGAATTTCAGATTTATTTCAATTTACAACACATTATTATTATTTTATTTAAAAACACACTGACCACGCATAACTACAGCTTGGATTTTTGGATTTTTAAATGAGGTCAGTCACAGCTTAAATTATAAGTTGTCTCAAAACCATGCATAACCAGAGCTAGGATATTTAAATGAGGTTAGAGACACACTTATGTATTTTTTTTTTTGAAAAACAAAATAATGTGTGATCCTCCAATAGGAAGAGAGCACATATATATATATATATAGAGAGAAAAGTGAACAAGATACAATGTCCAAATACAGACCTAAACAAGATTGCCAAGAGAAAGAGGAGGATAATAGATAAATGAGTTCCGGCAAGGCCACCACCCATCATACTACAATATCGAGTTCCGGCAAAGCCACCCCCCAATATTGAGTATATCTATTTCCTTACAATATGGCAAACTAAATAATAGACAATGAGGCTAATCATACCCTTAAAACCACTACACTCCAACAAAAAATGCGTATAAAACTAAACAAGTAATAAATCCCATTCCAGACAGTAGCCCCATAAGCTCCTCAGCTAAGTCCATGACCTGTAACCTGAAATACTAAGGAAAATTATCAGTAACAGACATGTATATATGAGTATATGCCATACCTATATATTTATGTGTATATATACATATATGTATAAATAATTATACTTATATGTATATCAACATATATATATATATATATATATATATATATATATATGTATAAGTATATAATCATATATACTAAAAAAGAATAAGCAAACAGAAAAACATGTTGGGGAAGTACTAATCAAATGAAAAGTGTCAACAGAGACGAAATCTATTAAAACTGAAATAACTATTGAATCTAATAAACAAGCCCAGATTTGATCTAACCTTAAGCAGAAAACAGCCAAATCGTAAATTACCAAATAACTTATAATGTGAATTTGACATCCAATCCAGACTAAATTTTACAATACTAATGATTAAATTTTCCACAGAGTCATACTTAGTGTGAAATAATCTCTGTTTCCACAGAGACACGCTTATGTATTAATATACATTTTATCATTTTCAGCTTTAAATAGAAAAACTCCTCGGTATATAAAACCAATATGAATGATAGAAATGTGGTAGGTACAGAAATGGACTGTGAAATAAATTTCTAAATTATTTATATTATGAAATATGCTCAACTGTACTGGGATCACAGAAAATTTTCAATTATCACTAATTCTGAAAAATAACATAGTCCCATTTCTATCACAAATATTTCCACTGTTTATTCAAAAAGATTTTAAAACACATTAACTCTCCACATTAATATAAAAATATCGTGGATGGTAGAATGATGATAGATAAAGGAGATGGTCGTGAAATAATTGCTAATTCAAAGATATTATAATAAATGTTCAACCATCATGAAAATCTACATAAAATCTCCTCTTGTTGTGAAATATACTGTAGTCATAATTCATCACAATTTCAAAATCTGATAATGATTTTGATGAATTTAAATACAGTCCAATTTGGATACTGATTTCAATTTCTAAATGAATATTCAATAATAAGTTTAAAAATGAAAATCAATTACAAGAGAGAAAAATGAAAAGATCTATACAATGCAAGAGGGAATAAAAATGTATACAAAAATTCAGCACTTCTGATACCAATTGGTGTCCCTATTAATGGAGACAAACAAGAATATTATAGACAGTAGAATTTTAACCACAAAGACCAAACAGACAAGACAATCAAATTAGGCACATTTACCGAAGCAACAGACAGAAAAAAATAGTTATCTTAATCACTTTTCAAAAGAGATTCATTTTATCAGAGCAGCAGACAAAGAATAATCAAAGCAAGAACTTATCAGACAAATTTGAAAAAAGCAATATCAGAGCAGCACCAGAAAACAGTTATGAATCAGACTTGTAAGAAAATGTTTCACAAAAGTTTCAGATGGTCACAAAAAGGTGAATCATGATCCAAGATTAAAAATTATCGTTTATTTTAAATCATTTGATTGAATATGAAAATATTAGGATTGAATGAATCAATCACACCAAATTATAAATTTCAGATTCAAGATATGTGTGTGATTTAATAAATCGATAATTTCAAATGATTTTAAACGAACAGATATTCAAATCAAATAGTCATGTACTAACAGTGAATTTTAAGACCATATTTTCAGAGAAATTTTCACAAGTAATCCTGACAAGTACAGAAGTAATGTTAGATCATTTACATCAATATTGAGAGATATTCATGATCTATAAAATCTAAAAATAATTTATTTGAAATCACTTTAATCAATGTCAAGTTTTGAGATATAATGAATCAGTCACATAAGGTTGATAATTTTAAATTTAAGAGGTGTGTGAGATTCAAAATATCAAGAATTTCAGATTATTTCAAACAAACAAATTTCAAAATAATGATCATGAGTAAAGATGAATTTCAAGATGTATCACTGATTCAAGATAATTCAAAATATTCAAGCCACTCCGATTTTTTTTTGAAATTATCACAACTAATAAATAACAAAGTATTGTAATGAGTATAAATTTTCAAGGCTTTCCAAAATGAATTAGAAGAGACGCAAAACAGCAAAGGTGTGTGAAATTCCACAAAACTTTCAGAACTTCAAAAATTTAGAATTTGAATCAACAGTGTTCAAGATATGACACAAATACATCAACACTGTTATGAATTCAGAAATCAAAAAATAAACTTCAAAACAATTGCAGATATTTACAAATTTAAATTCAAGATCTGGAAAAAGATTAGAGTTCTATTCAAATAAAGCGAATTTCTAGAAGATCATGAATACTGCAATTGGAAGTTGATGAAGCCCAAAAGTAGATACAATGATATGACAGTGACAGATCAAATCAGAAAAATAAAAAGAAGGGGAAAAACAGGAAAAAAACAGAGAATATACAAAAGAAATTGTGAGGTTAGAGAGCATACCCGAAAATGATATAAGCAAAAGAATCTCTAACTCAGCAGTCTTGGCTAAGAAACTATGAATAACATAGTTTGAATTCAGTTTCTCTTTAGCAAAGTAGTTCCTCAGCCTCCTTTGGTACCTAACGATTTATAGAATCTAGTGGTCTAACAAAATTTGCAAAAACACTCACAGTTGTATTCATATGTTTTGGTACCCAGACTTGTTTATATAACAAATGATTAGAATTAACTTTTATACCCTTAGGAACCCAAATCTGTTTGACCTTAACGAAGCGCGTTTTATTTCCTCTTGGGATCCAAGAATGTTTAAATGGTTTACTATAAAATAAATTCTCATCTCCGTAATGATTTGAAAAACCTTTGAAATTATTTGAGTTCAAATTATCAAGACAATTCTTTTCAAAGAAGTTTGAAGGAATTTTAAAATCATTTGAATTTCATTTTTCAAAAATATTATTTTTCCCGAAGCCAAGACCACATTTATTTCCAACAGAAACTTGGTTTTGTAATAGCATATTCAACGATTTTTCCCAGTGGAAAATTTATCCAAAGTTGATTCTAATCGTTGAATTTTGGATTTTAGATTACTATTTTCTTTTATTAAATTTGAGCAATTATTTATAGCGATCTTCTGTTCAGCATTGGACTGTTTCAAAACCGAATTCTCACTTTCAAGTAATTTAATTTTGGCTTGGGATTTGGAAATTTCAAGTTCAAAATGATTTTGCTTTTCAAATTCAAGTTTTTCAAAGGTTTTGAATTTTTCAATCTCAATTTCAAGCTCTTTCAAAATCAAATCCGTTTTCAACAAATTTTGTTTTTCAGCAAATTCATATTCAAAATTTTTTGTGGTCTTGAAATTTTCAAATTCCTTTTGTATAAAATTGTTTGCATCTTTCACCTTAATCTTGTTATCTTTCAAAATCAGATTTTCTTCTTTAAGCCTTTGAATATTATTATTGAGATGAACGAAATCAGTTTTTAATTTCAAACAATTTTCACAATCAGAATTTTCAAATTTTATGACATTTGACAGTTTTAATTTCAAACGGTTAATTTTGCTGGTCAACTCATGATTCATATATTTCAAAGATTTATTTTTCAGTTGGAGTTTATCAACAGATTTGGTTAAATCAACACAAAAATAAACCGGGTCTTTATATGAAAATTTTCTCATTTCATCGTTCATTGAATCTCCATCAACTGATCCATATGAATTTTCATCTATAAGGCCAGTTAAGCATAGATGTGAATCTAAGTTGACATTTCGGGGTTTTGAGCTGCTATTGTCAATTTGTCCATACTTCGTATTGAGAGTATTCTAGATTTCCTGTGCAGTCAAACATTGAGAGATAAGATCAAGCTGATTATTATTTAGATAAGAATAGAGAATATGCATAACATGAGCATTGACAACTTTATTTTTCTTATCTAACATATCTCCCATGTTTTCAATAATACTCCAATATTCAAAATTAGATTTTAAATATAATTCGAATTTTGATTTCCAAATTGAAAAATCTGTTCCATCGAAGATAATTGGAATATCACTGGACTGACTCTCAGAAGATTGACAACTAGGGATCACCATTTACTCTAGAGTTAACAGAATAACTGCTCTGATACCACTTGTTGGATCTAGATTAACCCTAGAGGGGGCTGAATAGGGTTTATCATAGTTTTTCACTGAATTAAAAAAACTAACAGGATATTACAACAATAAACAGATCACAGAATGCAGCAAAAATAAAAGTGCAGAAAATAAATCACACACAAATATACCCAGCTTCGGCAGAACCCTGCCTACTGCTGCATTCCTAAGGTTTCTTCTAAGTAAAAGAACAGATCCCGCACACAAGACCATCTACACTTGTGAACCCCTCGCTCCTATTCTAATCCTACGCTCAAAATCCTAGACTAGTCTATATCCACTAGACCAGCTTTCCCCCTAGTTTTACAGACAGTAGTAAATTGTCAGTTAACCCCTAACTGAATCCCCTAGAATTTTACAGACTCTAGAAAATTGTTTTGATAGAACAAATTGAAACAACACAAAAAAAACAATTAAAATCCTAGGAGTTAAAAAGAAGGGTTATTCCCTTTGAAACTTGGCCGGCCCTTTGCAAAATCGGTGCATGTAACACCCCGTAATTCTGTAACACTAAGATTCACAAATCAAGGAAGAATTAGAATTTCAAATCAATATCAAGGGAAACGGGCTGCGCCATTGCGTTCGTCTCGGAATTCTGCATGAAAACGAGTCCGAGTTTGCGTAAATCGGAGTCCATATGAGGATGATATGGCCTCCGGAAGATTCAGCGAAGTTCAAATTTCAAAACAGTCCAGAAAAGCGAATTCAAATTCAAAATCGGACCCAGATTGGGCTGGGCGGGAATTTTCCCGCCCAAGGCACCCAGGTCGACTGGGTAGTCGACCTGGGGGTCGACCCCCCTGACCAGGTCGACTGGGTAGTCGACCTGGGTCCCAAAATCCAGTTTTCTGCACCTAGTTCGTTTTTCTGTATCCGGACACCACTCTGACCAGATTCGTCCGCCTAACACTATATAAACAGCCCTAGTCTCCTTCTCTATTCACAATTCTTCTCTACCCTTATGCTGCAAAGATTCTTGTTAGACATGGCTTCTTCTCCTCCACTAAATTAAATAAAATAATATATAAAATAAATCAAGACGAGGAAATGCTGCTCAAGACTTTCAAGAGGAGATTCAAATCAAGCTAGAATTCAAGTGAAGATTCAAACGACTTCAACGACTATTTTTCTACGAATCGTAGCAACGCCATCTTTCTATTCTAATATAATTTCTGTAAGTCAGTTACTTTTTAGATTTGAACGGTTCTCTCTGTTCGTGACATGAATTAAAGGAATAAAAGAATATGCCAAATCTTTCTATTTGAATCTGTGCCTACATCTTTGGACCTAATTAAGAACCGTAATGATTCGATGACCAATTAGGCCTTGCCTATGACTATGAACATTGCCTATGACTATGAACATTTCCTATGACTATGAGCATTTCCTATGACTGTGATTATGACTATAAGAATTATTCCCTTGACTATGAACACAAGCCTATGCCTTTGATTAGGAAACATAAACTATTGCCTATGACATAACAAGGACAACTGTGACTAAACACCTTTGATTCATGACTAGGAAAGTGTTGCTTATGTTTTGTGACTATGAAATTGGGTCTAAACCCGATTATCTATTATGTCTGTTCTTGGTTTTCTTTGGTTTTAGACCTTGGGAATTTACCTATTAAGTTAGGTCTACCCATGTTCTTGAACCTACTCTGTCTATTCTTGGTTTTAGACCTTGGGAATTTACCTATTAAATTAGGTCTACCCATGTTCTTGAACCTACTCTGTCTATTCTTGGTTTTAGACCTTGGGAATTTACCTATTAAGTTAGGTCTACCCATGTTCTTGAACCTACGTCGTTATTCAAACCTTTTTATGCCAGTTATCATGTCCATCCTTTTCATAGCATCTTTGGATCATTCCCTATTTTCTACGAATCTAGATTTATCTATAATCTAGATTGAATCACGATTATACGAGCGGTGGGAATACGATTTGGGCAAAATATGAAATTTACTAAAAATGTAGTTATAAACTTGGAGATTGGCATAAATTGGGAACATGTATTATGGCATGTTCATAGAAGTGCAAATTGGATAAATTTGACATGAATTATAGGATGTGTAATTTGAATCTAGTATTGACATGTAAATCTAGCATTTACATGAATTGTGAACTAGAATAATAAGTCTAGTTGGACATGAACTGTAATTAGAATGTTAAATCAGAATTGGACTAGCTAATTTGGCATAAGAAGTATATTGGCATAAATTTGAAATTGGCCATAATTGGGAGTAATTGTCAGGTTTAGCAAAATCATGGTTAGTGACACTTAGTTTGGTATAGTTTACATACCAAAAAGCATAAATATGATATAGAGGGGAAAATGGGCCATAAGAATGAATGTTGACAATTTGCATTAAAAGAGAAATTAGGAAATAAGTAAATTAGGAATAATTTACTTATAGAATTTGTCCTAAATGAGAAAATGTAAATTTAGACAAATTAAAGGTTTCTTAACGACATCTCTTTTAATAATACACCAGAAAGTTCTAGGGTGACAGAGAGGATAGTGTCTAGGCTTGGGTTTGGAAAATACAAGTTTCCTGCTCTCCCTGGCTATCCCTAACTGATCCGATGGACGGGATGGTTACTTTCAAAACCGGATTTGAAAATTAGTCAAAACCCTTTGAACTAGAAAACACGAATAGGCCTAACCCGAGGTTAGACTGAGTTGCGATGTAAATCTGCCCGGAACCAACCGGCACATCCAGTAATCGCAACAATATATGTCTAATGTGAGTGGTCGTGGCTTTAATCTATTTAATTAAAGATAGAACAAGAATGGTAGGGTTAAGTTCACTAAGACACTTAACCAATTCAACAGGATAACCAGACTGGTGGGTGGGGTTAGGGCCATACAGTTAAGCTAGAATGGGAAGGTTAAGTTAAAAAGGAACACTTAACCAACATAACACAGTTAAGCTAGAATGGGAGGGATAAGTCCATAGGGACACTTAACCAACTTAACATGGTAACAAGACAAGATTTGTAGGGGTTAAGTAACTAAGGAAGCACTTAGCCAAATTAACATGTTAACTAGACTAGAAGGTGGGGTTAAGTAAAGTTAATACACTTAGCCAAATTAACATGTTAACCAGACTAGAGGTTGGGGTTAAGTAAAATCTAATATACTTAGCCAATTTGATATGTTAGCTGGGCTAGACCGTAGGGTTAAGTAAACTTGAACACTTAACCATCAGATTGTGATAAAGGAATAGGGTTAAGTCTAAAACATGAAGTGATAATACTTAACCATTAATAACATGTTAGTTAAAACAGACGGGCAAGGTTAAGTTAAAAAGGAACACTTAACCAATACAGGGTGAATAGGTAGGGTTAAGTAATAAGAAATACTTAACCAATATAACTTGGTTTGTGATGGGGTTAAGTCAACATGAATTACTGATAACACTTAACCAGTTTAACATGATAAATGAAGGGGGTTAAGTTAGCTTGAATTGACTAATGACACTTAACCAATCCAAATTGACGGGAAAGAGAACTAAGTGGTAAACCTTAGTAGAACTAAGTAGTAACTCTTAGCATAACACGAGAAGGAGCGAATGTCCGTCTGGGTAAAAAGAAGGCTCCAACGAATTGGGTTACGAAGCCCGAGGCTTCGAGGGGATGTGAGGGTACTCTTGGTATCCCTCTGTGAGGCCGCAGATGATCCTCCTGGGCTCACAGAGGTTAAGGTCTGCGGTAGAAGAACCAAGGGTATGCCTTGGTTGCAAAATATGGCAACCTAAAGACTAGGATGGACCAGCTTGATTCGGCGAGAAAACGGTAGCCCTGTGATAGCAACTCGTCGTCTACCATCCATCTTCAGTCAATCGAGATATGTGAAGCGGAAAGGCGGAGAACTCCAAAAGACCATATACTTGCTATCTAGTTATGGGTGAGGATGGCCATAGGATAGTGGGGCACCGGGGGCCGGCGTATAGTTCTCATTTTTCAAGGTGTGCCTTTCATTAGTTGAGGGAGGGGTCAAGTGGGACAATAGCCACTGGAACAAAAACAGACCTTAGCATCTGCACCGGCAGATATCTGAAAGCTCCCAACCGAGTTCTGTGTTTCTTGATTTGCCCTGTAACAGGACTCGGGCCGCACATTACAGGACACGTGCATCTAGACAAGCGATAACGATTCGCGATACATGCGTGGGGAAGTATATGAACATATACCACTCTAGGTAGTGTGTCCTAGACTTGGGGGCATCGTTCGTCAGGTACCATAATCCCTAGTTGGACTAGGTGGCATAAATCCTGAATCCGAGAAGCGTTCAACAGATATTGTAGACTCTAGTTGAATCTAGAAGGCACTTGGTAGAAAACCCTAGATTTGATCTAGGTAATAAATAATAAATGTATGCCTGAAGGCGATGAAAACTACAGGGATTGGGATTACGTTATCGTTACTAGTTGGGACACTAGTTAGGTGGTGCAGAGATATAGAAATCAGTATAACAAGGAAATAGCGAAGCGGCGAAGTATTAGAGCGAAGCGGCGAAAGTATTAGAGTATATCCAGTTTATCTTATCTTAGCATATCTCGTTATTATCTTGTCTAATCTTGCCAACCCTATCATCATGGTGTTATCTTGTATTCAGTTAATTCATGTCGGTTTGTTTTTCCATGTTCATATGCTAGAAGTTACTGAACTTACTCAGGCTTTATGTCTGACTCTGTTTTTCTTTCATCTTCTTTCCTTCCGTTCCCCCCCCCCCAGGTAGTAAAGGAGGGAATAGTATAGCTTAGGTTAAGTTGGACTGTCACTCTTTCCCCATCTTGAAGATTTGCCGAAGTTTTTCTTCGATTCTCTTTTCAGATGTTGTGGCTGGCTTTTGCTAAAATTGGGGAATATAATGTTGTTTTATGCTTCTTTATTTTGTAAGACAGATGATACTCTGATATTGTAAAGAAATCATTGTACAAACTATTTTATCAATAAAGGAAAGTTTTATTTTCCGCTGTTTAATTTCTGTCTGTCTTGTAATTTATCTGCATCTTTTACCCAAATTGCTCCATAGAACTTAGTGCTTTCCCTTTGTGAGTGACACTAACGGATGTGGGGTGTTACAGTGCACCCCTATTTCATTTTATTTGCCCGATCACTTTTGTCTCTGAGAAAGAAAAATTGCAGCTGGAAAATTTGCTAGGGTTTCTCTTGCTTCGTCCAAATCGGTTAATTGTTGATGTTATTCTGGAAATTGATCTCCGAAGCTTGAAGACATTGATGGTGCTCTCGATCGAATGACTATCTTGAGTTGCGATCGAAAATCTTTTGTAAGTTCTTTGAATTTGATTCGATTTTTTCTCTGAATTGTTGGGTTGATTTTCGATAAGCATGCCAGTGATGTATGTGGTGTATTATAGGGTTATAGAAAAACCCTAATTGCTCTAATTTCTTGTAATTGACGACTTGGCTGATTTTGTGCGTGATTTGCATTGCCCCGATTTCCTCTTTTAGCTCGCATGAAACGTCTTGAATTATGAACCTGAAATATTGCTAGTCATGTGTGATTCTGGTCTTTGACATTTTCATTTCTGGAAAAAAAAATTCAAAATTGATTTTGATGAAAATTTGAAAAGATTTAAAAAAAAATCATGCCGAGAATACAGTGATTTATGAATAACACATTGCCATATTTAGGTGAAACTTTACTTGCACATCTCTCGACCATTTCTGGAATTCTTGAATTCAAATTTTTGCCATAAAGATGTCACCATCACTGATTTCATGCTTGCCAAATTTCCACTTTGAAATTCTGAATTGATCGTTCGCATATGAATTGAACTAGTGATTTCTTTCCAAACTTTGCTCCTTTGAATTTCCTAGAATAGATAAATGCATATTGATTTGTGGAAAAAAAATCAATTCGACATTGCCAAATCTGGAAACTATTTTCCTAAACCATGACTTTATGTTGTATGAAATGTATATGTTGCTCAATATATTATTAAACCTGTTTCATATTTTATTTCTCATAAATTTGATCGTACTGATTGCAGGTTAAAATGAAACATGCTTGGATTGTTTAAATTCATATTGGCATTGATACTTGCAATTGTTGTTATATAAAAACTTGCTTGGCTGACCAGTTTTGGCATGTCCACTTCCCTGTTTGTGCTTGAACCATGTTGTATCCATAGTAACATGATTCACCATGTACACAAATGCCACATACTTGTGCATGTTTCTTCATTCTGCTATGATAAATTCACACACTTTATATATTGCTGCTTGAAAATGTCATCTTGGCTAATGTGTTGATCACTGACCTACCTTGTGGCCTATTTGGGTTGACTGTTTTGTTTTGATTCACACTTGAAAACTGTACATTTGGTCCATGTAGTATACACTTGCTGCTTTGTACATGGATATATATATATATATATTTCCATTTTCTCTGCCATGTAATTTTTCACCATTCTTTGATATTGCTATGTACTATACTCATGTTAACTACACTGTCTTGTCATGTCCTTGTTTATACTGCATGTTGCATTGTTGTGTATAATTGATCCGAGCCATGTGCATTTTACCAATTGTTGTTGCTCCACCATGAACATATTTGTTGTCTTGAGCGTGCTGTGATCACTTGAGATGAAAAATGTTGCACCAAACATTGTGCAGTTTTGAGTTGAACAATGTTTTGGCCATTATTGATCTTTCTTGTTTTGCTGCTTAACTTGTTGAGACTGTCTTACCATATATTTGGGTTACCTTGACCAACTTTGATGTTTCCACTACAAGAAAAAGCTGATTCTGCAGTGGTGTAATCCGTTGATAATCCGTCGCTATATAGGCGTTTGCGACAGATTACTAGCGGATCCAAGTGGTCGGTAAATTTCAAGACGGTATTTGTTTCAAACTTTTGCGACGGATTTTAGCGTGAGTTCTCCGACCATTTTCCGTCGTTTCTCTCAACATAAAATTTTAATTTTATATTATTTTTAAATTTATGTATCGATGTTTTAGCGATGGAAAAGTACTTTTGAGAAATTATCATTTATAAATTTCCGTCGGTAAACCCTTGCTAATTAGCAAGGGACTTGCGACGAAATATATTTTATTTAAAATATTTTTGTCCGTAATTCGTCGGTAAACCCGTAAGGATTAGCCACATATTTTTGTTTATGTGAATGTTCCATTTAATGGCAATCCGTCGCTATTCCCCTTCTAATATATATATACACACATACACACACCCCAAACTAATGTCAACCAATTGTGAACGCTGAAATAGAATATAATATAATATAAAAAAAAACAAAGTTAAATTTACCAACGATATTAATTTTGAACTAAGAAGAACATTCATAATCACATACAAAAAAGAACATCCATAATTCTTCATTAACTCATACACGTAACTGAATTATGATCAACAAAACTATGACAAAAATATTTTATACAAAAATGGAATGCAGCAAGGACCTTTATTTGAATGCTCATAACCGTACTTGACTCTAATGCTTACTGTTTTATGAGCAAGACAACATACATTAGAATTAGTTTCCAAAAAGACTTTAACGTCCATTTTCTCTCTTATTCTCTGCGACAACCTTTCTCTTCATACTTCAAAAACCCTAAGACGTTGGTCCTCCCCACTTTAGGAAGTTACTACATGATGAGTTTACCTACATCCTCTCCTTTAGTAGATTTCCACTCTAATTCAACATTCTCTTCAGTTGCAGTAAAACCACCCTTTGCTACATTACACCCCTAAACATCTGCCATATAACCACCGTGTTGAAGTAAATATATTGAAGCTAGTTGGAATTATCATTATTAGTAGTAGGTATAAATATACTGGGCTTACCCTTGTTATTTAGCCAAGCCCTTTTTCACTTTCCCAGTTGTCACTTTTTGTTGACTCCACCCAACGTTCAAGATCGACCTCGATGATCGGAGTAGTTTTAGGCGAAGTGATCAACACAATAAAAGATTGCCATGGCTTTCACTATCGGTAATGGATAGTCGATCGGGGAGCATACAGTAGTGGGAATCTAGCGTTAAAATATTTTAAAAAAACATTGTACGGTCATCATATTTCATACTCTTGTGAAAATAACTACATGAATATATGTATTTTTGCGCTTACTAAAGACGAAACAAATTGCATACTTATGTTTGGTGATTAGACCATTATATATAATTCAATATGAAAATATTCTATACTATGAATTATGTACAATTTTTTTCAATTTGCTGTTGCATTGTAGTAGCCTTGTAAATTATTATTATTTCTTCTTTACAAAAGAGAAAGCATAAGTAAACCGTCAATAACTATAAAGTGCAAACTATATTAGATTACTAGTCAAATTTGAAGGGTCTGAAGACAAAAACATGACAAGGAAATGAATACTCATATTATGTGTTGTTCAGTTATTCTTAATAATTAATGTAAAATGCCTCTGCTTGAGTTTTCTTTTTCTTTTTTCACCAGTTTTGATTGTTCATGGAAGAGTCTGTTTATGTGGGCATTAGTATTCAAAGCAATAGTTTGAGAGTTTTATAAACAAAACAAAAATAAAGCTTGTTTTGAATTATGTAAAGAAGCTGTTATGATAGTTTTCAATGCCCAATGCATAAGTAAACCGTCAATAACTATGAAGTACACACTATATTAAATTACCAGTCAGATTTTGAATGGTCCGAAGACAAAAATATGACAAAGAAAATAATACTCCTACTATGTGCTATTTATTTATTCTTATTAATTAATGTAAACTGCTTCTGCTTGAGTTTTCTTTTTTCACCGGTTTTGATTGTTCATGGAAGAGTCTATTTATGTGGGAACTAGTATTCAAAGCAATAATTTGAGTGTTTTATAAACAAAAAAAAAAAGAAAGCTTGTTCTGAATTATGTAAAGAAGATATTATGATAGTTTTCAATGACCAATGCTTAATCTTGTATGTTGTAGATTGGGGACTGAACTGCTATAAATTCATGTAAGCCTTGTCAAGTTTATAAAGCAATGCAGCCAGGGTAAACAGAGAGTTATAGCACACTATAACGATCCCCTTCACTTAGGTCTTGTTAGAATATCAAGCCAAAATAAAAAGTTTAATAATCGTTAAACAAGGATTCGGAGGATGATCACTCGGTATGATGTTTCATAATGAATTATATAAAATGTAAAATAGCAGAGAGTCGTAAAATGTTTTTTTAAAATGAAAACCAATGCTAAACAAAACAAAACCACAACAATAAAAATATTTCAAATATTTATGGATATAATAGTACCTGGATACGTGCCCATAGATCAACATTCGTTTTATCGTTGACTTTCTTCCAATTGCTAATGGTCACATGCAGTATCTCCCTCGCTAACATCCCAAGGTATAATAAATATTTGGCATAGTTCTTGATGCTATCAGTATTAACTAGCCATAGGTCCTAGTCTACAATTTATTTAGCAATGGAAGTAAGGCTGTGTGCAACTCCACACACTTGGTCTCACTGGAACGCAAGCCTTGTGCACTTGGGTAAACAGCGTTCATGAAGAAATCCATTTTGTTACCTATTTTGAAAATGTAAAAATGCATTACATGATGAAATTCAACCTTTATAGCGTAAACTGAATCTTTTTCTACTATAACCATCAATCTTCAGCTTAAACAAATTATACAAATAGCAAGAAAAAAATCCTAATCTAAAACTTCAATAAATGAAATTTTAGTTTATCCAGTTCTCATAATTTTTTGTTGTCCATAAAGCATTATGGGTAGGTAAATATCATGTCTTGAAGTATTTTAACGTAAATCCAAAATGAACTGATCAACTAAATGGATAACATCAAAATTTTAGTACCATTCCAAGTCACATTCATGGGGTAAGATGGATGATGTGTTATATTCGAAAGATCATCTAAACATTTTTTACATAATCATAGAAGTAATCTACCTCAAGTACACTACATGAAATTTTAGTTTAAAGTTGATTTTGGTTCAAGATTCATGCTAGGACATCGAAATTTCAACGGTTCCGGTCTGGTGTTTATGTTGACCTGCCCATAATTCACCATAAGCACATTGTGATTGCTATAAAGGAAAAAAATACCTATACATATGCGCACACGAAGGAATGTAGCATCAGACTTAAGGACCTCCACATGGATAATCTTCAAAGCGGTAGCAGGTAACATAACCATTTAGATATATTTAAGCATTTTGAGCTTTACTTAGGAGAACAAAATGGTATTAGTTTCAATTGAAATAATCAAAGGACTGTTGAAATGATATTTTGGTTAGTTTTCTATTTTTCTTCTAGGCTTTTGCTATATTTTAGTAGACATATATTAGGTTGTGTATTTTTTGACTTATTAAATTAAAAATATATAAAGTTGTATTTTTTACTTTCAGTTATAATTATTAAAGTGTTGTTACAAGTACATAAATTTGCAGTATTTACTAGTGTATCCACAAACAAAGCGGTAGAAAAAGCTTCAAAATTTGGAATAAGATTTAAAATGGAAATTTTGAAATTCCAAAATGGAACAAAATTTTGATAATTGCAAATGACCGAAGCAGAAATGAAAATCAGAAATTTTACCCTTGGTTAATTTATTAACTTAGTAAACTGATATGCAATCCTTTATTTAATGAAATATACATAGAAAAATGAAGAAATCTAATTTATATAACTTTTTTTGAAAAAAAAAACTCAAAATAATTTTGGTAGATTTGTAACTGCATAACATGAATCTATGACCTAAACAAAAACATTCCGCTACAATTTGAAAAACTAGAAAACTGAGAGGTGAAAGATCAACTCCTCATAGCATCACATCAACATATATGAAATATAGGAGTAATGTTAAGATCAATATATATTTGTTCAAGTTCCTCAAAATGACAAGTTGACACGTATATAACTTAAACATGAGAATACTCAATTAGATTAAAAATAAACTGGATACATGCCCATAGATCAACCCTCATTTTGTCGTTGACTTTCTTCCAATTGCTAATGGTCACATGCACCATCTCCCACGCTAACATCCCAAGGTATAATAAATATTTGGCATAGTGCTTGATGCTATCAGTATTAACTAGCTATATTTATGCATGAATTAAAAACAGTATGACCAATAATAGTTTTAAGATAGATTGTGGAAACTTTATAACAAACTAAAAAATTAAAACTATATACCTGCTTCATTCACATTTCGAGCACAGATCCATGGGAGTCCATCAAAATATTGCAGGTACACATTTAATCTAATAATGATTTTATTCAGAAAAAAGCCTCATGATTCTCCCTGCTGCAATGGCATTCCTCAAATAAGTCATGAACGGTTGCACGCTCCGCCTCTGTGATTCCCATAAAAAAGAAATCAGAAAGGAAATTTTGATTATAATGCAATTGTAATGAATAATGCAGTAATTTTGTACACTCATGCAATTTTGCAATGTTGGTGTTAAAAAAGTATAGATGAGTCATAATCGATGAGTATAATCATGGACTTAGAGAATCAATTCCAACTATGAAACAAAGGACATTATCACTCTAGCAACTAATCGAACATATCCAGTATTTGAAGCTGAGAGGATATGTTTTCGTTTAATTAAGCCCTACATGCAATTCTTAGCCTAAATCTTAACAATGCCTAAAACTAACACAACAAAATTCACTTCAAGTGAAAATTTGTAATTTATACATGATATGATTACTTAACCCAACTACATGATTTGAGGCGAACTTGTAGCCATCTTAGATGCACTTAGACAGTGAATTTCACGTTGAATCTTAAATGACATACTGATGCTGAATATAACCACAACAAATCTCCGATAGACTTGATAAGAAGAGGAAATGAGGAATAAAAATGGAGCTGGAAATAATGGGGATGAATTTTGGCTGCATGTTCGCATCCTTAAGCATCGAATATTTAACTTAAAAAAACTGTTTGCTACCTCCCATTTCAAATATTTTAGGTTATTTAATAGTCGTTGGACCTACTACTGTCAAAATCCCTTAGATATATAGAATATTGAAGCACGACAGTGTTAAAGGCCTTAGTGTTGCAGCCTTTGAGCTTGAAGTGGTTGAGTTTACAATTACTTTGTCATATTATCTTCACAAAGGGCTTCCTTTTTCAGCATATGGGGAGCAACTTTTTCTTTTAATTCAAGTTATCATTTTAGTTGTGATTATTTACTTCTATTCAAACACTCTTGGTGCTACAGTCTGGGTGAAGGCGCTATTATACAGTGCCCTTGGACCAACAGTTTTTGCTGGTCGAATAGACCACGTACTATTGAAGCACTATATGCATTACAGCCAAGTAGTACAACTTGTACAGATAACCATTACAGCCAAGGAAAACTAGCTACTTCGCACAATTCCAAAAAGACAAGGCTACAAAGCTGACTTATGAGAATCTGATGTAAACATAGATTCAGCTCATAAATCATCATTTCATAACTAAACATCCAAATCTTATACGTCTAAAGAATGAAGCGGATCACCAAGGACTTACTAGAATCACGTCTGGTTTGAATCGTTGTGACACAGCCAAGTCTTTATCGCAGTCGAGCCGTCACCGTCGTCGATGTCTGGAGTCGTGTCAATCAAGTGTCGTGTAACACCCCGTATTTTCTATAACATTAAAGTAGCGAATTAAAGAATAATTAATTACAAATGTAAGTATTAAGGGAAATGGGTTACGCCATTGGGTTCGTCTCGAAATTCTGCTCGAGAAAGAGTCCGAGTTCGCGTAAATCGGACTCTTATGAAGGAGTTATGACTTTCAGAAGATTAAAGAATTTAAATAAACAACTCAGATTAAAGTTCAGAAAATTCAAATTTCAAAATCAGAAGCATAAGCGGGCTGGGCGGGAATTTTCCCGCCCAAGGCCAGGTCGACCAGGGGTCGACCTGGGGGTCGACCTCCCCCTCGGGCCAGATCTGAAAACTGACGTGTTTCTTCCTGAGATGATTTACTGTGTCATTAGGGCTTGTGTGGAAAGTTTTGGTTGGTTCTCTTAGGTTTGAATGGCTTTGAGTTGCCCTAGGTTGATCTGACGGCTCCTATTAAATCAAACTTCTATATGAGCAACCTAAATCTAAACCCTAAGCCATACAAAAATATTCCTAAGACCGTCATGCTGTCAGAACTCAACTTAGAGTAGCCGCCATTCTCCTTCAACTAGAAATGGAATTAGGAATTACAAATCAAATCTAATTCAACTAAGAGAATTCAACGTCTACAACAAAGGAGAGCTATTCAATTTCAGAATACAGATCCCAGAACACAAGACTAGTCTCCTTTTTGTAAGTCCAGTTATCATTTAGACCTAAACGATATTAGAATTGTGACTAAATAACTGGATGTAGAACAACGCCCTATGTAAATTTATACCTATCCTTTTTGTTAAACTGAATTGATTAAGACTATGACTCTTATCATGTTAAGTTTGTGATCATGTTGTAATTTGATGATAAATGTTAAATGCTTAGCTATGAATCCATATGTGTTATAATTTGGCAATGACATATATGTTGTGTAATTTAACGATGACATATTATGTGAATACTTTGGCAATGACATATCATGTTGAATAAGTTGGCGATGACATATTATGTTGTATAATTGGGCAATGGCATATCATGTTGAATAAATTGGCGATGACATACCATGTTGTATCATTTGGCGATGACATTTCATGTTGTATGATTTGGTAATGACACCTATATGTGTATGTCAATTTGGGAATTTTATGCAAGTTCAACCATGATCACATATATGACAAAAACTACATGCTAATATGATTAGGTTCATGTTAAATTTGATCCAACTAATTTGCAAGTTCACAACCGCATGCCTAGTTTAAAGTTTATGTAGTTCTATGTAAAACCCTTATTTCATGATTCATGTTGAGTAGATCTAAATTTGCAAGTTCATAATTAAATGTATATTATTCTATGCCAAATTCATTTGATACATGTGTAGTTAGATCCATATTTTTATGATGTTGGAATTATTACATGTTCCTCTTTTTCCCCTTTTGTGTATAAGTTAGGCTATGTATCGAGCCTAACATATGCGAACGTTTAACGGGGGTAACGTTGGGGAAAAACATGAAATTACATATAATTGGCATATTTGGCTCATGAAACACCCCACCTCCGTTAAGGTCACTCTCAAAGGGAATGCCCTAATTTTGGTGGAGGTTTATAAGTATAAGTCACAGATATACAAGACAGATATAAGAACACATATTTTTGAACAGCGGAAAACAACAACAACTTTTATTTCAACAAAATACGTGTTACACAAACCATGTCATAATTTGTCTTACAATACTTCCAAAAACATAACATCTTCATAACTGTCTTGATTACATTATTTAAAGAAGCATAAAGAAAACATAAATAAACTGCATAAGTCCCATAATTGCTGTCCAAAGCCATAGTCCAAAACGAAAAAGATCCAAGCAATACATTCTTTCTCTTCAAGCTGGATGTGAAAGCTGGTCAAGCTGCGGTATTCCCTCCCTGTGGACCTTGGGGGGGAACAAAGAAAAGAAGACGAAAGAAAAGTAGAGTCAGACATAAAGCCTGAGTAAGTCTAGGACTATTCAGTCTATGAATAAAGAACTGGGTATGATAAGTATAAACTGGAAATGGGAAAGCACCCTATAACTAAGTTAAGTTGTCTAGAGTCGAATATACTTTCGTACTCCATATTAATCTCTGTACCCATATAAACTAGTTCCCAACAGGCACCCCATAATCAGGGTGAAGTGATCCATTTCTGATGATCGGCTCCTACTCGCGTAGTTACATGTGTCTTACGGCCCCCGTTGTCGTAGTTACCTATGCCGGTCCCTCCATGGGGTGTATCAAGTCCCATGGTGGTGGCCCGACACAATCCTAGAATGCACAGGTATGCTACTGGTGCCCAGTGCCTTATTTTTCTGCGCCGGAGTGTGTGCACGCCCGCACCCCGTTAGAACCTACACTGCTGCACCACCGCCGTCTATTTGACCACTTACAGTCAGCCCAGTAATCGTGCCCCACCCTGCCTAGTTCAGGGTATCCTGATACACCTTGTAGGGTTACTGCTGAAAAGGGTCCCCCGCTACTAGGTGTTCTATTTCTAGCCAACATGCTAAGTTGGTTAAGTGTTTTGTAAACCTAACCCCCAATCAATCTGCATAGTTTAGCATGTTCCATTTTGATTAAGTATTAATTCAATTTACTTAATCCTATCAATCCTGACTCAGCCTTAATTATCTTATCAAAGCCTCGACCTCTCACATTAGACAGATATTGTTGTGGCTGCCAGTTGCCGGTTGGGTCCGGGCAGTCTTACGCCACAACTCAGTCTAACCTCGGGTCTTTATTGGGCTCCGTGTTTAACCACCCACATTGGATAGGTATTGTTGTGACTACTGGACAGCCGGGCGGTTCCGGGCAGGTTTACATCACAACTCAATCCAACCTCGGGTTAAACACATCGTATTTTCTAAATTTACATATTTTGTCTCTTTTCTTTTTATATGTAAATATTTGTGGCCCATTATTCAAATTCATCTTTATTGGGTGAAATTAATTTACACCACTTAATTGTTTTTCAAAGTCGTTGGCATGCGTCAAACATGCCAAAACATATGTTTTATATTTTAACCCAATCGCCATTACCCCCGTTTTATACGTTTGCTACAATATAACATATGATGGGTTTAACATTTAAACCCAACTTAGCCACATGAAAAAGGGGAGGCTTATAACATGGTGTTTATATATTCTAAGCATCATAAAAAGGGGAATGTGAACGCATGAACTTGCAACATAGCGAACTAATTAACATAAATTAGGCACTTGTGAACTTGCATTGTAATAGCATGTAATCAAGGCATAAGCATATGAAATCATGGTTTTTGATCTATTCATATAATCATGGCTTAAATATACCTAAACATGAAATCATGGTTTTTGATCTATACATATAATCATGGCATAAATATACCTAAACATAAAATCATGGTTTTTAATCTACTCATATAATATAAACATACCTAAACATGAAATCATGGTTTTTAATTTATTCATGCAAACTTGCAATTGGAATGTAATTCTAATGTAACTTATGTGTCACATATATTATCATATGATTTTGATAACAACATAGGTCTAAAACATGTTTTTCAATTAGGCATAACAACAAACATAGTTTAGTCATGTTCATAGAATTAATACAAGTTCACAAAGATGCTTGCTTTTGTCACTAATACAAAAGCATGGTTTTTATACTTGAACCATGATGCCAATTCCAACATAACTTCATATGAATCATAATACTTAAATGGATCCAATTACACTAAAGATGACCATAAAATTATACATCATGTTGGCACAATAGTAAATCATATACTTGCATGAATCTCAAATAAACTACCACAACATATAGTTGTTACTTTCAACATGAATCATATACTTGTAATTATCAAATAGGTGTTGTAATAAACTACCACAAACATGTAGTTTTCAACATGAATCATATACTTGCGAATATCCAATCATATACCACAACATTTCCAAATCGTTAGAATCAAAGCAACATACAAATATAGATTATTATCGCCACAATTCCATTTCCCACTTTACACAAATCAAAACACAATTATTTATTCACATCGGAATAGCACTCTACTTACAACGTATGACGAATCTTCAATTCAGGAATCAGAATTCTGAATTTGGAGATGCTATCCTTTGTTGTAGGCGTTGTTTTGATTCAATTGACGTTGCTTTAAGCTTTTCGAATTATCTCCTAATTGTCTCTCAATTTCTGACGGCTATTCCTAGTCTTTCCTCGGCAGCATGACGGTCTCATCTCCATTTTTGTTTGTGTGAATTAGGGTGAGTCTTAGGTCCTTTTTATAGAGTTTGTGAATTAATTAGGACCGTCGATGGAGCTTGGATCAATATTAGCCGTTCATTTGAAGGAGAGACCAACCAGGAGCTGACACCTAGCCCTAGTGACAAGGCAAGGCTCAGAAATTCGACCAGACCCTGATCAGGCCAGCCAAGACCTGACCAGCAGGTCATTCTGACCTGGGCGCACTTGGCAGGTGCGCCAGACTAAAAATGTACTGGCGCACTTCCCAAGTGCGCCAGTGCATTCTGACCCGTTTTCTGGTTTTTCGCCCAACTTCGTTCGTCCATATCTTCTTCATACGATATCCGTTTTACGCAATCTCAGACTCTATCTCAAGCAGAATTCCGAGACGAACGCAATGGCGTATCCCGTTTCCCTTAATTCTTTGATTTGAAATTATTTATACTTCAATTTGTGAATTTCACAGCTATAGAATACACGAGGTGTTACATTCTCCCCCACTTAAAAGGATTTCGTCCCCGAAATCTTTAAGTTAGGAAGAATGTATATCTTAACGTCCAAACATCCATCTACTCATCCATCAAACCCGAGCATCCATTGTCCTTAAAAGACTTCTAATGCTTCATGATCATATGCGAAGTGTGTGTACATGTACTTATCTAATGCATAATCAGTCGGTCTACTGATTCAGTTGACCTCCTTAATGCAAATTATGTAAGTGTCATGAATCCATTATGTACACAAATTTTCCTATTCATGATTCTACATAAGTGCACAATCATTCATATATAGATGCAGCATCTATATGACAACACATTAAACTTCAACCATGTACGAATATAAATACATATATGCATATGCAGTATGAAGTGACTGAGCCGATCTAAAACCTAGATTGTGTGTGTATATGCAACCACGAGCAACCACTAGCAATCACTTGCAACCACTTGCAACCATCATCCATAACATGTTTCAATTACATTTTTTTTTCATCCAAAGGGTTTCTTCCTAAAAGATAAGGTTGAGGAGATATACCTAAAAAGATAGATAAAAGCGCAACTTAAGGAAAAAGATCAAAGATGTACCCTCGAAGAGAAAAGGGTAGGCTGCGCGTATTCTAGCTTCAGTTTCCCAAGTTGCGTCTCCCTCGGTGTTGCTCCACTGAACTTTGACGAGCTTGACTTCGCGGTTGCATAGCTTCTTCACTTCCGTTCCTAATATGTGGGTTGGAACTTTCCTCACGGTTGCTTCGCGTTCCACTTCAGCTTCTTCTAGGATATTTGGCTCTACCACTTCAGCAGATTCATGTAGACATTTTCGGAGGTGCGAAACGTGAAAAACATTGTGAACTCTGGCCAGCTTTTCGGGTAACTCTAATCTATAGGCCATTTTCCCAATTTTCTCGATGATAGGGAATGGCCCTACGAACCTTGGTGCTAGCTTCCCTGTGGTTCCAAAACGAACAACGTTCCTTAGCGGAGATACCTTAAGAAAAACTCTGTCCCCAACCTCAAATTCAAGGTTGGTCCTCCTCTTGTCGGCGTAGGATTTTTGTCTGTCTTGGGCTGTCTTCATTCTTCTCCGTATTAAGTCTACTTTTTCTGAAGTCTCTCGGATCATATATGGCCCAAGTATGAGTTTATCAGTAGACTCCCACCAACAAGTGGGCGATCGACACGGTCTTCCATATAAAGCTTCAAAGGGCGCCATTCCGATGGTGGCTTGGTAGCTGTTGTTGTAGGAAAATTCCACCAAAGGAAGATGGTCTTCCCACGTCCCTCCGAAGTCAAGGACGCACAGTCTTAAAAGGTCGTCCAAAACTCTGTTCACTCTTTCCGTCTGGCTGTCGGTTTGGGGGTGATAGGTTGTGCTCAAGCATAACTGTGTGCCTACCGCTTCTTGCAGACTCCGCCAAAACTCACTTGTGAAGATAGGGTCTCGGTCACTAACAATGCTGGAGGGTATTCCATGGAGTCGAACAATTTCCTTGAGGTAAAGAGATGCTAGGGATGAGGCAGTTCTTTTACTCTTGATAGTAAAAAGTGGGCACTTTTAGTAAGACTATCCACTATTACCCAAATGCTAGTGTTGCCTCTTCTAGACCTAGGTAGCCCATCAATGAAGTCCATTGAGATGCTATCCCACTTCCACTGTGGGACCTCTAGAGGATGGAGCAGACCGCCCGGCTTTTTCTATTCCGCTTTAACCTGTTGGCACACCATACACTTAGAAACGAAATCTGCCACGTCCTTCTTCATGCCGTTCCAGAAGAAAGTTCTCTTTATGTCCTTGTACATTATGTCTCCGCCTGGATGTATCGTCATCTTGGAGTGATGTGCTTCCTCGAGAACCGTCTTTACTAAATCCCTTGTCTGTGGGACGCATAGTCTTCCGTCTCGCCTTAGCCAACCCTTATCGTCGATGGAGTATCTGCTGAGGTGACTTGAAGTCTCACCCCTAATTAGCCTATCAATTGTTTCCACATGCTGAGGGTCTTCGCGTTGTGCTGTCCCTATTGAGTCCACTAAAGTCGGGTGTACTTCGAGAGATGCTAGCAAGCCCGGTACAAAATCGGAGGAGGGCCTAAAGTCAAAGTTGGCTATAAACTCTAGGCTTTGACTTTCAACAAATAGCGGGCTTAGGGTCAGTTTCTTTCGGCTCAACGCGTCTGCCACTACGTTGCCTTTGCCCGGAGTGTAGGAGATCTCGAAATCGTACGAGGCAAGAAACTCCATCCATCTATGTTGCCTCAAGTTAAGATCCTTCTGCGAGAAAAGATATTTCAACGATTGATGATCAGTGTAAAGTTCGAACTTCTCACCAAGGAGATAGTGTCGCAAAGACTTGAGTGCAAAGACGATGGCGGCTAACTCAAGGTCGTGGGTCGGGTAGTTCTTTTCATGAACTTTCAATTGTCTTCCGCCATAAGCTACTACCCTTCCTTCTTGCATTAAGACAGCGCCTAGCCCTGTCCTACATGCTTCTGTATAAACTGTGAACATCTTGCTTCCATCTGGCAACGTCAAAACTGGGGCTGTTGTAAGAGCCCTTTTTAGTCATTGGAAAGCAAACTCGCAATCCAAGTCCCAATTGAACACTAGATTCTTCTTGGTCAGTCTTGTGAGCGGAGCTGAGATTTTCGCAAAATCCCTTATGAATTTTCGGTAGAAACCTGTTAGCCCTAGAAAACTTCGGACCTAAGTTGCGTTTCTTGGTGTCTTCCAATCCTGCACCGCTACTACTTTAGCAGGGTCCACAGCTAACCCATTTTTGGATACTATGTTCCCAAGAAACCTTACTTCCTCTCTCCAAAAGTGGCATTGGGAGAATTTGTCTTTTAACTGATGGACTCGCAGAGTTTCCATGATTGCCCTTAGGTGCTGGGCATGCTCCTCTTCACTCTTTGAGAAGATCAAGATATCGTCTACGAAAACCACTACGAACTTGTTGAGGAAATCTCTGAACACCCTACTCATTAGGTCCACGAAGTAAGCAGGTGCGTTTGTCAAGCCAAAAGGCATGACAAGCCATTCAAAGAAGCCGTCTGGGGTTCTGAATGTTGTCTTATCGATGCTATCTTCAGCCACCCTTAGCTGATGAAAACCGGTTGCCAAATCGAGTTGGGAGAAAACAGACGCTCCTAAATAACAGATCGTCAATTCTGGGGAGAGGGTGCCTATTCTTTTTCGTTATCTTGTTGAGCTCCCTATAATCAACACACAGACGGAGTGAACCATCCGCCTTTGTAGCGAACACCACCAGAGCGCCCCATTCTGAAATGCTCCTTCTAATGAACCTCTTCTCTAGAAGCTCTTTAATCTGTTTACTGAGCTCCTTCCTTTCCCGTGGAGCCATGTGTATAACGGGCAACACAACGGGCTTTGCATTATCTACAAGATATATGCGGAAGTCTATCTCCCGCTTCGGGGGCAAGCCCTTCACCTCTTCGAAGACATCCGGATATTCCCGGACCACTCTAACCGACTGCAAACTTTCAACAGAAGCATCTAACGATTCAACATAGCTAAGCATAACCGCATACGAGGGATTACAAGAAATTTTCAGAGTGTTACCGAGTTGGGTCAGAAGCCTAACCACCTTTTTCTCACAATCAAGGATGGCACCATTACTGGATAGCCAATCCATGCCCAAAATCAAACCATATCTCGAGAAGCCCAAAACAAAGGCACTACATCTAAATTCTATACTTAGAACAGAAATTTTCAATCCCACACTGTAAGACCCCACCTCCGCCAGTGTGGCTCTTGCAAGCACTCTGACTTTGGAGGGTCGTTTGAATCAGGTAAACATGCATAATGATATATCAAGGCAGAACAAGAACATATGTATATACGTAAACAGAGTAAATAAGATAAATAAAACAGCGGAAGATTTCAAACTATTTCAAAACAAGTCTGGTACAACATAATGTCAACTTTCCAAATACACAAGTCTAGATAAAAACAACATTACTGAAAAACTGAAATACATAAGTACTATCCCTAAAATAAGTGATAACCATAGCTAGCTTCATGTCAAGACCGTACATGAGCTAAAATCCCATAAGCAAGCAATCCGAAATCCAAGCTAAGCTCCAACGTTCCCACCCTGAGAACCTGGGGGGGGGGGGGGAAACGGAAGAAAAGAGGCGAAAGAAAACAGGTCAGTCAAAAAGACTGAGTAAGCCCTACTACAATCAATGTAAACTGATAAAGTTAACTGGCATGAGAAGCAGGGATGAACATAAGGATAACAACATACTAGCATGATGATTAACTAACAAGGTAGATAAAGGTGTCATCGCATAATCAGGATTAAGGTTTTGCACCACAGGTGTACTAGCAAACTAACATGACTTGAATAAACAAGTATTGATCCCTTGGCCCAAGCTTTGGCCTAATAACATGAAGTGACCCTCATACGAGGTCTAACCAAACGGTCTAGTCGATCGGCTCCCTATAAGCCTAACTCGTCACGTGTTGGTGTCAATACGGCCCAAACATAATTGTAGTCAGACTGTGCAGGGTCTCCCGTCGGGTGTATCAAGCCCTAGGGTGTCAACCCCTGGACACCATAAACATAAGTGCACAGTCTCGATCTACTGGTACCCGTGCATGTTTTCCCCGGCTTCGGACTATGTGCACGACCATAGTCCGCCCGGAACTACACCGGCGTACCACTCTGCCGTCGTTTTTGGTCACTTACCTCAAGTCCAGTAATCGTGCCCCCACCCTAGCCTAGTCCCTAGGGTCGTAATGATACAAACTTGGGATTACTGCTGGAGTGGACCCCCATTGCTAGGATTTTCTAGTGGGTTAAGTACGGTTTAACCCTCTTGCTAATCATGGATTAACTTGGTTAAGTGTAACGATGAGTTCACGACTTAACCCTGATTAATCTACCGAGCCCCCATTGATCAAGTATTAAGTGGACCATGACTTAAACCCTAATCATGAGGCATTAATTAATTAATGTGCCTTAACCTCTCACATTAGACTTCGTTGCGGTTACTAGTTAAGTCGGTCGGTTCCGGGTAGCTTTACACCACAACTTGGTCTAACCTCGGGTTCAAGGTACAACATGACCAACTTCTCACATTGGGTCCTATTGTTTGTAGCAACTAGTTAAGCCGGTCGGTTCCGGGTAGGTTTACGCTACAAACTCAACTCAACCTCGAGTTGGTCACACTTATATTTTCTAAGTGTCATGTCCATCATGTTTCCAAAACATGTTACAAGTTTTCAAGAATTTGGGTAGACCTAACTTAATAGGTAAATTCCCAATGGGTAGACCTAACTTAATAGGTAAATTCCCAATCTTATGTTTTTATGTCTTTTAAGTTTACCCAACCCCAAACGCAATCCCATCGCTTACATATCGCAATAGCGCATAAAGGATAGAAAGAGGGAACTTGGCATAATCATGACATAAAAGTGTTGAAGCCACAAGTTTAACATGGTGGCATATGAAATGTACCTATGTTCATATACTTGCATATTACATTTTTAGGCCTCAAAAGCATGCATAAAACCAAACTTAGCATATAAGTGATACATGGTGATAAATGACATGTAGAAATGGCCATAAGTTCGCATTTAGCCTCACATGCAAGTTATCATAAGAGATATGATAACTTACATGTTGCCAAAATGCAACCTTTAGCATAAAGCTTGAAGCTTTAAGCTCATAAACCCAAGATAAGCTTGCATGACATGATAACATGAACAAAATGATCAACCCAAACTTGCATAACATAACTTGCATATCATATGACAAACTTGCATATCAAACTTGCATAACATAACATGATAAACTTGCATATCATAACATATCAAACTTGCATAACATGGCATAATGAACTTGCATATCATGTTAAACTTGCATATCATAATGATCAACCAAACTTGCATCATTCATTTAACTTTAGAGTTTAAATATGAAAGTAGAAAAGGGCTTACCAATTCTTATGAAGACACAAATATATTAATAGATTGAGACAAGCCCTTATGAAATCAAATAAACCCAATATGAAAGCTCCAAATCAATAAAAACCCTTGAGCCAAAATGATCAAAACCCTTGCTTTATGATGCAAATATAGAAACTTGACTTGAATGCAAGCTAATGACACTCATACAAGCTTGAAAACACTTGTATGCATGGAAAATCTCTCATAGAAATTTATTTAGGAATTTTATGAAGAGAGTAGAGGCCATGAGAGGATTGATTTTGCCATAGTTTAGTTGTAGGGTTGATTAATGATGATTTTGGGTTAGGTTAGGGGCTTATTTATAAATATTAGGATTAGTTTCAACCTTAGGATTAAACCCTAATTCCAATCTCAGCCCTTAAAACCGAATCTGGCCCAAAACCTAACCAAAACCCCAAAATGGTGCACCAGGCAAAACTGCCCGACTGAGCCAAGTCGACTGCCAAGTCGACAGGGCTGTCGACTTGGGTCCAACCAAGTCGACTCCCAAGTCGACAGGGCTGTCGACTTGGGTGCTCTGGCGGGAATTTTCCCGCCTGGCCCAATCTGCCCTAATTTTCCAAATTCAAACTTGAATTTGAAATTTGTTTTTTACTTTGAAATTTTCTGAAAAATTCGTTGGGCCTTAATCGGGTCATACGGACTCCGATTTTTGAAAACTCGGACTCTATTTCACGTATTTTTCCGAGACGAACGCAATGACATAGCCCGTTTCCCTTGATTCAGATTTTAGAATTAAATTCTGCCTCGATTTACGTTATAACAGGTTATTGAAAATACGGGTTGTTACATTCCCCCCTCCTTAAAGGATTTCGTCCCCGAAATCTTCAAGTTAGGAAGAACGTATCCTACCATCCAACATCCATCTACTCAAAACATCATCCACGAGCAATCATTGTCTTTACAAGATTCTAATTGTTGTATGAACATATGCAAAGGTGTGTGTATATATAATTATCTAATGCAAATATCATCAATGCAAATTATGTTAGTGAAATGAATCCATATGTATGCAATTCCTAACATAATGTATAACATCTATATGTGTGCACATAACATACATCCATATGCAACATCCATGTGATAACACAAAAAATTTCATCCATGAATAAGCGTAAACACTCATGCATATGCAATATGAGGAGTGTGTGAGCCGATCTAGTGCCTAATGTGTATAATGCATCCACGAGTAACCACTTGCAAACACTTGCAACCACTTGCAAACATCAAGCATAACATGTTTCAAACACATGTTTCATCCAAAGGGTTTCTACCTAAGGTTCTCATGACAAGATTACCCGATAAACTAGATAAACATGGATAGCAAAGAGAAAGATATGCTAACAAAGAAAAGAGATTGAGAGTGTACCCTCAAAAAGGAATGGATAAAGCCCACGCATCTTCTCCTCGGTTTCCCAAGTTGCGTCTTCTTCGGCTTCACCCCATTGAACCTTCACCAACTTGACCTCTCGATTCCTTAGCTTCTTGGTCTCCGTCCCCAAGATACGAATCGGAGCTCTCCTCAAGGTAGCCTCTTTCTCCACTTCCACATCTTTCAGAACACTTGGCTCAACAACCTCTGCTGATTCATGTAAACACTTCCGGAGATGCGAGACATGAAAAACATCGTGTACTCCGGCAAGCTTCTCGGGCAACTCCACTCTATAAGCCGTCTGCCCGATCCTCTCTATAATAGGGAATGGTCCAACAAACCTCGGTGCTAACTTCCCAACGGCTCCAAATCGGACCACATTCCGCAAAGGAGAAACCTTCACGAAAACCATATCCCCAACATCAAACTCCAAATCAGTTCTTCGCTTATCAGCATAAGATTTCTGTCGGTCTTGGGCCGCTTTCATCCGTCTCCGAATCAACTCGATCTTCTCGGATGTATCTCTGATCATATCAGGCCCAAGTATAAGCTCATTTGTAGTCTCCCACCAACATGTAGGCGACTTGCACGACCTCCCATATAAAGCTTCAAATGGTGCCATCCCTATGCTTGCCTGATAACTGTTATTATATGCAAACTCAACAAGAGGAAGATGGTCTTCCCAAGTACCACCAAAATCCAGAATACAAAGCCTCAACAGATCCTCGAGTACCCTATTCACCCTTTCAGTTTGACCGTCCGTCTGTGGGTGATAAGCCGTACTTAGATTCAACCTCGTGCCCATAGCTTCTTGCAAGCTATTCCAGAATTGACTTGTAAAGATTGGGTCATGGTCACTGACTATACTAGAAGGGACTCCATGTAGTCTCACAATCTCACGAAGATATACAGACGCTAGCCAAGATGCGGTCCTCTTGCTCTTCACCGGAATGAAATGAGCACTCTTCGTAAGTCTATCCACAATAACCGAAATGCTCGTATTCCCTTTCCTTGACCTTGGTAGCCCATCGATAAAATCCATGGAAATACTCTCCCACTTCCATAGTGGAACGTCTAGAGGATGCAATAGCCCACCGGGCTTCTTCGACTCGGCCTTAACTTGCTGGCAAATGATACATCTAGAGACAAACTCTGCCACATCCTTCTTCATCCCAGGCCAAAAGAAAATGCGCTTCATATCTTTATACATCTCATCTCCGCCCGGATGTATAGTCAACTTAGAGCGATGTGCTTCCTCAAGAACTTTTCTTACTAAATCTTCTACCATTGGAACACATAACCTTCCGTCTCTCCTCAGCCAACCCTTGTCATCAATAGAATATCGAGCGAGATGACTAGACGCCTCTCCTCGAATCAGCTTATCCATAATCTCAACTATCTGAGGGTCTTCTCTCTGCGAAGCCCCAACTTGATCAAGAAGGGTAGGTCTGAGTTCCAGAGATGCTAAAGAACCGGTCATCGACTCAACCGCCAAAGAGAAATCAAAGGTTGCCACATACCCTAAATTCTTCATCTCAACGAATAGAGGACTCAGAGTCAACCTTTTTCTACTCAATGCATCTGCTACCACATTCCCCTTGCCAGGGGTATAAGCTATCTCAAAATCGTAGGACGCCAAGAATTCCATCCATCTTTGTTGCCTCAGATTCAGATCCTTCTGAGAAAAGAGATACTTCAATGACTTGTGATCGGTATAAAGCTCAAATCTTTCTCCCAGAAGATAATGGCGCCAAGCCTTGAGTGCATATACTATTGCTGCCAACTCTAAGTCATGAGTGGGATAATTCTTCTCATGCACTTTGAGTTGCCTACCGCCAAAGCATATCACTCTTCCTTCTTGCATCAGAACAGCTCCTAACCCCGTGCCACATGCATCGGTGTATACTGTAAATAACTTCCCTCCATCGAGCAAAGCTAGAACAGGTGCTGATGTGAGAGCTCTCTTGAGCTTCTGAAAAGCAAGCTCGCATTCTATGCTCCAAGCAAAAACTAAATTTTTCTTCGTCAATTTAGTGAGAGGAGCGGAAATCTTCGCGAAGTCCTTGATGAACTTCCGGTAAAAGCCTGCAAGACCTAGAAAACTTCTCACTTCGGTTGCATTCCCTGGAATCTTCCAATCCTGAACTGCAACTACCTTAGCGGGATCCACCGCTAAGCCTTGCTTAGATACTATATGCCCAAGGAATCTAACTTCCCTTCTCCAAAAGTGACACTTGGAGAACTTGGCCTTCAACTGATGCGCTCTAAGCGTATCCATTACCTCCACGAGATGCCTTGCGTGCTCTTCCTCATCCTTAGAGAAGATCAGAATATAATCTACAAAGACCACGACAAACTTGTTCAAGAACTCCCTGAACACCCTACTCATCAAGTCCACAAAATATGCGGGTGCATTAGTCAAGCCGAACGGCATGACAAGCCATTCGAAGAATCCATTTGGCGTTCTGAACGCAGTCTTGTCTATACTATCTTCAGCTACCCTGAGCTGATGGAATCCAGTAGCAAGATCAAGCTGAGAGAAAACAGAAGCACCGATAAGCTGGTCAAAGAGATCATCAATCCTCGGTAACGGGTGTCTGTTCTTCTTAGTCAGCTTATTCAACTCTCGATAGTCAACACAAAGTCGGAGAGAACCATCTGCCTTGGTAGCAAATACCACAGGCGCTCCCCATTCAGATATACTTCGTCTAATGAAGTTCTTCTCAAGCAACTCTTTCACTTGCTTACTTAGCTCCCGCCTTTCACGCGGAGCCATGTGCCGAACTGGCAAAGAAACCGGCTTTGCATTATCCACCAGATAAATGCGAAAATCAATCTCTCGCTTAGGGGGCAACCCCCTAACTTAATCGAAAACATTCGGATACTCTCGAACCACTCTTACAGACTGAAGAGTTTCCATAGACGAGTCGAGTGATTCAAGATAGCACAACATGACGGGACCTCTCGGATTACAAGAAATTTCTAGGGTGTTTCCGAGGCGAGTCACGAGCCTCACAACCCTATGCTCACAATCAAGGATGGCTCCATATCTGGACAACCAATCCATGCCCAATATCAATCCGTATCCCCTGAAACCAAGAACATAAGCACTACACAAGAACTCTACACTCAGTATAGAGATCCTCAAATCCCCACATATCATAGACAGACGGGCGGAACCCCCAATAGGATTTGAGACACAGACGGGATCATCTACCAAGCTAGTACTAAGGTGCAAACTATCAACAAGATTAGATGAGATAAAGCTATGCGATGCACCAGAATCAAACAAGGTACGAACTGGAAAATCAGAAATATATACAAGGCTCTCAACAGAAATACTACCTCGATCGGGAACTGGAGCGACATTGAGAGCATGAACTTGCCCTCCTGAAGGTCCATCACGCTGAGTCTGACCCTAGCCTTGCCCTTGCTTCCTCGGGCAATCCTTACTGAAATGTCCAGTCTCACCGCAGAAAAAGCATTCACCATTCTTCCTTTTCCTCTTCTTACAATCCTTAATAAGATGCCCAACTGAACCGCAATAATGGCACTTCCCCTTGTTGTTATTGCCCTTGTTGTTGTTCCCCTTGTTGCCTTGACTCTTGTTCTTGTTCTTGTTCTGATTGCCTTGACTGCTCTGACCACTTGGATTACCCTGATTTCCTTTCCACTGGGAATCAGTCTTCTTGGCTTGAGTATCATTCATCTTGACCTCTTTCTTGACATCTCCCTGAAGTAACGCCATATCAACCAAGCTCTCAAACGTGGCCCCATGGGGAATATGTGACATAGCCAATCCCTGCAACGGCTCATTCAATCCTCTAGCAAAACGAAGAGCCTTCTTCTGAGGAGTATTCACCATATCCAAGCCAAAACGAGCTAACCGATTGAACTTGTTCACATATTCTTTGACAGACATATCTCCTTGTTTCAAAGTTATGAACCTCTCCATTTGCAGATTCTCCTCAGCAAAAGATAGAAACTTAAGCACGAACCTTGCCCTGAAATCGGCCCAAGTCTCAACAGGCCTAGTACCATTGGTGACTTCCCACCAATAAGCGGCTTCATCCTTCATAAGCCAAATCGCCAACAAGATCTTCCTCTGATCGTCTAACCCAAAGATAGCAAATAAATCCTCGGTCTCTTTCAACCAATTTCTGGCCTCTACAAAAGTCTCAGTGCCTTGAAAGTTCTTGCCACCCATTGCTTTGAAATCTTTGCAAGTCTTTGCGAAGTCAGCTTGAGGATGCTGAGGGGGAGGAGGAAGAGGAACCTCAGCGACAGGAGGAGGAGGAACATTAGTGACAGGAGGAGGAAAATTAACTACCGGAGGAGGAGGAGGAGGAACATCTGCGGGGCCGGCTTCGGTCGCCCTAGCCTCCAAAAGTCTCCTATACCAAACAGGTACGTGTACTCCCTCCGGAATAGCAAAGTTATCGGCCATACTGAAAACGAAGAAAAAGACAGATTCAGAATGGAGAAAAACAAAGGAATTTTGCTAATGGCTTTTTGGGGAATAGCCTTTAAAATAAACTAGACTTTTCTTTGGAAAATACTTTATACTTGGTTTTGAAAATAGTTTTCCAAAAAGTTTTAAAAACCTTTTTGTTCCTTCTCGTAAACCATATGCTGTGATACCAAATGTAACACCCCACCTCCGCCAGGGTGGCTCTTGCAAGCACTTTGACTTTGGAGGGGCGTTTGAATCAGGTAAACATGCATAATGATATATCAAGACAGAACAAGAACATATGTATATACGTAAACAGAGTAAATAAGATAAATAAAACAGCGGAAGATTTCAAACTATTTCAAAACAAGTCTGGTACAACATAATGTCAACTTTCCAAATACACAAGTATAGATAAAAACAACCTTACTGAAAAACTGAAATACATAAGTACTATCCCCAAAATAAGTGATAACCATAGCTAGCTTCATGTCAAGACCGTACATGAGCTAAAATCCCCCAAGCAAGCAATCCGAAATCCAAGCTAAGCTCCAACGTTCCCACCATGAGAACCTAGGGGGGAAACGGAAGAAAAGAGGCGAAAGAAAACAGGTCAGTCAAAAAGACTGAGTAAGCCCTACTACAATCAATGTAAACTGATAAAGTAAACTGGCATGAAAAGCAGGGATGAACATAAGGATAACAACATACTAGCATGATGATTAACTAACCATGTAGATAAAGGTGTCATCGCATAATCAGGATTAAGGTTTTGCACCACAGGTGTACTAGCAAACTAACATGACTTGAATAAACAAGTATTGATCCCTTGGCCCAAGCTTTGGCCCAATAACATGAAGTGACCCTCATACGAGGTCCAACCAAACGGTCTAGTCGATCAGCTCCCTATAAGCCTAACTCGTCACGTGTTGGTGTCAATACGGCCCAAACATAATTGTAGTCAGACTGTGCAGGGTCTCCCGTCGGGTGTATCAAGCCCTAGGGTGTCAACCCCTGGACACCATAAACATAAGCGCACAGTCTCGATCTACTGGTACCCGTGCATGTTTTCCCCGGCTTCGGACTATGTGCACGACCATAGTCCGCCCGGAACTACACCGGCGTACCACTCTACCGTCGTTTTTGGTCACTTACCTCAAGTCCAGTAATCGTGCCCCCACCCTAGCCTAGTCCCTAGGGTCATAATGATACAAACTTGGGATTACTGCTGGAGTGGACCCCCATTGCTAGGATTTTCTAGTGGGTTAAGTACGGTTTAACCCTCTTGCTAATCATGGATTAACTTGGTTAAGTGTAACGATGAGTTCACGACTTAACCCTGATTAATCTACCGAGCCCCCATTGATTAAGTATTAAGTGGACCATGACTTAAACCCTAATCATGAGGCATTAATTAATTAATGTGCCTTAACCTCTCACATTAGACTTCGTTGCGGTTACTAGTTAAGCCGGTCGGTTCCGGGTAGCTTTACACCACAACTTGGTCTAACCTCGGGTTCAAGGTACAACATGACCAACTTCTCACATTGGGTCCTATTGTTTGTAGCAACTAGTTAAGCCGGTCGGTTCCGGGTAGGTTTACGCTACAAACTCAACCCAACCTCGAGTTGGTCACACTTATATTTTCTAAGTGTCATGTCCATCATGTTTCCAAAACATGTTACAAGTTTTCAAGAATTTGGGTAGACCTAACTTAATAGGTAAATTCCCAATGGGTAGACCTAATTTAATAGGTAAATTCCCAATCTTATGTTTTTATGTCTTTTAAGTTTACCCAACCTCAAACGCAATCCCATCGCTTACATATCGCAATAGCGCATAAAGGATAGAAAGAGGGAACTTGGCATAATCATGACATAAAAATGTTGAAGCCACAAGTTTAACATGGTGGCATATGAAATGTACCTATGTTCATATACTTGCATATTACATTTTTAGGCCTCAAAAGCATGCATAAAACCAAACTTAGCATATAAGTGATACATGGTGATAAATGACATGTAGAAATGGCCATAAGTTCGCATTTAGCCTCACATGCAAGTTATCATAAGAGATATGATAACTTACATGTTGCCAAAATGCAACCTTTAGCATAAAGCTTGAAGCTTTAAGCTCATAAACCCAAGATAAGCTTGCATAACATGATAACATGAACAAAATGATCAACCCAAACTTGCATAACATAACTTGCATATCATATGACAAACTTGCATATCAAACTTGCATAACATAACATGATAAACTTGCATATCATAACATATCAAACTTGCATAACATGGCATAATGAACTTGCATATCATGGCAAACTTTCATATCATAATGATCAACCAAACTTGCATCATTCATTTAACTTTAGAGTTTAAATATGAAAGTAGAAAAGGGCTTACCAATTCTTATGAAGACACAAATATATTAATAGATTGAGACAAGCCCTTATGAAATCAAATAAACCCAATATGAAAGCTCCAAATCAATAAAAACCCTTGAGCCAAAATGATCAAAACCCTTGCTTTATGATGCAAATATAGAAACTTGACTTGAATGCAAGCTAATGACACTCATACAAGCTTGAAAACACTTGTATGCATGGAAAATCTCTCATAGAAATTTATTTAGGAATTTCATGAAGAGAGTGGAGGCCATGAGAGGATTGATTTTGCCATAGTTTAGTTGTAGGGTTGATTAATGATGATTTAGGGTTAGGTTAGGGGCTTATTTATAGAGATTAGGATTAGTTTCAACCTTAGGATTAAACCCTAATTCCAATCTCAGCCCTTAAAACCGAATCTGGCCCAAAACCTAACCAAAACCCCAAAATGGTGCACCAGGCAAAACTGCCCGGCTGAGCCAAGTCGACAGCCAAGTCGACAGGGCTGTCGACTTGGGTCCAACCAAGTCGACTCCCAAGTCGACAAGGCTGTCAACTTGGGTGCTCTGGTGGGAATTTTCCCGCCTGGCCCAATCTGCCCTAATTTTCCAAATTCAAACTTGAATTTGAAATCTGTTTTTACTTTGAAATTTTCTGAAAACTTCGTTGGGCCTTAATCGGGTCATACGGACTCCGATTTTCGAAAACTCGGACTCTATTTCGCGTATTTTTCCGAGACGAACGCAATGGAATAGCCCGTTTCCCTTGATTCAGATTTTAGAATTAAATTCTGCCTCGATTTACGTTATAACAGGTTATTGAAAATACGGGTTGTTACACACACAGATCATAGACAGATGAGCTGGGCCCCCAATTGGATTTGAAACAATTAAGGGGTCCTCTACCATGCTAGTTTCTAGGTGCAGAGATTCTACTAAAGCAGATGAAATAAAGGAGTGTGATGCGCCAGAATCAAATAAAGTGCGAACTGGGTGATCATAAAGATAAACTACACTTTCTACAGAAGTATTTATACCTCGCTGTTGCAGAGGTGGCGCTTCTAGCACATGAACCTGTGCCCCTGAGGTGGATCCAGCCCTCTGCCCCTGCCCTCGTTTCTTTGGGCAATCCTTAGCCATGTGGCCTGTCTCACCGCAAGAAAAGCACCCACCATTCATCTTGGCCTTCTTTTTCCGGCAATCTTTCACTAAGTGCCCCACTTTGCCATAGAAATTACACTTTCTCTTCTCTTTGTTGTCTTTCCCGCCCTTCTTAAAGTCTGTCTTCTTAGGCTGTAAACCCTCTTTCTTCCCTTGAGAGATTTCTGCCTTTGTCTCCTTCTTGCCCTTATCCTCTTCGTTCAGCAATGCCATCTGCACCAACCTTTCATACGTAGCTCCCATGGGTATATGGGTCATGGCCAAACTGTGTAATGGCTCATTCAATCCTTTGACAAAGCGGAGAGCCTTCTTGTGCGGAGTGTTGACGAGGTCCAGTCCGAACCTAGCCAGTTGATCGAACTGATTAACATACTCTTTGACTGTCATGTTCCCTTGCTTAAGAAATAAGAAATTTTCCAACTAAAGACTCCTTTCAGCTTCTGAGAGAAATTTAGCTTCAAACCTTGCCCTAAAGTCCTCCCATGTTTCCACTGGCCTTTCTGCATTGGTGACTTCCCACCAGTAGGAAGCCTCGCCTTTAAGTAGCCATACTGCCAGTTGTACCTTCTGCCTATCTTCTACCTCAAAGATGACGAATAAGTCCTCGGTTTCCTTCAGCCAATTCCTGGCTGCCACGAAGGACTTGGTTCCATGAAAGTCCTTTCCTCCCATAGCTTTAAAATCTTTACATATCTTAGCAAAGGTATTACCCCGCGGAGGAGGTGGAGGAAGAGGTGCTGCTGCAGCTGGATGATTTCCCGCAGCTAGGGGAGGGGGAACGGTAGGACCTGGCTGAGTGGCCCTAGCTTCTAAGAATCGTCTAAACCAACCAGGTATTGGTACACCCTCTGGCAAGTTAAGTTCTTCGGACATGCTGAAACAAAAAGGATAGATTCAAAACGAAGGATAAAAGATAGTACCTATGGCTTTGGGGGACTTTGCCATTTTAAAATAAAATAACATTTTATCTTTAAAAATGCTTCTTTAAATTTTTCTTTTTGGAAATGAATTTTCAAAAACTTCTTATCTTATCTGGTAAACCTATGCTCTAATACCAAGTGAAACACCCCACCTCCGTTAAGGTCACTCTCAAAGGGAATGCCCTAATTTTGGTGGAGGTTTATAAGTATAAGTCACAGATATACAAGACAGATATAAGAACACATATTTTTGAACAGCGGAAAATAACAACAACTTTTATTTCAACAAAATACGTGTTACACAAACCATGTCATAATTTGTCTTACAATACTTCCAAAAACATAACATCTTCATATCTGTTTTGATTACATTATTTAAAGAAGCATAAAGAAAACATAAATAAACTGCATAAGTCCCATAATTGCTGTCCAAAGCCATAGTCCAAAACGAAAAAGATCCAAGCAATACATTCTTTCTCTTCAAGCTGGAAGTGAAAGCCGGTCAAGCTGCGGTATTCCCTCCCTGTGGACCTGGGGGGAGGGACGAAAGAAAAGAAGACGAAAGAAAAGTAGAGTCAGACATAAAGCCTGAGTAAGTCTAGGACTATTCAGTCTATGAATAAAGAACTGGGTATGATAAGTATAAACTGGAAATTGGAAAGCACCCTATAACTAAGTTAAGTTGTCTAGAGTCGAATATATTTTCGTACTCCATATTAATCTCTGTACCCATATAAACTAGTTCCCAACAGGCACCCCATAATCAGGGTGAAGTGATCCATTTCTGATGATCGGCTCCTACTCGCGTAGTTACATGTGTCTTATGGCCCCCATTGTTGTAGTTACCTATGCTGGTCCCACCATGGGGTGTATCAAGTCCCATGGTGGCGGCCCGACACAATCTTAGAATGCACAGGTATGCTACTGGTGCCCAGTGCCTTATTTTTCTGCGCCGGAGTGTGTGCACGCCCGCACCCCGTTAGAACCTACACTGCTGCACCACCGCCCTCGATTTGACCTCTTACAGTCAGCCCAGTAATCGTGCCCCACCCTGCCTAGTTCAGGGTATCCTGATACACCTTATAGGGTTACTGCTGAAAAGGGTCCCCCACTACTAGGTTTTCTATTTCTAGCCAACATGCTAAGTTGGTTAAGTGTTTTGTAAACCTAACCCCCAATCAATCTGCATAATTTAGCATGTTCCATTTTGATTAAGTATTAATTCAATTTACTTAATCCTATCAATCCTGACTCAGCCTTAATTGTCTTATCAAAGCCTCGACCTCTCACATTAGACAGATATTGTTGTAGCTGCCTGTTGCCGGTTGGGTCCGGGCAGTCTTACGCCACAACTCAGTCTAACCTCAGGTCTTTGTTGAGCTCCGTGTTTAACCACCCACATTGGATAGGTATTGTTGTGACTACTGGACAGCCGGGCGGTTCCGGGCAGGTTTACATCACAACTCAATCCAACCTCGGGTTAAACACATTGTAACAACCCGAAAATTTAGGCCAGTTTAAAATTTTTATTTTGGCAATTTTAGCGAATTTAGTATATTTAAAATAGATTATTTTAAATAAAATCGACGAGAAATTTATTTTGAATATAATTCGAACGTATATATTATATACGTCGTCGTTAGAATATAAATATTATTTATAATTATAAATAGAATTGAAAATGGCGCGGTAGTTCGATAATTCGATTTCAAACTTCAATTGAATGTACCGGGTGCAAAACAAACCGGATTTTTGTGAAACCAAAAACATTAGGATCTAATTGATGATATCTTTCCAACGAATCCGAAAAATCAAGATTTCATAGCGGGAATCAAAAGATATGTCCAGTTGAAAATTCTGAATAGTCTCTATGGAACTCAGGCCCTTAAAAATGGACATTTTGCAAACGACCTCGGATTTCGACGAAACCAGTTTTGTTGGGTTCGTGATGTAAAGTTATTGCTAGGTTTCAAATTTCATAATTTTTCGAATAATATGTGAGCGTGGCAAAAGAAAACGCGTTTGACCAGTTTCAGTTGATTTTAATCGACTGGAAATTAGCCATTTTTCCAACGGTCTCAGAATTCGATGAAACTAGTTTTGTTAGGACCGTATCGTCAATACCAAGCTAGAAAATATTTTTCTGGAATTTTTCGAGTTAGTATGTAGGCCCGGTAAATCAAAAGGTGCGTTTAAATTCAATATATAGAGTTATATTTTAAATTTGACGAAAACTGATCAAAAAGATCGAATTGGCCTACATGGAATATCCCATTGTGTTCAGAATGGGGGTAAAACTCTAGGGACGACATTCGTTGGGCTCGAATCGGTGTTCATTTGAAAAGTCAAATTGAAGGGGAAAAAAAATAAATATAATAAATTAATTAATAAAAAAAACTTTACAATAAACCCCCCCTCGTTTTCTTTCTTCCCCTACCTTCACTTTTCTCAGATCCGAAAAACGAAAAAAAAAAAAACCGCACTACAGATCGATGTCGCCCCTCCCCCCTCTAGGTCCTTCGCCGCCGCTCCAGGAGGCCATCGCCGCCTCCGAGGATCGTGCGCCACCCCCCTCCCAACTCCGACGCCCAAACCAAGTCCGACCCCCAAACGGCAGCTGACCTCTTCCGCACCACCGCCTCCGCTCCCCCTCCTTCTCCGACCATCCTCTGACCCCCTCTCCGCCCGCTGCAGCGCGCGTCACCGCGGATCCCCCCCCCCCCCCCCCAATTTCAATCGGTGAGCATTCTCTTTGGTTCTTCTTTCTTTTATTTAAATCAAATTGTTTTTAAAACGGAAACCAAAATGTTTTTCTTTAAAACTGAAATTAGCACTAAGTTTCCAGAAATATATAAAGATGTATAATTTTGCTTTAGAAATGAAAATATTATTTTGCTTTAGAAATGAAAATATAATTTTGTTTTTAGAAATAAAATATATACATTGGTTTTAGAAATAAGATTAATGTGTTTTTAAAATAGGAGAATAAAAATAGTTCGAATTAAAAATATGATTTTTATATATTGAACTTCGAAATAAAAATATGATTTTTATATATTGAACTTCAAAATAAAAATATGATTTTTATATATTGAACTTCGAAATAAAAATATGATTTTTATATATTGAACTTCGAAATAAAAATATGATTTTTATATAGGGAATAGCGAAATAAAAATTCGATTTTTACATATGTAGTGGCTACGGGCGAAGAAAGTGATAAGAGACGAGAACAGTGAAGATTTCCTGCATTTGAAGTGCCGTGGAGCTACGATAGCTATAGGTGAGAATTTCTCACCTTTCAATTTGTTTTCTAGTTATATATATATATACTAGGATGCAGATGGTGCTTAGTAGCACCCGACACAATCGTCCACAGACCATGGACTTGTTTGTTTGGTTGCATAAATTAGTTAGATGATTTGATTTGAATTTGGTTGATTGGTGAATTTGATTGATGTGTGAATGGCGTGGGCCTTCACTAGACCGGGGATAAGGCTAGGCCTTGTCCCATTTCTAGTATCGTGCCGTTATGCCGCCGAAATTTTCTAAAATAAGTTAGAAAAATAAAAATATCATTTTATTTAAAGAATGAACTGAATAGAAATTCATATGTTGAAATAAAAATGTTTTGTCGTTAAAAATATAATTTTTAACGTGAATGTGAATAAATAAATATTCATTTACAAACCAGACGGTTTGTTTATGTACACCTATTTGAAGGACATTGAGTGGGTCGATAAATTTTACACATCGCCCAACTGCACAACTAAAATCTGTGTTTGATTGTTTGAAACCCCACACGGGTGTTAGGATGAAATTTGAAGTTCACTCATCCTGATTGATTAAATATGTCGATCGATTGATTGACAGGCTGTTATAAGCGTTAGATATCTATATTTGATGCTTATACAGTGTAGTGCACTTTGGTTGATGGTTGATTATTTTTCAATGCTATTATATGTGTGTAATGTATGAAAATCCATATAATTAACATTATATGGTGATTGATTGGGCCTCATTCCAATTTAGAAAATAAAGAATATTATAAAATAAAAGTTCATGTGTTGACAGTACTCATCCATTGAGATTGGTCATGTGTTGAACGAAATATTTTAGTAATAAAATTTACATCTTTATCGATATAAAATAAAAGTTCATGTGTTGACAGTACTCATCCATTGAGATTGGTCATGTGTTGAACGAAATATTTTGATAATAACAACTATTTTGAAAAAGAAATATTTGAAATAGAATATTTGAAAATAGAAATTTATGAAGCCGTGTTGATTAGTTTGACGCCATTTTGACGTGAACGATATTTATATCGATATATAAAACGATTTCGAAATGAATTGAATTGAAAACGATTTCGAAATGAATTGAATTGAAAACGATTTCGAAATGAATTGAATTGAAAACGATTTCGAAATGAATTGAATTGAAAACGATTTCGAAATGAATTGAATTGAAAACGATTTCGAAATGAATTGAATTGAAAACGATTTCGAAATGAATTGAATTGAAAACGATTTCGAAATGAATTGAATTGAAAACGATTTCGAAATGAATTGAATTGAAAACGATTTCGAAATGAATTGAAACGAATTCAAATTGAATTGAAATTTGAATTGAATAGAAATGAATTTTAAAACGAATTTATAAAGAAGAATTCAATTTTGATTTGAATTGAAAAGGAAGTTAAAATTGCTTTTGAAACGAATTTAAAACTATTTATATAATTCGTTTTAAATAGTAATTGACGAAATATATATTATATATATTATATATATAATATAATGGCCTGAATAGAACGCGCCGCGCCGCGGCAGTTCGTGAATTTCGACCATTTATTTCAAACGGACATTACGGGAGATCCGACCGTCGGATTCTCCTAAAACTAGAACCGTTGGGTTCGTATCGAAAAGAGCTTTCTAACGAATATTAGAAATTAGAAATCTAATGGCTGGATTTGGAATTATGTCCAAATCAAGTTTGAAAAAGGTCGCTATACGTGTAGTTCGATGGCCATTGGTGGAAATCGACTGTACGGGCCTTGATAAAATTATTAAAAATAGTAATAATTTGTGTAAAATCATAAGAAATGATTTAGAAAGTATTGGGATGAAAAACTCCATATTTGAAAAGATAAAAATAGATTTTTATCGAAATGAACTAGTTTTGAATTAGAATTATAATTCTATTTATTTTTAAATAAATAAATTGAATTCGAAAAGGGTTTTAAAAATAACCAAAATTTCCAATGATTGCATTGGAATGGATTTGAATCGACATTGTCTTCGGAATATTTTGATGTTGGAATTCGTGATTATACGGATGTTGTTATGGAAATTTGAAAGATATATATTTATATCGTTATTTCCAATACGACATTTGTTAATCGTAGAACTTGATATTGAATATAAGCCGATATATTTTCTATCCAGAGCCTTATATTGAGTATCAAATGTGATTTGGGTTTGTCGTGAATGGTGTCTTCACTAACACGGTTCTTGAACCCAGTTGAGAAAAGATTAAATCTTTTTATTTAGATTTAATGAAGTGTACCAATTAAATAATATTTAATTGGAATTGATATTGATTTTTGGGTTTATCGTGGACAGTGTTTTAAATAACACTCGCTCTTTAACCCGATAATTAATGGAATGTGATTTTGGGTTTATCGTGAACTGTGTTTTAAATGACACTGATTCTTTAACCCAGTTAACGATTAAAACTAAGTGGAGTTTTAATGAATCTTTAATTAGATTGAAATGATCGAGAATGGAGTATCACCAGTTTTACTCCAGGCGATAGTTAAATCTTTAATTAGATTTGAACGTGAAATGGTAATTGAATTTACCGATAACACCGTGGTGTTAGATATGAAGTATTACCAGTTTACTTCATGGGATGAATAGGTTGGGATTGGGAAATTAAAACAAATGATTACTTCGGTAAGGTTCGTTAATCCCGACTAGTTGAATCGAAATTCAAAAGAAGATTTAAGAATAAATTCAAGGAATTTATCTTGGATAAAATTAATGGGAACCTTTCCCTATAAATGTGAAATTCATAAACTAACTGTCGGTTAGCTAAGCAGAATGGTTTTCTGGATATTGATCTGATGTTGGTTTCGGCCTTCGGGGTTAATATTTGGGGAATTATTCTCTTGATTAATTTACGGTTAGTGACTGATGAATTGGAATGAGGCGTATGTTGTGTTTGTGTAACACTTATTTAAAATATACGCGAGTTATTCGGGAAGACCGGGTTTATCCCATTCTGAATAACTGATACGACGATAAGTCGAAAATGAAGACGGTGGTCGAAGACCGGAAGTCTTCACGTCGTTTGGGTGATTACTGATGATCTTGATTGGGCTGTACACCCAAGAAGATGGAAACCGTTGGTGATCGTCCAGACGTGCTTGGAGATCGATGGATACGCGGGGTACTAGGTGCCCCCGGTTTCGTTCAGACCCAGAACGGACTTGTAAATGGACTGTGTGTCTAACATTGGATTTTAGTCCGTGTGATTGATCTCTATTAAATATATATCTGTTTGGCGGCGGAGAATTTATTCTCTTGCTTAACGCCCTTCTCTGAGACGTACGAGCTCAGGGGTTATATATTGATGGATATCAAACGCATGGAGTGAATTGCCTGTGTGGCATGCCTAAGTGGCAATTGATCGAGGCTTCTGTTGAAAAGCAAAGTCTTGTAGTGATGATCAAAGCAAGGTCTTTGTGGCGCAGCTTTGTGTAACGTTTACTTCGCGTGTTTCACACCCGGTATGAACCAAAAACGGGAGAGGACCTCAGGGAGGACATGCGTTTCTTTCTAGCTAGAAGTGGCGTCAGTGGTTTTACACGCCCTGACGAGTTTGACTTATGTGGTTGTTGCTGTTGCGAGGCACCTCGGTTAGATCGGACGATCCGGGTCCGATGGAGCCATTCGTTGGCTCATTTACGCCCCATAGGGCGGAGAGACGTATTGTTCAGGCACTATAATCCACTCCGTGTGGACCGGCCCTGTCGCTCCAAGGGGCAGTTGCGGCTGTTCCGGAGACATGGGCTAGATTGTCTCGAAGACGGTGAGGACGATCCCTGGCCTCGGTTCATGGACGGAAATCCAATTTCCAAGTACGTGACACTTGCGGTTTTATTTGTAGAGCCTAGTATGGCGACATGATATATGGTACCCATGCCGCCTATGATTGATACTTATGATTTGAAGTTGTTTTATACACTATGCACTTATAATAGTATCAAACGATTTGTTTTAAACGTATCAAGCATTCTTTGGCTGTTATAAGGGAAAACCCTATCCTCGGCTGCGTTGCATTGTGTGATGGGACCTGGGTCTTATAACAGCTTCATTTTTCTTTATTTAGCATTGCGCTGTTTGTTTTATGCACTGGTATTCTTGGGAGGAAACCCGTTCCGTGTTATATGGCGTGGTCCCTTGATTTACCGAACTTTGAAAATAAAGATAAATAACTGTTTTAGTTCTCACACCAATCACATGACTGACTTGGAGTTTATTGTTTTAACCTAAACTCTGGGTGCCCCTATTTTCGACACGGCCAGCTAGTAGTTTTGGTTTTGCAGATTTATATTCACATGATCCTGGTTTACTGCTGGAACGATATCCGAAAAGCTTTGTATCTGTATATCTACTTCTAGTTGTGTATTGTATTATTTTCCGCTGCTATGTATTTAAATGTAATTTAAATCTCTGATATTCCTGTGTAATATTCATTTATACTCTGTATATTCTTGTAATCTGATGCATTGTTGTAATATACAATGAAATGTTCTTTTATATGCGTTCTGTTGTGGCTTGTTCTCGAACTATCCGACACTTTCCTTTACGGGGAAGTTACGGGTTTTCACAGTTGGTATCAGAGCTTTGGTTTACAAAGCAGAGAACAAGACACATTAGAACCATACGAAAGAATTCATCAGAAACTGGATTAGTAACATCCAATGGAATGACTCGTTAGAGATGGGATCAGTAGTATCCTAGAACGAGTGTGAAGAGTATATTTTTAACGTGAAAACAAATTTTGTTTTGAAAATCTAAATCAATTATTCGTATTTGATTATTTATTTATATTGATTTTGGACAATTCAGTATATAAAGAATTTGCATATACGCCTTGCAAACGTATATTCAAAGTTTTAATATATTGGATAGATATAGCATCACACTCTAGTCGCCCGGAGATGATTCTACTGATGACTATATAGCATCAGTAGTGTGTGTTCGAGTTTCGAAGGTGTGATTTTCTATATATTTCCATTAGACTGGTGTGAGAACCAAAACTTGTATAGATAGATTTATTTGTTGTGAATTGGCATCAAAAACATGATTTTCTAGATATATATCAAATTTATGAATTTGAAAACTCTAATCCACTAATTGATTGGTGTTTGAGTTGTTTGTCTATTTGTTTGCTAATTTTGAACCATTATGCCTAATAGCATCAAATATTGAATTGTATCGAAAATTGGTCGCATTTGCTTGCATATACATATACTTACATTGAACAGGTCATAGCAAGGAGGCTAGAGCAGAGAATAAAATTTGTTTGCCCGACAAATAAGTACATGTTTACTACATAATTTACTGTTTTGTTTGGGTGATGATGATTTTATGAGCCTATTGGCTAGCCGCTTGGCTAGCCGCTTGGCTTTTTCTTTTTCTTTTTGAGATCTGAAGGACCGGGGAAGCTATTTGAAATTCCCCGATGCTCCCATTGCAGGGGAGGTTATGGCGAAATTTTTCAAAAATTTAGGGTGTTAGCCAAATTTTTGAAATTTTTGAAAATTCTCAGAAACTGAAAGGTTGGAGAATGGAAGCCAGATCAAGCGTAGAGTTGATTAATCAAACCACTTTCGACTTTGTTCCTTTTCGGGGACGAAAAGTTTTAAGTGGGGGAGATTGTAACAACCCGAAAATCTAGGCCAGTTTAAAATTTTTATTTTGGCAATTTTAGCGAATTTAGTATATTTAAAATAGATTATTTTAAATAAAATCGACGAGAAATTTATTTTGAATATAATTCGAACGTATATATTATATACGTCGTCGTTAGAATATAAATATTATTTATAATTATAAATAGAATTGAAAATGGCGCGGTAGTTCGATAATTCGATTTCAAACTTCAATTGAATGTACCAGGTGCAAAACAATCCGGATTTTTGTGAAACCAAAAACATTAGGATCTAGTTGATGATATCTTTCCAACGAATCCGAAAAATCAAGATTTCATAGCGGGAATCAAAAGATATGTCCAGTTGAAAATTCTGAATAGTCGCTATGGAATTCAGGCCCTTAAAAATGGACATTTTGCAAACGACCTCGGATTTCGACGAAACCAGTTTTGTTGGGTTCGTGATGTAAAATTATTGCTAGGTTTCAAATTTCATAATTTTTCGAATCAATATGTGAGCGTGGCAAAAGAAAACGCGTTTGACCAGTTTCAGTTGATTTTAATCGACTGGAAATTAGCCATTTTTCCAACGGTCTCAGAATTCAACGAAACTAGTTTTGTTAGGACCGTATCGTCAATACGAAGCTAGAAAATATTTTTCTGGAATTTTTCGAGTTAGTATGTAGGCCCGGTAAATCAAAAGGTGCGTTTAAATTCAATATATAGAGTTATATTTTAAATTTGACGAAAACTGATCAAAAAGATCGAATTGGCCTACATGGCATATCCCATTGTGTTCAGAATGGGGGTAAAACTCTAGGGACGACATTCGTTGGGCTCGAATCGGTGTTCATTTGAAAAGTCAATTTGAAGGGGAAAAAAAATATAATAAATTAATTAATAAAAAAAACTTTACAATAAACCCCCCCCTCGTTTTCTTTCTTCCCCTACCTTCACTTTTCTCAGATCCGAAAAAAAAAAAAAAAAAAAAACCGCACTGCAGATCGATGTCGCCCCCCCCCCCCCTCTAGGTCCTTCACCGCCGCTCCAGGAGGCCATCGCCGCCTCCGAGGATCGTGCGCCACCCCCCTCCCAACTCCGACGCCCAAACCAAGTCCGACCCCCAAACGGCAGCTGACCTCTTCCGCACCACCGCCTCCGCTCCCCCTCCTTCTCCGACCATCCTCCGACCCCCTCTCCGCCCGCTGCAGCGCGCGTCACCGCGGATCCCCCCCCCCCCCAATTTCAATCGGTGAGCATTCTCTTTGGTTCTTCTTTCTTTTATATAAATCAAATTGTTTTTAAAACGGAAACCAAAATGTTTTTCTTTAAAATTGAAATTAGCACTAAGTTTCCAGAAATATATAAAGATGTATAATTTTGCTTTAGAAATGAAAATATAATTTTGCTTTAGAAATGAAAATATAATTTTGTTTTTAGAAATAAAATATATACATTGTTTTTAGAAATAAGATTAATGTGTTTTTAAAATAGGAGAATAAAAATAGTTCGAATTAAAAATATGATTTTTATATATTGAACTTCGAAATAAAAATATGATTTTTATATATTGAACTTCGAAATAAAAATATGATTTTTATATATTGAACTTCGAAATAAAAATATGATTTTTATATAGGGAATAGCGAAATAAAAATTCGATTTTTACATATGTAGTGGCTACGGGCGAAGAAAGTGATAAGAGACGAGAACAGTGAAGATTTCCTGCATTTGAAGTGCCGTGGAGATAGGATAGCTATAGGTGAGAATTTCTCACCTTTCAATTTATTTTCTAGTTATATATATATATACTAGGATGCAGACGGTGCTTAGTAGCACCCGACACAATCGTCCACAGACCATGGACTTGTTTGTTTGGTTGCATAAATTAGTTAGATGATTTGATTTGAATTTGGTTGATTGGTGAATTTGATTGATGTGTGAATGGCGTGGGCCTTCACTAGACCGGGGATAAGGCTAGGCCTTGTCCCGTTTCTAGTATCGTGCCGTTATGCCGCCGAAATTTTCTAAAATAAGTTAGAAAAATAAAAATATCATTTTATTTAAAGAATGAACTGAATAGAAATTCATATGTTGAAATAAAAATGATTTGTCGTTAAAAATATAATTTTTAACGTGAATGTGAATAAATAAATATTCATTTACAAACCAGACGGTTTGTTTATGTACACCTATTTGAAGGACATTGATTGGGTTGATAAATTTTACACATCGCCCAACTGCACAACTAAAATCTGTGTTTGATTGTTTGAAACCACACACGGGTGTTAGGATGAAATTTGAAGTTCACTCATCCTGATTGATTAAATATGTCGATCGATTGATTGACAGGCTGTTATAAGCGTTAGATATCTATATTTGATGCTTATACAGTGTAGTGCACTTTGGTTGATGGTTGATTATTTTTCAATGCTATTATATGTGTGTAATGTATGAAAATCCATATAATTAACATTATATGGTGATTGATTGGGCCTCATTCCAATTTAGAAAATAAAGAATATTATAAAATAAAAGTTCATGTGTTGACAGTACTCATCCATTGAGATTGGTCATGTGTTGAACGAAATATTTTAGTAATAAAATTTACATCTTTATCGATATAAAATAAAAGTTCATGTGTTGACAGTACTCATCCATTGAGATTGGTCATGTGTTGAACGAAATATTTTGATAATAACAACTATTTTGAAAAAGAAATATTTGAAATAGAATATTTGAAAATAGAAATTTATGAAGTCGTGTTGATTAGTTTGACGCCATTTTGACGTGAACGATATTTATATCGATATATAAAACGATTTCGAAATGAATTGAATTGAAAACGATTTCGAAATGAATTGAATTGAAAACGATTTCGAAATGAATTGAATTGAAAACGATTTCGAAATGAATTGAATTGAAAACGATTTCGAAATGAATTGAATTGAAAACGATTTCGAAATGAATTGAATTCAAAACGATTTCGAAATGAATTGAATTGAAAACGATTTCGAAATGAATTGAATTGAAAACGATTTCGAAATGAATTGAATTGAAAACGATTTCGAAATGAATTGAATTGAAAACGATTTCGAAATGAATTGAAAGCGAATTGAAACGAATTCAAATTGAATTGAATAGAAATGAATTTTAAAACGAATTTATAAAGAAGAATTCAATTTTGATTTGAATTGAAAAGGAAGTTGAAATTGCTTTTGAAACGAATTTAAAACTATTTATATAATTCGTTTTAAATAGTAATCGACGAAATATATATTATATATATAATATAATGGCCTGAATAGAACGCGCCGCGCTGCGGCAGTTCGTGAATTTCGACCATTTATTTCAAACGGACATTACGGGAGATCCGACCGTCGGATTCTCCTAAAACCGGAACCGTTGGGTTCGTATCGAAAAGAGCTTTCTAACGAATATTAGAAATTAGAAATCTAACGGCTGGATTTGGAATTATGTCCAAATCAAATTTGAAAAAGGTCGATATACGTGCAGTTCGATGGCCATTGGTGGAAATCGACTGTACGGGCCTTGATAAAATTATTAAAAATAGTAATAATTTGTGTAAAATCATAAGAAATGATTTAGAAAGTATTGGGATGAAAAACTCCATATTTGAAAAGATAAAAATAGATTTTTATCGAAATGAACTAGTTTTGAATTAGAATTATAATTCTATTTATTTTTAAATAAATAAATTGAATTCGAAAAGGGTTTTAAAAATAACCAAAATTTCCAATGATTGCATTGGAATGGATTTGAATCGACATTGTCTTCGGAATATTTCGATGTTGGAATTCGTGATTATACGGATGTTGTTATGGAAATTTGAAAGATATATATTTATATCGTTATTTCCAATACGACATTTGTTAATCGTAGAACTTGATATTGAATATAAGCCGATATATTTTCTATCCAGAGCCTTATATTGAGTATCAAATGTGATTTGGGTTTGTCGTGAATGGTGTCTTCACTAACACTGTTCTTGAACCCAGTTGAGAAAAGATTAAATCTTTTTATTTAGATTTAATGAAGTGTACCAATTAAATAATATTTAATTGGAATTGATATTGATTTTTGGGTTTATCGTGGACAGTGTTTTAAATAACACTCGCTCTTTAACCCGATAATTAATGGAATGTGATTTTGGGTTTATCGTGAACTGTGTTTTAAATGACACTGATTCTTTAACCCAGTTAACGATTAAAACTAAGTGGAGTTTTAATGAATCTTTAATTAGATTGAAATGATCGAGAATGGAGTATCACCAGTTTTACTCCAGGCGATAGTTAAATCTTTAATTAGATTTGAACGTGAAATGGTAATTGAATTTACCGATAACACCGTGGTGTTAGATATGAAGTATTACCAGTTTACTTCATGGGATGAATAGGTTGGGATTGGGAAATTAAAACAAATGATTACTTCGGTAAGGTTCGTTAATCCCGACTAGTTGAATCGAAATTCAAAAGAAGATTTAAGAATAAATTCAAGGAATTTATCTTGGAGAAAATTAATGGGAACCTTTCCCTATGAATGTGAAATTCAGAAACTAACTGTCGGTTAGCTAAGCAGAATGGTTTTCTGGATATTGATCTGATGTTGGTTTCGGCCTTTGGGGTTAATATTTGGGGAATTATTCTCTTGATTAATTTACGGTTAGTGACTGATGAATTGGAATGAGGCGTATGTTGTGTTTGTGTAACACTTATTTAAAATATACGCGAGTTATTCGGGAAGACCGGGTTTATCCCATTCTGAATAACTGATACGACAATAAGTCGAAAATGAAGACGGTGGTCGAAGACCGGAAGTCTTCACGTCGTTTGGGTGATTACTGATGATCTTGATTGGGCTGTACACCCAAGAAGATGGAAACCGTTGGTGATCATCCAGACGTGCTTGGAGATCGATGGATACGCGGGGTACTAGGTGCCCCCGGTTTCGTTCAGACCCAGAACGGACTTGTAAATGGACTGTGTGTCTGACATTGGATTTTAGTCCGTGTGATTGATCTCTATTAAATATATATCTGTTTGGCGGCGGAGAATTTATTCTCTTGCTTAACGCCCTTCTCTGAGACGTACGAGCTCAGGGGTTATATATTGATGGATATCAAACGCATGGAGTGAATTGCCTGTGTGGCATGCCTAAGTGGCAATTGATCGAGGCTTCTGTTGAAAAGCAAAGTCTTGTAGTGATGATCAAAGCAAGGCCTTTGTGGCGCAGCTTTGTGTAACGTTTACTTCGCGTGTTTCACACCCGGTATGAACCAAAAACGGGAGAGGACCTCAGGGAGGACATGCGTTTCTTTCTAGCTAGAAGTGGCGTTAGTGGTTTTACACGCCCTGACGAGTTTGACTTATGTGGTTGTTGCTGTTGCGAGGCGCCTCGGTTAGATCGGACGATCCGTGTCCGATGGAGCCATTCGTTGGCTCATTTACGCCCCATAGGGCGGAGAGACGTATTGTTCAGGCACTATAATCCACTCCGTGTGGACCGGCCCTGTCGCTCCAAGGGGCAGTTGCGGCTGTTCCGGAGACATGGGCTAGATTGTCTCGAAGACGGTGAGGACGATCCCTGGCCTCGGTTCATAGACGGAAATCCAATTTCCAAGTACGTGACACTTGCGGTTTTATTTGTAGAGCCTAGTATGGCGACATGATATATGGTACCCATGCCGCCTATGATTGATACTTATGATTTGAAGTTGTTTTATACACTATGCACTTATAATAGTATCAAACGATTTGTTTTAAACGTATCAAGCATTCTTTGGCTGTTATAAGGGAAAACCCTATCCTCGGCTGCGTTGCATTGTGTGATGGGACCTGGGTCTTATAACAGCTTCATTTTTCTTTATTTAGCATTGCGCTGTTTGTTTTATGCACTGGTATTCTTGGGAGGAAACCCGTTCCGTGTTATACGGCGTGGTCCCTTGATTTACCGAACTTTGAAAATAAAGATAAATAACTGTTTTAGTTCTCACACCAGTCACATGACTGACCTGGAGTTTATTGTTTTAACCTAAACTCTGGGTGCCCCTATTTTCGACACGGGCAGCTAGTAGTTTTGGTTTTGCAGATTTATATTCACAGGATCCTGGTTTACAGCTGGAACGATATCCGGAAAGCTTTGTATCCGTATATCTACTTCTAGTTGTGTATTGTATTATTTTCCGCTGCTATGTATTTAAATGTAATTTAAATCTCTGATATTCCTGTGTAATATTCATTTATACTCTGTATATTCTTGTAATCTGATGCATTGTTGTAATATACAATGAAATGTTCTTTTATATGCGTTCTGTTGTGGCGTGTTCTCGAACTATCCGACACTTTCCTTTACGGGGAAGTTACGGGTTTTCACACACATCGTATTTTCTAAATTTACATATTTTGTCTCTTTTCTTTTTATATGTAAATATTTGCGGCCCATTATTCAAATTCGTCTTTATTGGGTGAAATTAATTTACACCACTTAATTGTTTTTCAAAGTTGTTGGCATGCGTCAAACATGCCAACACATATGTTTTATATTTTAACCCAATCGCCATTACCCCCGTTTTATACGTTTGCTACAATATAACATATGTTGGGTTTAACATTTAAACCCAACTTAGCCACATGAAAAAGGGGAGGCTTATAACATGGTGTTTATATATTCTAAGCATCATAAAAAGGGGAGTGTGAACGCATGAACTTGCAACATAGCGAACTAATTAACATAAATTAGGCACTTGTGAACTTGCATTGTAATAGCATGTAATCAAGGCATAAGCATATGAAATCATGGTTTTTGATCTATTCATATAATCATGGCATAAACATACCTAAACATGAAATCATGGTTTTTGATCTATTCATATATTCATGGCATAAATATACCTAAACATAAAATCATGATTTTTAATCTACTCATATAATATAAACATACCTAAACATGAAATCATGATTTTCAATTTATTCATGCAAACTTGCAATTGGAATGTAATTCTAATGTAACTTATGTGTCACATATATTATCATATGATTTTGATAACAACACAGGCCTAAAACATGTTTTTCAATTAGGCATAACAACAAACATAGTTTAGTCATGTTCATAGAATTAATACAAGTTCACAAAGATGCTTGCTTTTGTCACTAATACAAAAGCATGGTTTTTATACTTGAACCATGATGCCAATTCCAACATAACTTCATATGAATCATAATACTCAAATGGATCCAATTACATTAAAGATGACCATAAAATTATACATCATGTTGGCACAATAGTAAATCATATACTTGCATGAATCTCAAATAAACTACCACAACATATAGTTGTTACTTTCAACATGAATCATATACTTGCAATTATCAAATAGGTGTTGTAATAAACTACCACAAACATGTAGTTTTCAACATGAATCAGATACTTGCGAATATCCAATCGTATACCACAACATTTCCAAATCGTTTAGAATCAAAGCAACATACAAATATAGATTATTATCGCCACAATTCCATTTCCCACTTTACACAAATCAAAACACAATTATTTATTCACATCGGAATAGCACTCTACTTACAACGTATGACGAATCTTCAATTCGGGAATCTGAATTATGAATTTGGAGATGCTATCCTTTGTTGTAGGCATTGTTTTGATTCAATTGACGTTGCTTTAAGCTTTTCGAATTATGTCTTAATTGTCTCTCAATTTCTGACGGCTATTCCTAGTCTTTCCTCAGCAGCATGACGGTCTCATCTCCATTTATGTTTGTGTGAATTAGGGTGAGTCTTAGGTCCTTTTTATAGAGTTTGTGAATTGATTAGGACCGTCGATGGAGCTTGGATTAATATTAGCCGTTCATTTGAAGGAGAGACCAACCAGGAGCTGACACCTAGCCCTAGTGACAAGGCAAGGCTCAGAAATTCGACCAGACCCTGATCAGGCCAGCCAAGACCTGACCAACAGGTCATTCTGACCTGGGCGCACTTGGCAGGTGCGCCAGGCTAAAAATGTACTGGCGCACTTCCCAAGTGCGCCAGTTCATTTCTATTCTGGCGCATTTCCCAAGTGCGCCAGTGCATTCTGACCCATTTTCTGGTTTTTCGTCCAACTTCGTTCGTCCATATCTTCTTCATACGATATCCGTTTTACGCAAACTCGGACTCTATCTCAAGCAGAATCCGAGACGAACGCAATGGCGTATCCCGTTTCCCTTAATTCTTTGATTTGAAATTAGTTATACTTAAATTTGTGAATTTCACAGTTATAGAATACACGGGGTGTTACAGCTCATGAACATGTAAATGTTTAATGGCATAAAAAGGTATAAATTTTTATACCTGAAATTATGAACTTGATTTAAAGGGAAAGTGGGGCTTAACTTGAATGACAATAATTTACATATAAATATAAAGAGGTAAATATGTAAATTTAGAAAAGATGAATATGCCTAACCCGAGGTTAGATTGAGTTACGGTGTAAGACTGCCCGGAACCGCCCGGCACATCCAGCAACCGTATCAATAAATATCTAATGTGGGAGGTTAGTGCATCGAGCCCAAAGGAACCCGAGGTTAGACTGAGTTGTAGAGTAAAACTGCCCGGAACCGACCGACACATCCAGTAACTGCAACAATACCTATCTAATGTGATTGGTTGGTGCTTTAATAAATGAATTAAAGCTAAGTCAGGAATGGTAGGGTTAAGTTAATTAAGGCAACACTTAACCAATGCAACATGTTAACTAAACTGATGGGTGGGGTTAGGTTAACTTGGACACTTAACCAATTTAACATGTTGACTAGGAAATCCTAGTAACGGGGACCCATTTCAGCAGTAACCCACATAGATGTATCATGGTACCCTAAACTAGGCAGGGTGGGGCATGATTACTGGGCTGATTATAAGCGGTCAAAAAAACGGCCGTTGGTGCGTCAGTGTAGGTTCCGACGGAGTACGGGTGTGCACGTACCCCGGAGTGGAAAAGCAGGCACTGGGCATTGTGCATCTTGAATCGTGTCAGGTTGCCACTATAGGATTTGATACACCCTACGGTGGGACCAGCACAAGTATCTACAATCGAGCGGGGTCGTATGACACAAGTAGTAAATGCGTGCGAGTAGGAGCCGATCAAAGAAAAGGGATCACTAGGTTTGAACTCATGATAATGGTTGAAATATCTAGTAGGTGTAGAGAATATGGATTTGAGTGCGATAGTATGATTAGTTTTTCTTGCCTTGTTTACCTTACCTTATCCTATGATACCTTATTTCTTTGTAATTATCCTACGTCCAGTTTGTTCATGTCATGGTTCTCTTACCGGTTTACATGCTGAATAATCACTGGACTTACCAGACTTATGTCTGACCCATTTTTCTTTCGCTCTCTTTTCTTCCGTCCCCCCCCCCCCCCCCACTCAGGTAGCCAGGGAGGGAATAACTCAGCTTAATTTGGACCGTTCATCTTTCCAAGCATGAAGACTCTGTGATATATAGCTTGGAACCTCTTTTTTATGGCTATGGCTTTGGACACACTACTACTTGGGGATTTATGCAGTTTTATTTATATTCTATGCTTCTTTATGTAATAATCAAGACAGAGATTTTGATGTAATGATTTGGAAGTTGTTTTGAAACAGTTTGCTGTAATGTTTTGTTATGAACCACCTTTGAAATAAAGTTAGTTTTTCCACTGCTTATATATGTCTGTCTTGTAAATTATTTGTGTCTTTTACCTATAATGCACCACCAAAGTTAAGGCATTTCCTTTGTGAGTGACCTTAATGGAGGTGGGGTGTTTCACTTGGTATTAGAGCAAAGGTTTATCAGATCAGATAAAATTTTTGAAAACTGTTTTTTCAAAAAGAAGTTTAAAGAAGCAATTTTCAAGAAAAAGTGTTTTAGTTTAAAAAGGCATAATCCCCCAAAGCCATATGCACTATCTTTCTACCTTTTTGTTTTGAATCTTTCCTTTTTCGTTTCAACATGTCTGGGGATCTTAACCTTCCAGAGGGCATGCCGGTACTTGGCTGGTTCAGAAGGTACCTAGAGGCTAGGGCTATTGTCGCAGACCCAACAGACGTTCCTCCTCCCCAGCTGCAGCGGTTCCTCCTCCTCTTCCTCGTGCAAATGCTTTCTCAAAAATATGTAGGGACTTTCGAGCCATGGGTGGAAAGAAATTCAATGGAAATGAATCCTTCGTGGAAGTAAGAAACTGGCTCAAAGAAACTGAGGATTTGTTTGATATTTTCAAAGTGGACGATATGCAGAAGATACAATTGGATGTATGGTTGCTTAAAGACGAAGCTTCCTATTGGTGGGAAGTTACTAATGCTGAAAGACCAACTGAAACTTGGATGGATTTCAGAGTGAGGTTTGAAATGAAATTCCTCTCAAAGATGAATGAAGCCTACAAATGGAGAAGTTCTTAGCTCTCAAACAGGGGAGTATGTCGGTCAAGGAATACGTTAACCAATTCAACCAGCTGGCTGGGTTCGGATTGGAGTTAGTGAACACTCCACATAAGAAGGCACTCCGTTTTGTTATAGGATTGAATGAGCCACTGCACAACGTAGCTATGTCCCATATACCTATAGGTGCGACTTATGAGAGGCTGGTGGACATGGCACTGTTACAAGAAGAAGATAAGGTTGGCAAGAAAGAGATAAAGGTGGAAGTATCTCAAGATAAGAAAGTGGAAAGATCAGAGAGTAAGAAGACAGATTCCAAGAAAGGAGGGAAGAACAACAAACCCCATGACAAGAGGAAGTGTAATTTTTGTAGCATTCTTGGACATCTGGTTAAGGACTGCAGAAAGAAGAAGAGGAAGATGGGTGGCTGTTTCCATTGCGGCGAGACGGGACACATGGCTAAGGACTGCCCAAGAAAGCAAGGGCAAGGGAAGAGAGCTGGATCTACTTCTGGAGGGCAGGTTCACGCTCTCATGGCACCTCCGAAAGAACGAGGTAGAAATGTTTCTGTTGAGAGTTTATTTATCTTTTTGATCATCCTGTTCGTACACGCTTTGATTCTGGCGCATCACACTCTTTTATATCTACTGCTTTAGTTGAATCTCTGCACCTAAACACCAGTTTAGTAGAGGATCTCGTGGTTGTTTCAAATCCAATTGGGGGCTCAACTTATTTGTCAATGATTTTTTTGGATTCGGAAATTTCTATACTAAGTGTGGGGTTTAGATGTAATGCCTATGTTTTGGGCTTCACGGACTATGGGTTGATTCTAGGCATGGATTGGCTATCTATTAATGGTGCCATCCTCGATTGTGAAAGGAGAGTGGTTAGACTCATGACTCGCCTCGGTAACACTCGCGAAATTTCTGGTAATCCCATGAACTTTGTTATGCTTAGCTATCTAGAATCTCTTGATGCGTCTATTGAGAATTTGCAGTCTGTAGTGTAGTCCGTGAATACTCGGATGTCTTTGAAGAGGTGAAGGGCTTACCTCCGAAGCGGGAGATAGATTTCCGCATATACCTCGTTGATAACAAAACCCGTTGCTTTACCCGTTAGTCACATGGCTCCAAGGGAGAGGAAAGAACTCAGCAAGCAAGTTAAAAAGTTGCTTGAGAAGGGGTTTATAAGGAGGAGTATTTCTGAATGGGTACTCCAGTAGTGTTCGCAACTAAAGCGGACGGTTCGCTTCGCCTATGCATTGATTATAGGGAGCTAAACAAGATGACTAAGAAGAATAGGAACCCACTCCCAAGAATATATGACTTGTCTGATCAGCTTGTAGGTGCTTCGATTTTCTCCCAACTAGATCTAGCTATCGGGTTTCATCAGCTAGGAGTGGCTGAAGACAGTATTGAAAAAACCGCTTTCAGGACCCCAGATGGTTTCTTCGAGTGGCTTGTCATGCTTTCGGCTTGACAAACGCACCTGCTTATTTCATTGACTTGACGAGCAGGGTGTTCAGGGAGTTCCTCAATAAGTTTATGGTGGTCTTCGTAGATGACATTTTGATTTTCTCAAAGAGTGAGGAAGAGCATGCTCAGCATTGAAAAGAAGTTATGGATACTCTTCGAGCACATCAGTTGAAAGCCAAATTCTCCAAATGCCACTTCTGGAGAGAGGAAGTAAGGTTTCTTGGACATGTGGTGTCCAAGGAAGGGTTAGCTATGGATCCCACAAAAGTAGTTGCGGTGCAAGATTGGAAGGTTCCACGGAATGCGACCAGAAGTCTGAAGCTTCCTCGGCCTAGCGGGCTTTTACCGAAAGTTCATCAAAGACTTTGCGAAAATCTCAGTTCCATTTACAAGGTTGACGAAGAAGGACCTAACTTTCAATTGGGATTTGGATTGCGATGTTGCTTTCCAACGATTAAAGAGGGCTCTAACATCAACCCCAGTTCTAACATTGCTGGATGGGAGCAAGATGTTCATCGTATACACGGATGCATGTGGTACGGGACTAGGTGCTGTCTTGATGTAAGAAGGGAAGGTAGTAGCTTATGGAGGCAAACAGTTGAAAGTACATGAGAAAAATTACCCAATCCATGATCTAGAGTTGGCTGCCATCGTCTTTGCGCTTAAGTCTTGGCGCCATTATCTCCTAGGTGAGAAGTTTGAATTGTATACTGACCATAAATCGCTGAAGTACCTTTTCTCGCAGAAAGATCTTAACTTGAGGCAACAAAGGTGGATGGAATTCATGGCATCCTACGATTTCGAGGTTTCCTATACCCCTAGCAAGGGCAATGTAGTAGCAGATGCCTTCAGTAGAAAGAAGCTGACTGTAAGCCCTCTCTTTGTAGAAAGGCAGAGCTTGGAATACATAGCCAACTTTGACTTTAGATCCTCCATCGATCATGTGACTGGTTTGTTAGCATCACTAGAAGTGCGGCCTACTCTTTTGGACTTAATAGAAACCGCGCCACATGAAGACCCTCAGCTAGTTGATGTGATGGATAAGCTAATTAGGGGTGAGACTTCTAGTCACCTCAATAGATACTCCATCGATGATAAAGGTTGGTTGAGGCAAGATGGAAGGTTATGTGTCCCACAAGCAGGGGATTTGGTGAAGAAGGTTCTCGAAGAGGCGCACCATTCCAAGTTGACCATACACCCAAGTGGAGACAAGATGTATAAAGACGTAAAAATGGTTTTCTTTTGGAATGACATGAAGAGGGATGTAGCTGAATTCATCTTTAAGTGCTTATTATGCCAACAAGTCAAGGCAGAGTAAAAGAAGCCTAGTGGCTTGCTTCATCCTCTAGAGGTCCCACAATGGAAATGGGATAGCATTTCAATGGACTTTATTGATGGGCTGCCTTGGTCAAGAAGGTGCAATATCAGTATTTGGGTAATAATGGATAGGCTCACAAAAAGCGCTCACTTTATACCCATTAAAACTAGAAGGACTGCCTCATCTTTAGCATCCATTTATCTTAAAGAGATAGTTCGATTCCATGGGATACCCTCCAGCACTGTGAGTGACCGAAATCCTATCTTTACGAGCGAGTTTTGGAAGAGCTTGCAAGAGGCTGTAGGCACACAGCTATGCTTAAGCACGGCCTATCACCCCCAAACCGATGGTTAGACGGAAAGGGTGAATAGAGTATTAGAAGACCTCTTGAGATTATGCATTCTTGACTTTGGAGGAACATGGGAGGATCATCTTCCTTTGGTGGAGTTTTCCTACAACAATATCTACCAAGCCACCATAGGCCTGGCAACCTTCGAAGCTTTATATGGAAGACCATCCCGATCACCAACTTGCTGGTGGGAGTCTACAGACAAGCTCATACTTGGACCAGATATGATTAGAGAAACTTCAGAGAAACTGGACTCGATACGAAGAAGAATGAAGACTGCCCAAGTTAGACAGAAGTCCTACGCAGACAAAAGAAGGACCGACCTTGCGTTTGAGGTTAGAGACTGGATTTTCCTTAAAGTATCTCCTTTGAGGAACGTCATTCGCTTCGGATCCACAGGAAAGTTGGCACCAAGATTTGTAGGGCCATTTCCTATCATTGAAAAGATTGGAAAGATGGCTTACAGAGTAGAGCTTCCCGAAAGATTGGCTAGAGTTCATAATGTCTTTCATGTTTCTCACCTACGAAAGTGCTTACATGAGTCTGCGGAAGTAGTGGAACTAAGTATGTTAGAGGAAGTAGAAGTAGAACGAGAGGCGACTGTGAAAATAGTTCCTACTTGTATGTTGGGTACAGAAGTCAAAAAGCTATGCAACCGCGAAGTCAAACTTGTAAAAGTTCAATGGAGTGACGCTGAGGAAGACGCGACTTGGGAGACTGAGCCCAAGATACGCGCAGCCTACCCTTTTCTTTTTGAGGGTACATCTTTGATCTCTTTTCCCTTAAGTTTGTTCATGCTCGTATCTATCTTTTTAGTATTTTCCTCAGTGTTGTTCTTGATCCTTAGGTAGAAACCAATGGATGTAAACATGTATTTGAAACATGTTATGGTTGATGGTTGCAAGTGGTTGCAAGTGATTGCTAGTGGTTGCTCATGGATGCATATACACACAATAGGTGTTAAATCGGCTCAGTCACTTTCATATTACATATGCATTTATGTATTTGTATATGGATTGAAAACTTGATGTGTTATCATATGGATGTCGCATTTGTATGAATGATTGTGCACTCATGTAGAATTATGATTAGGAAAATTTGCATACATAATGGACTCATGGCACTGACATAAATTGCATTAAGGAGGTCAACTGGTTCAGTAGACCGCCTGATTTTGCATTAGCTAAGGACATGTACACACACTATGCATACAATCATGGAAGCATTAGAAATCTTTTTAAGGACAATGGATGCCTGTGTTTGATGGTTGAGTAGATAGACGACTGGATGGTAGGACATACGTTCTTCTCGACTTGAAGATTTCGGGGACGAAATCCTTTAAGAAGGGGAGAATGTAACACCCCGTATTCTCTGTAAACAATAAAGTAACGAATTAAAGAATAATTAATTACAAATGTAAGATTTAAGGGAAACGGGTTATGCCATTGCATTCGTCTCGGAATTCTGCTTGAGATAGAGTCCGAGTTCGCGTAAATCGGACCCTGTATGAAGGAGTTATGACTTTCAGAAGATTAAAGAATTTAAATAAACAGCTCAGATTAAAGTTCAGAAAATTCAAATTTCAAAATCAAAAGCAGAAGCGGGCTGGGCGGGAATTTTCCCGCCCAAGGCCAGGTAGATCAGGAGGTCGACCAGCGGGTCGACCTCCCCCCAAACAGTCGACCAGGGGGTCGACCTCCCCATCGGGCCAGATCTGAAAACTGACATGTTTCTTCTTGTGATGATTTGCTGTGTCATTAGGGCTTGTGTGGCAAGTTCTGGTTGGTTCTCGTAGGTTTGAATGGCTTTGATTTGCCCTAGGTTGATCTGATGGCTTCTATTAAATCAAAATTCTGTATAAGCAACCTAAATCTAAACCCTAAGCCACAAAAAAATTCCTAAGACCGTCATGCTGTTAGAACTCAACTTAGAGTAGCCACCATTCTGCTTCAACTAGAAAGGGAGTTAGGAATTACAAATTAAATGTAATTCAACTAAGAGAATTCAACGTCTACAACAAAGGAGAGCTATTCAATTTCAGAATACAGATTCCAGAACACAAGAGTAATCTCCTTTTTGTAAGTCCGGTTATCATTTAGACCTAAACGATATTAGAATTATGACTAAATAACTGGATGTAGAACAATGCCCTATGTAAATTTATGCCTATCCTTTTTGTTAAACTGAATTGATAAAGACTATGACTCTTATCATGTTAAGTTTGTGATCATGTTGTTATTTGATGATAAATGTTAAATGCTTGGCTATGAATCCATATGTGGTATAATTTGACAATGACATATATGTTTTGTAATTTAGCGATGACATATTATGTGAATACTTTGGCAATGACATATCATGTTGAATAAGTTGGCGATGACATATTATATTGTATAATTTGGCAATGGCATATCATATTGAATAAATTGGCGATGACATACCATGTTGTATAATTTGGCGATGACATTTCATGTTGCATGATTTGGTAATGACACCTATATGTGTATGTAAATTTGGGAATTTTATGCAAGTTCAACCATGATCACATATATGACCAAAACTACATGCTAATATGATTAGGTTCATGTTAAATTTGATCCTACTAATTTGCAAGTTCACAACCGCATGCCTAATTTTAAGTTTATGTAGTTCTATGTAAAACCACTATTTCATGATTCATGTTGAGTAGATCTAAATTTGCAAGTTCATAATTAAATGTATATTGTTCTATGCCAAATTCATATGATACATGTGTAGTTAGATCCATATTTTTATGGTATTGGAATTATTACATGTTCCTCTTTTTCCTCTTTTGTGTATAAGTTAGGCTATGTATCGAGCCTAACATATGCGAACGTTTAACGGGGGAAACGTTGGGGAAGAACATGAAATTACATATAATTGACATATTTGGCTCATGAACATGTAAATGTTTTACGACATAGTGGTATAAATTTTTATACCTGAAATTATGAACTTGATTTAAAGGGAAAGTGGGGCTTGACTTGAATGACAATAATTTACATATAAATACAAAGAGGTAAATATGTAAATTTAGAAAAGACGAATATGCCTAACCCGAGGTTAGATTGAGTTACGGTGTATGACTTCCCAGAACCGCCCGGCACATCCAGCAACCGTAACAATATATATCTAATGCGGGAGGTTAGTGCATTGAGCCCAAAGGAACCCGAGGTTAGACTGAGTTGCGGTGTAAAACTGCCCGGACCCGACCGACACATCCAGTAACTGCAACAATACCTGTCTAATGTGAGTGGTTAGTGCTTTAATAAATGAATTAAAGCTAAGTCAGGAATGGTAGAGTTTAGTTAATTAAGGCAACACTTAACCAATGCAACATGTTAACTAAACTGATGGGTGGGGTTAGGTTAACTTGGACACTTAACCAATTTAACATGTTGACTAGGAAACCCTAGTAAGGGGGGCCCATTTCAGCAGTAACCCATATAGATGTATCATGGTACCCTGAACTAGGCAGGGTGGGCACGATTACTGGGCTGATTATAAGCAGTCAAAACAATGACGGTTGGTGCATCAGGGTAGGTTCCGACGGAGTACGGGCGTGCACATACTCCGAAGTGGAAAAAGCAGACACTGGGCATCAGTAGTTATACATTGTGCATCTTGAATCGTGTCGGGTTGCCACTATAGGATTGGATACACCCCATGGTGGGACCCGCACAAGTATCTACAATCGATCGGGGCCGTATGACACAAGTAGTAAATGCGTGCGAGTAGGAGCCGATCAATGAAAAGGGATCACTGGGTTTGAACTCATGATAATGGTTGAAATATCTAGTAGGTGTAGAGAATATGGATTTGAGTGCAATAGTATGATTAGTTTATCTTGCCTTGTTTACCTTACCTTACCTTATCTTATGTTACCTTATTTCTTTGTTATTGTCCTACGTCCAGTTTATTCATGTCATGGTTCTCTTACCAGTTTACATGCTGAATAATCACTGGACTTATCAGACTTATGTCTGACCCATTTTTCTTTCTCTCTCTTTTCTTTCGTCCCCCCCCCCTCAGGTAGCCAGGGAGGGAATAGCTCAGCTTAATTTGGACCGTTCATCTTTCCAAGCTTGAAGACTCTGTGATGTATAGCTTGGAACCTCTTATTTATAGCTATGGCATTGGACACACTAATACTTGGGGATTTATGCAGTTTTATTTATGTTCTATGCTTCTTTATATAATAATCAAGACAGAGATTTTGATGTAATGATTTGGAAGTTGTTTTGAAATAGTTTGTTGTAATGTTTTGTTATGAACCACGTTTGAAATAAAGTTAATTTTTCCGCTGCTTATATATGTCTGTCTTGCAAATTATATGTGTCTTTTACCTATAATGCTCCACCAAAGTTAAGGCATTCCCTTTGTAAGTGACCTTAATGGAGGTGGGGTGTTTCATGTCGTGCCTGAGAAAGCTGCTGCTCTTGCCTTTCCTGAATAGTGAATCTAAATCATGTCACACTCGATGGTGATGGAACACACAGAGAATTAAGGGATTTTGTGAAGCCCTAATTTACTTGGGAGGCAGCTGATTTGGGATGAGAATGGGTACACGATGAGAAAACTGAAGATAAAGCAGGCACAATGAAATAATCCCAGTACACCCGCTAAAAAATTTCACTTCCTGCGTTTTTCTTCTAGGACCTTAAATTTTGTTACTTTTGAAGGATCAAAACTATCAAACATACATAGAGTTTAACTGCTATATTCCAATGTTGCAGCCATATATAACGTTAGTTAAGTCATTTAAATATTTTTCTCGATTTTGAAAATCATTTTTTATTTAATAATAATTCTTATTTGTTAATTTTTTATACAATTATAATTATCAATTAATATTTATTAATTATGTAATAGTGATTATCAATATTAGTTACTTCATACTCCAAACTAATTATTGTTATTTAATACTAATTTTTTTAATTACTTATTACTAAGTGGTTTATTTAATTATAACTAATAAGTGTGTTGTTATGATAGGAAAATAGAAAATGTTGTAGTAGACATTTATTGAAACTAGCAAAAATAAAGATTTGTTTTAAAAAATCATCTATAACAATTGACAAAAAGAAAGCTTGTAATAGGTATTTATTACAAGTGTCAAATGAAAAAGATTGTAATAGACATCTATTACAACTAACAAACTAAAAAAGTTGTTAAAATGTGAAAGCCTGTAAATGAGCATGGATATAATGACTAGCATGGTAATGTTTGTACTCTTTGAATTTCAGAACTCTTTAATATTTATAAAATTTCTTATTTTAAATTGTTGAACGTTTTACATTATTTTATATTTATTTTAGAAAATACGAAAGTTTTTTTTAATTAATACGTATTAAACATAATTATCAATTATAATTATTTAAGTTTAGATACTAGATAATAAATTTTCTTTTTAATTATTAAAAATTACATATTAATCATCTATTATTAAAGATTACTTCTTAATATATTTTTGTAATTAATTATTAATTATTAAACATGTTAATAAATATAAAAAAAACACTAAAGCATCTTTTACAAAAATAACATAAATATCTCTTGCAAATACATTGGAATTCTGCGGCAAAATACCTTCGAAACATATCCGTCGGTATTCTATCTCAATTTACAACGGAAAATAGCGACGGAAAAATGTTGTTAGTAAATTGATGCAATTTGCAGCGGATTAACGAGGGATAACACAAGGCGACGGTAATAAATAAAAAGGACAAAAAATTGGAAAAATAAAAAACCATCCCTTGTAGATCTCATGGAAATCCGTCGTAAATTAGCGATGGAAATTTCCGCTTCTAAAATTTGATGCAAAATAAGTGTTTTCTTGTAGTGCTCACTCATGTATACATGTGTATGTATACTGTATATTTGAGCTTGCAAGTAGACTTGCCTTGTACACTACTCATACTACTCCACTTTGCCAATGTACACAGAACATATACCATGCTAGCTCCTTATACTTGTTGTGCTTCACCACCATGTTATACACAAGCACTTCTCCTAAGTTTCATCACTGTGTTGATTTTGTTGTTTGGTTTGTACTCGACACTGTGTACTTGCTGTTGACTTTTCATTGAGTTGTTTTCACGTGTGCACTGAGTCGAGATGGTCCACGTGGCTACTCCTCAGTTGTGCATTGATTGGCGAGGCAGCGCACACGTGTATATCTATACACGTGTGTATATGCAGTCATCAGACAAGATTTCATGTCCCTGTGCTATACATATACAAATTGACTAGACATAGATGAATTAGATTAAGTCATGAAAAATGATGAGAAACACACCAGAAATCTGAGGCAAATAAAATTTTAAAAATAAAAATTATATTCACATGTATTTTGAAAATTATTTCTGTTCCATATACTGTGTTTTTTTTTGTATATAACAGGTACGAAGATGATGACTGGACTGACAGTGACTGGACTGACTGTGAAGTGTGAAGACAGAAAAACGAAAATTAATGTTTTAGTGCCACTGACTATGAGAGAAACTGTATGAATGTGTCTGTGAATGTAAAAAGAGTGTCTGAGCGTTTTTGTAGTGATGAGCAGATATGTAAATGAAAATGATGTGAAATGTGTATCAGTGATGTATATATAAATAGCGGAGTTGTAAATCTGTACTGTTTAAATATTGAAATAAAATATTCTATTTAAATAAAACACTGTGAATATTTAAATTTCTGTACAGTTGTATTTTATTTAAATAGAAATATTATATTCTTGTCTGTTGAGTAGTATACCAGTACAGTTACAAACACATTTAATAATAAAATATATTTGTTTGTTATCATTAAACAAAAATCATATAATTGTGTATACAACAACGTTATATACAACAATCTCATGTGACCCGGGCTGACTGGCAACCTTACCTTGCCCCTGGCTCTCTGATGCATTTTGAGGATTCTTGACATATTGTTGTAGTTGGTTTTTTCGGATGAGTTCCTCGATTAAACTTCTCAAGTGTAGACATTCATTCTGTTGTGCCCAGGTTGATTATGAAACCGAAAAAACTTTCCAGAATTGGCCTGCTGTTCTGTAATCCTTTGTGGTTTTACCTGAGGGAATATACCTCAGTCCTTCGTAGAAGAGTAGATTTTATATAGGGTTTCATTTAAAGGAATCAATTCCGTCTGCTTAAAAAATCGTGACTTCTTGTATATTTTATTGTCCCTCTCGTCGGACCCTCTCTTATGCGCAGAGTCATCCTTCTGAGTTACTTGAGACTCGTTACTTTTTCCTTCTTTAGCAGTGCTACTTTTCGTGTCCATCCGAATATCTAGGGTATCATCTTCCATGCTCATGTATTCATCGGCTTTCTTGTAGAATTTCTTTGGAGTCTTGAGTTTTTTCATTTTTAACCATTTCCCAAATTCTAATTTCTTATTGATGGCTCCTTTCAGGGCTGCCAACAAATACTAAGGCTCTGGTTCTATGACTTCTGCTGCTACAGCGTGGAAGCGTGTGAGGAAAGCTTTTATGGTTTCCCCAGGAACTTATTTCATTTCGCTGAGTGACATCACATCCCTTGCTTTGGTGGTTGTAGTCGGAATTGATCTTGAAATCTCCTTGCCAAATCGGCGAACTGATCAATATACTTAGGTGGAATTCTGGTGAACCATAGCGAGGCCACACCTTGCAAGCACACAGGAAAGTATAAGCACTTTACTGCGTCGGTAGCCCTAGCTCCATTCATGTGTTTTTCGTATTTGAATAGAAAGATGTTCGGATCTCCAACTCCGCCATAAGGGGTTATTGTTGGTGGCGTGAATTTCTTGGGGGAACTTTGCTTGACGAATCTTTTCTGTAAACGGATTTTCGCTGGGTGAAAATTCTCATTCTCTCGGTTCACTTTCTCCTTCATTATTCGCTGGATCATGTTTGTGATGCGTCTCTCGTCAGTCGCTTGTTCCACAAGATCGGCATCGATGTTCTTATCAGTGCAATCACGTTTTGAGCTTCAATGCCTTGCACCTCTTTTGGGAGGTGTCCTTTTGGTGGGACTTACGATACTCTGAGTCAAACGCTTTTCTTTACGCTGCGGGGCTCTGGCCTTAGAGTCCTCAACATCGGCCTCTTCCTTATCTTCCATTAAGAACTGGGATCGACTAGGGACTGAGGCTGATGAGTCCTCTTCTATCAGCATTATTTGGAGCATTTGGTGGCAGAAGATTGGCTTGAGCATTAATCAGAACATCAAACCTTTCCATCATCATCTTCGTCGTAGCGTCCATTTTCTCATTCAAATCTGTTGCAGCCACATTTAACTCATCTCGCGTTATAGATAACCTAGGGGTTTTCCCAGACCCTCGGTTCAAAGTTTGCGGTGTAGCTTCATCAACATTATTATCCTCACTGGTCGCGGTAGCTTTGATAGATTTGCCGCTCTTCTTAGATCCGACCATGGCTTCGAGGGAGAAAATGATTTAGGATTTTTTTATTGCTGAGACTGAAAGGAGGTACGAGGCAAGAAATTTCGATCATGGCCCCACGGTGGACGCCAAATGTTTTCACTAAAAATGGCTCAAACATCAAAGGTACTAGAATTATACTTCACCGATACGGTAAGAAAATAAATGGAGCCGTGCTTAAAAAAAATTGAAACTAAAAATGCGAATAAGAAAAAATAGAGACGAGATTTAAAGTGGTTCAGCCTTGTGCCGGGCCTACATCCACTATGAAGATTTCTTGCATTCTTAAAATGGAGATTACAAAATACATCAAATTTTTTCCCATATATCTCTATGTTCACTCAACATACTTTCTTTTATACATATCAATCCAGGGATTTTATGAGAAAAATGGTAGAGTTCGAGGAGGAGAATGACAGATGGATGATTGAGAAGGAAGATGTCTTTGATTTTGTGATTACAAAGTTGTACTGAACGCCATGGACAAATCGGTGATGAACCTTTGAATGGAGAAGATGATCCATCTGTTTAAGGAATGATTGAGGATAAAATTTTGTAGTATTTCGTGGTTCCCAAAAAAGATGCCCTTTATGTTGGCGGCCACGGCCTATTTATAGGTGTGCCTTCCTAGATAAGTGAGCTGAAGTTCGTATATGCAGGCGACATGTCGCTCATCCCATTAATTACAAATATGTCATCGCCTGACTGTAACCAGTTGTTGACAGCTATATCCAGTTGTCATGCGTGGACGACTTTGTAGGAGCGAGTGTTTCAAATAGTCAAGTGGGTGACTTTAGCTAGTGTTCTTCGAGTGTGGCTATCCTCGGTAATTGATGAGCGGTTATTTGATTTGATTGATTGTAAATTGAACAGGTGACTAGCTAGGATTGTACTTGTGATCGAGGGACTCTGAAGTGGAGCACGAGACTGGAACCAATTCCTCTTTGTATTTTGCACGACTGATCTCCTTGGCTCAAGGACATTCGACCTTCACTGTCTTTGTACCGTGCCATTTTCCTGTATGGTTGTGCTATATGGTCGCCCACGCTTATGTTGAATGGACGACTTGTCTTATTTTGGTATTCGAGTGGCCTCGTTCTGATACAGACGACCGACCTATGCTTCCGTGCTCAAGTTACGACTTGCATCTGACTCTGGTTGAAGACATGGACTCATAAAATGTTGCAAGTGCTTGCTTTGTAATTTTAGCCCAGGCTCGGTGCTTTAAGAGATAAACACCTAAATCTTGTTTTGTATGGTTGCTTCTTATTCTTTGCGAGTCGTTTAAGCGTCTTGGTCAATCAATATGCATGAGCGATCCTGATGGCGCTCATTCTGTGATTTCTGCTTAGATTTTGTAGCTTAATGTGTGTATGGTTTTTTAGGGATCAACACTGATACTTCAAGGTCTGAAGGAATTGGATCGGTAGATTTCTACCACATGCTTATTAATGCTGGTGCAACTGCAGAAAGAACAAGTGCATGGGATGCAAATTTGGATGAAATCCATTTTCAAATTGGAAGTTCCAACCATCTTCATCTAGCTTAGTTCAGTCTTTTATTGTTAATAGATAAAATGTGGAACTTAACGAAATTTTCAAGTTCAAAACACAAAAACAACGATGAATGCATCCTACTTATTCAAGCTGTTGTACATATTATGCTTTCATCAGAAACTTTTTTTTTTTTTTTTTTTTTTAACGTTTTGAAAAGGAAATAGAGATGCTAGTTCACCTGCTTGTTTCATCCTTGGACGTATTCACAACAAAATGGTAGCACAGTTTTGCAAATTTTGAACTGTATGTATACAAATGTCAGTTTTTGGACGTATTCACAACAAGGATGGCTGTTGTTTTATGGGTATGGGTTCGACCAAATTGGCTTTGCCAACAGAATTTCGTCACGTATTTTGAAATACGTAGATAGATAGCTCCCAAAAATACGAAATTATTGCTACGCACGCAACAGGGGAGTTTCCGCCAATTGTGTCCTGCATGACGACAACTTGGATAATTTCACCGAACACCATCGGAAATTGGGTCACGTGCAGTTGGGTCTTTAGTTTAACGGACGAGGATAGAGACACGTGTACGTTACGGGAATGTCCGAACCATTTTCCGTTTCATAAACCGTACTGCTGCGTAGAGCATAATTTCATGGGTCATGAGCTATTGCATATTATCCCAACCCCTTAACCAACTCAGATAAAGATGCTTGGCTAAGTTAAAATTGTTGTTGGTGCAGTAGCTATACATAATTTCATAAGGAAATACAACAATGACAATCTAGATTTTAAGGCATTTGATAATAATTCCGATCTGGTACCAGATGAATACCATGAAGAATATCAAAATATGAGAAATATGACAGAGGGTGATACTCAACAAAACTGGATGTACTCAGAATTTTGATAAAGAATAAATTGATTACAGCAGAAATAGCATAACAGGCAAGTATAAATATTTTATATAGTTATTGACACATTTGCATTTATTTTATTCATGTAAATATCAATTATTAATATTTAACGGTATTCTGTACAATATGTTTTGTGTTGCACAATTTATACTATACAAAAAAGACAAACAAATTAACCATACAATAAGGTGCTCAATACTTCGTTAATGCTTGATACAACACTCAATTCTCTGTTCAAAATCGTAAAATAAAAAATCAAAAAAAAAAAAAAAAAAAAATTACTTATTTAATTTTAACAGATCAATTATTCGTTCGGTCAACCCGTTCAATTCAACCACTCGCCATCACCAAGAACGGACTTTAATCGAGTTTGCTACTATAAATTTTCGGTCAAAATCTAAGAATAACATATTTGAAGAGATTTTGGTAAGTAAATAACGTGATCCTTGAAAAAAAAATCTTTAATTTACCCTATTTTAAAACTTATTACTCATATAGCCCCGTTTGATCAACTTAGAGCTGGTTGATTTCACTACTGTCCTTTCAGATGGCGTCAGTGTGGACGACATTTGAAATGTCATAAACTAGCACTATTTCAAATGTCGACCAAAACATGTCAAATAATATATATTTACTGATGCCATTTGAAAGGACGTCAGTGAGTTTTCACTAACTCAGCGCTAAATTGATCAAAACAGAGCTATTGTTGTAATTAATTATGAATGTAGACTATAAATTTAACAAATTTAAAAAAATTCCATGTAAAAATGCAGAATTCGACAAAAACATTTTTTCACAGTAGCATTTCTGTACATCGTCTGCAGTTGTTGCAGGACCTAGAAGTAACATCAAATTAGCACAACTCTAAGCATACTAGTGGCTGGAAGAAAAGATCAATGTACTTTGGGCGTGTTCTGGGTATAAAAAGCCCTGTTATCGTTTCTGACGCCTCCGACGCATGCTATTTTCACCCGTTGTCTCAAAGGTCAGATTTTGGCTCCTTCTCCCAATATGGCCAATAGGTTTTAAACATAAATTAATTTAATTAAAAAACAAAAATAAAGTAGACCATTTAAATGATCCGCTTTATCCCGCAAACGCATTCTACGCTTAAATAAATGGTACACTAAAATTTTCGATTCAAATACCCTGCTTCCACTTACCACAAAAGCCCCTTTATAACAAATTTCTGCTTTGCTTTGCTTTTATTGCATGATTTGCACAACATCATTGGCAAAATGTTTAATCTACACATTTTTAGCGAAGGAAGGTTAACAAGTGTACAAAATAGTTGCAGAAAATGGGCAAATATGTGATGCATAATGGGAACAATATGAAGGCTGAAATTCAAAGTTTATTCTCCTTTTTGTCAAATTATGTCTTTCCCTTAACATACATGTCTTTTACAAAGAGTAGTATGCTTGTGTTTAGATACGCACAAGCACAATGCTCTCTGCAAAAAGAGATACCAAGAGAAAAGGAACATCTGAGAAAGAAAAACTAAAAAACAGAGATAAGAAACTTTGGTTTTCCAACTTCCATACATACACACACACACAAAATCTCCACCACACATCCCTGTTTTACTTTCTTCCCACTAACAATTTCTCCACCCATCAACTTATTTCAATTATAGATGAATGACCCAAACTGAGCACTAATTGACGTGCTCAGAAATAGGGATGCAACAGAGCATGCTCAAATACATGAATGTCAATTACAGATGAATGACCCAGTATCCCCTGCCCCCCCACCCCCCCCCCCCCCCACCTCCAATCCCTGTTTTTCTCTTTGTAACAATTTTTCTAGAAACGTCAACCTTTAATTTGCTAAACATTTTCAATTAATACTTTCGCAATAAACAATGCAACCAAATTAAAATAAATCAAAAGTCTATACTATATTGTAATTGCTGGGTTAACAATGGAGTGCTTAAAGGCTCTCTCAGCTAATTTAAAGCTCAACCGTCACGCAATCATTATTCTTTTTCGTCCGCCTTTTTATTTTACCCTCCTTGCCTTTTTTCCCTAAATATTATTTTACTTGAAATTTATGCCTCCTATTGCTAAAGGGGATTGTTAATGACACGCCCGATTCGGTTAAGGGGTGTCATTTTGTTAAGGGGAAACCGACGGTGGAAAATTTGTTAAGGGACAACATCAGGCAAACTTTTACAGGACAAAAATAACCCTGTAAAAACGGTAAGAGTATACCGTTTTTATTTAATAAAAACGGTTTCATTAGACCATTTTTTCTATCTTTATAAGAAACTTTAACAAACAACGAAAACGGTAAGAGTATACCGTTTTCAGATTAAGGGTATTTTGGTCTTATTATTGCGAATTGTTAAGGGGTGTCTAGCCTGTAGTGTACGCCCCTTAACAAAATTTTAAAAAGTGATTTTCTTGACACCCCTTGACCAAAAACGGGGTGTCATTAACAATCCCTTGCTGAAACCCTACCTCATCTCTGCATCCTTTCAGGCAATCGTAATTTCTATTCGAAATCCTTTCCGTAGATTCGCTCGACTCTTTCATCATCAAAAATTTCATCTGTATAATCCTTGATTATTTCAGTTTCTTGATGGCAGGCTTACGGCAATCGGCCTACGACATCCTATCTGCATTCCAGTTCCCTACAGTCCTTCTCCGTCAGTGACACTAGCTACGACTTCGATCCCAGCAGCAGCAACTTTATCATGTATTTAAATCTCCCGCTCGAACGGTTGTGTCGATCAAGTGCTAACTCCGAATATCAAGCATGATATCAGATGGAAATTTACGGATTCGAATATTGTAAGTGTTAATCATAATCTTTTTTTGGGTTATAGATATTTAAGTTAATCAGATTTGTTCAAATCGTGGATTATTTGTTTTGCTGGCTTCGGTTGACATCTCAATTGAGAGTTCTTATGTGTCTTTCAGATGTGGATATAAAGTTGATTACATCATTAAGCTACATTCAAATTGGGGTTAGATGTTGGGGGTCTTTTATTTCACGATTAGACTTTTCATTGGATTGTATATTTATGAGTGTTTAATTGATTTTTTTTTCCAGGTTCAATAGGAAGTAGGAAGAAGAGTTAGGCTTGATAACCTAAAGATTTCCAAAGAAGAGGCAAAACCTACAGCTGTTGCGCTAATTCATTTTCTTTCATAAAGACAATTGGAGGATCTGATCTCAAAAGGTAATTTTGTACTATTTATCCAATAGTTTTATTTTTACCCTTCATTTTCAACATAGACAATTTTCTTTTTAATCGGAGTAAGTATGATAGAATACTCCAAAATTTATATGAATGTTATATGTGGTTCTCATTGTGCAATTATTTAAGGGAATAATGAAGGTTTTCTGATCATAGATGAGAGAGGTTTGCATAGGCGTTAAACTGGGTATATTGTAACATGATTTTCAAACTGAACAGATATGTCAATTAAGTAGCATAGACATGTGTTTCCTTGTGTTTTCATGCCATTTCAGTACCTAGCTAAATTGATCGTTTACTGGTGTCTTGCTGCTTGAAGTTGAACATCGGCATTAAATCCAAGTTATAGACAAACCTCAAAAACTTGCATGAGCCTTCTGCACAATATCTACACAATTAGTTAGATGCATTTTCTTTGTTGTTGTGCCTGTAAAGTGCAAGCACATTTCAGCCTATTCACCAAAAAAAAGTTGAACTCATATAGGATAGATACTTCTACAAACAATTATTGGTTGATAATAAAAAAGAAGTAAACTGCTACAAGTTAGATGGAAACACAATCAATTAACTGGATTCACAATGATAGTAAAAAGAGTTCTACGATTCCCACTTAAGTGTACTATTGATCAAATTTTAGGCCTTATATAGTGCAACAGTTAGGTCTGAGATTTTGTTATGTACCTCTAGCAACAGATTTATGCCAAAAAAAAAAAAAAAAAAAAAAAAAAAAAAAACCTCTAGGTTTGGGGTCTTAATTTATTTGCTTTTGCTGTTTATTCGCTATCTTTTATTATAATTACATATTTTTCCTGTTTTCTTTTTATTTAAACAATTCATACACTCCTCAAGGATTAGTTGCAATAATGCATAAGTTTAGGAGAATTAACTTTATTTTTAGTCTTTTTCCCATAGGTTGAGAGAAGAATATTTTCTTTTTCGGTTGCAACTTTAGTACTTCTTTCCTTCATATAATTTTAAATTGCAGTCATGTAGTTAATATATTTGTATACTCACATTTAGACATATAAGGGTTATGTCCATACTTGCTAATTAGATTTATGTAAGTTGATATGAAGTGCATGTTTGAAAAAAATGGAAAATTTAAAGGAAAAGATATGTACAAACCATTGGGCGGAAAACATGAGATAAAGTATTGCTTTTGCATCCATGGATTTCTATAACAATGTGACTCATAATCAGGTGATAATTTCATCACTGTAGAACACTATTATAAATATGATGGACTGAAATTTCTTAAGGGTATAATAAGCTAACATGAAAGTATACTCGGATTTCTACTCTTTTTGCATGCACAACAAGCATATCACTGTTTTACAGTATTATGAATCTGATACAATTGCGCAACATTTTCGAACTTAATAACCCTTATAATATTCCTAAATGTAAATAGACGATAGTATAAATATAAATGTACAGTTATAGGCGAAACAATACTTTTAAAACCCAATTAAGAAAAATATCTTATGAAGAACAAAATTTAAATTATATGATTTATTACTAAACTCTGCTTTCTTAATTAATCAAATATAAGAATTATGCACATGAATATCACTATTTGCGCATTCTAAGCCATTAACAAATAGGATTTCAACACTTCCATGCACTTTCTAAACATGTCCATTTTTTCCTTCTTATACTTGGTTACATCAGTTTATCTAGGTTTAAGTTATATTTTAGAACGGTGTTAATATTATTCGCAAAATTGAATTTTTTTAGCCATACCTCCTATATAATTAGATTATTGCTATATATAGTAAAGTGTATGCAGTAATTTTTTTAAATACTATCTCCTAAATCTATATAAATTGAACTGATGTATAAGCTCATTTAGTTAGTGTTTAAGCCTTATTAAAGGAATGTTGAGTCTGGATGCTAACCTTCTGGATTTAGGAAGAAATATAAAGATATAACATTGGCGAATTATTATATGACTATATGCAAACTTTGGTGTTTTAAATCAGTCTTGCATATGTCTTTCGTCTAAAGTTTTAATTTATAATTATTTTTATCCCAACTTTTGGTGTAATACATTTTAAAGACTTTCCGTACAAAAATCTCAGATGTTCAAAGAAAATACTTTTAAAATTCCATGTGGAAATTTAATTTGTTCCAAGGAAATACAACCTGGCTTATATCTTAGTATCAAATTTTCTTTGTGTAGTTAGTGATTTGGTTCTCTTAAAACTAAATAAGCTGGTGCTTGCAGCATTAAGTTCAGCTGAAACATTTCTCTTTTCAACTGGTATGTAAAATTTGTTAAGTCATCCCTTTTTTGGAAAAGTATCTACTGTTATATATACATGTTTTTTGTCTATGAAGCGGACAGTTCCTGTAATTGTTGATGGATTTTAAATATATCATCTTACCCATGAGGCTATGATCTCATCTTAATGAAAACTACTGTTTGAATCTGCAAATAAAAATTCCCTATCACAGGTTGTGTAACCATGTTGATCAATTTGCGGTCCTTATTTGTTTCTATAAAGATTAATTTTTAAAATACTCATAAGGAAATTTATGTCTATTTAATTTTAATTGTCTTATTCCACAGATTTAAGGAATTGCCAGAATCTTTCCTATTTTCTCTAGCCTTTTTAGTTTACAACTGACATTGGTTCAAAGAATTGATCCACTTTAAAGTGACCAAAATCATTACGTCAACCTTGAAGTGCACCACATTGGCTTTTAAGAACAACCAAAATGTAATGAACAATTTTAATAACTTCATGAAATATTAGTTCTACAGCTTATTCGTAATTATATCTCTATGTCCATATAACTGTTCTGCATGCACAACTGAAAGAATATTTCATATGTAGTTAATGTATCTCTCTTAGCTTTTTATTGATTCTACATATTAAGATACTTATATTACATCAAAAGAACATGATTCTAAATTTATTTACTAATTGTAAATCTTTCTTACGGCCTAGAAAGTTACGTCATCTTATCTACCTGAACCAAACTAAAATGTGATCTAAATCAGTAGATGTATATATTTTATAATTTTAATTGAATTATCATGATCCAAATGAGCAAAAAATTGAATTATCATGCCCTACAATTTTTTTGTGCAATATAAATATCCAAACGTGATTCCGTAAGCGTGTTACTTAAATTTATTCTGTGCAAAAGCATTTTCAATTAAAAAAAAGGTTTAATATGCATGTTACTTTTGCAGTGTCTTCAAAACGGCACTTTCTTACTTGAGCTTTCAAAAAAGGATTTCAATTTCACAAAAATGCCATTATTCAATTTTCTTCCCTTTTATAAGCCTTCCTTCCATTGGCTTTCTTACATTGTCATTCACTTTTATACAGATACCGAAATACATCTTCACATAAACTCATTTAAAGGGGTTGTGCTGCAAGTTGTTGTTCAAATTCGATTTTTATTCAGTATGTCTATGTCATCAGGACTACTTCATAATGCTAGATAGTTTGGTTTCAATGATATTCAATTTCATATGAATTTTAATAGCCTGACAGGACACCATGCATGGGTAGTTAAAATAACTTCTGATAACCTTAGTCTTCGTTGATGAACTTTATGTTGTCCTCAATTATCTGCATTTGCAGATATATATATTGTTTTTCATCTGTCTTAGATGTGAGTTTGAATCTAACATGTGAAACTCGAAGGAGTTTACCTTTGTTTGCATCGACTACCTTTCTGTTATTCTTTTCCTAAGTATACATATGATTTCCTTAGTATTCATGCAAACTTACATCTAATCATATTACGTTCAAAGTGCGAACAATTAAAACTGCTTATAAGTGTAACTAATCATTATCACTGAGTTATGCAAAGGGTTAACATAATTTCCTTCAGTGATTATAACTGTAATGGAAGATTAAGCAAATTCTCTTTCGTTGATTATTCGTTTTTTTACTTTCTTTTGCTAATTACTGGAATTAATGTGATAACTAAACGAGAAGATAGGAGATTCTTCGTCCTGTTTGCGTTCATTTTGATTCAGTTAGATGGCAAACGTTTCTCTTCCTTCAAACAAGTACCAGTGTCCTTCAAACTGCTTTCCTTTCCTGACATGGATGAGTAGTGATAATGGTAATGATTTAATTTCTTTAGTGACGGGAAGATGATAATGGTAATGCACAGCTCAAACAATTTGAGAGACAATAGTGACGGGAAGATGATAAACAATCTTACCAACACATAAGTAAAATTATTATTATCTCTATATTTATGAATGTTTGCTACTCTGTGATAATCAAGGAAGTTTGTAATGCCCTTTTTCAAACATTTGATAAAGAAAAGTTTCTACTATCTGCGTTAATGGTTTTCTAAACTCAAATGTACAATGAATATCTAATTGATTATTTTATCTGATCTATTTTAGTAATTTAAAGTAAAGTTTTTGTATTCTATATGGTCTCTAATTTTATGTATTCTACTTTATGTATCTAGAGTGATACCTTTCTAAATAACAATACATTTTGTTAACAGGGGAATAGCTCAAGATGTGGAACAGCTTCTGCTTATCAAAGAAAAGGATAGAATATGTTCATTCAAGGAAAATATGCAAAGTGCACTAGGGTTTATTTGACTGCCATTGGGAAGTGAAAGAGATAGGTTTATATTCTCTTTAGCTCTTTTCTAAACGCATTGAATATGTATAAAATAACCAGCTTATTAATATTTATAAATGATAATGGCTCTACTATTATCAACATAAAATATCAGTGGTGCACAAAGTGTCATTGATAAATATGCGCTTAATTGAATAGATAATAATAAGATCCTTTTTTCTGAAAGGCTTTGCAAAATTGATGCAGTTTCAAAAGTTGCAAATATTTAGCGGCTTGACTGAAACTAAAAACATGTGTTTTATTAAACCTCTTTTTGAGGAGGGTTGATTTTGTGTTTTGAAACCTAAAAGGATGTTTAATGAAAATTATTGTTCAATATTTTGTTCATTACCTTCGTTTACACAATAGTAATAAATTTGTAAGAGTTTTCGATGATCAGCTTAATTTATTGCAAACTTCAAAAGGCATTCAATAGTTTTATATATTCCAAATATACTACTCTATGATTTTGTCTCGTAATGTTCCGTTCCATTGTTCCCTTTCTCTTTTAATTTATGCAATAGTTAACTATATTTCAAAATAACCGAAATTAATTCAGTTGTTCTCTTCAACCACATAATCATCTTAATTATACATGTTTTCTGCATAAGGAAAAAACAAATAAACTATGTTTCTAATAATCGTTGCATTTAAGAATAATTGAATACTTATGACCTTTGATGTTTGAAGGATTGTTCTTCTAATCCAATTCGATTTTTTTTCTATTCCACGCTTTCACAAATTCTATTATTTTGAATCTTTTTCTTTTCTAACTTTAGACTTTAAATTTTATTAACTACTACAATCCTTAGTTGTTTACTAAACATAAAATGCTAAATCTATGAATTTTTTTTCCATCCTCCTACTTATGGATACTAAATACCTTTTTCATTGTAAATATTAAGCTCTGAATTTTTGGTGCATTAATAGTATTTATTTTACATATACTCAAAATAATAAAACAGTTTTAATATTCATTATAATTGCAAATTTTCTTACTAGAAACACTATAATTTTTGTACTTAATTGTTCATGTTACTATAAATCGGATGCATAACTTTTGATATTACGATAAAGAGCGGTGCTACAAAGCCCGAAGAAATTTTAGTCAGATTGTACGAATTTCAGATCGAAGGGTGTAATTCACGGGTACTAAAGGTGCCACGTTGGATTGAATGCGCGCGATTGTTCTGGCAATTTGCCCTACCTCGGTTCGTAGGCCTAATAGCATTGCTGTACGATAAAAGGCTTTTAGTTCTAACAACATTTGAATCGAAGTTAATGTAAGAAATATACAATTTTAGAACTATATCAGTTTCCATTAATTAAATTTTACATTAATGCACATGGTATACTTGGTGCAAATTCAGCTAATAACTGTTTTCATGTATTGCTCGAAATTTAGTCGATTAATGCAGGGGAAATCCGATAACTTAAAAAACATGGATGACTTTTGTAAGTTATCAGATTTCCCCTGCATTAATTGACAAAATTTCTAAATAATGGCGTTATTATAGGCAACAAAATATTTTTGATACATGTAAAAATGTTTTTGCGACTTTAAATGGCAACAAGTAGGTGTGCAACTGCTAACTTTAGGGAATTTCAGTTACAACTACTTTCTCTATGTAAGAAAGAAAAGATACACTTCTTAATGTCAGTTTAGGATTCTACTTTCGCCTTTGTCAAATGAAATGAAGGTTAAAGTTTATATATATATATATGTATATGTATATATATATATATATGTATGTATATGTATATATGTATGTGTATATATATATATATATATATATTTACATGTTCAGAATCTACTTAAGGAACAAAGTTTATGTTAGATAATGAACAGGTATTTTCTGATAAATCAACACAATATATTGCCGGTTTAACAGGATAACCTCAAATACAACTTTGCTTTCTGGAACTTCTTTGGCATTGGAATCTCTTTTTATAACCATATGAGCAACAGATGTTTGGGACTCAATTAGCATTAACACGTATGTGATGTTAGGCCTAAACATTCAACTCTTTCATTGCGAGGTATTTTTAACGAAGTCATCTTGCTTACAATTTTAGTCCATAATGTTAAAAGGCAGTAATACTTCTATTTCTTCGGCTTCAAGTTTGAAATGTAAGGAGCATAATGCGACTTTATATTGGACTAAAATTTAAGTTTTCGACTGTTCTAGCAAAAGCAGAATTTATAAAACAAAGTAAAAGGCTTCACTTATTATGATTTATTCCGATGAATGCAATATTTCTACATATTTTTGAGAGATTTTCTTTCTGTTAAACAAAAATGTTTGATCCAACTTAGTATCGACAATCTTTTATCTTTTTTGAAGGGATTACTTCTATTCTTTATGTTACTTTCCAAAGTATCATATATGTATATGTGTGTGTATATATATATATATGATACATTTCTATGTGAAACTCATGAAATTGTCAAAGTGCCCATCATAAAATTCAAAGAAAATTAACTAACATATGCACAAATTTGTCATTTCCCATTATTTGGTTTTCATGGCTTCTCATGTTACCATGTTGGCCGTCATTATATGTCCTCAAAACCTAGTTTTATTCCCTTACTGCTTTCTAATTCATGATCAAAATTAAAATAAATCAAAAATTCGTTATAAAGTGTGCGCTTCCTTTTCCTAGCTATTATACTGTTTAAATTGTGGTAATTTGATGTTCATTTTAGGTCTTGTAGAAATTACAAGTGAAATGAATCAACCTCTCGATCTTAGAAATCAACATTAATACATTCTTAGTATTCACGTATCGTAGATCTTGTGCTGGAGATTTAGACAGTTTGGGATTAAAAAAAGTGCACATAGAAAATTGAATAAACAGAATCTCACACGGCATTAAAACTTCAGTAATTTACATCAGGAAGTACAACGAATATTCAAATAAATACTATTCCAGCGAGAATGGTTATACACCCCATTCATATAATTCCTGATAAACATAAATGCAGCGGAATGATAGGTAAACATGATAGTAGGATCCAAAAGCTCCATGCTTCAGTTGCCTCCAAAATGCTCCAAGGTTTAATGCTTCAAAATGGTGCTATCCATCTAATCTATTGGGCTTCCTAGAGAAACAGAGCATCCACAGTTTAAGAAAAAGAAAAGAAACTTCAGGTCAGTCATAAGACTGATGTGAGAAACTTAAATTCGTCATTTTGAAAATAATGGTAACCGGTAAGACCACGACCATACATAAACATGGCATGAGTTTTTATCTTATGGTAATCAAATTTTTTGTAACAACCCGTATTTTTGAATAACATGTTATAACATAAATCAAGGCAGAATTAAACTGAAAAATCTGAATCAAGGGAAACGGGCTGTGCCATTGCGTTCGTCTCGGAAAAATACGCGAAATAGAGTCCGAGTTTTCGAAAATCGGAGTCCGTATGACCAAGTTATGGCCCGTCAAAGTTTTCAGAAAATTACAAGTTCAAAAACAGTTCGAATTTGAATTTAGAATTCAAATTCAGCCAAAACAGACTGGGCGGGAAAACTCCCGCCCAGACAGGACGACAGGGGGTCGACACTAGGGTCGACCTCCCCCCCAACCAGGTCGACACTAGAGTCGACCTGGGGGTCGACCTCCCTGGTCGGCCAGGTCGGCCTGGTGCATCTATTTTGGCTGTTTGGACCTGTTTTGGAGGCTTGTGACGTGATTTGATGGCTCGGATTGGATCTAGGGTTAATCCTATGGCTAATACCATCCTAATCTTCTATAAAAGGACCCCTAAGCCTAGCCTAAATCATCATTATTCAACTCTACAACTAAACTATGCCAAATTTGTTCCTCTCATGGCCTCCACTCTCATGCTAAAATTTCTAAGTTTATTTATATGAGAGATTTTGAGTTCATACAAGTGTTTTCAAGCTTGTATGAGTGTTCTTAGTTTGCATTCAAGTCAAGTTGCAACATTCTATTACAAAGCAAGAGTTTTTCATTTGGAGCTTTCATATTTGGGTTTTTTGGTGATTGCATAAGGGCTTTGTCTCAATCTTTATAATAAATATTCATTTGTGTCTTCATAGCATTGTAAGCCCTTTTCTACTTTCTTTTTGAACCATAAAGTTAAATGAATGATGCAAGTTTGGGTTGATCATTATGATATGCAAGTTTGGTTGATCATTATGTTATGCAAGTTGGTTCAATCATTATGTATGACACATGTTGCTATGCTATGCAAGTTTGGGTTGATCATTATACACATGTTATCATGTTATGCAAGTTAAACTTGAGTTTGTGAGCTTAAAGCTTCAAGCTTTATATTAAAGGTTGCATTTTGGCAACATGGAAGTTATCATATCCCTTATGATAACTTGCATGTGAGGCTAAATGCGAACTTCTAGCAACTTCTACATGTCATTTATCACCATGTATCACTTATATGCTAAGTTTGGTTTTATGCATACTTTTGAAGCCTAATAATGCAATATGCAAGTATATGAACATATGTACATTTCATATTCCACCATGTTAAACTTGTGGCTCCAACACCTTTTTGTCATGATTATGCCAAGTTCCCTATTTTATCCTTTATGCGTTGTTGCGGTTATGTAAACGATGAGATTACGTTGGGATTGGGTAACATTATGACATAAACATGATTTTTATAACATGACATGATATGTTAGCTTGTAATTATGTTTTGGAAACATAATGGACATGACACTTAGAAAATATAAGTGTGGCCAACTCGAGGTTGAGTTGAGTTTTTAGCATAAATCTACCCAGACCCGCCCGGCTTAACTAGTGGCTACAAACAATAAGACCCAATGTTAGAAGTTGGTCATGTTGTGCTCAAACCCGAGGTTAGACCAAGTTGTGGTGTAAAGCTACCCGGACCCGCCCGGCTTAACTAGTAACCACAACAAGGTCTAATGTGAGAGGTTAAAGCACATTAAGTTAATTAATGCCTCCTGATTAGGGTTAAGTCATGGTCCACTTAATACTTAACCAATTTGGGCTTGATGGGTTAATCGGGGTTAAGTCATGAACCTTGGGTACACTTAACCAATTTAATCCACGTCTGGATCGGGTTAACCACATTTAACCCGTTAAGAAACCCTAGTGGCATGGTCCTTTTCAGCAGTAACCCTCTTGATAATATCATAAGACCCTAGGGACTAGGCTAGGATGGAGCACGATTACTGGGCTGACATGTAAGCGACCAAAACGACGGCCGAGTAGGTACGCCAGTGTGGGTCCAGGCGGACTATGGTCGTGCACATTGTCCGGAGTTGGAAAATCAGGCACGGGTACCAGTAGATCTAGACTGTGCATACTTGATTGGTGTCCGAGGTTGACACCCTAGGACTTGATACACCCTAGGGTGGACCTAGCGCAGTTTAACTACATTTCATGTTTGGGCCGTATGACACCGACACTTGACGAGTTAGGCTTATAGGGAGCCGATCAATTAGACCGTGTAGTTGGACCTTGATTTAGGTCATCTCATGATATTGGGCCAAGCTGGGGCCAAGGGATCAATTCTTGTTTTTACTTGACATGTTAGAATGCTAGTACACCCGTGGTGCAAAACTTAACCTTGATTATGCGATGACACCTTTATCTATCTTGTTAGTTAATCACCATGCCAGTATGTTGTTATCCTTATGTTCATCTCAGCTTCTCATGCCAGTTAACTTTACTAGTTCATGAACTGATAGTAGTTAGGGCTTACCAGTCTTTTTGACTGACCTGTTTTCTTTCGCCTGTTTTCTTCCGTTCCCCCCCCCCTCAGGTCCTCAGGGTGGGAACATTGGAGCTTAGCTTGGATCTTTATAGCTTGCTTACTGGATTTGCTCATGTACGGTTTTGGACATTGAGCTAGCTATGGTTTATCACTTCACTTTGGGGATAGTACTTTATGTATTTCAGTTTTTCAGTTTATGCTTTTCTCTAGACTTTGTTTGTTGGAAAATAATGACCAAGTACTTTGTTGTAACTTAACTATGGTTTTGAAATGCTGGTTTTATCCGCTGGTTTTCTACTCTGTTTTACTTACATGTTCTGTCTTGTGATATCTGCATGCATGTTTACCTTGTTTAATGCCCCTCCAAAGCTAATGTCCTTGCAAGAGTGGCATCAGCGGAGGTGGGGTGTTACATTTGGTATCAGAGCATAAAGTTTACAAGATTTGAGCAAAAGGTTTTTAAAAAAAAAACTTACCTTTTGAAAAACTATTTTCAAAACCAATTAAGTATTTTCCAAGAAAAGTCTAGTTATTTTAAAAAGGCTATTCCCTAAAAGCCATAGCACTATCCTTCGTTTCTTCGTTCTGAATCTATCTTTTTCCTTTTTCAGTATGGACGATCTTAACTTTCCCGAGGGAGTGACCATTCCCGGATGGTTCCGGAGGTACTTGGAAGCTAGGGCCAACGATGTGGGCCCAGCAAATACCCCCAATATAACTGAGGTTCCTCCTCCTCCTCCTCCTCAGAATCCGCAAGCAGATTTCGCTAAGATTTGCAAAGACTTTAAGGCGATGGGTGGCAAGAACTTTATTGGGACGGAGACTTTTGTGGAGGCAAGAAATTGGTTGAAAGAAACTGAAGATCTCTTCGCCATCTTTGATGTGGAAGATCATAGAAAGGTTTTATTGGCAGCATGGTTATTAAAAGAAGAAGCTGCTTATTGGTGGGAGGTCACCAATGCTACGAGGCCTATAGAGACTTGGGCCGACTTTAGGACGAGGTTTGGGCTTAAGTTCCTATCATCAGCTGAGGCAAATCTGCAATTGGAGAAGTTTATATCTTTGAAGCAAGGGGACATGACAGTGAGGGAGTATGTGAATGAGTTTAACAAGCTCGCCCGATTCAGTTTGGACATGGTTAATACCCCCCAGAAGAAGGCTTTACGTTTTGCACGAGGGTTGAACGAGCCATTACAAGGTTTAGCCCTATCTCATATACCCATGGGGGCCACTTTTGAAGGCCTAGTGGACATGACATTGCTTCAAGGAGACGATAAGAATGGCAAGAAAGAAGTCAAGACTAATGAGACTCAAACCAAGGAGACAGACTCCAAGTGGGGAGGAAATCAGAGCAATCAGAACAACAAAAACAACAAGGGCAACAAGGGCAAGGCAAAGGATCCAAGAAAATGCCACTACTGTGGGAATGTTGGGCACATAGCTAAAGACTGTAAGAAGAAGAAGAGGAAGCTGGGCGAATGCTTTCATTGTGGAGAGACTGGACACTTTAGCAAGGATTGCCCCAAGAAGCAAGGGCAGAATCAACGTGCAGGACCTTCTGGAGGGCAAGTACACGCTCTCAACGCTGCTCCCGTTCAGGACCGAGGTAGTATTTCTGTAGAAAGTCTTGTTTATATTTCTGATTTTCCTGTTCGCACCTTATTTGATTCTGGCGCATCGCATAGTTTTATCTCTTCTGACATTGTTGAAAGTTTGCACCTAAGTACTAGTCTAGTTGAGGATCCCGTTTGTGTTTCAAATCCAATTGGGGGTTCCGCCCATCTATCTATGATTTGTGTGGATTTGAAGATTTCTATCTTGACCGTAGAATTCACGTGTAATGCTTATGTTCTCGGGTTCACGGGATACAGGTTGATCTTGGGCATGGATTGGTTGTCCAGTTATGGAGCCATTCTCGATTGTGAGCATAGGGTGGTGAGGCTCATGACTCGCCTCGGTAATACCCTAGAAATCTCTTGTAACCCTAGAGGTCCCGTCATGTTATGTTATCTTGAATCTCTCGACTCGTCCATCGATGATCTGCAATCTGTAAGGGTGGTCTGAAACTATCCTGATGTCTTTGAAGAAGTTAAGGGGTTACCCCCTAAACGAGAGATAGACTTCCGCATTTATCTTGTCGATAATGCCAAGCCAGTATCTTTGCCCGTAAGGCACATGGCCCCACGTGAAAGAAGGGAGCTCAGTAAGCAAATCAAGGAGTTGCTTGAGAAGAATTTTATTAGGCGAAGCATTTCTGAATGGGGTGCTCCGGTGGTATTCGCTACTAAGGCAGATGGTTCACTTCGCCTATGTGTTGATTATCGAGAGTTGAACAAACTGACAAAGAAGAATAGGCACCCGTTACCGAGGATTGATGATCTCTTTGACCAGCTCGTTGGTGCTTCTGTTTTCTCTCAGCTTGATCTAGCCACCGGATTCCATCAGCTTAGAGTAGCTGAGGATAGCATTGATAAAACTGCGTTTAGGACTCCAGATGGATTCTTTGAATGGGTTGTCATGCCATTCGGATTGACTAATGCACCCGCCTACTTCGTAGACTTGATGAGTAGGGTGTTCAGGGAGTTCCTTAACAAATTTGTTGTTGTCTTCGTGGATGATATTCTGATCTTCTCAAAGGATTAGGAAGAACATGCTAGGCATCTCAAGGAAGTGATGGATACGCTTAGAGCGCATCAGTTGAAAGCCAAGTTCTTCAAATGTCATTTCTGGCGAAAGGAAGTTCGGTTTCTTGGACATATAGTTTCTAAGCAAGGCATAGCGGTGGATCCCGCGAAGGTGGTTGTGGTTCAAGACTGGAAGACTCCTAGGAATGCAACCGAAGCAAGAAGCTTTCTTGGTCTGGCGGGCTACTATAGGAAGTTCATCAGGGACTTCGCTAAGATTTCGGCCCCTCTTACTAAGTTGACGAAGAAGAACTTAGTCTTTGCATGGGACTTGGAGTGTGAGCTTGAAAAGCCCTTACCTCAGCTCCAGTTTTGGCATTACCCGACAGTGGTAAGATGTTTACCGTGTACACAGATGCATGCGGCACGGGGTTGGGTGCCGTTCTGATGCAAGAGGGAAGAGTGATATGTTATGGGGGTAGGCAACTTAAAGTTCATGAGAAGAACTATCCCACTCATGATTTAGAGTTGGCGGCGATCGTCTTTGCACTCAAATCCTGGCGCCACTATCTTCTAGGTGAAAGGTTTGAGTTGTATACTGATCACAAGTCACTCAAGTACCTCTTCTCGCAGCAAGATCTGAATCTAAGGCAGCAAAGGTGGATGGAATTTCTGACATCTTATGGCTTCGAGATAGCTTATACCCCTGGCAAGGGTAATGTTGTGGCAGATGCATTAAGCAGAAGGAGGTTGACTTTGAGCCCCTTGTTCATTGAGATGAAGAACTTAGAATTCTTGGCAACCTTTGATTTCACAACGGCTGTTGAGTCGATGACGGGTTCATTAGCATCCCTTGAGCTTAGACCCGCACTTCTTGATCAAGTTGGGGCTTCGCAGAAGGAAGATCCGCAGATAGTCTAGGTCATGGATAAGCTGATTCGTGGTGAGACGTCTAGTCACCTTGCTAGATATACTATTGATGACAAAGGTTGGCTAAGGCGTGATGGAAGGCTATGCGTTCCACAAGTAGGAGACTTGGTGCATAAAGTTCTCGAAGAAGCACATCACTCTAAGATGACTATACATCCTGGTGGAGATAAGATGTATAGAGATATGAAGTGCATTTTCTTTTGGGCCGGAATGAAGAAAGACGTGGCAGAGTATGTTTCAAGGTGCATGGTATGCCAACAAGTGAAAGCCGAGTCAAAGAAACCAGGTGGGCTATTACATCCATTGGAGGTCCCGCAATGGAAGTGGGAGAGTATTTCTATGGATTTTGTGGATGGATTGCCTAGGTCAAGGAGAGGGAACACGAGCATATGGGTCATAGTTGACAGACTTACGAAGAGTGCTCACTTCATTCCAGTAAAAAGCAAGAGGACCGCATCATGGCTGGCATCTATTTATCTCCGAGAGATAGTGCGGTTGCATGGAGTTCCTTCTAGCATAGTTAGCGATCGTGACCCAATTTTCGCTAGCCAGTTCTGGAATAGTTTGCAAGAAGCGATGCGTACGCGGTTGAATCTGAGTACAGCTTATCACCCCCAGGCGGATGGCCAAACCGAAAGGGTGAATAGAGTGCTAGAAGATCTTTTGAGACTTTGTGTTCTTGACTTTGGTGGTACTTGGGAAGACCACCTTCCTCTTGTAGAGTTTGCTTATAATAATAGCTATCAAGCCAGCATAGGGATGGCACCATTTGAAGCTTTATATGGGAGGCCGTGTAGGTCACCATCTTGTTGGTGGGAGACAACAAATAGGCTTATACTTGGGCCCGATATGATACGGGATACATCCGAGAAAGTTGAATTGGTGAGAAGAAGGATGAAAGCGGCCCAAGATAGACAGAAATCCTATGCTGACAAGCGAAGGGCAGAGTTGGAATTCGAAGCGGGAGACATGGTTTTCGTGAAGGTTTCTCCTTTGCGTAATGTGGTACGTTTTGGAGCAGTAGGGAAGCTGGCACCAAGGTTCGTAGGACCCTTCCCTATCATAGAGAGAATTGGAAAGATGGCCTATAAGGTGGAATTGCCCGAGAAGCTAGCCGGAGTGCATAATGTCTTTCATGTCTCGCATCTCCGAAAGTGCCTGCATGAGTCCGCTGAGGTGGTTGAACCAAGCATTCTGGAAGACGTGGAGGTAGAGAAAGAGGCAACCTTGAGGAGAGCTCCGATTCGTATCTTGGGAACGGAGATCAAGAAGCTAAGGAATCGAGAAGTCAAATTGGTGAAAGTTATGTGGAGTGAAGCCGATGAAGACGCAACTTGGGAAACCGAGGAGAAGATGCGTGGGCTTTATCCATTCCTTTTTGAGGGTACATTCTCGACCTCTTTCCTAATTAGCATATCTTTCTTTTTATCCATGTTTATCCTGTTTATCTTATTATCTCGTTAAACTGGTCATGAGAACCTTAGGTAGAAACCCTTTGGATGAAACATGTATTTGAAACATGTTATGCTTGATGTGTGCAAGTGGTTTCAAGTGTTTGCAAGTGGATACTCGTGGATGCATGATACACATTAGGCACTAAGATCGGCTCACACACTTTCATATTGCATATGCATGAGTTCTTACACTTATTCATGGTTGAAACTTGTACGCTATCACATGGATGTTGCATATGGATGGATGTTATGTGCACTCATGTAGAGACTATAAGTTATGTTAGGAATTTGCATACATATGGACTCATTTCACTAACATGTTTTGCATTAAGGGGGTTTACTGAATCAGTAACCTCCTGATTTTCGCATTAGATAAGTACATATACACACACCTTTGCATATGATCATACAGCATTTAGAATCCTTTAAGGACAATGACTGCACGTGGATGATGTTTTGAGTAGATGGATGATGGATGGTAGGATACGTTCTTCCTAACTTGGAGGTTTCGGGGACGAAATCCTTTAAGGAGGGGAGAATGTAACAACCCGTATTTTTGAATAACATGTTATAACATAAATCAAGGTAGAATTAAACTGAAAAATCTGAATCAAGGGAAACGGGCTGTGCCATTGCGTTCGTCTCGGAAAAATACGTGAAATAGAGTCCGAGTTTTTGAAAATCGGAGTCCGTATGACCAAGTTATGGCCTGTCAAAGTTTTCAGAAAATTACAAGTTCAAAAACAGTTCTAATTTGAATTTAGAATTCAAATTCAGCCAAAACAGACTGGGCGGGAAAACTCCCGCCCAGACAGGTCGACAGGGGGGTCGACACTAGGATCGACCTCCCCCCCAACCAGGTCGACACTAGAGTCGACCTGGGGGTCGACCTCCCCGGTCGGCCAGGTCGGCCTGGTGCATCTATTGTGGCTGTTTGGACCTGTTTTGGAGGATTGTGACATGATTTGATGGCTCGGATTGGATCTAGGGTTAATCCTATGGCTAATACTATCCTAATCTTCTATAAAAGGACCCTAAGCCTAGCCTAAATCATCATTATTCAACTCTACAACTAAACTATGCCAAATTTGTTCCTCTCATGGCCTCCACTCTCATGCTAAAATTTCTAAGTTTATTTATATGAGAGATTTTGAGTTCATACAAGTGTTTTCAAGCTTGTATGAGTGTTCTTAGTTTGCATTCAAGTCAAGTTGCAACATTTCTATTACAAAGCAAGGGTTTTTCATTTGGAGCTTTCATATTTGGGTTTTTTGGTGATTGCATAAGGGCTTCGTCTCAATCTTTATAATAAATATTCATTTGTGTCTTCATAGCATTGTAAGCCCTTTTCTACTTTCTTTTTGAACCATAAAGTTAAATGAATGATGCAAGTTTGGGTTGATCATTATGATATGCAAGTTTGGTTGATTATTATGTTATGCAAGTTGGTTCAATCATTATGTATGACACATGTTGCTATGCTATGCAAGTTTGGGTTGATCATTATACACATGTTATCATGTTATGCAAGTTAAACTTGAGTTTGTGAGCTTAAAGCTTCAAGCTTTATATTAAAGGTTGCATTTTGGCAACATGGAAGTTATCATATCCCTTATGATAACTTGCATGTGAGGCTAAATGCGAACTTCTAGCAACTTCTACATGTCATTTATCACCATGTATCACTTATATGCTAAGTTTGGTTTTATGCATACTTTTGAAGCCTAATAATGCAATATGCAAGTATATGAACATATGTACATTTCATATGGCACCATGTTAAACTTGTGGCTCCAACACCTTTTTGTCATGATTATGCCAAGTTCCCTATTTTATCCTTTATGCGTTGTTGCGGTTATGTAAACGATGGGATTACGTTGGGATTGGGTAACATTATGACATAAACATGGTTTTTATAACATGACATGATATGTTAGCTTGTAATTATGTTTTGGAAACATAATGGACATGACACTTAGAAAATATAAGTGTGGCCAACTCGAGGTTGAGTTGAGTTTGTAGCATAAATCTACTCAGACCCGCCCGGCTTAACTAGTGGCTACAAACAATAAGACCCAATGTGAGAAGTTGGTCATGTTGTGCTCGAACCCGAGGTTAGACCAAGTTGTGGTGTAAAGCTACCCGGACCCGCCCGGCTTAACTAGTAACCACAACAAGGTCTAATGTGAGAGGTTAAAGCACATTAAGTTAATTAATGCCTCCTGATTAGGGTTAAGTCATGGTCCACTTAATACTTAACCAATTTGGGCTTGATGGGTTAATCGGGGTTAAGTCATGAACCTTGGGTACACTTAACCAATTTAATCCACGTTTGGATCGGGTTAACCACATTTAACCCGTTAAGAAACCCTAGTGGCGTGGTCCTTTTCAGCAGTAACCCTCTTGATAGTATTATAAGACCCTAGGGACTAGGCTAGGGTGGGGCACGATTACTGGGCTGACATGTAAGCGACCAAAACGACGGCTGAGTAGGTACGCCGGTGTGGGTCCAGGCGGACTATGGTCGTGCACATAGTCCGGAGTTGGAAAATCAGGCATGGGTACCAGTAGATCTAGACTGTGCATACTTGATTGGTGTCCGAGGTTGACACCCTAGGACTTGATACACCCTAGGGTGGACCTAGCGCAGTTTAACTACATTTCATGTTTGGGCTGTATGACACCGACACTTGACGAGTTAGGCTTATAGGGAGCCGATCAATTAGACCGTGTAGTTGGACCTTGATTTAGGTCATCTCATGATATTGGGCCAAGCTGGGGCCAAGGGATCAATTCTTGTTTTTACTTGACATGTTAGAATGCTAGTACAACCGTGGTGCAAAACTTAACCTTGATTATGCGATGACACCTTTATCTATCTTGTTAGTTAATCACCATGCCAGCATGTTGTTATCCTTATGTTCATCTCAGCTTCTCATGCCAGTTAACTTTACTAGTTCATGAACTGATAGTAGTTAGGGCTTACCAGTCTTTTTGACTGACCTATTTTCTTTCGCCTCTTTTCTTCCGTTCCCCCCCCCCCTCAGGTCCTCGGGGTGGGAACATTGGAGCTTAGCTTGGATCTTTATAGCTTGCTTACTGGATTTGCTCATGTACGGTTTTGGACATTGAGCTAGCTATGGTTTATGACTTCACTTTGGGGATAGTACTTTATGTATTTCAGTTTTTCAGTTTATGCTTTTCTCTAGACTTTGTTTGTTGGAAAATAATGACCAAGTACTTTGTTGTAACTTAACTATGGTTTTGAAATGCTGGTTTTATCCGCTGGTTTACTACTCTGTTTTACTTACATGTTCTGTCTTGTGATATCTGCATGCATGTTTACCTTGTTTAACGCCCCTCCAAAGCTAATGTCCTTGCAAGAGTGGCATCAGCGGAGGTGGGGTGTTACATTTTTGCTATACAAAATTGTTTAATATTATTTTTAGTAACTTACGGGATATAAAATAAATCAAATCAAGTGGCGAAATTGTTACCAAAATTAAATTTTGCACCCCAAATGAACGTAACAACCCAAAATTTTAGTCAATAAATTTTAAACATTTAATATTGTTTTAAATGTTGAGTTGATGATACAAATGGATTTTTGCATCGAGTTTATTGATTTAATAATCGAAGTACGATTTAATTTCAAATGTATCGAACTATCGTAATACGAAAAATAATTGAATTCGAAGTTAAACCAAATCAAAACGATTCAGATGATCAATGTAACACCCCGAATTTTCTGTTAATTGTAAACTAACAAATTTAAGTATACTTAATTCTTAATCAAAGAATTAAGGAAAACGGGTTACGCCATTGCGCTCGTCTTGGAATTCTTCTTGAGAAAGAGTCCGAGTTTGCGTGAATCGAACTCCGTATGAAGGAGTTATGACCTCCGGAAGTTTTAGAATTCAAACTAAAATTCGAACAGTTCAAAACGAAGTTCAAAATTCAAAAATTAGACCCAAACTGGGCTGGGCGGGAAAATTCCCGCCCAGGCACCAGGTCGACCTGGGGGTCGACCTGGGTGACCAGGTCGACCTAGGGGTCGACCTGCCCAACCGACCTGGTTTGGCCCTTGCTGGCCTGATCGGGTTTTGGTCGATTTCTGAGGCTTGGCTGTGTCACTAGGGCTGACATGTCGTAATTTGTTTGGCTCCTTTCGAAGTGAATGGTCTAGATTCGTCTATGATCATCTGACGGCTCAAATCAATCTGAAACTCTATATAAACAACTTAAGACTCCAACCTAAATTCACATAAGAAATTAGAGACGGAGCCGCCATGCTGTCAGGAGAAAACTAGGAGGAGCCTCCACTTGTAGAAAAACTTTGTGACGAGCCAAAATCAAAGTTAAAACACGAATCAAAACAACGTTAGTCTACCCAAAGGAAAGCAATTCAAATTCAGAACTCAGAATCCAGAATTCAAGTTCTGCGTTCGTTGTAAGTATAGTGATTCTTCCGATGTGAATAAAATTAAGTCTTGATTTGATGTAAATTGGAAATGAAATTGTGTTATTGTATAACAACGATGTTGATTCATATGCGACGTAATGATTGTGGCATTGTGATGTTTGTGGTATAATTGAGTTTATGTTAATCCTATTGTACATATAGAATCACATGCAAGTTGTATAGTTCATATTGTAATCGACACCTATATGTTTATATGATTATATAGGTTGTATTTGATTAAGATTTCATGTATATATATGCTAGAACCTTTATGTCTAAACGATTATGTTCACATACATGCTAGTATGTTTGTAAGAAAGTTGCATGTTCCAAAATTGGATCCATGTCAAGATCCACTTTAATATGTGTTTCATGTTGTAATTAGACATATGATTGGATCTAGTTCACACCCTTGTCATAAAATTATGAAATTATCATATCCTTGTCACATGCTAGTTATGCTCGATGTTATGCCTAGATCCAAAAACAAGTTTAGGCTTATGTTATCTAAATCATATGCTAATTTATGTGACACCTATTTGGTTAGATACCTATTTCAATGCATGTTCACATATACGTTGATTTAGGCTATGTTGCAAGTTCACATTCATGTTGACTATTTTGCAAGTTCACATCAATGATGTTCATATTGACTATGCCAAAAATGCCAAGTTTACACCTATGTCATGTTCATGTTTATGAGTTCCCTTATGTCAACTTTGTGTTGGCTAAATTAGGCTAAGTTTTTAGCCTAATATTATATGTTAAAAACCAAGCGAACGAAAATTAGGCTAAGATTGTTAGCTTAATGTTTAAACGGGGTAACGTTGGGAATATTAGAAAACTTGTCATAAAAATATATGAAATTGACATGTTTGTCACATGCCAAAATTGGTGGCATTTTAAACGGTATAAATTCTTATACCAAAAATGTTAAACTTGGAAAGTGGGCCATAACATTAAATTTACATATATTAAGTAATAAAGACAAATATGATAAATTTAGAAAATACGAGTATGATAAACACGAGGTTGGATTGAGTTGTGATGTAAACCTGCCCGGACCCGCCCGGCTGTCCAGTAGTCACAACAATACCTATCCAATGTGGCTGGTTATGCATGAAGCCCAATAAGGACCCGAGGTTTGACTGAGTTACGGTGTAAATCTGCCCGGAACCGACCGGCACATTCAGTAACCGTAACAATACCTGTTAATGTGAGTGGTCGGTGCTTTAAAAAGCTAAGGACAGACTGTCAGAATGGTAGGGTTAAGTTAACTAAAACACTTAACCAATTCAAAATGTTAATGAAATTGATGGGTGGGGTTAGGTAAATACAGACACTTAACCACTTAACATGTTTGACTAGAAAACCCAAGTAACGGGGACCCATTTCAGCAGCAACCCAATTAGGTATCATGGTACCCTAAAACTAGGCAGGGTGGGGCCTCGGTTAGATTGGACGATCCGGGTCCGATGGAGCCATTCGTTGGCTCATTTACGCCCCAAAGGGCGGGGAAACGCAGTGTTCAGGAATTTTAATCCACATCGGTGGACCGGCCCTGTCGCTCCAAGGCTTGACTGAGTACTTGCCTGAGACATGGGCTAGATTGTCTCGAATCGGTAGAGGACGATCCCTGGCCTCGGTTCATAGATGGAAATCCAACTTCCAAATACGTGACATTTGCGGTTTTATTTGTAGAGCCTAGTATGGCGACATGATATATGGTACCCATGCCGCCTATGATTGATACTTATGATTTGAAGTTGCTTTATACACTATGCACTTATAATAGTATCAAATGATTTGTTTTGAACGTATCAAGCATTCTTGGCTATTATAAGGTAAAAACCCTATCCTCTGGCTTGCGTTGCATTGTGTGATGGAAACCGGGTCTTATAATAGCTTCATTGTTCTTTATTTAGCATTGCGCTGTTGTTTTATGCACTGGTATTCTTGGGAGGAAACCTGTTCCGTGTTATACGGCGTGGTCCCTTGATTTACCTAACTTTAAAAATAAAGATTAATAACTGTTTTAGTTCTCACATCAGTCCCATGACTGACCTGGAGTTTATTGTTTTGACCTAAACTCTGGGTGCCTCTATTTTGACACGGGCAGCTAGTAGTTTTGGTTTTGCAGATTTATATTCACAGGATCCTGGTTTACAGCTGGAATGATATCCGGAAAGCTTTGTATCTGTATATCTCTTCTAGTTGTGTATTGTATTATTTTCCGCTGCTATATATTTAAACGTAATTTAAATCTCTGATATTTCTGTGTAATATTCATTTATACTCTGTATATTCTTGTATTCTAATGGAATTGTTGTAATATACAATGAAATGTTCTTCCGTCTGCGTTCTGATGTGGCTTGTTCTCAAAACAATCCGTTCTTTCTCTTCTCTTCGGAGACCGGGGAAGTTCGGGTCGTTTCAGGCTGAAACCTTAAAACAACAAAAGCTCGTAAAAGCCGAAAATTGTTGTACGACTGTCTCTTTCGTATCCGGCTAATGGATCGCTTCACTAAGGACCCGAAAGCATCTTGTGACACCCTACCCTGACCTACATTAGTAAAGAACATTAACCAGTAATGATGTCTACTAATGCAGAGAATAGGGTTGCTTAAGGGCGACTATCCATAAGTCTTGTATTAAATACGTATTAAGAGTATCGATAAAATGTGCTATCTATTTTTCTCTTCGTGGAACGATACTCTTGATTTTCGTCGAACAAAATACTATAGTGGCTAAAATATAATTCTGAACAAATACCACTAATATCATAATAAACCTTACAGAATAGATTACCCAGCCTCGTATACACATACACATAATATACAACAACCAGTGCCACAAAAAGTGGTATACTACCACTATAGGTACATCACGGGTCCAAAATAAAATAGTTACATCATTAGAGTATGGATCAAGTACAACATATATACAACAAAATAGCTAAACTGAGTAGCCTAAAAACTGAATGATCCATGCAGAAGCCAAAAGCTATCAATAACAATTGGAAATACTTGGAAAGCTCAGGCTAACTCAAGCACTACCACACACGGGGTCAGTCTAGTCAATAGTGAGTAATAAAAGGGATGATGAGAAGTAAGCATAAGATTTACAACTCTTTACCCCAAAAATTGTGGATATAATCATATGCAAGGTGGTTTGGAATTAAGTCTCACGTTAAAGGCTTATTATAGTAGCCTTATGTACTAAGCCACCAGCTAAGTACATCTTTATTCTCAAACAACCTGAAAAATACAACATCGAGATTTCCCAAAACAATATATATATATATATATATATATATATATATATATATATGACTCTATGGGTTTAAATCAACATCAAAAAGGAGAACCACGTTCCAAAACCCCAAAAACCTCAAAATGAATGGATTAGAAATACAATACTCAAAATAAATGTAAGATCTTCTCGATCCGGTTAAAATCATCAAAGAGCCCCAAATCTCAATATGGATATGCATGTGCAGTCTCAACATAATATAGCTCCCCGAGCTATTATATTGCTCGTTGGGCAATAACCAAGTACTAATACGTATTCAAATTAGGTGCCCATCACTATGAACCCTGACCGAGTGTATCTTGACTCCCCGAGTCAAACGAAAACGTATACGCGACTCCCCTAGTCCCAACTTCCCTGAATCTAGTACTGACATCCCAAAACATAAATGCATCACTGACTCCAAGTCAGTAACTCAGATATTGTTAACTATATGTCCTATACCACACATTCTCACTATTCTGTTTACTAGCCGCTTGTCAACTTCGCGTTAGAAAACCCAGAAATCCCAAATCTTACAAGTAACAGAAATCTCCAAATCACAAACAACAGTTCATTGGCTTTTGTCAAACGAAATAGGAAATTAGCCAATTCCATATACTATCGTGTCCCATACAACGGGGTTTAAGTTATCGTTTAATGCCCGTAACTTTATCTTGAAAGGTGCAGAAAAGTGTGATCTATATATAGTAAAATACTTGATTTCCCAAAACAAGTTTATGAAATGATTTCCCAAAATAGATTGCTGTGACGACCCGTAAATCCGTACTATCCAAGTTGACTAATACAACGCACGTCCAACCCAAATTGCATATAAATACGAGTCCTTAAGGGTAATAAAAAGAAACAGATGGAAGAAAGAGCAAAGGGAATATCAGAATCTCACAGCGGAAAGAATAAAATATATTATATAACATAATCTTAAGAATACAAATTTTGTGTCATGTATATTTACCATCATCAGAGAACAGTACAATATTTGATACAGTGGAAATAACTCTAAATTAACTAACGGTGAAGCCTCATGCTTCAAGCTCCTCCAAGTGTATTTGTGAAATCCTGAAACACTTGACTGCCCGTACAAATTTAGGCACCGAAGAGTTTAGGGTAAAACAAACAAGAAAAATATAGGTCACTCATAGTACTGGTGTGAGTAAAGTCCAACCATATTGTTTAACTTTAAAAATCCTTTGAAAGAAAAGGATAATATTAAGACTAGCCCACACATAAACATGGACGGTTTTACCTTACTATAACCCAAAACATTTTGATATGAAAATCCGGTGATATTATAATAGTGTCTAATCAAATAAATAACCAAATAGCAGAACACTTGCATCTCACGCTTCACATACATAGTATAAAATCAAAAACCGCAGGGCGCTTATTGGAGATTGGATTCCAGCTATGACAAGGTATGGGACCACCTCCCGATCTGTGTACTCTAGAGGGGATAAACTGGGGTTCAGCAAGAACATCTTGCAACCCAGCCATACATGACCGGCCATTCGTTTAGCTTGAGTGTACCAAATATATTATCATCCACGGTTGTCAGCCTCCAATCGTAACCCGTAAGATACAGAAGCGTAAGAAGAATAAATTTAATTTTCTCTAAGTCAGTGATAATACATCCTGCTTGGGAATGACCCAACTAGCAATGTTGCCGGCCCAATTTTTGTCATTTTCCGGTTGTGAGGCTTGAGGCTACATTTATCTTTTAGAACATCAGGCCACCATTCACTTTGAATGTCACATCGTCAAACCCATCAAATCACTAGTTGATCTTCCCAAAAATATTACGGGTATAAAAAGCTAAGAGAAACGAATTCCTCCGCAACCAAACGTAATACCTTGAAAAGATCGTCTTATGTGATCTGTTAGGCCTACTCTGTCAGACACTCGTCCATTCAAGTTGTCCTGGGACTGGGCAGAATAGCCCTTGCCTTTTATTCCGTGTAACAACCCGGATTTTCATAACCAATTCAAATTTTTTATTTTAGATATTTTGATGGATTTTCAATATTTAAAATGATTTATTTTAAATAATAATGACTATAAATTTATTTAAATCGAAGTTAGAACATATAAATTTATTTTAATTATAAAATGAGCTTGAAATGGCGCAGTAGTTTCAAAATTCGATTTTAAATTTTAAATGAATGTACAAGATTCAAAATATATCGGATTTCAGTAAAACCGAAAATATTTGAATCTGTTTATTTATATCTTTCTAATGAATGTGAAAAATCCAGATTTCATAATGAGAATTGAAAGTTATGTCCAGTTTAAAATTTAAAATAGTCGCTATCAAATTTATATATATTTTGTATAATATATAGCCCTTAAAAATAGCCATTAGCAAACGAACTCCGTTTTTGATGAAACAACTTTTGTTGGATCCGGAATATCAAGTTATTGCTAGATCCCAATTTTCATAATTTTTGGAATTAACGTGTAAGCGCAGTGAATTAAAACGCGTTTGGTAATTTCGGTTTGAATTTAATCGACTGGAAAATGATTATATTTCAAACGGTCTCCAAATTCGGCGAAATTAGTTTCATTAGGACCGTATCGTCAAAACATAGCTAGATTTATTTTTTTGGAATTTTTGGAGTCAGTATGTGGCCCCAGTAAATTAAAATGTACGTTCAAATTCAATATATATTGATTTATATTTTAATTTAAGGAAAAACTGGTCAAAACTATAGAAATGGCTTACGAAACATATCCCATTGTGTCCGAAATGGGGGTATCTATCTAGGAATGACAGTCGCTGGGTCTTGGTTGGAGTTCAGAGTCGTATCGGAGAATTTGTAAATTAAATATTAATTTAATAAAATATATATAAATATAAAACCATGTTAAAAAAAGAAACCCTAATGCCCTTCATTCTTCTGTGCGCCGTCTCCCTTCAATCATCGAACCACATCTCTCTGATTTACCGCCATCCGATCCCTCAATCCCCGTAGTATTTTTGAATCATTTCATTCCGTCTTCCATTATCTTCAGCACAATCTAATTCAGAACACCTATGTCTATACGGAGTGGTTTTCGGATAATAAATCCAACCGGTCTCTCCGTATTGACAACGATAATCCAAAAAAAAATCTTTGATAGTTGGTGATTTAACTATCAAAGAAAAACAAAACATCCATCCAATTTTCTAACAACAATCACTGGCCCCTTTCTAATATTTCATGTTTGTTTCCATATCGGGTTCTCTATATTGATTTCTAGTTACCACGATTCTTATAAATATTCCAACTCCTTAAACTTCAGAAAATTTCGCCAATACCTCCATTGTACCCGTCAATAGCTCAAACCCCAACTCGCCTCTCTGGGCCCTTTCAATTCAAAAAGAAAGTCAAAAAGCCAAGCGGCTTGCCCAATAGGCTCATAAAATCTCATATGGACATTTAAACATGTACCTTTTTGTCAGGCACTTAATATTAAATCTTCATTCTCTTCCTTCCATACCTGTCTAACATATATTCGCTCATTCATAATTCATTCCAACTCAATTCAGTCGTTTTTACTCAATTTGCAAAATTTATTCCTCGATTAACCCTTTTTTCTGAACATATCATGTTATATTTTAATTCTCTTAGCAACATGTTGAATTCCATTTCTAACTCGAGTTTCGTATTTAACTTCAAGTTTCAATTCACTTAACCATAGTAAAGTTCGATTCAAAATACCATTAACTAATTTTCTGTCAAATTAGTTAGCTTCATTCAATAATTAAAATCTGATTTTTTAATTCCAAAAAACAATTGCTTTACTCCACGAGTCCATATTTATTAATTAACTCAAACCTGGATTTTCTAATGGAAATTCAGATTTTTATTCACTAAAAATCCCTTTATTTTATTTAATAAACGGTTATGGTTTTAAAACGATTATGGCGCTGTTTTTTCCTTTTCAGAAATTTGATTTTGACATAACTCAAAATCTATAGGACGAAATCTAGATTTTCTCTTCCATTAGACAACTATCATTCAATAGATCCGGGAGTTTCTTGTTTCATCGAATTCCGACTTATATTGAGTTCTATATACTACATTAAAGTTCGAAACGCCAAATTACGAACTACCGCGTTGTAGGGAAGTTCGTTTAATTAAATTTAAATTTAAATGTTTGAATTTCATTTATTAAACAAATTCAATTCCATTTTCAATATTTTAAAATACTTCAAGGTTGTTATCCAAATATAACTTAACAATCCTAATTTTCAAACTTGTCGATTTATTTTAGTCCATACCCATAACTCGGTTATGAATTTATCCAAAACTCGAATTCTATATTTAATTCTAATCGATCTAGAATTAAATTATTTATAAAATTTGATATACTCAAATCCAATTATAAATTTCCTTTATGGATAAATCAATTTATTTAACATCCTTTACCATTTCAAACTAATATCATCACTTGATAATAGTGAAGTTGTTCAAGTTGGGGTTTTTTAATTACCTCTCAGACTTTGATCGACAACGTTCTTATCTCGAGACGGATAAGAATTTGTAATATAAAACTGATATCACTCATCATAAAAATCCTTTCTTCTATCTCAATTGAAAATATGATTTTTAAATTGTCATTTCTTATATTTGGGAAAATCTATTTCCAATTTAGTCAGTGAAAATTACCCCATCATATTTACAGCATTGTTTATAAGTTAACTTCCTTTTAAGTGATTTTGAACTAATTAAAGTGATTAAAGTTCTATATAAACTTTAGCATCTATTTTCATATTAAATTTTAAATTTCTATTTAATACAATTCCAATATCCTTTCTAGAATTAACTACTTTTATAAATTCGACATAGTCGAATTTTAATTATAAATCCATACGGATTATTCCAATTCAATTCATATTCCGAACATCAGAATAAATCCATCGTTTTTCCTTTTATGTGATTCCCAATCCCCTTTTTAACTTCATATTTGAATTAAAATTTATAACTTGCCCAATGATAATTTCTCCCTTTTGTCTATAAATATCATTTATACATTACTCTTCGTATCTAAAATATTAAACCAAATTTCTATTTCAAATGCCATTTGAAATCCCACTTCCACTTTGGGAAAAAAATAAATACTTCTTTACAAATTCATACTTGAATTTAAAATTTAATATTATCCAATGATGATTTTTCCTTTCCATTTAAAACATCGTTTAGAAATTCAACTACTTGTTTTTATTATTAAAAATAAGTAAATATTTTATAATTCATTCAAAATTCCATTTCTATTTCGGAAAATGAAATTTCCCTTTTAAAATCTAAAAATCCCTTTTTATGATACTTTTTAATGTAAATATCTAGGGCCACTGATATTCAAACATCCAAAAACACACAATTTCCAATCACAGGTTTTCAAACACATCATATATGATAATATATATGGAAACAAACAATTATACATTTTTAGGAATCTTGTTGGATCCCACCAACCATTTTTCCTGCTTCCACAGATGTCTGACAACATAAATAATACCAATCCTGCTTCAAGGCAGGATATCGAGGTATAGAAGGTCATCCACTTATATACTGTGCGGCGACAGGGTCATCTACTGATGATACCGCGGGCATCCGCTAATGGTACTGCTGGAAATATCCAATATATATATATATATATATATATATATACATATATACATATATATATAATAGCCACAACCACCAAGCCTAAATCACTAATATATATAATAACACAATTTTTCAATAAATAACAATGCAACCAATCAACCAACAAAAAACATATAAATATTTTTATTAAATAAAAATTCGATTACAATAAATTATAATCGAACCAGAGAGTGAGTTTACTCACCTTGATTTTTGTTTGCCAAATATCTCGAAATTTCGTATCGTCGTGTCTACGAATCTACCCAAGCCATCTTCGAATGAATTTATCTTGTCCCTACGATTATTTATTTTATTTATTGATTAAACGATTTTTTTAAAAATTAATTGAACACATAAATAAATAAATTATTTTATGAATTTAAATTTCAGAAAAAAATGTATACCTTGCTACTACTGCCATTATGCTCGACCATTCCATTAAACAAATCCCCGAACAGCTCCAAACAACCACAAATGGCTAAATTACCCAACTCCACTTCAAAAACCAAAACTGCCGACCATCCTCCACTAATACATCACCATTCATTGTTTCCTACTAACATACATGCAAGAAAAGTAATAGAAAACCAGCACGCACCTTTCCTCTCTTCCCTAAATCCAACATTACCCGACTTCCCACTCCACTACCTATCTCATGGTCACGCTGCAAATCTCCATAGTCCCCTAGAGTAATTTGCGACTTAGACAAATTGTGGCCATTGCCATTCTCCGCGTTCACCCATGGTTCAACTGAAAAACAAAGCTTTAGTAAATCAAAATCGCACCTTTCCAAACCTCTCTGGCTCGCACGCTTTCCCCATATTGCGACTAATTCTGAGCAGTAGAATGAGCTTTGAATGACTGAATCCCCATTTCCAAACAACGATGTTGATTCAATGATAAACTCAAACCTTTAATTCACGATATTACCCAAATCTAAATCCAACTAGCGACCATCGTCGCACTTATCTTTACGTGAACCTCTACCTTAGTCGAATGCCTCAAACTCTGACAACAGTGAACCCCCATTTCGTTGCTAAATGCTTCGAGCACTCCTCAAAATGAACGGCACTCCCTCCAATCATCAAATCAAAATGATTCGATTTGTAATATTCTTTTTTTGAACGATGTTGGTTTTCGTTTGATTTTAATTTTGATTTTGGAACGAAGAGTCGAGTGGCATCTTTTTTCTTTTATGATTGTGAAGCTCGGAAAATTTTTTTTGCTGAGAAAAATAGAAAAGTGGGAGGGTTACGCGATTTATAAAAGAGGAAGGGTGACCATTCGTAAGCAGGCTTTAAATGAGTGTAGGCTTAAGTACATGCACATTCCAAACCTAATTTGATTTGAATTTAATTCGATTAGATGTCGATTTAGCTTGATTGATTTTGATCTTATTCGTTAAGTTTTATAATAATATATTTCGGGTCCTAAACTCCTATTTTGATTATTCGGAGAAGATATAGTTTAAATTGACGATTTTAAATTAAATTCACTTATTCTCATTTTCAAGTTACGATAAATTAATATCTCCATTTTATTAAATCATATATCAATTATATAACCGATAAATTCAATATAAAAATCCATTTATATTAATAATTCAACTTTTAAAATAAATTTAAATGTTTAAAATTAGACGACAAAAAATCCAGGACGTCCTCCCCCTTAAAAGAATTTTGTATGCGAAGTTACTAAGGCAGAAGAAATACGGACCCGTTATCTTTCAAAAGCCAACTTTGTTATAACTCAGTATTTCATATTCTATAACTCAAGTCCCATTCAACTTTTAAGTTTTCATGGAAATATTCAATTTTCCATTCAAAACCCTTCAAACTGAATTCAATTTCAAAATCATCTCTTTTATCTTTACAAAAATTTTGAAAATCTTTCTAACTCCCTAAATTTTGGAAAACTTTTGGCAGAGTCTCCCCTGTACGGAGGAGTTTTTGCAATATACCAAAAGAGATAAAAAGTATACATCGACCCATATGGTCGGAAAATAATTCATATATCCTAATTTTATATTTTTGCATAGGCATACCTTATATAAACGTTTATCAAGCATGCCTGCTTAGTATATAAGCAATCTGTATATCCAAAATCAAGCCAGGTAGCTCCGTATAATTGTACTTACTCAATTTAAACTCATAAGTTTCATAAATATGAAGTTTCAATAACTTTCATTCATTTAAATGGTTAAACACATATATTCGCTTTCAAACAAGTCATACCATATATATTTAGCATGTATATATGTTTATATTCATTCATATTATACACCCTATATGCTTACGTTCATTCAATTCAAATCATTTACAACCGATAAGTTTTACATTTGTCCTATATTCAATGTATATGCATTCCAATTCATTGATTCTAATCAATTCATTTATTTTGTTTATGACAAACGAAAATTTTCTATGCATATTTGGTATTATCTGGTAATATAATAACCTATTATCTTTTTCTGGCTTTTAATTGATTTCAAATCAATTCTTCAGCTTCACTTTTACCGATTCAATTTATTTAACTTGCATAAGTTAAATTTTAAATTCCAGAATTCAAATACCCGGGTTTTCATTTCAATTTCTTTTAAAATTATATAAATATATATACATATATTTATAGCCATCTCAAATTCAAAACATTTGAATTTTTTTTCAAAACAACTTATTTTCTAAAATAAATTTTCATTGGAAACCTTACCATGGTAGCAATCCATCACTTAGAAACTTGAAAATGAACACTGATGATGATGCAGTCATCACCAGAATTATTTTTCAGCCACTGAAGTGAGTTTAGTGCTTTATCACTTTCAAAATCCATCCAACAAAGTTACATTATCTTAATATACTTTGAAAAATATTTTCCAACTTCCTGGGATTTAAATTCCAAATTTTGATTTCAATCCGGTTTTAGTTCATCTCGTTTGTATATATTATTCATATGCAAATTCTATTTGATTATATATAACTATTCCAATTTTATAACCTCGTAATAACAACCAACTCATCCATTTATAAATAATTTTAGAAAATTATTTTTTTATATCAAAATCTAATTTTGGGTAAAATTATTTCAATTACCCACTTTAAAGCAATATTATGTCGAACTATTCTATTCAAGTGTTTAGAAACTCTTACCGACGTCATGGTGTCCAACGATTCGACCAGAATTCATAAACTACTCAACATACAAGTCTACACAATAAAAAGTAATTTATATCAACTTACAAATACGCTCTCTCATATACATACACTCAACTCATTATAGGGTACTACTAACCCTATCTCCAATGAGTAAAACCCCACCAAGGCCAAGGTGTTCGCTAAACCTAAGCTCTGATACCAAATGTGACGGCCCGCAAATCCGTACTATCTGTGTTGACTAATACAACACACGTCCAACCCAAATTGCACAGAAATACGAGTCATTAGGGGTAATAAAAAGAAACGAATGGAAGATAGAACAAAGAGAACATCAGAAGCACACAGCGGAACAAATAAAATATATTATATAACATAACCTTAGGAATACAAATTTTGTGTCATGTATACATACCATCATCAGAGAACAATACAATATTTGATACAACGGAAATAACTCTAAAATAACTAACGGTGAAGCTTCCTGCTTCAAGCTCCTCCTAGTGTGTCTGTAAAAGCCTGAAACACTTGACTGCCCATACAAATTTAGGCACCCAAGAGTTTAAGGTAAAACAAACAAAATAAACTTTGGGTCAGTCATGGGACTGGTGTGAGTAAACTCCAACCATATTGTTTAACTTTGAAAATCCTTTGAAAGAAAAGGATAATAGTAAGGCCGTCCCACACATAAACATGGACGATTTTTACCTTACTATAACCCAAAACATTTTAATATGAAAATCTGGTGATATTATAATAGTGTCTAATCAAATAAATAACCAAATAGCAGAACACTTACATCTCACGCTCCACATACATAGTATAAAATCAAAAACCGCAGGGCGCCTATTGGAAATTGGATTCCAACTATGACAAAGTATGTGACCACCTCCCAATCGGTATACTCTAGAGGGGATACACTTGAGTTCAACAAGAACATCTTGCAACCCGACCACACATGACCGGCCACTCATTTAGCTTGAGTGTATCGGATATATTATCACCCACAGTTGTCGGCCATCCAACCGTAACCCGTAAGATACAGAAGTGAAAGAAGAATAAATTTAATTTTCTCTAGATCGGTGATAATACATCCTGCTTGGGTATGACCCAACTAGCATTGTTGCCTGCCCGATTTTTGTCATTTCCCGGTTGTGAGGGTTGAGGCTAAGTTTATCTTTTAGAACATCCAGCCACCATTCACTTTGAATGTTACATCATCAAACCCGTCAAATCACTAGTTGATCTTCCCAAAAATATTACGGGTATAAAAAGCTAAGAGAAACGAATTTCTCCGCCACCAAACGTAAAATCTTGAATAGATCGTCTTATGTGATCTGTTAGGCATACTATGTCAGACATTCATCCATACAAGTTGTCCTTGGACTGACGGACAGAACAACCCTTGCATTTTATTCCATCTTCCATTATCTTCAGATAATCTAATTTGCAACGCCTATGTCTATACGGCGTGGTTTTCGGATAATAAATCCAACCGGTCTCTCCGTATTGACAATGATGGTCCACAAAATCTTTGATAGCCGATGATTTAACTATCAAAGGAAAACAAAACATCCATCCAAACTTCTAACATCAAACAATCACTAGCCCCTTTCTAATATTTCACATTCGTTTCCTTATAGGTAGCTATATATTGATTTCTAGTTACCACATTTCTTAAAAATATTCTAACTCCTTAAATTTCCGGAAAATTTCGCCAGCACCTCTTTTGTACCGGTCAATAGCTCAAACCCGAACTCGCCTCTCTAGGCCCTTTCCATTCAAAAAGAAAATCAAAAAGCCAAGTGGCTTGCCCAATAGGCTCATAAAATCTCATATAGAAATTTAAATATATACCTTTTTGTCGGGCACTCAATGTTAAATCTTCATTCTCTTCCTTCCATACCTATCTAGCATATATTCTCCCATTCATAATGCATTCCAACTCAATCCAGCCGTTTTTACTCAATTTGCAAATTTATTCCCCAATTAACCTTTTTTACTAAACCCCTTTTTGTTTGAACATATCATTTTCGAATATATTTTAATTTGCATATCAACACGTTGAATTCCATTTCTAACTCGAGTTTCATATTTAACTTCAAGTTTCAATTAACTTAACCGTAGTTAAGTTCGATTCAAAATCCCATTAACTAGTTTCCTATCAAATTAGTTAGCATCATTGAATAATTAAAATCTAATTTTTTTTAATCCCTTTACTCCACTTGAGTCCATATTTACTAATTAACTCAAATCTGGATTTTCTAATGGAAATTCAGATTTTTATTCACTAAAAATCCTTTTATTTCATTTAATAAACCGTTATGGTTTTAAAACGATTATGGCATTGTTTTTCTGAAAATTTGATTTTGACATAACTCAAAATCTATAAAACGAAGTCTAGATTTTTCTCTTCCATTAGACAACTATCATTTGATAGGTCCGGGCATTTCTTGTTTAATCGAATTCCGACTTATATAGAGTTATATATACTCAATTAAAGTTTGAAATGCCAAATTACGAACTACCACCCTGCGGGGAGTTCGTTTAATTAAATTTAAATATAAACGTTTAAACTTCGTTTATTACATAAATTTCAACTCCATTTTCAATATTTTAAAAAACTACAAGCCTGTTATCCAAATATTACATAACAATCCTGATTTTCAAACTTGTCGATTTATTTTATTCCACACCCATACTCAGTTATGAATTTATTCAAAACTCGAATTCTATATTTAATTCCTATCCACCTGGAATTAAATTATTTACAGAATTTGATATAATCAAAATCCAATTATAAATTTCTTTTATGGAGAAATCAATTTATTTAACATCCTTTACCATTACAAACTAATATCATCCCTTGATATAGTGAAGTCGTTCAAGTTGGGGTATACTAATTACCTCTCAGACCTTGATCGACAATGTTTTTATCTTGAGACAGATAAGAATTTGTAACATAAAACTGACATCGCTCATCATAAAAATCCTTTCTTTCATCTCAATTAAAAATATGATTTTTAAATTGCCATTTCTTATATTGGGGAAAATCTATTTCCAATTTATTCAATGCAAATTACCCTATCATATTTATAACATTGTTTATAAATTAACTTCCTTATCTTATATTAAACAAACTCCCATTTAAAATTCTATTCGAACCCTCTTCTCATTTTGGGATATTTTATTAGTATAACTTATGCATATAAACTTTAACATCTATTTTCATATTAAATTTTAAATTTTAAATTTTTATTTAATATAATTCCAATATCCTTTCAGCAATTAATTACTTTTATGAATTCGACATAGTAGAATTTTAATTATAAATCCATACGGGTTATTTCAATTCAATTCATATTCCGAGCGTCAGAATAAATCCATCGTTTTTCCTTTTAAGTGATTCCCAATCCCCTTTTTAAATTCATATTTGAATTTAAATTTATAACTTATCCAATGTTAATTTCTCTCTTTTATTTATAAATATCATTTATACATTACTCTTCTTATCTTAAATATTAAAAAAAATTCTATTTCAAATTCCATTTGAAATCCCATTTCCGCTTTGAAAAAAATAAATTCTTCTATATAAATTCATACTTGAATTTAAAATTTTAATATTATCCAATGATGATTTTTCCTTTCCATTTAAAACAACGTTTAGAAATTCAACAACTTGTTTTTATTATAAAAAACAAGTAAATTTTATAATTCATTCAAAATTCTATTTCTATTTCGAAAAATAAAATTTCCCTTTTAAAATCTAAAATCCCTTTTTATGATATTTTTAAACATAAATATCCCGGGCCAGTGATATTCAAACATCCAAAAGCACACAATTTCCAATCATAGGTTTTCAAACACATCATACATGATAATATATATGGAAACAAACAATTATAAATTTTGAGGAATCCAGTTGGATCCCTCCGACCTATTTTCTTGCATCCACAGATGTCAGACAACATAAATAATACCAATCCTGCTTCAAGGCAGGATATTACGGTATAGAAGGTCATCCACTCATATATCGTGGGGCGATAGGGTCGTCCACTAATGATACTGTAGGCATCCGCTAATGGTACTGCTGGAAATATCCTATATATATAGCTACAACCACCAAGTCTAAATAACTAATATATGTAATAACACAATTTTTCAATAAATAGCAATGCAACCAATCAACCAACAGACAACATATAAATATTTGTATTAAACAAACATTAGATTATAATAAATTATAATCGAACCAGAGTGTGAGTTTACTCACCTTGATTTTTGTTTGCCCAATATCTCGGAATTGCATATCGTTATGTCTACGAATCTACCCGAGCCATCTTTAAATGAATTTATCTTGTCCCTATGATTTTTTACTTTATTAATCGATTAAACATTTTTTATTTAAATTAATGGAACACATAAATTAATTAATTAATTATTTTATGAATTCAAATTTCGGTAAAAATATATACCTTACTGCTACTGCCATTTTACTCGACCATTCAATAAAACAAATCCCCGAACAGCTCCAAACAACCACAAATAGCCAAATTACCCCAACTTCACTTCAAAAACCAAAACTGCCGACCATCCTCCATTAATGCATCACCATTCATTCTTTCCTGCTAACATACATGCAAGAACAGTAATAGAAAACCAGCTTGCACCTTTTCTCTCTTCCCTAAATCCAACATTATCCGACTTTCCACTCCACTACCTATCTCATGGTCACACTACAAGTCTCTAGAGTCCCCTAGAGTAATTGCGACTTAGACCGAAAATGGCCATTGCCATTCGCCGTGTTCACCCACGGTGCAACTAAAAAACCAAGCTTCAGGAAATCGAAACTACACCTTTTCAAACCTCTCTAGCATGCCCGCTTTCCCCATATCGCGACTAATTCTGAGCAGTAGCATGAGCTTTGAATGACTGAATCCACATTTCCAAACGATGATGTTGATTCAATGACGAAATTGAACCTTTAATTCGCGATATTACCCAAATATAAATCCAACTCATGACAATCGTCGCTCTCATCTTTACGTCAGCCTCCACCTTAGTCGAATGCCTCAAACTTCGACAATAGTAAACCCCAATTCGCTGCTTAAGGCTTCAAGCAGTCCTCAAAATGAACGGAGCTCCCTCCAATCATCGAATCAAAATGATTTGATTTGTAATATTCTTTTTATGAATCATTGTGGTTTTTGTTCGATTTATAAAAGAGGGAGGGAGACCATTCGTACGTAGGCTTTAAACGAGTGTAGGCTTAAGTACAAGCATATTTCAAACCTGATTTGATTTGAATTTAATTCTATTAGATATTTATTTAGCTCGATTTTCGTTAAATTTTATAATAATATATTTCGGTCCTGAACTCCTATTTTGATTGTTCGAAGAAAATACAATTTAAATCAACGATTTTAAATTAAATTAAACTCAATTATTCTTGTTTTCAGATTACGATAAATTAATATCTTCGATATTAAATCGTATATCGATTATATAATTTATAAATTCAATATAAAAATCCATTTATATTAATAATTCAACATTTAGAATAAATTTAAATGTTAAAAATAAATTTAAATGCTTAAAATTAGACGATAAAAAATCCGAGATGTTACAATTGCTTTCTTTATGAAATCCATATATTTATGAAAATAACCTTGTACTATTGTTTTGAGGCCATTTAGCGTTAAAACTAAAATTATAAAAAACTATTTTGCCTCAATACTACAACAAAATCGATATTTATACATATATCGGAAAACTAGTTTAAAACATGTAAAGTGTGCTCAAATCCTCATCAAAACACATCATAAATTTCTACACAACATCATCAACCATTACCAAGATCCGGAGGTCAAATTTGGTTGTTAAATAGCTTAGTTTCCTAAGCTTTCATTTCAGCAAAAACCCATATAAAACTCATCAACAATAGGTAAAACAATGCACTAAAACTCCAGCTAACAATGCACTAAGACAAAGGCTTGCGCGCTACAAGCCTACGCACCTTGCTACCCAGAGGTTGACCTAGAGTTGACCCCTTGCCTGGGGCGGTCTACCCTTCCAAGGCACAGGTTGACCTGGGAGCACATGATTGCTTCAGGGTGATTTCTCACCCAGATCACTACTTCCAGCATTCATTTGCATACTTAACTACTCATAATTACTTGAAAATTTACACACATGATAACAACAAGTTTGTCTACCAATAGAAACTGAAATGGCTCAAATGTGATGCCATATTCCTAAGATACATCAGCTCAAAGTAATGCTTTGACCGTGTTTGCACCAAAGAAAAAATTCAACAGAAAGCTTCAGTATATTGAACGAAGCATAAACATGTTTCATAAAAACTCAAAACTACTCTATAATGACAAGAATATGTGAGTAAACACTCACCTTTGCAGCGATTACAACGATCCTAGCGAAGTTTTGATGTTATTTGGAGCTTCAAGTTTGAGGAGAAGACCGCTTTTCACCTGTAGAGACACTGATTACTACATGCAACCAAAACTTCGCTGTAAATTAACAAATACTCAACAAAATCATAGAAATTTAAAATAGTTTTAAGATTTTAATGAATTACATACTATTAGAAATCTTTAGCAGCTAAAATCTTCAAGTTTGAGGTGGTTTGAGGCTTAATTGAATTTTACAATATTTAGCTTTCTATGTTTTCCCTCTTTTAGTTTTTTGGAAGAAGGAAGGAAAGAGAAAAGAAATGTATGTATCTGTGACGACCGCTCAGAACCCCTACACTAAACAAGAGAAATAATGCGCTAAAAGGTGTGCACGAGAGCCATATGCGATCATCAGAGTAGGTAGACATAAACGGAACCTGTCATAAAACTAACAGCGCAAGGATAAAATATAACAGAACATATAAAACAGGTAGAAATAGTGGAGCATCATATAACAAACTTTTGAAAAATTTCACAACATCCTAGAAGGTTATTCGTTCAACATAGGAATATCAAAGTCTGTACATATATGAAGCCTCACTACAACACTCAGAGAGCAACTCAAACAGCGGAAATAGAAATACTAGATAGTAAGTAAGATAATACACCAACCTCCTGCTCGCCTCCGAATTGCAATATCGTCCTCGCTAAGCTATCACGTGCCACCTAGTCTTCCAATCCACAACCGGATGAACAACCCAAGGTAATAAGAGAGAAACATAAAACCATGAGTCAGACAACAGTCTTAGTGAGCTATAAAACATCTAAAAAACATCAGCAATAAAGTATATGAGAATGGGTAAATAAACGAACTAATCTACCCACAACACCACAGAAGAACTCAACCCGTCTTCCCCACATCGGACAGTGGTAGTCTTTACAATCCATTCAACCAAAGGAATAATAATCCATTCATGGCAATAGAACACTTAATGATAACATTTATAATATCCGGATTATATATCTCACGTAAAACATTCTAATCGAATTCGACATCCCGAAGCACAAGCCCCAGAGGCCTAAACCAATATTAGACAAGCACCGAAGGAACATCTCCTTCGACGTTGGACAATCTACATGAGACGCTACAAACCAAACAACCAGTCAACCATGATAGACTCTGGCTATCACCACTAATCCTACTTCGTAACCACCGTTAATCATATGACGGCCAACCTTGCCATATGTCAAGGGCTAATGGTAGTCCCAGTTCTAGCATAAACTCCATATGCCTTTCAAATATAAGTATGTTTGTCCAACCTTGACAACTAGGCCTTTCAACGATACCCACGGTACTCGACTAGCAACCTTCCAGTCTTTTGGGTGCCCCCATTGTACCCTTGCTTTGAGCCTACTAGAACTTACAACAACGATAATCTCTCGGCCTTCATATCTCTAGTCATCCAACCCGATGGCATTTTCATAGCTCAAGCAACCTTCTCAAGCAACCATTATCCACCAACTCATGACCTTTGAGTTGCCACCTCATTTGTTCTATATCGATCAACGAACACATTTAACACTTCAAATATTCCCACTCATATTCTCCTCAAAGTCACAACATCACTAAACGAAATAACACTGACATATAATTCAACATAATTCATAACATTACATCCATTTGCTATGAAATCAACCACAACATTCATGCCACCAGCCGCATCGCTTAGCGCGCACTCCGCTGCTATGAAATCAACCACAGCGTTCAAATTTGGGTCGTACCCGAAAAATATAATTTTTCAGAAATGACCTTATGCGACCGACCCATCCTCTTGGAGCTGACCGACCCATACCTTCAACCAAGCCGACCAACCAAACTTATGACCGACCGACCCTCCCTCTTGAGTCATGACCGACCACCAACCATGTCGACCGAGCCGAGCGTACACCTGCTGACCTACTCTATCCCCTCTTCATGACCAACCCAACTACACCGCGCTCGACCCAACACCACTTCCTGACCAACCCGAACAACCATGACCGACCCAAACACCACGCGTGCTCGACCGACCCGGTCCCCTATGTTCGACTGACCAGCTTCAAACCCGACCGACCAGAGACCTGTACTCTCACTTGTACTGCACCTGTACTACAAGCCGACCCTGTGCAGCCCCAATCCAAGTCCAATTTCGACCAAAACTTCGCCGATCGACCCAATCAACGAAATTTACTCATCTAATTCATTCAACACAACCATAAGCATGTTATGAAATCATTAACAAAATGAATATGACGATTATCACTAAAATTATGCAATTTTCACCAAAATCCTGACAAATGAACATATAAACTAAATTATGGATCTAACTTGCATAAACATATGGAAATATATGGAAATCACCGGTTTTAAGTTGATTAATTAGATCCTATGGCGATTCATATGAAAATGGACTTACCATGATATAGATCTAAAAGAAAACACAATTTGATGAAATACAAGATCAAACACTCATATACTTGATTGAATCCATGTGAGACATGCATTACATTCACCAATTCTCCAAAACAACCCAAAATGTTTGAAATATGATTCCGGACGGAGAAGAATTTGCTCTAAACTCTTTGATTTGATGATCTCTCTTTGATTTGGCCAGATCTAGCCTCAAATGTTGTAGATCTTCGATTCTCTAAGCTTTAATGGTGGAAAGGTAAAGAGAATGGAGAAATTGAGGAACTCTAGCTCTTCTAAATGAGAGAATGGAGAAAGTAAATTATTCTCCATGCCTCATATCCCCTATTTATAGCCTCCCACCAGCCCACTAATGGGCCTCCCCAAATCAGCCCATTATGGCTTACAAAATCTGAACAACCAACTGTGAAAGCTTAAAACAGCAATTCCTCCCAAATTGTTGAACCAAATCTTTAATGTGACCACTCTACGGAAAGGGAAACATCATTTCCTTTCCAATGGCACATGTCTCAACACCTGATTCAGCCTGAGTCAAAAGTTATGCCATGTACAAGACTGAAAAGGGCAAAATGGTCACAAACAAAATTGGTAAAAATTACAGACATGTCTCACATCCTCATAAACAACATATTAAAATATGAGAATGATCCAACCCTCATGGAATATAATAAAAATATTTTACGATCCTCTGATACGTAAAATACGGGTTGTTATAGTATCCTTCCTTCTCCAGAATTTTCCTTAGGACTAAGTGGGTAACTAGGCACATTGATCACCTATTAAACTCTTAAGTGGTTATTAGGGCTCTTAAACCCCAAATTAAGCGATGTTATAATCCAATAAACATATTAAACCATGTTTTACACTGAATCCTACACTATTATTCATACAACCAACATGGATTAACGCAAATAAAACCTAATAAAGTTTGTTAACACTATTTTAATACATTGTCAGCTTTAAAACTTCATTTTTCAACAAACTTTACAATTTTATAACAATTCTAAACAAGTTGCTTATATTTAAACATTTCACAATATTTACGTAATCTTTGTTACATAAACAAAACAAATATTTCAAATGGATAAATTTTGGTTTAATAAATCATTTACTATGACATAACACACAGTTTACACTTATTATTAATTTACAACAAATTTAACCTTTTGCGGTTTATACAATAATATATATATATATATATATATAGATTATTGACCAAAAATACAATAATTATCAATAAACCATAATAACACTACGCCATAGATGGCCTACCACAACAAAAATCCAAGGTGTTGCTAGCTACAATGTAACTGTAGGCAAGCTGTTTTTTGTCTATTGCAACACATGCTTCAAAGTGTTAACATATAAAATCCAAGGTGTTGCAGTAGCCACGTGAATAAATTTATCAATCCAGGTGATTAGATCCAACGGTCCACATTGGCAATCCGCGTGACGTGAAATAATCTTTAATGCGGGAAGCAAAAACAAAAAAACAAAAAACAAAGCAACAACAAACTTAGCAAAATTTTCAAGGGTTTCAATCGAAAACTTAACAAGATACATCACCGCTCAACCTGTCAAAGACTCTCACTTGCAATTTCAATTAAGGCTAAAAGTTCAAGTTTACAAGCTTAATTGGGGTACGATTACGGCAAGTTCGAGTTCAAGTTCAATTAGGGCTTCGGTGTTTCAATTAGGTCTTCAATTGGGGTTCGTTTGGGTCTCAAATTTCAGTTAGGGCTTCGATTTAATCTGCTGCTTAAGGTATCACGCAATGTATATTTCAATTATTTCCTAATTTGATTGTTGTGTTGCCTAATTTATGGATTTACTTGTGTATTCAGGTGTAATCGTATTCCTGATTTTATTATTATGTTTATTTTTGTAACAAATTTATGTTGAGTAATGCTTATATGATATTATTGTATTTTTTTTCCTTATAGTCATGGCTAAATTATATTTTTGTATGTTATTTGTGTGTAAATTAGTGATGAATGAGGAAAAAATATGGGCAAAACTACCTAAGTTCAGATAGCTGCATGTTATTTGTGTGATAAATTTAGGCCTCGATTACCAAAGAATACATGCATGTCCAACTGACTGCATGCTATATTAGGGAAATATGAAAAGGAAAATAATTGCAAAACTTGTGGTGTTTCAAGGAAAATAACTGCATGCTATTTAAGTAAGAAAATGTTGTTTATACCTTGATTAAATGTTGTAACTGATGTATCATATTTGAGGCTTCTTTTTGTATCTTTTTTATTGTTTCTGATTATATTACATGTTAGTGAAGTGGCTATTTTATTTTATAATGCGGTTGATTTATTTTATTTTGTAATTATTTCAATCTAATGTTAATTTCTCCATTTTTTGTAGGATGGAGGCAAATCTTAGATTCCACCACAAGGGATAATTTGGGAAGAATGGATATGTTCGTGGAGAAGAGGCTATTGTCAGGGGAGTTGATCTGAATAGGTTTTCATACACATTACTGATGGAGTTTGTCAAGGAAGAGCTAGAGTACACCGAAATTGGAGGAATATATGCATGGAAAGGTCCAATAAGTGGGTGGAAATTGGTGGCCAATGATGTAGAGCTGTTGTTTATGATATAAATAAAAAATAATGGTGATTACATTGATTTGTATGTCGACACTGTCGTCAAGGATAATACCGAGCCAATTAAACAAATGTAGCCACATGTCATCGTACGCCCAAGGAAGAATCTATTTCCAGGTATAAACATGTCTTCTCATTTGTACTATTTTGATGAATTTGGTCATTTTGCTGAATTTGTTTTTCATTTAGGACTTGTTTGATTTTTAGTGCAGAATAATAAAGAACTTGTATGTTGCAGCTGCGAAATCACAAAAAAACAGTTTGTCATCGCTCACCATCTACAACAAGTAGCAAAAAAGAAGCAGCAGACCGATCAAGACTTTACTCCTAGAAAAGTCGACATGGCTAAACAATTTCCAAATGATCAGCGAAGCTGCTGTGAGTCCACCTATCCACAACAAGCAGACTGAAGTCTTTAGTACTCCTAGAAAGTTGGCACGGCTAAATAATCCAGTTACGAACAATCCAGAACTGATCAGCAAAACCGCTGCGAGTCCACGTATAAAGAAGAAAAAGGGGCTCAGCAAGAAGTCAACTAGAGTCGGTTGTTTGATGAAGTTACCAGAGAAGTAAAATCCAACTGAAGTCAGCGATGCAACTTTGAATATCAACTTAGAAAGTGTCAAGAGTAAATTGGATTTCAATAATTCTCCACATGATGAAGAGAGAAATGCAGATGATTATGAGTTTCTGGTAAGAAGACTACAATCTGATCTTCTAATATATGATATACATATTTTGCTAATATTTACAATAATGTCTTTGTTTAATTACATTCAGAATGATGATCTATAACCTTTGCCACCTCCACCAGTTACAGAGTACGAAAGGGAGAGAGACAAAAATGTCTCACAGAAGAATAGTGTTATTGAAAAACTTGGGATGTCTAAATTAGTTTCTGGAAAGAGAAATGAATTTGGAAAAAATAAAGCAAAATCAAAGATACTTGATGAGGAAAGCAAAAATTATGTTCTAGAATTTGAAGATGATACTTCAAAAAAATCAGGCTAAGGTGCGTTATAGCTGAAGATTTAATTTTATATTGGTAATCATAAACTAGCTTCATTATTTTTTTATTTTATTGTTTTTGTGTGCGTATTTTAGAGAACCAAAAAAAATAAGGATACAAAGCCTCAGTCTGGACCAACAACTCGTTCACGAGCCAATGTTGATTCTACAACTGATAAGAATGCAACTCCGAAGGTAGGGGAAGTACTAGTTCGTACGCAGTCTGATTGTCCACCAATTAGCCCTGAGTTACCACACAATGAAGGAATAGGAACAATGGCGGTTTATTTGGCTATGCGAGAATGCTAGAAGATTAACAGTAGTGTAAGTGGAAGTGTAAGGAATAAGGTTGTTGTCGGAAATGTCTCGACAAATATTGAAAACGAAGAAGATGAAGTAGCAGAAGATGAAGACAGTATTTGATTGAGTTTTGATTTTAAAAGTTTAAGTTCTCATTTATGTTTTGTCTAGCCTTCTCATTACTATTGTATGTACTTTGTAATCGTAGTCGGAGCTCCCAGAAGGCTCAAGGGAAAAACAAAGATGGATAAAGTTCATTCAAGTCCATATGACAAAAGTGTTGTAATCCAAATGAATGATCGGGTCCAACCTATTTCAAACAATGACCAAGTAATGACTGAACTGAGTTATTTTTTAGGAACACTGAAGAGGAGTGTTCAACTTACTTACAAGTCTTGGTTTGATATTCCTGCAAATTTGAAAGACATGTTGTGGAGCTATGTGAAGGTAATTTGCAAACTTAGCTGGATTTTACTACTTAAATATATGAAACTTGTCACAAAAGTAGCATGACTGTTCATTTTAATGTTTGATTTGTATTTAAGAAATGGTATATTATTCCAAATGAATGTAAATATTGTGCTTTGAGGTCAATTCGTGACGCATGGAGGGGGTACAAGAGTCGTATTAAAAAGTCACACTATATAGCTTATGAAACTGATGAAGAGAGGCATGAAAATATGCCAGACAAAATTCCACTTTAGGATTTCAAAGTACTCTTGCAGTTTTGGGAGGATGAAAAAGTTCAGGTATAATTTTAAGTTTCATGTTGTTTTGTATTCCAATGCCCTTACAAATTCTGTAAGTCGGAAATCATATACTGACAAACACACTGGTAGTCCAAATTTTTTTTCCCAAATTCGGCATAAGATGGCATGTATTTTGCTTATTTTTACGGTTGGCTAGTTTAACAATATAGGTCATATGGATGTATACTTGTATACTCGAATGCAGTACCCTTGTTTAACTTGTGAATAAACTACATATCCTTGTTTAACTTGTTTAGAAATATTAGTGATATATGTTCTGGAATAATTAATTTGATATCCTTTTACTATCTAATGTTTTTTGTATCATTCCAAGTAATCAAATGGAGAAATATATGTTAAAACTCACAAGCGGAAAGAAGGAAAGGTGTACAAGACTGATGCTTCAATAATGAACTACATAATTGTAAGAATTTTATTTTCTCGTCAATCAGGCGTAAAAAACAATGCTTCATTTTGCACATGATCATCATTATTGTAGAATTAGATCCTGTTATGTTGAAACCGATAGCAGGATTGATCATCGCAATGGGTGTGATCTTTTACTTTGGGTTTCAGTGTGTTATATGGGTGTGTTTAAAAATTGTTAATTTTATTTAATATCATATTTTAAAACTGCTTTATTTTGCAGGAGAAGATTGAAAAAGCAACTGGTGAAGGAGCCAATGATGGAGTTGTTCATGAACTTGTTTCTGATGGAAAGTCGCACGGTCCACCATGGCTTATAGGATGGCACACAAAGTCCCCAAAAGTTTCAAAAGCTGCTCCAATAGCAGGCACATACATACAGGAGTTGGCAATGTAGACAAGGGAAGATATAGCCGACGAAGTAGAAGCAAAAGTGAACAAGATGGTCCAAAGTGAATTTGATGCAAAGGTGGATGAAAAAGTTCAGAAGAACTTGACAATGATGCTTAAGAAATTGGGTGAAACAAATCCGCACATGCATATTGATATTGGGGATCTTTGTGCGACAGTTCGCAATGAAGGTACTGAAACTGAAAGCAGTGAACACAGTGGAGGCTCATGCTCTTAGTCATTGATATTAAGGATCTTTGTGCGCAACTGTAGTGAACATGAATTGATATTTAGTACGTACTAGCTGTGTTTGTAAGTATGCTCTATGAACATGATATTTCTGGCTATGTTTGTAAGTTTGTTTGTAAGTACTAATATTTGTGTTGCTTATGAATCCGAGATAATTAGTAGTTTAGTTCAGTGTAATATTAAATTCTGTAATGTTGCAGTATGTGATTTAATGTTGCCATAGCTCTTTTTTAATGTTGTTGTATGTAATGTGAACTGTTGTCATTGCTATGATATGATGTTGCCATTGGATGATAAAAGTGTTGCATAGATTAATGCATGTGGGACCCACAACAGGATTCCGTGAACCCGGGCAATAGTCACAATAGGATTCCGTGAACCCGGATTATAGATTTTAGTGGACCCCACATTTTTGTAAATTTAGTACCTGTGGCAACACCTATGCTGATGTTGCCTTAGGGTGCAAATGTGTTGCCTTTGACTCTAAGGCAACGCGACAAAAGGCAACCCCAAAAAAGTGTTGCTACAGATCATTTTTTGCCTATAGCAACACTTTTTGGCATCTACTGCGTCATTTCTCTGGGGTTGCCGTAGGCGGCGTAGTGTAAAAATGGTTTTACACTTTAAGTACTTCATGGAAAACGTTTACTCCCTTATTATTTCAAAACTACCATATATGTTAAGATTTATCGGTTTAAATTTCCAATTTCACACATCTATCCATTTCTAACTCAAATTTCACAATTAATTACCCAAGTCTCAATTTAATCACTTCAGTGTGATTAAATCCCACAATCAAACCACAAAACCATAAAACATTCATTTGCCTAAATAATTAAGTTGAATAACCATGCTAATAATTTATCCAACCTAATTATTTCCCATAATATTATATTTTATTAGATTAACTATCATAACAGGTAATTATAGAAAATTCGGGTTGTTACACATCTTCATGAACCTTCTCTTGTGGGGTAAAGAAAAAGGAAAAAGCAGGGGGAAGAACTGCCGAAAGAAACAAAATACCAGAAAGAAAGATTCCAAGGACTCCACCAATCCATAGAAAGCAACAATTCAAAGGGAGATGCTACGATAAGCCGAGAGCCTGCATATGCTTATGCCTCTCGCAACCAATTACATTGAAACCAAAGAAGCTAATTTTGAAGAAAACTAATCAGGAAGGGAGGCCAAGACCGGGAAAGCCTTTGGGTAACTTTTGAAAGATCCACCGAAGCAATGATTGGCCGAAACTGTTGAAGACAAAGGGAAATCAATCTGCACTTATAAATAGGATCTTAGAAGGCCAATATCAAGGTTTTCCCCCTATTTATTTTAATACTGTTATCTAGAGTGGTAGGGAAACCCTAATTTCAAGATTGAATTATGGGCCTTTTCCAATTTCTTGTAATCTTTCCATTTCGATCAACAATAAAGTGGACTCAAGGAATTTGGCTATTTGTTTTTCGTTTTGAAGAATGAAGCATGATTATCATGGCTGTTAACCTTCTTAACATCTAATCACAAATGATTTATCCACTGCTCTCTTATTTTTATTTACCTGAATTTATGTAACGGCTGGAAATTTCCGACTCCTCGAGAGTCGGAAATTCCGAGACGTTAGTGAAAGAATTTAGAAGGTGAGAAAGAAAAGATAGAACTAATAGAATAGAAGAAGAAGAAGAACATCAGAATCATCAGAGTAACACGAATCTCACAGCGGAACGAATAACATATAATATATAACATAGCTTTGAAGTAAACAGTTATATATATACAATAGCACTTATCAGAGTACAACACTTACAACACAGCGGAAATAACTATAGCTATAAAATCTTGCAGCCTCCTGCTCCAAGCTCTCTAAGCATATCTGTAAATCCCGACTACTTGACTGCCCGTACAAATTTAGGCACCCAAGAGTTTAGGGAAAACAACAAAGTAAACTCCGGGTCAGTCATGGGACTGGTATGAGTAAAATAGTTTAAAACAGGTATAGGATATCTCATAAGACCACGCCGTGAATACGGAACGGGTTTTTCCCTTATGAGTATCTAAACAACTTTGACAAGCAATATCATTGTGATATTATAATAATGTCTAAGTACAAATAGGTATCAATCTAGCAGAAACGCTTGCATCTCACGTTCTACATAAATAGTATAAAATCATAAACCACAGGGCTCTTATCGGAGAATGGATTCCAACAGACAAGGTATGGGAGCACCTTCTGAATAGTGTACTCTAGAGGTGATACACTCAGGGTTCAACAAGAACGTCTTGCAACCCGGCCACACATGACCGCTCACTCATTTAGCTTGAGTGTCGCGAATATATTGCCACCACGGTTGTAGGCCATCAAACCGTCATCCGAAGATACAGAATCAAAAAGAAATATAAATATGAATATTCTCTAGATCGGTGACAATACACCCTGCTTGGGGATGACCCAACTAGCCATGCTGCCTAGCCCAACTTTTGTTACTTCCCGGTGTGAGGCTAGAAGCTACGTCTATCTTCAGAACATCTGATCACCATTCACTTAGAATGCCACATCGTCATACCTGCCAAATCACAAATTGACTTATCCAAAAATAACACGGGTATATAGCTAAGAGAAACGAATTCCTCCGCCACCAAACGTGAATACGTTTGAACAGATCAACTTACGCGATCCATTAGATATACTCTGTCAGACCTTCTTCCATATACGTTGTCCTGGGACTGGACAAACCGAAGGCACTATTCAGTATATCCATCTTAGTCACTGTTATCTAAGACTTATACAACAGCCCTTGCACTTTACTCCGTCTTCAATTTATCTTTGGCATATATTGCTCGCAACGCTTATGCCAATACAGAGTGGTTCTTTGGATAATAATCCAACCGGTCTCTCCATATTAACAACGTTAAAATGGTAAAAACTTTGATAGTCTGTGATTCAACTATCAAATGAAAACATGTCGGTGTACAAACAACGATCTTATTTCCAAATGGAAATTCGATCGATCAATCATCATATGTTCATATTTCCTTATTTCATATATTTAGAAAATATATGTTATTAATCATTGGAAAACATTTCCATAGCTTATTTTCACATCACTATTATTTCGCAACTATCAGTCCCTAACTGTAACTAGTATGAGAACAATTCTCTAAGTATCAATCCGGAAGGTCGAAACCAACATCAGATCGTCACTTAGAAAACCGTTCAACTTACCCTCTCCAGTCAGTTTCTGAATTTGCTTAACTCTATTTCTTAAATTCTTATCATGAAAACATTTCATTTTCTATGTTTAGAAAACATATCTGACTATATTTGGAAAACGTTTCCAAAACTCATTTACGGATTTCAAATGAACGTTGTATAAAACATCGTTACGCTTAATCCATTAATCGCTTATTACTTAACTATATTTCAAATCAACCTTTTCTATCGAACCACAACTATTCCTTTGTCAATTCTGAAGTCAATCAAGTTGGGGTATAATTACCTCTCAGACCTTAATTGAACAACGTCCTTTACTGTGAAATAGATGAAGCTCATCACTCACTTTTTACAATCATCTGTTTACGCAAATTCTCGGATTCAGGTTACGAATCCACTTCTTATATGACAGCGTTTGATTATAACTATAACGTTATAATTCCTACTTCTGCAATATCAAATCTTAATTATAACTTTATCTCCTAACTCGAATAATTTAACAGACACCTAATTTCTAAATCAATAACTAAATCTTGATTTAAACCCTGGAAAGTAAATAGTACTTTCCCGAATTCGCTATAATCGAATTCGACGTATAACTCTCTTTCGAGAAATCTCTATTTGATTAACTCTTCTTCGAATAACCTATATTCGATTATCTCTCTTCGAATAACTCATATTCGAAATCTCTCTCTTTCGAATAAACAATATTCGATCTCTTTCTTTCGAATATGCTATATTCGAAAATCTCCTTTCGATTTACTAATCGATAACTCCTTTCGATCAAACTAAAATCGATAACTCCTTTAACTCTATTCGAATAACTAATATTCGACTAACTCCTTTGGATCAACTCATTTGATTAACTCCTTCGAATAACTAATTCGAATAACTTACCTTTGAATAACCAATATTCGATTTACTCTAACTCGATTAACTTAATTCTAATCGATTTACTCCATTTCGATTCAACTTAATTCAAATCGATTAACTTAACTCAAATTGATTAACTCCTTTCGAATAACTAAATTCGATTTAACTCTAATTGAATAACTAATATTCAATTAACTCTTACGTGTTTAACTCTATTTGAATAAGTAATTCAAATCACTCTAATGTGTTTAACTCTATTCAAATATCTAATTCGAATAACTCATTTCGAATAACTAAATTCGATTAACTCTTTTAACTTTACTCGAATAACTATATTCGATTAACACCTTCTTTCGAATAACTATATTCGATTAACTCTTCGACTAACTCCTTTGGATTAACTAACTTCGAATAAATCCTTTGGATTAACTAACTTCGAATAACTCCTTTGGATTAACTAACTTCGAATAACTCCTTTGGATTAACTAACTTCGAATAACTCCTTTGGATTAACTAACTTCGAATGACCAATATTCGATAACTACTCTTCGAATAAATAATATTCGGTAACTCTTCTCAAATGAATAACATTTGATTTCTCCACTCGAATAAACTATATTCGACTACTCTTCCCTCGAATATACTATATTCGATAACTCTACTTCGAATAAGTGATATTCGGCAACTCTACTCGATTAACTCCACTTGGATAACTCTAACTGGTCAACTCTAACTGTTTATCTTTAACTGGTAAACTTTAACTGGTTAACTCAAATGGTTTAACCTAACTTGATTTACTTGTCTCGATTAACTGAACTAATCCACTTAGTTTAACTTAGTTAATTCACTTTGATTAACTCTAACCGATTTACTTAGTTTAACTCAGCTAATACACTTTGATTAACCCAACTAATTTACTTCGATTTACCAATTAGTTTAACTTGACTAATTCACTTAGTTTGACGCAACTAATTCACTTTGATTTACCAATTAGTTTATCTTAACTAATTTACTTTGGTTAACTTAACAAATTACTTTGTGTAACTCTATTCGAATAAGTAATTCGAATCACTCTAATGTGTTAAACTCTATTCAAATATCTAATTCGAATAACTCAATTCGAATAACTAAATTCGATTAACTCCTTTTATTAACGTTTATTTATTTCAAAAGATTTCCTTTTTACAACGTTTATCCATTGATAAAGATTTACTTTTTACAACGTTTATCCATTTATAAAGATTTACTTTTAGTAACGGTTCTTCACTTTATAAATGTCCTTTTAATAACGTTTCTACTTCTCTATATAAGTCCAGACTTATATATATTCCATTTATCAACGATAAATAATTTATTTAATTTATAAAACATTATTTATAAATTAATCTACTTCAATTTATCTGTTTAAAACAGATTTCCTATTTAATATCTCATTTAAATCCATATCGTGTTATACCGTGTGCGAAGCACGTGTTTAAATCTATCCTTGTATAATTCTATTTATTTTCCGAACAAGTGTTCCTTTATTTATCCCCTAAATAAATATTCCTTTATTCCATTTATTTATAATCCAAATAAATGTTCCTTTATTTATTTCCTAAATAAATAAATGTTTTCATTTTATAAAATCCTATCGATTTTATAAATAAGATTTATTTTCAATATAAACATTGAAAATTCCCTTTTTACATTCTAGTATCACCTACGGTGTTTAACGTGTCATATAACAATGATCGGTATCATTCAAACATATGAAATCAATAACAGATTTCATAACACATCATATGTCACAACATATGAAAACGGTAAAATAAATGTTGAGGAATCCAGTTGGATCCCTCCAACCTGTTTCCCTGCATCCACCGATGTTACACAATAAAATATACATCAATTTCATTCCAACATGAAATATACTGATGAACTGAATCAATATTTGATTGTCGTTTATATATATAACTATATCTATGTTTCGATCAAATCTATTTAACAGTCCAAACTATCAATACACCACAATCAAATCATTTAATACAGTTTATATAAAAATATAAACTGAGGAGAGTTAGTGAGTTTTACTCACTTTTGCGCTTTAATTCCCTGCTGTGAACAACGCATCACCAATGTCACACTTCACGTTTCACATGCCAACCCTTCCACCGTGGATGTCGCCAACCAGTCTCACTCCTCATCATCCACTTTTTCTTCCCAGACTCCACGCATATACCCCATGCAACAAAATATACCCATGCGCAGCTTTTATATTTCCACTTAAATTTGCCTACTGCTTCCCTTCATCAGTAGCTGACCTCTATCTTGCCGCAGTCTCGTTCTACACGGCGATTACTGCCACAGAAGCGCCATGGTGCAATTCACGAACGGATCTCCCCCCTGTTGAAACCACGCTGAACCCTTTCAGCGTTTCATTTCCGAGATCTAAATCCTTCACTTCAAAGAACAACGCTTCTCCCTCCTTACTTGCTAAGACTTGCTCCCGAAACAAAGATCCAAGCATGCAGCACCACACCGAGCTCCCACTTCATCAGCACGAGTACCGCGCCCATATCTTTTCTTTCTTCCTAAATTAACTTCCGATGCCTGCTCCTAAATCCTTCAACCAACATCAACACCAACTACACCCTTTGAGTCATCTACTGCAAAACCCAATAACGCCATGACCATCCATTCACCCTGATGCCACCACAATTGAACACAGCGCCACTACAAATCATCACTTCGCCCTAACCGTGAACGTCTTCCTCCGCATCTCCATAACGTGAGACTCCACCACTCACAAACGTTAGTCCCACTTCCTTCCCAAACTCCAGACAAAACTCGAACTCCATCAACACAAAACTCCTCAGCCTCATCATGTTTTTCATCCCCAGCTTTACACTTCTCTCCGCAAACAAAACTCCAGCTACCAACCAAGACATCCTCCCCACGCTCAGCTCCTGTACCCTGCATTTTAACTCGCACTCACTCATGCTTTCAATTATATTTCGAACGTTCTTTGCTTCCCTTTACATCTTAATAAACTTGTGTTTATTATTTACTTTTTGAACCATGATAAGTTGTGGAAATCTCTTTGGAAAAACAGAAGAAATAACAAGTGGAGATGTATTTTATAGCTGAGTATGTGTTTTAGTCTTAGCACCTAAGAAAAATGAGTGTATTTACGTGGAGAAGCATGGTCCAAGGAGTGACGTGTGTGGTTTCACAGTAGCACACAATACTCTACACAATATGATAATGTTTTGAAGGGACATGGACCTTTTAGTAATGGAACAAATAAAAAAATATATATATATAGGGCAGGTAAAGATATTTTTAGCATTTATGCGTGGCCATTTTTGTACCAACAAAAGTTCAACTCGGACTGTGACTTTCTGCACTTCATTTTAGAGTTTGAATTACTAGAGTAATAGTACTGTATCAAATTTTGATTTCAATTTATATGTATATATATATATATATATATATATATATATATATATATATATACACGTACTCCAAATTTAGAGTATTGTCCTACACAGAGTTTATCATTTTAAGAACTGCTACGGACAGAAAACAAAATACAGTTGTGTCCGACGGGTGTCACAATCCCATAAGTATAATAATATCGGTAGATGGACTCTTATTTTGAAACTTCAAAATGTTGATTTCAGGGTGCGAAATACTTCAAATAAAAAGTCGCTTATTAAATTAATTAAAAATTACAGTAAAATTCTAAAAATTAAATTATCACTATGTCCCAAAAGAACCCTATCCAAATTCGAGTCCGATATTTAAATATTCTCAAATAACCGTTATGGTCAGGGCGCTGCATTCTTGAGAATTTGATTTGGACGTAAATTAAAATCTACACGACGAAATCCATATTTTTCTCTTCCACTAGAAAGATATACTCCACTAGCTCTACACGTTTCTTGTTTCACAGAAATCCGATTTAAAATGAATCATGTACATTCAGTTGAAGTTCAAATCGCCAAATTGCGAACTGCCGCGACGTTTCAGGTTCATTTTAATTATAATTATAAATTATAAGTTCGAACGTTGTATTTTAAGTTATCGATATCGCCGAATCGATATATAAATCATTAAATAAATTAATTATTTGACAGCTAACAAAACGCGCCATTACAGACTTCCCCCCTTAAAATAATTTCGTCCTCGAAATTGCTAAGCTAGGAAAATTCTACCAACTTTACTAACTAGATTCAAATATCTTTTAGTTTGCTTCTCAACTCCAGGTTTCAACTGAACCATATAATTTTCAATTAAATTATTAATTCATTTCCGACCAACTAAAATTTTCAAAAATTCTGAAAATTTTCTAACACCTTAAATTTTCGAAAAATTTCGCCATAACCTCCTTTGTACGGCTCAATACGTCAAACCACAACTCGCCTCTCTAGGCCTCCTCCAATCCAAAAGGAAATCAAAATAGCCAAGCGGCTTGCCAATTCGGCTCATAAATTCCAAACTCATATAGAATATAAACTTGTACCTTTTTGTCGGGCATATCAACTCTATCACTTCCATATGCTATCAACTCAGCATATACCAATGTTATCTCAATCAAATTCCAATCAGTTCATATCCTCAAATCCAAATCGAATTTCACTCGAACTCCAATATAAAATTTCAAATTTCTTAACTCATCAACCCAATTCCATAACAGATTATTCTCTAATCCAATTCAATTCTATTTTAACTCAGTTCAAGTTAAATTTCGATTTATTTTTACCATCTCATTTTATTTAACTTCATTGGTTAAATTTTAATTCCAGAACTTAAGTTCCTGGGTTTCTTTCAAATCAATTTGAAATCATAATGCCAATTCAAAACCTTTGAATTTCTAAACAACTTGTTTTCTCAAAACAATTCAAAAACAAAACCTTTGGTAGTAATCCGTCACTTAGAACTCGAAAATGAACACTGATGATGTCTAGATTCATCATCAGAATCTATTTTCCAGTTATCGAAGTGAGTTCAATACTATATCATTTTCAATTTGAAAACATTTTGAAAATCTCCCAGGAACTTAAAATTTCCTTATTTTAATTCCAAATCTGATTTAAATTCATATTTAATTCAAACTATTTCATATATTACATTCATATGAATTCTGATTGGTCATTTATAACCATTTTACCCTTTTAAAATCTTATTCGATTATAATAACAACCAACACAATCAATATACTATAATAATTTCAAGATATATATTTCTTCTATAAACAAATGTATTTTGGGAAAAATTATTTCATTTACCCTTTTTCAAAACATACCATGACGGTTCATCGTGTTCGGGTGTTTAGTAACCCTTATCGATACAGTGGATCAACTGATCGACCAGAATTCATAAGCCACTCAACCAATGAGTCTCCACAATATAAAACCATTTTATATTGAATAACAATTACGCGCTCATATATATACACTCAAACTCAATCTAGGATATTACTAATCCCATCTCTATCGAGTTATGCCACAGAGCCAAGGTATTACTTAACTTAAGCTCTGATACCAACTGTAACGGCTGGAAATTTCCGACTCCTCGAGAGTCGGAAATTCCGAGACGTTAGTGAAAGAATTTAGAAGGTGAGAAAGAAAAGATAGAACTAATAGAATAGAAGAAGAAGAACATCAGAATCATCAGAGTAACACGAATCTCACAGTGGAACGAATAACATATAATATATAACATAGCTTTGAAGTAAACAGTTATATATATACAATAGCACTTATCAGAGTACAACACTTAAAACACAGCGGAAATAACTATAGCTATAAAATCTTGCAGCCTCCTGCTCCAAGCTCTACAAGTATATCTGTAAATCTCGTCTACTTGACTGCCCGTACAAATTTAGGTACCCAAGAGTTTAGGGAAAACAACAAAGTAAACTCCGGGTCAGTCATGGGACTGGTATGAGTAAAATAGTTTAAAACAGGTATAGGATATCTCATAAGACCACGCCGTGAATACGGAACGGGTTTTTCCCTTATGAGTATCTAAACAACTTTGACAAGCAATATCATTGTGATATTATAATAATGTCTAAGTACAAATAGGTATCAATCTAGCAGAAACGATTGCATCTCACGTTCTACATACATAGTATAAAATCATAAACCGCAGGGCTCTTATCGGAGAATGGATTCCAACAGACAAGGTATGGGAGCACCTTCTGAATAGTGTACTCTAGAGGTGATACACTCAGGGTTCAACAAGAACGTCTTGCAACCCGGCCACACATGACCGCTCACTCATTTAGCTTGAGTGCCGCGAATATATTGCCACCACGGTTGTAGGCCATCAAACCGTCATCCGAAGATACAGAATCAAAAAGAAGTATAAATATGAATATTCTCTAGATCGGTGACAATACACCCTGCTTGGGGATGACCCAACTAGCCATGCTGCCTAGCCCAACTTTTGTTACTTCCTGGTGTGAGGCTAGAAGCTACGTCTATCTTCAGAACATCTGATCACCATTCACTTTGAATGCCACATCGTCATACCTGCCAAATCACAAATTGACTTATCCAAAAATAACACGGGTATATAGCTAAGAGAAACGAATTCCTCCGCCACCAAACGTGAATACGTTTGAACAGATCAACTTAGGCGATCCATTAGATATACTCTGTCAGACCTTCTTCCATATACGTTGTCCTGGGACTGGACAAACCGAAGGCACTATTCAGTATATCCATCTTAGTCACTGTTATCTAAGACTTATACAACAGCCCTTGCACTTTACTCCGTCTTCAATTTATCTTTGGCATATATTGCTCGCAACGCTTATGCCAATACAGAGTGGTTCTTTGGATAATAATCCAACCGGTCTCTCCATATTAACAACGTTAAAATGGTAAAAACTTTGATAGTCTGTGATTCAACTATCAAATGAAAACATGTCGGTGTACAAACAACGATCTTATTTCCAAATGGAAATTCGATCGATCAATCATCATATGTTCATATTTCCTTATTTCATATATTTAGAAAATATATGTTATTAATCATTGGAAAACATTTCCATAGCTTATTTTCACATCACTATTATTTCGCAACTATCAGTCCCTAACTGTAACTAGTATGAGAACAATTCTCTAAGTATCAATCCGGAAGGTCGAAACCAACATCAGATCGTCACTTAGAAAACCGTTCAACTTACCCTCTCCAGTCAGTTTCTGAATTTGCTTAACTCTATTTCTTAAATTCTTATCATGAAAACATTTCATTTTCTATGTTTAGAAAACATATCTGACTATATTTGGAAAACGTTTCCAAAACTCATTTACGGATTTCAAATGAACGTTGTATAAAACATCGTTACGCTTAATCCATTAATCGCTTATTACTTAACTATATTTCAAATCAACCTTTTCTATCGAACCACAACTATTCCTTTGTCAATTCTGAAGTCAATCAAGTTGGGGTATAATTACCTCTCAGACCTTAATTGAACAACGTCCTTTACTGTGAAATAGATGAAGCTCATCACTCACTTTTTACAATCATCTGTTTACGCAAATTCTCGGATTCAGTTTACGAATCCACTTCTTATATGACAGCGTTTGATTATAACTATAACGTTATAATTCCTACTTCTGCAATATCAAATCTTAATTATAACTTTATCTCCTAACTCGAATAATTTAACAGACACCTAATTTCTAAATCAATAACTAAATCTTGATTTAAACCCTGGAAAGTAAATAGTACTTTCCCGAATTCGCTATAATCGAATTCGACGTATAACTCTCTTTCGAGAAATCTCTATTTGATTAACTCTTCTTCGAATAACCTATATTCGATTATCTCTCTTCGAATAACTCATATTCGAAATCTCTCTCTTTCGAATAAACAATATTCGATCTCTTTCTTTCGAATATGCTATATTCGAAAATCTCCTTTCGATTTACTAATCGATAACTCCTTTCGATCAAACTAAAATCGATAACTCCTTTAACTCTATTCGAATAACTAATATTCGACTAACTCCTTTGGATCGACTCATTTGATTAACTCCTTCGAATAACTAATTCGAATAACTTACCTTTGAATAACCAATATTCGATTTACTCTAACTCGATTAACTTAATTCTAATCGATTTACTCCATTTCGATTCAACTTAATTCAAATCGATTAACTTAACTCAAATTGATTAACTCCTTTCGAATAACTAAATTCGATTTAACTCTAATTGAATAACTAATATTCAATTAACTCTTACGTGTTTAACTCTATTTGAATAAGTAATTCAAATCACTCTAATGTGTTTAACTCTATTCAAATATCTAATTCGAATAACTCATTTCGAATAACTAAATTCGATTAACTCTTTTAACTTTACTCGAATAACTATATTCGATTAACACCTTCTTTCGAATAACTATATTCGATTAACTCTTCGACTAACTCCTTTGGATTAACTAACTTCGAATAACTCCTTTGGATTAACTAACTTCGAATAACTCCTTTGGATTAACTAACTTCGAATAACTCCTTTGGATTAACTAACTTCGAATGACCAATATTCGATAACTACTCTTCGAATAAATAATATTCGGTAACTCTTCTCAAATGAATAACATTTGATTTCTCCACTCGAATAAACTATATTCGACTACTCTTCCCTCGAATATACTATATTCGATAACTCTACTTCGAATAAGTGATATTCGGCAACTCTACTCGATTAACTCCACTTGGATAACTCTAACTGGTCAACTCTAACTGTTTATCTTTAACTGGTAAACTTTAACTGGTTAACTCAAATGGTTTAACCTAACTTGATTTACTTGTCTCGATTAACTGAACTAATCCACTTAGTTTAACTTAGTTAATTCACTTTGGTTAACTCTAACCGATTTACTTAGTTTAACTCAGCTAATACACTTTGATTAACCCAACTAATTTACTTCGATTTACCAATTAGTTTAACTTGACTAATTCACTTAGTTTGACGCAACTAATTCACTTTGATTTACCAATTAGTTTATCTTAACTAATTTACTTTGGTTAACTTAACAAATTACTTTGTGTAACTCTATTCGAATAAGTAATTCGAATCACTCTAATGTGTTAAACTCTATTCAAATATCTAATTCGAATAACTCAATTCGAATAACTAAATTCGATTAACTCCTTTTATTAACGTTTATTTATTTCAAAAGATTTCCTTTTTACAACGTTTATCCATTGATAAAGATTTACTTTTTACAACGTTTATCCATTTATAAAGATTTACTTTTAGTAACGGTTCTTCACTTTATAAATGTCCTTTTAATAACGTTTCTACTTCTCTATATAAGTCCAGACTTATATATATTCCATTTATCAACGATAAATAATTTATTTAATTTATAAAACATTATTTATAAATTAATCTACTTCAATTTATCTGTTTAAAACAGATTTCCTATTTAATATCTCATTTAAATCCATATCGTGTTATACCGTGTGCGAAGCACGTGTTTAAATCTATCCTTGTATAATTCTATTTATTTTCCGAACAAGTGTTCCTTTATTTATCCCCTAAATAAATATTCCTTTATTCCATTTGTAACACCCCGCCTCTGCTAGGGTCACTCGCAAAGGAATGCACTAGCTTTAGAGGGGCATTATTGGTAAACATGCACAGAAATATCACAAGACAGAACATATATAAACAGCGGAAGTAAAATCAAACTTTCATAACATGAATAAATAAGGTCTAAAGCCTTTTACATCAGAGTACATCAAAACCTGTCTTGCAATAGTAAAGAAGCATAAAGACTTTTTAATAAATTATTCCCCAAGTAAAACAGTAAAGTAGCCATAGCCAAGAGAAGTCCAAGCCATCCAGGATGACCTTCAAGCGGAAGAAGTCCGAACTAAACAGCACTGTTTCCTCCCTGAAACCTGGGGGGGGGGGAAACGGAAGAAAAGAGGCGAAACAAAACGGGTCAGTCAAAAAGACTGAGTAAGTCCTATCTACTTCCAGTATAAAAACAGGTAAAGGTAACATGACATGCATAAACTGAAAGTAAACATAAGGATAACTACAAGATAGATAAACCAGGATAGCCGGTTGAACTACTGTGGCAAAGTAAACTAAGGTATCATGATAAACTACGGTGTTATGATAAGTCAAGGTATCACATCGTCAGATTTCTAACGAGTACATTATCCCAAGGTATCTACCCCGTCTAACATCCCACGGTATCTATTATGTATATTCTTCCTAGTTCTAACATGTATATTTGCTCTGCACCCTCCGTACTAGTATCCCAGCCTTGTTATGTGTTAACCATGAATGTCCCTTACTCAAAGTCGTGTAATGGTCCATGTCAACCTAATATATCGCATATATAGGTTACTCAAATCACATGTTTCTTTCCATGTATATAAGTTCAGTCCTTTGCCGTACCTCGTACGGGCTTCCTCATGTCGTATTATCCTTGAAATCGTTTGGACTGTCACCCTTGTTCTAGCTAGGCTCTTCCATATGAATCATCGTTTGAACTAATAGGACTTTCGCCACCTAGCACCACTAGGGATTACGCTTACCTATTGCACGCTTTTGTATTTCGGTTTGGGTTAAACCACCTAGGCCACTAGGGATTACGCTAAACCTCAACCGCGCCCTTTTTCCCACGCATTCATCGTGAATCGTTTTTCTATTACTGCATGCACATGTATCACATCGTGCCACCCGAGTCCTGTCACAGGGCAAACCAAGAAATACAGGACTCGGTCGGGAGCTTTAGATTTATCTGCCGATGCAGATACTAAGGTCTGCTTTTCTACACGTGGCTATGGTCCCACGAGACCCCTCCCTCAACTAGTGAAAGGCAACACAAGAGAAAATCTTGCATGAGAACTACACTCCGGCCAGCCCACATCCTACGGCCTACCTCACCCATAATTAGATAGCAATTATGGTCTGTTGGGTGTTCCCTGCCTTTCCGTACGTACACGCTTGACTCAAGATGGTAGATGATCGACGAACTTGCTATCTCGGGCACCTTATGTATTCGTCGACTCACTGCTATCCACCCCAGTCTTTAGGTCGCTCGCATAGCAACCAAGGCATATTCTTGGTTCTTCTACCGCAGACCTCAACCTCTCGTGAGCCTAGTATAATGACCTGGCAGCTCACAGAGGGATCCCAAGAATATCCTCACGTTCGCCGAAGCCGCTGCTTCGTTACCCAATTCGTTGGAGCCTTTATCTAAATCAGATAGCCTGCTCCTTCACGCATACTTAAACGTTGACCTAACGTATCGGGTTACTAATCTATCTAAGAAATGGTCCAAATTTCCTTGACTAAGAATTATTACTTAGTTTCCCTTAACTAAGGTTTACCACTTAGCCTTATTTCCCTAATCCTTGTTAACTATGGTTATTTACCTAATCCTCCGAATTAGGGCTTATCTAATGGGTTATAAGTGTCACTTAAGTTCATAACTTAGCCCGTCTACAAACCATGTCAAAATTGGCTAAGTATACAAGTCCAAGACTTAACCCTACAAACCATGTAAGTATATCAAGGAATCCATGACTTAACCTCGTCTAATTATCATTTTAGATTGGTTAATTATATAAATTAACTTGACCTTGTCATCAAATCGGTCAAGCGTATTCAAGTAATTCGTGACTTAACCTTATCATGTTTTCACGTTAGATTGGTTAAGTATAGATTAACTTAACCTCATTAATTAACGAGTTAGATTGGTTAAGTATAGGTCATTTAACCTCATCAAATCATCGTGTTAAATTAGTTAAGTGTTTAACTTAACCCCATTAAATTACCAAGTTGGATTAATTAAGTCTAGGCTAACTTAACCCTATCCGATTTCCATGTTTAGATTAGTTAAGCCTAATCTTAACCCCATCCATCAACTGTATTATACGGTTAAGTGTCATTAAGAAAATTTACTTAACCTTATCACGTTATCGTGTTGGATTGATTAAGTGTTGGTTAACTTAATCCCGTCCACTAGTCGTATAAAAATGGTCAAGTGTCATTAGGCAAATCAAGTTACTTAACCTACCCAAGCTTATCATGTTTTGTTAAGTATCATTAGCCTAATCAAATTACTTAACCCATTTGTCCATATCATATTTGGTTAAGCCTCATTAATCAAATTAACTTAACCCTATTATGTGGCATTAATTTAATTAATGCACCCTCAACCTCTCACATTAGACCTTGTTGTGGTTACTAGTTAAGCCGGGCGGGTCCGGGTAGATTTACACCACAACTTAGTCTAACCTCGGGTCTTAAGCGCGACATGACCAACTTCTCACATTGGGTCCTATTGTTTGCAACTACTAGTTAGGCCGGTCGGTTCCGGGTAGCTTTACGTTGCAAACTCAACCCAACCTCGAGTTGGCCATACTCATATTATCTAAGTTCATCATGTTTCCAAAACATGTTACAAGTTTTCGAGCATTTGGGTAGACCTAACTTAATAGGTAAATTCCCAAAGGGTAGACCTAACTTAATAGGTAAATTCCCAAGCTCATGTTTTTATGCATCCTTACATGTCATCTTCCATGTTATCTTTCAAGTCATATTTTCAAGTATAAAAACATGTCATATTCAAGTTAAGATTTTGCGACATGTTCATGTTTATCTAACTACCCAAAATCATGTTTTCCCAACGCAAGCAAAGCGAGTCAACATAGTAAGGATACTATGTCACATATTGGTCTCAGAACATGCATGATGCCAAAAAGGGCTTGGCTTCCACATGCATAACATCAAAAAGGGATTTGGCCATAAACATGCACAACTTAAAAAGAGGGGATTGGCCACGAGCATGCATAATCTCATAAAGGATTTGGCCACAAACTTGCATGTTAGCATAAGGGGTTTGGGTTCATAAACATGCATAAGCCCCAAAATCTTGCCTTAGCCAATGTTTCATAAGTAAAGTGGTTCCTAAAGGTTCATGCTAGCATTTCATGCATAAAGATCCAAACTTGCAAGTTAAACTAGGTTATGCATAGCATGAGAGGCATGATTAAGTCACTCACATGGCCTAAGATCATAAATATGAACACAAGAGGCATGGTAAGGTTCATATAGATTCGCATAATCATGTTTAGCCTCATTTTATCCCATGTCAACATTAAAAATACCGTTTTGATCCAAAAGTAGCTAGAACTTACATAGTTAGGCCTAGGGAACGGAGCATGAATCATCTTGGCTAAGAAAGGTGCCTCCTTTGTAGAAGAATCGTCATGGAACTCGCATAGCAATGTTGATTTGGCCTTGATTTGGTGTAGCAAGCTTGCACCTTTTGATTTGAACTTGATTTGAGTGCATAGGCTCTAGGGATTTGAGATGGAGGCCATGAGAGTAGAAATTTGGCCATAGTTTAGTTACATGAGTGAATAATGAGGGTTTAGGGGTAGGTTTAGGGTCTTTTTATAGAGTTTAGGATAGTTTTAGGCCCTTAGATTAACCCTAGGACCAACCTGAACCGTCAGATTTCAAACCAGGCCCAAAAACCTAGCCAAGATAGAAAATAGGTGCACCAGACCAGAATCAGCCGACAGGGCAAGTCGACAGCCCTGTCGACATGCCTGTCGACCTGCCTGTCGACATGCATGTCGACATGCCTGTCGACATGCCTGTCGACATGTCTGGGCGGGAATTTTCCCGCCTGGCCCATTTCTGCATGTTTCAAAATTCAAATTTCCCGAAAACTTCTTTGGGCCTTAACCGGGTCATACGGACTCCGATTTTCGAAAACTCGGACTCTATTTCGCGTATTTTTCCGAGACGAACGCAATGGCATAGCCCGTTTTACTTGATTCAGAATTTAAAATGAAATTCTGCCTTGATTCTCGTTTTAACATGTTATTGAAATACGGGTTGTTACATTCTCCCCACCTTTTAGGATTTCGTCCCCGAAATCTCTAAGTTAGGAAGAACATATCCTACCATCCATCATCCATCTACTCAAACCATCATCCACAAGCAATCATTGTCCTTAGACGACTCCTAATGCTTTATGAATGTATGCAAAACGTGTGTGTACATGTTCCTTAGCTAATGCTAATGATCAGGCCTGAAAAATCTTTTGAATGCAAAAATATGTTTAGTGCTATGAATCCATCATGTATGCAAATAGTCCTAGTCATATACACTATATGCGTGCACAAACATTCAACCATATGCAACATCCGCATGATAACACATTCAATTTCATCCATAAACAAGTATAAATACTCGTGCATATGCAATATGAAATGTGACCGAGTCGAGCTAATATCTAATGTAAATTCGCGCATCCACGAGCAACCACTTGCAACCATTTGCAACCATATCAACCATAACATGTTTCAAATACATGTTATCATCCATAGGGTTCTACCTAAGATTCCTTGAGACAGGGTCGAGAAGATAAACAAGACAAACTCCTTACGGGGTTTGTAACAGAAAATAGGACCGAGAGGATGTCCACAAAAGATAGCCTACAAGTAAGCTCTACAGAAAACAGGGATCAAGGATATACTCCCAAAGAGAGATATCATGTGCGCATCTAGTCTTCATCCTTCTGAGTCGCATTTTCTTGAGCTTAGTTCCATCGTGCCTTGACCGTCCTTTAACTTCACGATTTCGCAGCTTCTTATTTCCTGTTTCCATAACATGAGTTGGAACTCATTTCCTCCTGGCCTCTCGTTCTACTTGCACTTATTCTCCTTCTAGAATACTTGGCGCAAACAGGACTGCGTACACATTATCCCATGCGAGCCCTCAAAATTCACTAGTGAATCCTGAACCTTGTACCATAAGGTATTCCACGTAGAAAAACTTTCTCTTGAAAGTAAACAAGTTACCGTGCGCACTTACTAGGGTAATTCCCATAACCCATACATAATCGAAGTAAACCATCCGTCTTATTGGCGAACACCATTCGATCGGGTTTCTAATTTCCAACAAAGGCATCTAGGGATTCTAAGTAACTAACCATGACAGAACCCAAAAGGTTACGCGATACTTCAAGGGTATTGCCAAAGCAAGCCAAGAGTCTAACTACCCTCCTTCTAAAACCGAGAGTGGCACCCCTTACTGGATAACCACTTCATCCCTAGAATCCATCTATAACTTATAAACATAAGCATTATTTCCAAGCTCAACACTTGATATAGACATTCTCAAATCCAAACAAGCCATGAGTAAATGGACCGATCTTCCAATAGGACTTGAGACAAAAATGGGATCCTTTATTACGCTAGTACTTAAGGTGCAGAGACTCAACTATCGAAGCGGACTTAAAAGATGCGGTGATCAAAACAAAGTCTCGACAGGATGATAGAGAAGAAAAGCTAAACCTTTAACAAGATCGTTACCCTCCTTCTGAGATACCCTAGAAATGAGAGCATACTATTGCCCTCCCAATGATCTTGTCCTTGTCCCATGATACTTAACTATCCGTCCCGTTTCACCATGCCAAAGGTACCCTCTCGTCATGGGTTTCATTGTTCATCCCTCTCCCTCCTTTGAGGACTAAGCCATACCAACAAGTTGCTCATCCTTAAGCTCGTATCCTTTATCCTCTTCCTCACTATCCTTTCTTATAACGCGGCCACTGGTCTCTCGAGAACCACCTCCTTCATAAGGAAAACACTTTCGTAGGTAGAAAAGACTAGTCGCAGTTAAAACTACTGTGACTACAGATGGAGGAAAGAAAGGAAAAGAGACTCAATTAAGGAAACAAGGATAGTGCTAATGGCCTTTGGGGAATAGCCTTTTCTTTTAAAAGAAAATTTTCTTGAAAAATGCTTCTTTGTAAACGATTTTCAAATAGTTTTCAGAAGGTCTTTAAAAACTTTTGCCCAGTCTGGTAACCTTCTGCTCTGATACCAAATGTAACACCCCGCCTCTGCTAGGGTCACTCGCAAAGGAATGCACTAGCTTTAGAGGGGCATTATTGGTAAACATGCACAGAAATATCACAAGACAGAACATATATAAACAGCGGAAGTAAAATCAAACTTTCATAACATGAATAAATAAGGTCTAAAGCCTTTTACATCAGAGTACATCAAAACCCGTCTTGCAATAGTAAAGAAGCATAAAGACTTTTTAATAAATTATTCCCCAAGTAAAACAGTAAAGTAGCCATAGCCAAGAGAAGTCCAAGCCATCCAGGATGACCTTCAAGCGGAAGAAGTCCGAACTAAACAGCACTGTTTCCTCCCTGAAACCTGGGGGGGGGGGAAACGGAAGAAAAGAGGCGAAACAAAACGGGTCAGTCAAAAAGACTGAGTAAGTCCTATCTACTTCCAGTATAAAAACAGGTAAAGGTAACATGACATGCATAAACTGAAAGTAAACATAAGGATAACTACAAGATAGATAAACCAGGATAGCCGGTTGAACTACTGTGGCAAAGTAAACTAAGGTATCATGATAAACTACGGTGTTATGATAAGTCAAGGTATCACATCGTCAGATTTCTAACGAGTACATTATCCCAAGGTATCTACCCCGTCTAACATCCCACGGTATCTATTATGTATATTCTTCCTAGTTCTAACATGTATATTTGCTCTGCACCCTCCGTACTAGTATCCCAGCCTTGTTATGTGTTAACCATGAATGTCCCTTACTCAAAGTCGTGTAATGGTCCATGTCAACCTAATATATCGCATATATAGGTTACTCAAATCACATGTTTCTTTCCATGTATATAAGTTCAGTCCTTTGCCGTACCTCGTACGGGCTTCCTCATGTCGTATTATCCTTGAAATCGTTTGGACTGTCACCCTTGTTCTAGCTAGGCTCTTCCATATGAATCATCGTTTGAACTAATAGGACTTTCGCCACCTAGCACCACTAGGGATTACGCTTACCTATTGCACGCTTTTGTATTTCGGTTTGGGTTAAACCACCTAGGCCACTAGGGATTACGCTAAACCTCAACCGCGCCCTTTTTCCCACGCATTCATCGTGAATCGTTTTTCTATTACTGCATGCACATGTATCACATCGTGCCACCCGAGTCCTGTCACAGGGCAAACCAAGAAATACAGGACTCGGTCGGGAGCTTTAGATTTATCTGCCGATGCAGATACTAAGGTCTGCTTTTCTACACGTGGCTATGGTCCCACGAGACCCCTCCCTCAACTAGTGAAAGGCAACACAAGAGAAAATCTTGCATGAGAACTACACTCCGGCCAGCCCACATCCTACGGCCTACCTCACCCATAATTAGATAGCAATTATGGTCTGTTGGGTGTTCCCTGCCTTTCCGTACGTACACGCTTGACTCAAGATGGTAGATGATCGACGAACTTGCTATCTCGGGCACCTTATGTATTCGTCGACTCACTGCTATCCACCCCAGTCTTTAGGTCGCTCGCATAGCAACCAAGGCATATTCTTGGTTCTTCTACCGCAGACCTCAACCTCTCGTGAGCCTAGTATAATGACCTGGCAGCTCACAGAGGGATCCCAAGAATATCCTCACGTTCCCCGAAGCCGCTGCTTCGTTACCCAATTCGTTGGAGCCTTTATCTAAATCAGATAGCCTGCTCCTTCACGCATACTTAAACGTTGACCTAACGTATCGGGTTACTAATCTATCTAAGAAATGGTCCAAATTTCCTTGACTAAGAATTATTACTTAGTTTCCCTTAACTAAGGTTTACCACTTAGCCTTATTTCCCTAATCCTTGTTAACTATGGTTATTTACCTAATCCTCCGAATTAGGGCTTATCTAATGGGTTATAAGTGTCACTTAAGTTCATAACTTAGCCCGTCTACAAACCATGTCAAAATTGGCTAAGTATACAAGTCCAAGACTTAACCCTACAAACCATGTAAGTATATCAAGGAATCCATGACTTAACCTCGTCTAATTATCATTTTAGATTGGTTAATTATATAAATTAACTTGACCTTGTCATCAAATCGGTCAAGCGTATTCAAGTAATTCGTGACTTAACCTTATCATGTTTTCACGTTAGATTGGTTAAGTATAGATTAACTTAACCTCATTAATTAACGAGTTAGATTGGTTAAGTATAGGTCACTTAACCTCATCAAATCATCGTGTTAAATTAGTTAAGTGTTTAACTTAACCCCATTAAATTACCAAGTTGGATTAATTAAGTCTAGGCTAACTTAACCCTATCCGATTTCCATGTTTAGATTAGTTAAGCCTAATCTTAACCCCATCCATCAACTGTATTATACGGTTAAGTGTCATTAAGAAAATTTACTTAACCTTATCACGTTATCGTGTTGGATTGATTAAGTGTTGGTTAACTTAATCCCGTCCACTAGTCGTATAAAAATGGTCAAGTGTCATTAGGCAAATCAAGTTACTTAACCTACCCAAGCTTATCATGTTTTGTTAAGTATCATTAGCCTAATCAAATTACTTAACCCATTTGTCCATATCATATTTGGTTAAGCCTCATTAATCAAATTAACTTAACCCTATTATGTGGCATTAATTTAATTAATGCACCCTCAACCTCTCACATTAGACCTTGTTGTGGTTACTAGTTAAGCCGGGCGGGTCCGGGTAGATTTACACCACAACTTAGTCTAACCTCGGGTCTTAAGCGCGACATGACCAACTTCTCACATTGGGTCCTATTGTTTGCAACTACTAGTTAGGCCGGTCGGTTCCGGGTAGCTTTACGTTGCAAACTCAACCCAACCTCGAGTTGGCCATACTCATATTATCTAAGTTCATCATGTTTCCAAAACATGTTACAAGTTTTCGAGCATTTGGGTAGACCTAACTTAATAGGTAAATTCCCAAAGGGTAGACCTAACTTAATAGGTAAATTCCCAAGCTCATGTTTTTATGCATCCTTACATGTCATCTTCCATGTTATCTTTCAAGTCATATTTTCAAGTATAAACACATGTCATATTCAAGTTAAGATTTTGCGACATGTTCATGTTTATCTAACTACCCAAAATCGTGTTTTCCCAACGCAAGCAAAGCGAGTCAACATAGTAAGGATACTATGTCACATATTGGTCTCAGAACATGCATGATGCCAAAAAGGGCTTGGCTTCCACATGCATAACATCAAAAAGGGATTTGGCCATAAACATGCACAACTTAAAAAGAGGGGATTGGCCACGAGCATGCATAATCTCATAAAGGATTTGGCCACAAACTTGCATGTTATCATAAGGGGTTTGGGTTCATAAACATGCATAAGCCCCAAAATCTTGCCTTAGCCAATGTTTCATAAGTAAAGTGGTTCCTAAAGGTTCATGCTAGCATTTCATGCATAAAGATCCAAACTTGCAAGTTAAACTAGGTTATGCATAGCATGAGAGGCATGATTAAGTCACTCACATGGCCTAAGATCATAAATATGAACACAAGAGGCATGGTAAGGTTCATATAGATTCGCATAATCATGTTTAGCCTCATTTTATCCCATGTCAACATTAAAAATACCGTTTTGATCCAAAAGTAGCTAGAACTTACATAGTTAGGCCTAGGGAAAGGAGCATGAATCATCTTGGCTAAGAAAGGTGCCTCCTTTGTAGAAGAATCGTCATGGAACTCGCATAGCAATGTTGATTTGGCCTTGATTTGGTGTAGCAAGCTTGCACCTTTTGATTTGAACTTGATTTGAGTGCATAGGCTCTAGGGATTTGAGATGGAGGCCATGAGAGTAGAAATTTGGCCATAGTTTAGTTACATGAGTGAATAATGAGGGTTTAGGGGTAGGTTTAGGGTCTTTTTATAGAGTTTAGGATAGTTTTAGGCCCTTAGATTAACCCTAGGACCAACCTGAACCGTCAGATTTCAAACCAGGCCCAAAAACCTAGCCAAGATAGAAAATAGGTGCACCAGACCAGAATCAGCCGACAGGGCAAGTCGACAGCCCTGTCGACATGCCTGTCGACATGCCTGTCGACATGCATGTCGACATGCCTGTCGACATGTCTGGGCGGGAATTTTCCCGCCTGGCCCATTTCTGCATGTTTAAAAATTCAAATTTCCCGAAAACTTCTTTGGGCCTTAACCGGGTCATACGGACTCCGATTTTCGAAAACTCGGACTCTATTTCGCGTATTTTTCCGAGACGAACGCAATGGCATAGCCCGTTTTACTTGATTCAGAATTTAAAATGAAATTCTGCCTTGATTCTCGTTTTAACATGTTATTGAAATACGGGTTGTTACACCATTTATTTATAATCTAAATAAATGTTCCTTTATTTATTTCCTAAATAAATAAATGTTTTCATTTTATAAAATCCTATCGATTTTATAAATAAGATTTATTTTCAATATAAACATTGAAAATTCCCTTTTTACATTCTAGTATCACCTACGGTGTTTAACGTGTCGTATAACAATGATCGGTATCATTCAAACATATGAAATCAATAACAGATTTCATAACACATCATATATCACAATATATGAAAACGGTAAAATAAATGTTGAGGAATCCAGTCGGATCCCTCCAACCTGTTTCCCTGCATCCACAGATGTTACACAATAAAATATACATCAATTTCATTCCAACATGAAATATACTGATGAACTGAATCAATATTTGATTGTCGTTTATATATATAACTATATCTATGTTTCGATCAAATCTATTTAACAGTCCAAACTATCAATACACCACAATCAAATCATTTAATACAGTTTATATAAAAATATAAACTGAGGAGAGTTAGTGAGTTTTACTCACTTTTGCGCTTTAATTCCCTGCTGTGAACAACGCATCACCAATGTCACACTTCACGTTTCACATGCCAACCCTTCCACCGTGGATGTCGCCAACCAGTCTCACTCCTCATCATCCACTTTTTCTTCCCAGACTCCACGCATATACCCCATGCAACAAAATATACCCATGCACAGCTTTTATATTTCCACTTAAATTTGCCTACTGCTTCCCTTCATCAGTAGCTGACCTCTATCTTGCCGCAGTCTCGTTCTACACGGCGGCTACTGCTACAGAAGCGCCATGGTGCAATTCACGAACGGATCTCCCCCCTGTTGAAACCACGCTGAACCCTTTCAGCGTTTCATTTCCGAGATCTAAATCCTTCACTTCAAAGAACAACGCTTCTCCCTCCTTACTTGCTAAGACTTGCTCCCGAAACAAAGATCCAAGCATGCAGCACCACACCGAGCTCCCACTTCATCAGCACGAGTACCGCGCCCATATCTTTTCTTTCTTCCTAAATTAACTTCCGATGCCTGCTCCTAAATCCTTCAACCAACATCAACACCAACTACACCCTTTGAGTCATCTACTGCAAAACCCAATAACGCCATGACCATCAATTCACCCTGATGCCACCACAATTGAACACAGCGCCACTACAAATCATCACTTCGCCCTAACCGTGAACGTCTTCCTCCGCATCTCCATAACGTGAGACTCCACCACTCACAAACGTTAGTCCCACTTCCTTCCCAAACTCCAGACAAAACTCGAACTCCATTAACACAAAACTCCTCAGCCTCATCACGTTTTTCATCCCCAGCTTTACACTTCTCTCCGCAAACAAAACTCCAGCTACCAACCAAGACATCCTCCCCACGCTCAGCTCCTGTACCCTGCATTTTAACTCGCACTCACTCATGCTTTCAATTATATTTCGAACGTTCTTTGCTTCCCTTTACATCTTAATAAACTTGTGTTTATTATTTACTTTTTGAACCATGATAAGTTGCGGAAATCTCTTTGGAAAAACAGAAGAAATAACAAGTGGAGATGTATTTTATAGCTGAGTATGTGTTTTAGTCTTAGCACCTAAGAAAAATGAGTGTATTTACGTGGAGAAGCATGGTCCAAGGAGTGACGTGTGTGGTTTCACAGTAGCACACAATACTCTACACAATATGATAATGTTTTGAAGGGACGTGGACCTTTTAGTAATGGAACAAATAAAAAAAAATATATAGGGCAGGTAAAGATATTTTTAGCATTTATGCGTGGCCATTTTTGTACCAACAAAAGTTCAACTCGGACTGTGACTTTCTGCACTTCATTTTAGAGTTTGAATTACTAGAGTAATAGTACTGTATCAAATTTTGATTTCAATTTATATGTATATATATATATATATATATATATATATATACGTACTCCAAATTTAGAGTATTGTCCTACACAGAGTTTATCATTTTAAGAACTGCTACGGACAAAAAACAAAATACAGTTGTGTCCGACGGGTGTCACAATCCCAAAAGTATAATAATATCGGTAGATGGACTCTTATTTTGAAACTTCAAAATGTTGATTTCAGGGTGCGAAATACTTCAAATAAAAAGTCGCTTATTAAATTAATTAAAAATTACAGTAAAATTCTAAAAATTAAATTATCACTATGTCCCAAAAGAACCCTATCCAAATTCGAGTCCGATATTTAAATATTCTCAAATAACCGTTATGGTCAGGGCGCTACATTCTTGAGAATTTGATTTGGACATAAATTAAAATCTACACGACGAAATCCTGATTTTTCTCTTCCACTAGAAAGATATACTCCACCAGCTCCACACGTTTCTTGTTTCACAGAAATCCGATTTAAAATGAATCATGTACATTCAGTTGAAGTTCAAATCACCAAATTGCGAACTGCCGCGACGTTTCAGGTTCATTTTAATTATAATTATAAATTATAAGTTCGAACGTTGTATTTTAAGTTATCGATATCGCCGAATCGATATATAAATCATTAAATAAATTAATTATTTGACAGCTAACAAAATGCGCCATTACAATTTACTATGGGAAATCCGAAAAGAAAAGCTACAATAAAGGCGATAGTAATTTCTTTTGAAAAATCGAGTTAATTACTATTCTTGATAGAATAAGCTCTGTAAGGAAGCTTATAAAGAGTGTAATTCTTTTTTACAATATTTTCCTTGGTAGATCACATTTTCTTAAATCAATGTCTACGTTACTAAGGTAACAAACATTACAATGTGTATTGAGAATCAAAAGAACACGTAATAGAATCCTTTAAAGGAATGACATATGAATCTCAATCCTATAGAAGGAACAAGTTTCAAGGTGTTACCCGATTTACTGGGTCGCAACATACTTGTTCGAAGTAAATTTTGGATGTTAACCTTTTTTATGGCTAATAGAGTAAAATTAGAGTTTTCTTTCTCAAGGTTTCCTATGAGTTCTAGAAAATGTGCTTCGGCCTTCCAGTAGAAGATGATAGTTCTCAACTTGTCGAAATAATAATATTCGTGTGTCTTTTTAAATATCACTTGAAAAAAAAAATGTTGTTATTTTTCACTTTTTGCTTTAAATTTTGCAATGTGAGAAGTGAATACGATTCATTGCTCCGTATATTCAACAGTTCACTATTATGCTTGATTTCTTTGTTATGTTAATTATATAATTTACTATAAAAAATCATTTACAAGTGCATATGTGATCTACAACATATATAGTTTACTTGTAGGAGTTATTGCAGAAGAAATGTTCCATTAACAAGCAACAATTATTGCAGAATAAGTGTTTCATAATCAAAGTTGCGTGCAAGCTTTGTTACATAATATAGTTCATTATTATGTAGAATCCATTAAGTCTGTAACAAAATCTGATAAGGTGTTCATTAAACGTGGTTTATGTCTGAATCTCCTATTGTTATGAACTTGGTAATGACATGGCTTGATATTTTTAATTGGCATGGGAGAGACACTGATTGAACTTTTGATGAACATAAATTATGTAAAGGAGACAGTCACGTATGTTAATTCTTTGAATGCGGGTTTTTGTATTGACGCTTAAATCTGAACTATTCCTGTGTCGATGTCTTTATTTTATTTGGAAAGAAGAGTTGATTTATGAGATGAAATATAAAATAATGTAGATGAGTGTTTGTATGGTTCAAAATTCCTTTCTATGTTTGTTGTAAAATTGTATTTAGATTTTTTTTAATAATTATCTGTTGTAGTTGTGAAAAAATCTTTTATACCTGTCAATAGCAGTTGTAAAAGATTTTCTACAACAGCCAAAATGTGTAAAAAAAGTATTTTATAACTATTGAAGACAGTTGTAAAAAATGAAATTTATTACAATTTTGGATATAAAGACTGATGATTGCTAGTTGTAATAAATATATTACAGCTGTTTTTTGTAGTTGTAAAAAAGTATTTTTGTTGTAGTAACACAGTTAAGAACACCGTGTTCTTTAGGGCTGTGGTGCAAGACATAGGGTCGTTAAGCCAGACATTTCCATTTGAAGGAGTGCTATATGCATTTTGGACCATTCAGCGATGCAAAGAGTATTCTTGCTATCTCTAAAACGAGAAAGAACATTTCAGTATTTCAAAAAGAACATGATTGAGGCTATTGGATTGAACTATCATGATTAGGAGTAAAGATGAAAAACACTTCCACTAATCATTAGTTCTTTATTAGGATATCTAGATTAGTTTAGGTTGTTGCTATAGATCATATACATGGTTAATACTCTTACTCTTTTCAAACAAAAAATTTAAAAAGAGATAACAAACTTTATTACCTATAACTTCATATAGGAACTCGTACAAGATATGATAATTCTTTAGTTCCCACGCTAATACTTTGGAAAAAAAAGGTAGGAAATATGGTAATGGACTTGAAGTAAAAATGCACCAAAAGCATATGCATGTATCAGCGTGGTAGCTTTGCCTGTGATGATTAGTTCACAGGTGCCAAGTACCAAACATTTTGCCTATACTAGTTGTTCGATGGTTGCTTTCATTATCGTATAATCTAGTCTAGCCATCCAGAAATTACTCAGTCTTCCATTTAATTTGCAATCTAGTAAAAAGTTAGCCGCCTTTTGATTATCCACTTGCTCTTACCCATCGTGTAAATATGGAAGTCCTGATGCTGCTCCTTTTGTTATTTGAAACCATTGCTTCCAGTTCAGTGTTACCTTTTTGTTACTAAGAGCATTTCTAACCCAGTGTGAGTTGAGATTCAACCAGCCTCCAACAAGGGATCGGTGGAGTTCTTCAGGGTTGCTTTGGCAACCCTAAAGGTTGGAAAACAACCTTGTTTAGCAGGCTAACAAAAAAATAAAAAATGTTTCTTAGTCAGCTTTCTTTTAGCCGACTAAGGCCTTTATTTAAGAAAAAAAAACTTTTTTTTTCTTAGCCTGCCTTTTTTTTAGATTCTGCGTTGGGGTTTGGTGAGGGGTCAACCTACCCGAATTGGACCCCTGGCACACCCCTTGTTGGGAGTGCTCTAAAAGGGGGAAGAACATTCTCCGTATCTCAAAAAGACATGGTTGAAACTAGTGGATTGAACTACCATTATTAGTGTATGTATGTATATATAAAGACGAGAGAGTGTATATGCATGTATATATATGGTAAAGTTATATGTTCACTCATACATAAAAAAATTCACATTACATAAATTATTTATGTCTAAAGTATATATTATAGAACGAGTATGCCAAGACAAAGACCAAATAGTTATGAAATCCTTACACAAGTTTACAAATGAAAATTTGTTCTACTTTGAAATTCGATATTATTAATTTTCAACAATATTGTTGTTGCAATGAATGTACAACAACAAATTATAGCAATAACAACAACATCAAAGTGCTATGTAAAATTACAGCTAGAAATGGTGTATTTTCTAACGGAAAGATTGTGTGTGTATATGTATGTGTGTGTAATAATCTAACCGGGATGTAAAAGGAAATACCATTTGAGAATTGCAATGACAATTTCCTTAAGGTTTTTTTTCAAAGTCTCCCAAAATACAACAGATAGTAATATGTTAGATTATGATGTGTATGATCTTCCATGTGATATGTAGAATTGCTCAAATTTATTCAGAAACGAAGAAGAAGAGAATTGTTGAAGATCGAAAATGATCTAGTTTTCTTCTTCTTATATGCGAATTCGGAGCGGCCACCTCCGCTGGAAAATGTCACGTCACTTCGTTTCAAATCTGTTCGAATTTACAACAATAATTTCTATTTGAAAAGTAGCAACCATTCAAACAATTGCGACGACGATTTTCATTGGGAAAATCTCTGTTCATTCAAACATATGTGACTGTTACAACCAACAATCATTTCTGTTTGAATTTTAAACATTCCAAAAACTATCCACCGTGATCCGACAAAAAACATAACATGATCCACTATTGTTGGATCTGCATCCGGCCCAGTCCGGTTTGATGCGGGATGTGCGACCGTCGACGTGTGTGTGGGTTAGTTTATAGGTGCTCCCCCTCATACAAATTACCAGACCCTAAAAATTAATATAATTTTGAGAGAATTACTATATGAACATAAAAATTTATATATTTTTAGTTATGTGGGACAATATCTCATTCATCAATGCAATGACCTATAACGGTATAAACTATATTAATTCTGTTATTTTTTAAGGGACAATTAATGACAAGGACAAAAGCCCACTAAAATTTATCCATAAGGACAACCGCCTAATATTTTTTCCAAAAGGACAATACACTATAGTACTCCCGTTCGGTTTCTACCACATCGCGCTTCAATTTTTCTCGTCGAATTTTTCTCCACCGCCGCGATTTTCTTTCCATGATTTGTTCTTCAAACATTTCCCTCATTTGATCATCTTCAGAATTTCTCGAGATCCTCAATTTTTTCGATTTGCCCTAATTTTATCGTCTCAAAAGCTTCATCGATTCATGAAGATGTCGCAGATTTAGATTCATTTGGCAGTAAATATGATGCCTTCATTTTTTGATTTCATGAATTCTTTGTAGAAAATCGAACGAGAGAGATGAAGGAGAAAAAATTCGTCGCTGTATACTTTTTTTTATGGTGAAGTTAACAACAGTTTTTAGTTATCATTTTTCTATTTTTTTAGGTATCATTTTTCGTGTTTTAACAGTGTTATGCTTTTGTGTTTATAATTTTGGTGTTATATCAGTTTTGTACATGTACTGTTGTATTAGCTTTGCAACTCAAATGAAATTATGTGATTTTAATCAATCAAAGTGGGATGTAAACATTTTTTGTATTAGTTTTCTTTTAAAATATCAAAGTAGTTTCTAGGTATCATTTTTATATTTTTTTTAGGTATCATTTTTGTATTTTCTAGTTGAATTTACATCATAGCAGTTTTTAGGTATCATTTTTATATTTTTTTTAGGTATCACTTTTATATTTTCTAGTTGAATTTACATCATAGCAGTTTTTAGGTATCTTTTTTATATTTTTTTTAGGTATCACTTTTATATTTTCTAGTTGAATTTACATCATAGCAGTTTTTAGGTATCATTTTTATATGTAAATATTTTTTTTATTTTACATTGTTTTATATTCGTTTGTTGTGTTTTAATGTTGTATTTATTTTGTAGTTGTATTATTGCATTATCTATGTATTACAGTCGAACTTATTTCGTTATAATCAACCAAACTGTGATGTAAGTAACTTTTGTGTTACTTTTTATTCAAAACATTACAGCAGTTTTTAGGTTTCATTTTTATATTCTTTTGGGTATCATTTTTACTGTATTCATTGTGCTTTGTTTTTTTAGTTACCTTTTGTTGCTGTATTAATTTTGTTGCTGTACTGTTGCACTAGCTTTGTAATTCAATTGAATTTATTTCATTTTAATCAATCAAATTGTGATTCAAACATTTTCATAGCAATCGATTCAATTCAATTATCACAAAAATGAGATTATTCTCAATAATACACAATAATACACACTTGTATCACATGATACCTACAACTATACATAACTGATATACAAGGATACATTGTTTTCCTACATAATATAAGTACATACAACACTGCTCCTCATTCCAAGAATGCATTCATGCATTTACTTTGTACTCAATCCAGTCTTAAATTCAAGTAAATTCCAGCAGCATGCAGTATCTGCAAGAATTTCATACATAATCAAAACTTATACCAACATAATAATGTAAATTCAACTAGAAAATATAAAAATGATACCTAAAAACTGCTATGATGTATATTCAACTAGAAAATATAAAAATGATACCTAAAAACTGCTATGATGTAAATTCAACTAGAAAATATAAAAATGATATCTAAAAAAATATAAAAATGATACCTAAAAACTGCTTTGATATTTTAAAGGAAAACTAATACAAAAAATATTTACATCCCACTTTGATTGATTAAAATGACATAATTTCGATTGAGTTGCAAAGCTAATGCAACAGTACATGTACAAAACTGATATAGCACCAAAATTATAAACACCAAAGCATAACACTGTTAAAACACGAAAAATGATACCTAAAAAAAATAGAAAAATGATAACTAAAAACTGTTGCTAACTTCACTATAAAAAAAAGTATTTTCCAGCGCTTTTTTCACATTCATCTCTCTCGTTCGATTTTCTACGACGAATTCGCAAAATCAAAAATAACGAAATCATCTCTACTGCCTATCGAATCAAAATCCGCGGCACCTTCAATAGTCGACGAAGTTTTTGAGACAAAATTAGGGCAAATCGAATAAATTGAGGAGATTCTTATTAGCCTAATCTCTTGAACGAATTCCCAAATCAGTATGCTCATGATCAATTTTGGTATGGATGTTTGAAGATGATTCCTGAAGATCGAAACAAAACAGGAAAAAAAATTTTGCGTTCATAATCAATGACGAGATCGACGGCGATAGCAGATTGATGAAGAAAAGAAAATAGCTGCTGAATAAATTATTGTAGTGTATTGTTCTTTTGGTTAAATTTTTAGTGGGTTGTCCTTATGAATAAAAAAAAACCTTAATTTGTCCTTGTAAATATTTTCCTGATTAGTTAACTAGGACATTAACTTATACAAATATATGTAGTTAGCAAGAGCTGAACATCCAACCTTGCATCTGAGTGTCATTTTAATTTGTAATTAATATATCACAATACGTTTATTTCATATTGCATAATACAATTCTATTTTTTAACAATAATTTAAATATTGTTGTAATATATATGAGTGAATATGCTCTTGTCATATTCTATTTAGACCCACATCATAGGAATAAGTCTAACATCAGCTCCAAAGCCTATATATAAATGAGCCAATGTAATAGAAATTGTACACACTTGAAGTGATAGAAATAAAAGTCTCTTCCCTATCTTTTCTGTTCTCTCTAATGGCTTCTTGTTTAACATATGTTCTGTTTTATTTCATAACACGTTATCAGCACGAAACTCTATTAGAGCTATTGTTTGAAATATTCTAGATCTATATTTATAGATCTATCACGTAAGTTATTTTTTTTTATGTTTTGAAATCACATAGATCTACATATATGAACTTGTTGTATCTTCTGCTTGGATGTGATCCATACTTCTAGATCACTTTTCTTTTCAGTTTTTGTAGATCTGGATTCTATTTTAGTGGATCTAACTTTTTAGATCTAATTATCTATTCTGATCCTAAATATGTGTAGATATATTCTTTTAATTGTTTGCGGATCTAATTTTGAGTTTTTCAAATGCAAATGGAGAATTGATTATATATGTATTGTTTACATTATTGATGATGTAGAGGTAGATCTAGTTTTATCCTTTCCGATCTACTATTATTTTTCATATGTAATTTTTTTTAGATAGACTAAAGACAGAATATTTCTTGAAAAAAATGATTTTTTTATGTATACCCAATAAAGAAAAAATATGTCTTTAAAAAAATGATTTTTTTTTATGTATATCCAACAGAGTTATGGGTATAGAATATAATGATATAGCATTTAAATTCAATAGCAATATTTATTTATCACTGGAAGTGAGATTGAAAACTCATGATGTAAACCAATTAGGAACCTGAAGTTCATATGTAAATGACCTGAAGTTCATATGACATGAAGTTCATATACAATTTTTTTAAATAAGGAACCTGAAGTTCATATGAAAGTAAGGAACCTGAAGTTCATATGCAAATGAGGAACCTGAAGTTCATATGCAAATAAAGAACCTGAAGTTCATATGCAAATGAGAAAGATGAAACAAAATCCCGAAGCTTTCTTAAAAGTTGTGACATAAAAAGATTGTACTTCCAGAAGAAGTTAAAAGAGACACACACATTATAATATGTGACAAAAACATTAGATTCAATAGAAAATCTCTAAACATGTTTCATTTAACTGACATTACAGTTTATATTAATTGAATATCCTGAAGAAAAAGTATGCATATTAATCTCTTGAAGAGATGTTTTAGAGATTTAATTTTATATAGCAAATCCAACATGCTAGAAGAGATGTTAGAATTTTTTTTGTTGCATTGCAATTACATAAGTAAAAGATATGTTCCCTGAAGGAATATCATACACTCCAGAAGTAGTGATTTCTTTTCTCTCTTGAATCTTATTTTTATTTAATGCACCTAATTTTGTTAATGCATTTAAGGTTTGAATGTATTTTTGTATATTGATATGACATTTCAATAGTTTTATATATTTATCTCTGAAAGAGATAAGTTCATCCCAGAAGTGGTGATAAAAATATCTTTAGAGGATATTTGTATATTTGAAAATGGTAAAATATCTCCAGAAGAGATCTGTTTATTTGAAAATAATAAAATATCTCCAAAAGAGATTTCTACAATTAAAGGCGATAAATATTTGTGAAAAAAAAATATGTATTAAAACTCCATAAATGGTGTTTATGGAATATCCCAGAAGCGAAATTATATTCTGATATGTCTATAAAAGAATTTGCATTGAAATATTTTCAAATACCAAAGATGATGATGCAAATTTAATGACTAAAGAAAATATGCATCTCGAAGATCATATTAAGTTAATGTCTAAATATTGATCTTAATTTTGCACATCAGAAGTGAATGCAAAAGTATTTTTTTGTTATAAAGATGGAAAACTTAGAACCTGCAGTTTCTATGATGGTAAGAAGTAATTTTGATATAAAAAGAAAGATCTATATATGGATAGTATATTTGAAACATGTAATTTTTTTGTTGTTGTGAAATTTATGTATAGATCCGCAAGTTTTTCGAATCATTCATATTAAAGAATGTAAATCTCATTTCTATAATTATGCATTTCTACTCAATTCTGGATCAGGCATTATGCATGTATATGGTATTTTAGAAAATATGATTATTGGAAATGCAGTACAACTATAAGTTGTTTCTTTCAGTTTTGTCGTTAATCAGTACGATAGCTGGATCCAAATTTTATTATGTTGATTTAAGTAAAATTTATTTATTTGATTCATATATTTAGACCGTATAATGGTTATTTCCGTTATTTTTATAATAAATGCATTATATGTATCGTTATGGTAATATATATTACCATATTATTATAAATGTATTAAACGCATTGGCGATTGTAAGTTAAATGATGTATGATTGTGTTTGGAATAAGAATAGAAATATGTATTATTAGTCAATGTATTTGGCAACTAATATCTAATGTAATGGAAAAGGTTGTATAACTCAGTTCTGAGACCTGAAGTCTTGAATTATAAAAAAAGAATTTTTTTGATGAAGTTTACAGTCTGAAATCTTGACAGTTAGCAAGATGTAAAAGCTTCTAAATTAGAAGTATGTTAAAAGGTTGAGAACCAGAAGTTCGTCATAAATTAATAAACTAGATATAATATGTATGTTTATATATATATGCATAGGAACTTAAAGTTCCTTAATCAATGAACTTGAAATACTTTATAATTTAAAAGCCTGAAGCTTTATTGAACTGTGTGAAATAATAAAATTAATAAAATTGATATCCAAAGATTTCACAATTTTCAAAATGAGCTGTATCTTGCTTATATATTTATATTTACATATTGTACTGAAGAATAAATTTTAACAACATGAAGTTGTTATATGTTTTATTTGAACCGGAAGTTCAATACAGTGGAACCAGAAGTTCAATACAGTTGAACCAGAAGTTCAATACAGTTTAACAAACTTGAAATTGTTTATATATTATTTGAACCAGAAGTTTAATATGGATTAACAACTCGAAGTTGTTCATAGATTTCTTTTGAACCAGAAGTTCAATACAGTTTCCAAATCAGATATTTTGGATATTATGAAACGATCTTTAAGATTCACGTTGACATTGCTTGATAAAAAAAAATGATCGGAACATTATAAACAATTTATTCTAAAATAAATAACTTGAATGAGAAAGAATATGAAAATCAATTACATATGTAATACGTGGACGCACGTATATACACATATCTGCGATATTTAATTAACAACCTGAAGTTGTTATGAACACATATTATAATTTATGCAGTCGATTGACATCAATATTGAATGACCTGAAGTCATGTGCATATTCAAATGATAGAAATTCCTCCAAGTCATTAGATCATTGAAAGGGAATAAGCAATACAATATGAATGCATCTTATCAATTAATAAGAGCATTATCCTCGTACAATTGAAATACATATAATGTATTTGCTAGCTATGATGCTATAATGGATCAAAAATGAATCCATAGTTGGTTTATTATTTAAAGTGACAATGTTTGTCAACATTGAGGGGGAGGATAAAGGAATCATCAATGTTAAATATTTGCTAACATATAGAATTATGCAAAGTATTAAGCAACTTGCATAAATTATCAATTATGTCCCTAATAGACTTTCTCCAATATACATTTGAATCCCCGAAGGTTCAAAAGGTGTAAATCACAGCTGAAAATGTGGTATAAAAGTCAATTCGAAATATCTTTGGAGTAAGTCATAAATATGCAAAATAAAGGAGGTGAGTGTTCCTGAAAAACACTTAAGGGTACTTTGAAAGAAACCCATGACATGATTGTCAAAATTAACCCCAGAAGTGGTTTAGGTACCTAAAGCATGATAAGTTTTGAGATCTCAATAAATTATGTATAGAGCTAACAAGAAATAATCATCGATGATAAATTGATAAATAACAAAGCGCTTATATTTATAAATGGATTAAAAATCCCATATTAGAGAGAAACATGATTGGCCATCATGAAATTCTCCTAAATAAGATATATGGACCTGTAGTCCATAAGATATGAACCTGTAGTTCATAAGATTATATATATATATATATATATATATATATATATATATATATATATAATGACAAAAGCACATAGAAGTTACTGAAGCACCATAAAGTGTCAACAACATGTTCAGTGCCATGAGCATTGTATTTTCAGAGATAATTGAATTGATTAAAGTGGTGAAAGTGTTTAAATGCTTACAATACCCTGAAGGTATAAACGATGAAAGTATACAAATTCCAGAAAAATTTAAATAACTTTGGCAGTGGTAAAGAGCAAGAAATGTATATTACAACATTCTTTTAAGTATTGTTGTGATGAAAACCTTGAAATAATTCATGATGAGTAGATCACTTCCTGCTTTCAAGAATTGTTGTAATAAAACTCTTAATATCCACTGAAGTGGTAGTTGCGATATGCAAAGATTATTATAATGTATAAGTTCCTGAAGAACATAAATAACATTTGTTATTATAAAGAATACCAAGAACATGGATGATAGATTACAACATTCTTCTAAGTATTGTTGTAATGAAAACCTTGATATACTTCAACGTGAGTAGATTACTTCCTGCTTAGTGTTGTTGTAATAAAAATCTTGAGATACTTCATTCTTCTGAGTATTGTTGTAATGAAAATCTTGATATACTTCAAGATGAGTAGATTACTTCCTGCTTAGTAATTAAAGTTGTCTTATTCATCAAATATGTATTACAACATGCAAGTTCGATTGAAACAGAAAATATTAAGCACCTAAAGTGTATTCATAAATGAATATTAGTAACATACAAATCACAAAAGGAAGGCGTTTTAAATAAGAAAACATGCCTGAAGCATGGAAATACACATGAAGTTTTAAAAGAAAAACTTCATTAAGAAGTATTTGTAAGCAATTTGAGTTATTGAAAGAAGAATATGAATTCAGAGGAAATTATTAAATCAGAGGGGAGCATCCATAAGTATTATATAATGCACTCTTTTTCCTTAACTAATTTTTTCCCATTGGGTTTTCTTAGTAAGGTTTTAATGAGGAAAGGGTCATGATCCAGAAGTATCAATCCAAAAGTAACATACAAAAATAAGTTATAATGCACTTTTTTTCTTATTTAAGATTTTTCCCATTGGGTTTTTCTTATTAAGGTTTTAACGAGGCATTACATTGATGCAGAAGTATCATACTGCTTTTGGCGTAGTAAATATGATATTGTACTCTTTTTCCTTCACTAAGATTTTTTCCATCGGGTTTTTCTTAGTAAGGTTTTGACGAGGCAACATTTTGATCCAGAAGTATCAAACATCTTTTGATGCAGTAGTCTATTATTTATGAAGAAGACAAAGCAGTTTGCATGGCTCAGATTCAAGTGAATTATATCAAGGGTGATAGGATGGGGCACATTTCTTCTAAATTTCCCTTCACACATGAATGAAAGGATAACAAGAAAGAGGAGAAACAAATCCAGTTCAAGAAAAGCGGGTAGATCTATTTCCAAAGGAAATTTCCAAATCAACATTTCAGAAGATGATGTACAAAATTGGCATGCGTCGACTACATCAATAGACTAATTGAATAATGAGTTATAAATAAGGGGGAGCATATAAAAATATGCTATAATGTACTCTTTTCCTTCACTAATATTTTTCCCACTGGGTTTTTGTTAGTAAGGTTTTTAATGAGGCATTATCTTGATCCTGAAGTATCAACGCTTACGGCAACATTGTAAAACATGTTACCTAAAGATGAAATAAATTTGCACTCTATTCCTTATTTATGATTTTTTCCATAGGGTTTTTCATAAAAAAGTTTTTAACGAGGCATTGTTTTGATCCTGAAGCATCAAATTATTTTAAGGAATATCATTTTTATATGATATTCATAATGTCAAACGTTGTACTCTTTTTCTCGTTCAAGGTTTTTCCCATTGGGTTTTCCAGATAGAGTCTTGAAGGCAACAAACAATAGTTGTATCGACTAAATGAATATATGCAAGCAAGATAATTATTAGGGGGAGCAATCATCATACATGTTTTGAAAGGGAAACTTCAAGTTAGCAGAACATTCAAGATTTTGAAGACGCATATTCAAGGGGGAGTGTTGTAATATATATGAGTGAGTATGCTCTTGCTATATTCTATTTAGTCCCACATCATAGGAATAAGTCTAACATCAGCTCCAAAGCCTATATATAAATGAGCCAATGTAATAGAAATTGTACACACTTGAAGTGATAGAAATAAAAGTCTCTTCCCTATCTTTTCTGTTCTCTCTAATGACTTCTTGTTTAACATATGTTTTGTTTTATTTCATAACAAATATAAATTATATTTTAACAATATTACCGTCTGACACCAGTATTGATCAGAACTTGGAACCCCACATGCCTTTTTGTGCGCTAACCATTCCAGAAGTGTACATTCTACCATTGAATGTTATCGCCATGCGAGATACTGGCAGCCCTCTGGTCCGAACCTCCCCTGGTCCTATTGATTCAACCAATGAAAGCCCTATAATTTCAACTTTTTGCAGTTAAACCCTGAAACATACTTGGGTTTAATTGCAAAAGATTGAAATTAGGATGCTCTCATTGATTGGGTCTAGAGACCAGGGAATTTTTGGATCTGACGATTTGCTCCGGCGAGATACCACTGGATCCTACGACCAATATTTATATGACCAAATATTATGGACCGTTATTTGAGTGATAGCTGTTGTTTTATCATTGTAGTTTTGATTCATTTGCCGTGATCATGGATGTAATATAGTTGGAGTGGCTACTGAAAATTTTGTTGATTATTCATTAAGCGGAGAATTATCTTACATATAGATTTTGTTTGAAGTATTTGAAAATTAATGGATTTAGAAGTAGAAAGAGAGAAGGATGTTGTAATTGATTTGGAAAAAAAGGTAATGTGTAAGAGATGAAGCATCACCTTTGTTGGATAAACAGGCAACGATGGTGTTTTTACTGTTGCTCTTAGAGTTATCCGACGTTGATAACATGTATGATAACTGACTGGAGTTAACAATGTGAAATTGCTGTTTCAACCGACAGCATTCCCGGTGAAAAACTGCAAAAATAGAAATAGACAGTAATCGTCCTCTATTTTTCCTAAGTAATGCTAGAACGACCGAAAATCCCGAAAGGAAATGCATCCAACGGTCCCTGTACGCGCCGCAGTTTCTGAGACCTTCTTTAGCACTCTTTCCACCGATGAAGGCCTCTAAAGGGCAGCAGACCAAAGTCCTTCGTTTGTGGTGAAGCTTAGTCTTTTCGTTGGTAGTGCCCCAATTCCTATTCAACTATCCCGGGGCTACTCTTCTTTGTTTGGGCCGTGTCGGTATGTTTTTTTGAGCCGGTTAGCTAAGGAATGAATAATGAAAAAGCAATTCACTTACGCGTTTCCGGTTGCCATAGAATTTTCGATTTTTCCTTGTGAAATGTAGTCTCCATCTCCTAATCTTCACCGTTTATTTTCATTCCACGTGGTCCATAAGTAAGCATAGTCGTTAACAATGTCATAAATCAATCACCCACAGGGTAGCAAAATCATTTGCAAGATCAAATTGAACAATGGCACTTACCTAGTGTTCATACTAGTACATCTTAACAATCATTATCCAACACTCTGATTATACAACACGTAGAGACTTCTGCCTCCTTTATTCACACTTCAACTCTCCTAATATTACATGTTTGATCTCAACTTCACTTAAATACACCTAAATGATAAGGAACTTTGGCACATAAGATTTTAACATAACTCTACTGAAAGTGAAAATGTACAAGGAATATGAAAGAATACCTTATGTTTCACCAGAAGTTCTTACAAGAACACAATCCATTCTTGAAATGATGGAACCTCGTCCTGTCTCTTGCAACTATCTCCCTATTGTAAATCCTGGACACCAACTTCATCACATCATGACAATACACACATATCCTCAAATTCTTCACAATTCTAATCCTCGCCCCTTCTTCTAAACTCACCAAACCAAATGCAAGTGCCAGTTTCTCGCTATGCGTACTCGATGAAGCATCCATCGCATATCCTCTCAGTTTCACTTCCCCTTCAATTTCCTTTAACTTCAATGAAATTTCATGCATTTTCGGATGCGAACAGTCATCAGCTACAAACTCGTGAACTTCTCCGTTCATCTCTATCATACTACATCCTGGTTCTTTCTTCATTCCTCTTCTCATTATCATATCTCTTACTTCACGAACTTTAGCCCATTCATCGCACTTTGCATACACATTAGATAGCAGTACGTAACAAGCACTGCTATCGCTTTCGGCGTCAAACTCTAGTAGCTTGTTGCAAGCTAACTCTGCCATTTTGATGTTTTTGTAACTCACACATGCAGCAAGAAGCGATCCCCATATAGTCGAATTGGGCTTCACTGGCATGTTGTGTATTGTTTCTAAAGCTTCTTTAAGTTGCCCAGCTCTACTCAAAAGATCTACTAAGCAACCATAGTGTGTTGCATTTGGTGGAATATTATGTGTGGTTATCATGCTATAGAAAAGTTCTCTACCTTTATCTACGATCCCAGAGTGTGTACATGCAGTTAGCACACCAATAAAGGTTACTTCATCGGGTCTAATTGACGTCCTCGACATCTCGTCGAATAGTTCAAGAGCCTCTTCTCCGTTGCCATTGATTGCAAGGCCATTGATGATGGACGTCCACGAAAACTTATCCTTCCTCGCCAATTTTCTGAACATGTTCAATGCAGTATCTACGCTACCACATTTGCAATACATGTCGATGAATGCGTTTATTACATGAGTGTCCATCTTGATCTTTTTTCTTTGTATGTAGATGTGTATCCACTCACCGATCTCCAGAGCTCCTAGCTGAGCACAAGCATTAATCAAGCTTACAATGGTGAACTCATCGGGATGCAATTTGTATTCTTGCATTACTCGAAACAAATCTAAAGCGTCTTTGAAGCGATTAGCATGAACATACGCATTGATCATGGAAGTCCATGACATAATGTCCTTAATAGGGGTTTGATCGAAGAATGTTCGAGCTTGATCGACTTGACCCGAGTTAGCAAAGCCTGAAACCATGGAAGTCCAGCTGACCACATCTCTTTCTTCCATTTTATCGAATATTCTTGAAGCAAGAAACATGTCTCCACACATTGCATACATGTCAATCAGTGCATTGTACAGCTTTACATTAGGAACTACGCCAAATTCTTTGATTACATGATGTACCCACTTCCCAAAACTCAAATCTTTAGACTTAGCACAGGCAGAAATTACTGAAATAAATGTAACCAAATTCGGGCTTACATTTTCTCTTTGCATCTCCTTAAATAACTTGCAAGCTTCAGAATAATGCTTGCATTTACAGTACCCTGATATCATCGCATTCCACATGATCGGGTTTGATTTCAAACTTCTGTCAAAAATCTCTCTTGCTGTATCAATCTCACCGCTCATGGAATACATATGAATCAACACATTCTGGACATAAGGGTTCTCCAAAAATCCAAACTTAACTGCATGTGCATGAATTTCATTGCCAAATTTAACTGCACATTCTCTATTGAACGACTTAAGCAAGCAAGGGAACGTGTGGCTGTCTGGATTCACTCCCTTGAGCAGCATCTCTAGGTATAACAAAACTGCATTGAAAGGGGATTTGTGATTGGAGTAGCCTTTGATTATGGTGTTGTATGAAGAAGTGTCTGGCTGGGAAATTTCATCGAACAGTTGGCGCGCGTATTGGATGAAAAGAGCGTCGTTTTGGGAGCAACAAAAGGATAGCAAATGGGTTTGCTGTGGAAAATGGGAATCCGTGAGGGGTGATTTGATGAAAAGAGAATGGATTTGTTTGAAGTGATTGATTGAGTTGCATTGAGAGAGAAGAGAGAGTAAAGGGTTCGGAGAGGAGAGGGTTGGTTTTGTTATCGGCGGAAAAAGCGGAGAGCTCATTCTCTTCGTTTCTGTATTTTATTTGCAGTAGAGCTGTAAAGAAAAGAGACAGTTATGGCGTCATGTTTATGGCTATGGTAATGGTAACCGCTAAAAATTCATGAGAATCGTTACCGTATCAGTACTACTGGTAAGTCAAAAATAACTACTGATAATTTACCGTTATCAATGGTAAAATATTCATTGGTATACCGATAAACTTGTATATCGTTGGCTGGTAATGAGAAATTTACCCATACAACAAACATTCAAATTTTGTTGCACTAAAATTAAAAAAAAAAAAGCAATTATCTTGTTTTTTATTATTACTGTATGATATTTATATTAGCATTACTATATGTTTTAGTTGACTTATAAGTATTTCTTAATCCATCACAGCTTATTTACAATAATATGAGATAATAACATTTATAATCAGCCTAACAAAACTTAAAAAGAATCGTCATCATAAATAATACTACAAAATCTTCTTGAAAACCACGACGTATCGTTCAAAGTGTCTATGGTTAAGGTTTGATCTAATAGTGAAAAATAAATTTAATATGATTGGTAAATTTACCGTTATCATTGGTTTTGACTTTTCTTTACCGCTATATTTACCATTAGCAATGGTAAATTTACCGTTACCATACCGGTAACATTGATAAATCAAAGTGGCTCAATTTTTTTTTTTTTACCAATTGTTTGATATTGGTATGGTACTGGTAAATTTACCATTACCATAACAGCCCTATTTATGGCCGTCAGGGTTCATGGTTAATTTTTGCTAACTAATCGAATCATAATTTGTTTACTTAAGCATGTCAATGCAATTAGCATGGTTATTTGCAAATCTTGTTTTTAGTAGCGTAACCACAACGTTTGGTTTACGCTTTTTAGTTTCTAGTTTTCACCCATGGTAAAATGCGAGCGATACACGTATAACGCCAAAACTGATTGTTTTAGAAAACAAAGTTAACACACGAAATAGAAAACAACTTTTATTTGTTTTCCCAATTTTGGGAATTAATACAAGAAATAAAGATAATATACCATTCCGTCATCTCTCTCTCCTTTACGTGGTCCCCTCCATCGCTTTTTCACTCCCTTCGTCATTCTTTAAATATTCTTATGTTTTGTTATCAAAATTAAAAACTCAAAATATACTTTAAACCAAACACTACTTGACATTTTCAAAAAAAAAAAAAAAAAAAAAAAAAAAAATCTGCCCTTTTGATTTATTTTATTAGCTCTGGAATTCTATCTAAAAGAATGAACTAGCACGTGCGTTTTTCAAAGACAAACGATTTATAAAATGAATTACTATATGAAATAGAGAATGATTTTAGGTTGTTTTGTGTGTTATAAAAAATAATAAAATTTTGAAAAACAATTCATTTACTTCATCGTTGCTCCATCGTCGTAATGGCTAATACTCTAAAATCTTTTCATTTAACGTTCTCATGTTTTATTATGTGATACTCGGTGGTTAAGGACTTTGCGCCATAGTAACAGTGGCGCAGGTTCGAAACTCGGAATGACATGCTAAGAGCTTACCATGTGCATATGCTCAGTTCATCCACTTATGTGGTGCTCGTGGACCAGACTAGACGCTTTAAAGAGGGTTTTACGACCCCGGTTGATTTCTCTCCTGAAACAGATTCAAAAATAAAAAAGTATATTGAAATCGCAAAACAAACATCTCAACATGAAACCAAGCGAACATTTTTTTGAAAGAGATAAAAAAGAAGGCATAGAGGCAAAAAGACCAAGACTGGAAAAATGGGGAAACATATCACTTTTCCCTATATGAAACCCTAGCGGACTATTAGAGACTGCTATTCATAGCGGAGCAAAATCCTGCCTAAATTAACTTGCGGTGGTTTCCAGTTCTAAATTTTGTCGGTCTTCTACAATGAGTGCACTTGATCAGCTACAGTACTCGTGGATGTGAGGTGAGATTTGCCTCCATCTTTTCACAATCAACCATGTAATTTGCATCCCTTGAGTCAAACCCGGATCCTCTTTGCTTAAGCTTGTCGTTGCTATTTTGCTCTCTAAGCCAGTCAAATAAGCAATAGATGTCGTTATTTAGTTTGCTTCTGTAATTAAATTTTCTGCTTCTCAGTTTTGTTGCATCCAGTTGCTGTAATAAGCAGAAGGCGGAGGGAGCTTATAGCTGTTGAGGTCATGTGACCTCCCAAAAAAATTCAACTCAAATACACACACACCCACTAACTAAAATGCAGCAGACAGGAATGAAACGACTTTCAAAAAATAGCGACCGACTCTCCACAGAAACCGAAATACGCATGACAAATACAATTAGGCTCTCTCCCTCCGTTCCGCCCGTTATGCCCTCTTCCTCCAGGACAGCCATCGCCGCTGAATCACCCTATAGGCCTTCCAAACCCCAATTCTTGTCGGTTGGCCTCGTTCAACGCAGTTGAAGACAAACTTTCAGGTGCATCAGAAGACAGCCTCTATAGGATTTAACCAAGAGGAATTTTCTCCTTTGGCAGCTACAAATAAAATGTGGAATCCAAAGAATAGAAGGAATGCTAACATGACGGGTTCTTCAATGAAAAACACTCTTCTACCTTTGCCCGGAATCACTAATTCAGATTTGGGAGGTGAGACTTCGAATAACAAATTCAAGCCAACAGTAAAGCAGATCTTGGAACGACATTGTCACAGGTAATCAAATTCCAGTCGATATTCCAACATTTATTTCTGACTCCGCTGATAAGTCTCTTTGCATAGATGAGTCCTCAGGAATACTACTGGCATGACGGTACCCCCAATCATCTGTATCAGGTAAAACGCAGATCGATAATTCATTTTTATCTTTTGTTTTGTTATATAAACTAATTTTGATTTGTTTATTTTCCTCGAAGGAATCTATGCTGACAGATTTACCAGGGTAACCATCTCTGGTTGGGATGCTTGAACGCATTTGAGCTTGATTTCTTGTTGGCTTTAGAATGTTGAAATTGTCGAACCTTCTGCTAACGAAAAGCCTACTTGAAATATTAGTGGAGTATTTCTCATTCTTTAAAAAATCCTCTACTTTATCTTTCTAATAACTTGGCATTGATGTTTTCTAAAACTCGATGATGATTTTTGGTTTTTTAATGATTTGGCTTTTGTTTCAATGATTTTCCATAATTGGGCGTTGCTTTTTCCTTTTTTTATATGGATTTTTTGGTTTCTTTCTCTCTGTGTGTGACAAATAATTATGGTTAGCAAAATGGATGCTTCTCTAAAATTCCTTTGATTTTGTTCTGAAATTATCTTGCATATATCGAACATTGTCTCTGATATTTAAGATACATTTGGCTCGATTGAACTTTAAAGGATTTTTTTGCAATATACTACATATAATTTGAATACCGGGCAGCCAAAATGTAGACAGTCTATGTTTTCATTTTCACTTTCGCATAGCATGCATCCGGGTTTAGCATTATTTCTTCATTTAGCACTTCTATCTCTTGTTGGTAATTTGTTTGTACGTGCAAAGAAAGCACAATGGGAAATTTTAGGGCAATTCATTTTACTCCATATAACGTTGTGCCAATCTACTTTAGTTTCATCATCTTTACTAAACTCATTTTTTTAAGAGAATTTACCGTTGGAATCCAACCTCCAATTTCATTTACCTTTTGGAAGGCTACTGTTAATTGAAATTTTCTCCATTACTGAATTCAAATTGTTAGTTGCCATTTGACTGGAAGTTTTCTAGCCTCGATTTTCAAAAATCCGACACATTTCTTCATTTGCACCTCCTAGAAAATACATATTGTTCCAACCAAATAAACTGATTGATGATTTCCCATGTATCCAAAGATCAAAGCATAAACTAGTTGAGTTTCCATCTTTGGTTTTCCTTTAGAGTGAACTTGCACCTATATCTCTACAACCGAGAATCTTTTTCCAAATGAAAGAATGTTTTTTTTTTCAATAACTGTAGTCCTTTTTTTTTTTACTTTTAAGATAGTTTTCCCTAATCCATCAAGCCCACAGTGATTTACCTTCTAGGAATTTCCAGACTAGTTTAAAATTAATAGAACCTTTTTTTAAATATTGATGTTTCTGATCCCCAAACTTTCGTTGCTGTGCACACTTTTTCTCGTGCAATTGTGTGGAATTTTCCCTTCTGTATAAAATTTGTACACATTCTCTTTCAATTTTATGGACTGTTTTGGTTGGAATGTGGTGAGATTGGGTCCAGTACATAATAATTGCAGTGACGGCTGTGTGAGTCAATTCTATCATTCCAGCTAAGGATAGAATTTTGCTAGACTACACATTAAGGCATTCAACTTTTCAAATTTATTAACTATAGTTGCACTACCTTTAACATCAGCTTTTAAAAATAAAAGCATATCATCAACGTGAAGTAGACGAGAAACTAGTGGTTCAATTTTATTAATGGTCCTGATATTACCTTTAATTTGCTCCCATTTTATAAGAGAGGGAAAGCACTCCACAATAATAGTAAATAGGTAAGGAGAGAAAGGTTCTCATTGTCTAATACCTCTATTTTTAAGAATGAAGCATTTAGGAGACCGTTAATTCTAATTGAATATGCAACATTGTTGATGCATTCATAGATAAGATAACAAACTTTTCTATTGAATCCTATTTGCCGCATAATGTGTATGATAAATGCATGTTTATTTTACCAAGAGCTTTATGTAGATCAACTTTTATACACATAAGATTTTATTTTTAACCCTAAAATTTCTCAATTAATTCATGTAAAAGAAGAGTATTTTTTATAGCAAATCAACTGAGATAAAAACACTTTGATTTTATGGTATTAAATGTCTCAGAAAGACTTTCAATTCATTGCACAAAATATTTGAGATTATTTTGCAAATAAAGTTGCAGCAAGAGATTGGTCTGCAATCATTAAGCCTATTAGCATTCTTGGCCATTAGTACTAAAGTAATAAATGTATGATTTTAGCTTTTAATTTTTTTCCATTTTATAAAAGTCCAGAGACTAGAACAAAAATGAATTTTAATGTCTTCCCAATGAGTTTTCTAAAATTTGACACTAGAGCAATCGGGTTCAGGACTCTTATCAATGTTTGCATTGAATATTCCTCCAATCTTATGGGAGCAAGTAGTGTATCTTGACTTTTTTTCATTTAACAAATATTTTTCGTTTATGTTAGGAAAGTTATAATTATTTTCAGAAGTGTTTTATGGTTCTATTAAATAATTGATAGTTTATTTTTCTATTTTTGAAATGCTATTTAGAATAGAACACTAAGAATTAATCAATTTCCCGTTATTGGTTCTACTCTTTTTGCTTGATACCTTAGCATAAAATAATTTATAAGCTTCATTTCCATTAGTCAAACCATCAACGTTTTCTTTCTGCTAAGGTTATAAATCACACATGAGAGATTTTATAAGTTTATTTTGGGATAAAAAGAAATTGTTGACAATATTATTATCCGAGCAATCATTGTCACGGTCATTTTGCAATCTCAAACACTACTCTCTTATTGGTTTTAAATCATTTTTATTTATATTATTATTCTACATTTTTTAGATTACTTTTGTGTTTTGCAAAAGTTCATGAAATTTATATTGGGCAGGGCCTTCAATTTTTAATTTAAGACAATCCTTTGCAGTGCCAATATAGTTGTCTTTATAAACCCAATCATTTAAAAATCTGAAAGTGGATTTTTTCTTCTTCTAAAATATCATATTATCAGAAAGAATATTTAAATTGGAGTATAATTCAACATGTGAATAATTTTTATATTTATTAAATAAGCTGGTAAATTTTTAGCTAATAAGAATTCTGTCATGTTTACAATGTACATGTCTATATTTTCCATATTTCCTAATTTATTTGTTTCCAGTTAGAACTATTTGAACAAGACTAGTTATAAGTAGAAAGTTATTCATGACTTCTCATGTAACGATTAGTATTTTTATCATTTAAAAATACTATATTAAACATAGAAATTTTGAATAAGATTATTAGAAGTCAAAATTTGTTCATTTAAAGTGTATTTGGATTTAACCGATCACAAAAATATGAAATCAAGTTTCTAATTAGGAATATCTGATTTTAATTGGAATTCTAGAATTTAATAAAACTATTATTTCTTTTTTTGTCAAATTGAATCCGTAATAACTTAATTAATTGAACTAAATTGCAATTAAGAGATATGGAATTTTAAATTTGAATAGTGAAGATGAATTTGTAATTAACAATTAAAATTGGAAATGACGGGATCGATATTAAATAAAATGAATGATTTAATTGAATCAAATAACATTTTGAAGAAATTGAAGGTTGAACATTTATTTTAATGTTAGTATGAGTCAATTAAAAGATTCAAAATGAGTTTTGAGAAAATAAATTACAGTCGTTAACTTGCAGTTGTGAGGGATAATCTAAAATTAAATTGATAGCAAAAAAATAAAATTTATACACTATTGCATTTTTGTGATTTTTGGTACTTCCATTGCATTCAAAAATATCAAAAACTTATATTTCGATATATACAATAATGCTTATCAGTTTGGTGACGAAAATGGGCTTTTGGGATGAAATAACTACTTTAGACTAACAATCCAATCAATACCCATGTATATATTGTCTTTAAGAAACCCTAGTAGACTCATTTTTAAACGTAACGCAAGTTTTTAACCATAAATCCCGAAATCTTGTGTGAATGGTAATTATTAGATAACATTAAAACTATATTATCAAACTATTACACGTTAATGGTAATTTTTAAAGAATTTAAACTAAAGTAATATATATACACATTAAAAAATGTTATACTAAACATGAAATATAAATATCAAAATTATAGTATCAAACAATCAAATCATGGTTAAAACCAATGTATGAAGTATAATTTAAAGTTTAAAATCAAAGTATAAAGTATCAAATTATAAATTTAAAACCAAAATATAAATATTGAAATCAAAAATACCAATATAATATCAAAATATAAGTAAAAACAAAAATGTTTACTTTTTATAAAAAGTATATAAAGTATTAAAAATTAAAATTTTCTTTCTGAAAATACTTTAAAAAAATCATTTTAAAAAGATTAAAAACCACTAATAATTTGAAAATACTTTGTAAAAGGATTTAAAAATAGGAATAATTTGAAAACACTTTGTAAAATAGATAGATAGGTATCAAGTAAGTGCAACTAGTGTCTTAACATTTAGTTCTAAGACTCAATAACATATCTGAATCATCTTAAATTCTTGTACTCTTCAATATTCATAGATCTTCATTCTATGACATTTGAATCTTCTTATCAACATTAATCTGGATCTTCTATCTTGGTATTGTACAATCTTCATTATCAATACATGTCTGATAGTATGTACTATATGCCATATGTATGTATGTATGTATAGATAATCATCAGTAAATGTGTAAATATATTTTATGTTATAACACGATGTTGTTATCATCGTAACTTCTATCCATGGTACTAACAATGATGGTATCCTATGACAAATAACGATCATCGAGGATAGTCTCCAAATCATTACGACTCCCAATGGGAATTATATGGGTAGTCGAGAGAAGGATTCCTCTATAGAGAATGTGTGGAATGAGGTCAATGGTACTTTGATACACTCTTGAGGAAGGAGCACGAGGATGGGATCAAAGTTTGCTGATGTTTTCGACCTGATCTGTCCGAACCCCATATGCCACTGATGCTTTGGACTAGGTAGGGTTGTCCACTACAATTAGTTGACGTTTTGCTATAATGGGTAGTCCGGTAGAGTTTGTTGATACTAGAACTTGCGGTGCCTTGATGGACTGGGTCGCCAATTTACCGGGTATCATATAGTCAACCTACTGGGAAAGAGAATGTGAAGATGGATGATGAATGCCTACGCGTGTTTATTTTCCATCTCTATATCGCATATTCATCTATTTATAGTTCATGAGTTGATTGCCTGATAGCAGAGTACATCATTACATGTACTAACTCTTTGCATGTAGAGATTTGCCAGGTATGATTCTTCATACCTATTGTACTATGTTACGTTAGTGGTTGAGATTACTATGGCTTACAACATACTTTATCTGACCTAACGTTTTATGGATTGTTTCTATCACTTTCGGTGCTCTTAAATGAGCAGACTAAAGACAAGCTAAGGGATGGTTGTATAGCTTAGGATTCGAGCATGATGATGGTACGAAGCTATGGATGAGCGAATGGACTCAAATGAGGCGATGGAATCAACTAAATACAAATTTGAACAAGACTAAACTTTAGATTGATAAAGATCCGAACCACTTCAAGGATCTAATCTACATCAGTGAAGACCCAAGGCACAACAACGTGATTCGGAGACTTCATGTAGCATGGACTAAAAAAAAGACATATTTCCATAACTATTGAAAAGATTTGTGATAGATCTATTACAACTTGTAGTCAAATATAGTTATTATAGGTTCATATTTTCTTACAGCTATCTTCAGCAATTGTAAATTATACTTTTACCGTTGCTTATATACTTGCAAAATTTCTTTTGCAATTGCTTATGTTAGTAGTAAAGGACTTTTATTTTTAAGGAATTTTAGGTAATTTATATACATTCTATATAGTATATAACATACTACATGACAAGTGAGTTAAATCCTGCAAGGTGGGATATGAACCCATGACAGTACATACCATGTCAATGTATCATAACCACTTAAACATTGTGACTTTTTTACACATACAATGGGAAGTTATGGTAAAAAAAATTCGAATATATTTTGCAAGAAGCAACATGAAAAAATTAACATAAATTCAAAGGCATTATAATCCATTTACAAAAAAGATGCCTTGGTTTTATATTCAAAATACAAACTATAAATCATACATCATCACAAAAATGCATATCCATTCTTTATTGTTAAATAGGATTGCAAGTTTCAACTAGAATGCAGTATTATTACATCATGTTATACCTATGCTGCTTTAGCAGTCTAACTTGCTAGCATATTCTCATGCAATCCCACCCCATGTCAGGACCTCTTAAGGCATCATCAAGTCTGTTGGGGATTCTGCGGTTCGAGACAACTTGGAGGAATATATAGCCGTACTTCATACTTCAAGGATCTATGTAAGAGATTCTTTCAGACAATAGTTCAACCCACCAGGTACAAACGGGTTATCGAACTATCGACTTTCAGGATTCAATGAAGTCTTTGAACAATGTATAGATTCAAAGCTTGTATGACTTTGATACGACCAAGAACACTCTATTATTTGATTTTCGATGATGCAAGTAGAGAATAAAATGAAGAGGAAAAAGAATAACAAATATGCAACGATTTCTGAATTTGTAACATGTTGGAGGCATTACAAATCATAGTAATAGCACACTGTTTGAAACGGTTCTAAGGCGTTGCAAATTTTCGTGAAGGAGAAGAAGATTGGAATTTCAAATTAATTATGAAATAGTTTATGGGCGTTCCTATTTATAGGGTTGAGAGGAAACGTCCCTTCATTTGAAAGTCACGACCGTTTGGAATAGTTTACGTCTGTTTCAAACTGGCGCGCCCATGCATTTGAAGTGATCAAAAAACCATCGCTATTTCCTTCCTTCATTCAAATTTAATTTCAGGTCCGCAACAGGCTGAAATTTGGCCTGTTATCGTTCTTAAATTCGATCCAAAAACATGCTATTGGATCCTGACCCGAGACCCAAAAACACACTAGTACCCAACCTGGTTAAGTCAGACGGACGACGACGGTAGTGCGTATGTGTGGGGTGCATGACTTCCCTTCTCACAACAAAGCATACATTGGAAAGCACCAAGGCCCTAACACCCTCTTGAGGAATCTGTTCATATAGTAGAATTCTTCCTATTATTCCTATGATGTGGGACAATTATGTTTTCCCTTCCTTCTTCCTTTCTTTCTTTCTTCTCTCTTCAAGAACAAACCTAAACCCAAATAATTTTGAAAATATACAATAATATCCCCACATTTTCAAAATAAGAAAAGTAAATATAGTGGACGACTGAATCACTAGAATGATTTCCTACATACGCAAGTGAGATCAAGCCGATATAGTTCTAAGATCAATTTTTGCATCATCGTGGAAACAACACATAAATAAAAGGTATCCTTTGGATTCGAACCTTTACTTAGTGTAAACCATTCAAAGCCTTATCGAGATTCTATGGTGAACGAATCTTGAACGAAGCATCCTTTCTGATAAAACCGGAACAATAACAAATGCAGATTTCCTTAGGTAAAGTGTTCTCGTATTGCTCAGCACGTTAATGTCCATGTGCTTTTAATCCTTGTTCATGAGTCTACTTTAGAAAGCCGTGTTACTTTCCTAGGAAACGACTTGATTTCCATACTCATATAGGTAAGTCTCTTAAGGTGTTTCTGCGATACACCTTTTATGTTATCTAGACTTATTAAGGACATTTATCCATCCTTTTTTCTTGTAGAATCCAACACAGATATTATGGGATTATTGATTTAGTGTTCCATAATCGTATTCTTAACTTGTTGGTACCTATTGAACTTTGACTTTCCTTTTCAAGACATAAGTTAGGTTTCTGTTAACGATGATTAACCTTCATTCACATATCGTAGTCTCATTTCTTTTAACTTTTATAGAAACCATGTCCTTTGGAAGACATTTTAGGAGTGGGTCAACCAAGTTATTATTTGTTTCTATGTATTCAGCAGTTATTACTCCTAAAACACCCCACATCCCTTAACGTCACCCATATAAGGATGCGTTAAGGTTAATGAAGCGCATAGGTATAAGGTAACAACATAAAGTCTAAAATCCACAATACAGAAGTATAAAATATGGCAGAAATTTTAAAACAACATTTAATAATGAAAGTCAAATCATAATATTTATTACATTATATAAATACCAAATATTTGGTCTCGTGGAAAAACCATAATATCGAGTACATAAGTAAAACTATGTCTCTCATATGTCAATACAATAACCAAAAAATGAGAAATGAACCAATACATGAGTCTGAATCCAAGAACATAATAATCAAGAATCACTGCAGAGACCCTTCACCGTGCGAGCCTAGGGTGAAGGAAGAGAGAACGAGGAAAAAAAAAACTAAGTTAGGCATAAAAATGATGAGTTCTAGTAATTTCTAGCACGAGCATAAAGTTAAGGAAGCATTAGACAAATAAATAGTTTTAAGGACATGAGGCATAAAGGAATAAAAGCAGTAAACAAAATTAGGTACGAATAAAGATTGGCTTCTCATTCATATCCAAGACTTCTGCACCAATTTACCAAGATATCATAATTAGGCTTTACCTAATTTCTACCCGTCGATCGGCTCCTAAAACTACAATGTGATAACCTATGCCAACTACGAAATTCAGGGTTATCAACCCTGAACCCATCAACTAAAAGGACATAGTCATTAATCACAGGCGTTACAACGTCTTATTTTCCCCAATTGGCATGATTCATGCTCATCGTCCTGACAGAACGCGCCCATGCCCACCTCGTTTGGACCTCTTACTATCCAGCGCAATAAAGCGTGCCTTTACCTCCACCTAGTGTGAGACCTCCATAGATGATAAAAGGGATACTGCCTAATACGGGTACCAAATATGCAATTGACATAAGTCATCCCGTAGGCTTGGTCCCATTTATTTTCTTTTAGGCCACTTGGTTTCCCCAGCCAAACCCATGCTGCCGGAGCGGACCTAAACCACCATTTCGTTATTTTATTAAGCCTCTTATTTTCCCCCGTCAACCCCACGCTGTTGGAGCGGACCTACAAGCCACTTATTTTACCCAATCAGCCCGCGTGCTGCCAAAATGACTCCCATTAAAAATTTATTATTTTATTAGGCCTCTTATTTTCCCCAATCTGTCCCATGCTGCCGGAATGGACGTACGAGCCACTTATTTCCCCAATCATCCCACGTGCTGCCGGAACGAACTCCATCATCTTAGCTAATTAATTTCATCTTCAATGTAACTTTACATAATTTATGTTTGTTAATAAGCCCAATATAACCTCATGTTATAATCCTAGGTTTACGAATGATGTTCATTTTTTTATACAACCCAACCCCACATTACTTAGTGTCCAGCTATTCCAATTTACATGTTTGCATGTTCTGCAATTAGATATAAAGTTTTACCCTCAATTTATTGTCCAACGATGATAATAATGTTTAATCGATTTTAACATGCCCAATAATTCCTTTTTACTCAATTCCAACATTATTCCAATTTAACACAAAAATAATGATCAATGCCTAGTCTCTTTTCAGTTCTAGGCTCAACGCTGGTCTAGGCTACTCGCAAGGCCTAGACTCAAAAATAAAAAAATCAAATAAAATAGGGCGTAAACATAACTATAAATAAAATTACTACAAATAAAGGATACGAGAAAGAGAATTACTTATAAACAGTAAATAAATGGAAAGAAACATGCATAGAGAATAAATAAATTACAGTAACTTTACAGGAAAACTAAACATGTAAACACTATTATTAAACTTGCAAACTTAAAATTATTTAACTGTATAACTTTTCCTACACAATTTCACCAATCTAAAGATTACATAAAAACTCACATATCTGATGAAAAGGACTTCCCCCGTGGCCTTTCTTCATTCTAGCAGAACCTCTGCATCCAGAAGTATTTATAAAAATAAATATTTGAAAGTATAGAACATCTTTATCCTCGTAAAGAGTTTATTTATTAGGCCTTTCTTAATTTTGAGGATAGGCCTGGGGAAGAAGAAGAGAGAATGGATGTGAAGAAACGAGAGAGGCTCTGCTAGTCTATTTATCGAGTTTACTAGATGTCCTCAGCCGTCCAAATTTAAGATTACATCTGGACCAACAATGTCACTGACTAATTAGAAGGTTCCACATCAGCCTTTTGTTCAAAATAAACCATTAAAATAAATCCACGTAATTAAAAATAACGTTTGAACAAAACAAATCATCACTGCAATATGTGCGCACCAAGGCATGCTGAACCAGTTAACCCAATATATTATTTATATTTTTATTTTTCGATTGTAACTTATCTTCTTTAATTTATAACTTATTCATTTTGATTCCGATTTCAGCAAACCAAGTGTCCATTTTAATCATAGGAGTCCCATTGTCAAATTTTTGAAGTTTATTTTGATTAATATTTAGTTTATCACTGTAACACCCACACTTTTCTGAGCTTAAATTTCGACAAAAATTGAAACTCAAACACATCCAAGTATGGAGCGTGTAAATCTGGTACCTACAAACAAATGAGCATAAGCATAATCAGAGTATGATAAAATAAACTCACAGCGGAAACAAAACATGATAGACTAGTATTAACTCAAGTAACTACCTTTTTAAAGTAAGTCACTTTGCCAATACCGAGCATGAGAGAGAATGAGAACCGAAAGCAAACCTGAACACCTGTGAGAATCTGACTTTCTCTAGAAAAACCTGCGTGGTTGTAATGAGGAGGGGGTCAAAACAACAAGACTCTAGTGAAAAAGAAATGCACAACATAGATTATAATACACAGATGTATCCCGTTTCGTACAACCCAAGATGTATGCCTAACAAAGTTAGTGATTCTAGCCTAACCTTATAAATATTTTTGCATGACTCTACCTACTCTTACCAAGGTAGTATTCTCAAAATATAATACCGAGATAGTACGTTTATGCATATGTTTATGAAGTCTTTATACTAGAACATGGCTGATTATTTAATCAAGAGTAGACCCCAAATTACAGATTTCTATATATATCGATTCGCTCATCCTTTATTATTTAACGCCTCACTATTAATGATAGATACAGTGGATTCTCGTTGATTACTTAAGACCCTTGGTGGACCTGATGGTCGCTTAATGTTCCTCGATGCTCATTAACATAAACTAGAGGGCACTAGCTACGGGCCTTACTAGTTAACGCTTCCGTCTTTCACGTATATACCCTTGGCCCGTGTAAGGTGAGAGATGGTATCTTATCGCTGGTTATACCATCTAGCTGACCTTATTGGATAATACCCTTAGGCTCTTACTACTTCCCGTAGGATAGGTAGCCATATCTGACATTTTAAAATTTTTAGGTTTGGGTAGGCCCCACACACATGCCATTTAAAACCCCTAAACTGAAAGACCTACTCCCAGGTGGATTCCTCGACTGAAGCCACTTAAGACCCAAGAAAGCGAACTATAAGCGAATATTATTAAGTTCGTACCCCATTAAACTTTAATGCTCTTCCCTATTGGGATAAAGCAGGCTACGTTATTAAGTTACTTCCATTTAGTTTCTCTTCCCGGGAATACTATATGCACACATTTAATTATCGTCACGGGTTCCTATAGTTAATAATGTTTCACATTATTAACCTACTAAGTCCAATTCTAACTTTTAGTTATAAGTTCTATGTTAACTAGTATAAATAAGGAAAGTTATATCCTCCTTACCCTAGGATATTTATTTATTTATTTTTCCCTAATTGGACTTAGTATTTAAAACGACAATCAATACCCATTAATCCCCTTTTTATTTCATTTATTGTTGTTAATAGGTTTGTTGCCATTTATAACTATAACGGTTATACATACATACATACATACATACATATATACATATACATATATATATATATATATATATATATATATATATATATTTGTGCACCAGACCTCTCACATTAAGCTGACCACTTGTAGATGCTAGATATGTCGGTCAGTTCCGAGTAGACTTCTACCACAATATGAACTTAACTTCATGCCTTAGTATAGTTATATTTACGCACTAGACCCCTTACATTAAGCTGACCACCTGTGGATGCTGGATAAGACCCCTCACATTAAGCTGACCAGCTGTGGATGCTGTATTTGCTAGTCGGTTCCGAGCATACTTCTACCACTAGTTGAGCTTAACATCGTGTCTTAATGCGATTATAAATTTGATTTCCTAATTGGGGTTCACAACATTTATCCTAGTCAATTTAAGAATTGTAACCGTTAGGCTTAATTACCTAATTTGATTTATTTTTCCCCAATGGTTACAATTGTTATTTATTTATTTGTGGTCATATTTATAGCAACCAATCATATTAGTTGCTGCAATGGTCACCTCAAATACATTAATGTAATATGAGTTTCATTTACATGTATAATTCCGTAATTGAATACCATTCAAACATTCAATACAATGTATATTTCGTCATTTACGTAGATTCGGACGGATAATATATATATATTTATTTAATTTTGCGCGATTAGTGTGGTTATCTTCCTTTATTATTGTTATCGTTGAATTTAATATTTTAGTTTAATCAATATCCAAACATTACCTTTTGCATTCAATATTGCCATAAGACTCCAAATCTTACAAAATGACCGTTAAATATAGTTATTGCAAATTATGCTTAATTATTGAAATAGAAATATTTTAAACCACAAGATATATATATATATATATATATATATATATATATATATATATATATATATATATGGAATAGTTGATGCAAACTATGCACAAATATGATATTTATTTTTATACGTTAATTTACACACAACTTTTCCCTTTTTCCAATCTTTTTGTCATATCTTTTGTGAGTTCAAAATAATGTCTTTTTGTTCGAAAATAAGAAAATGACACGTTTTAACAACTAAGACAAAAAACCCAACAACATTGAAGACAAATAGGCATATGTCTTTTAAATTAAAATCACACAATTCATAAATTAACATAAAACTAAAGATCTGGAATATAACTACGTTTAACAGTGTTTCGTGGGACTGATTTTCAAATCTACAATGTTTTACAGCAACCACAATATATTTTCCAACATAACTGTAGGCAATATATCTAAACACTCTAGTAAGCCTACAAATACTATTATTCATAACCATAAACCTATACTTTCAAGTTTTGAAAAGTATTTATAAACAAATCTAATGGGCGTCATTTCAAATTCACAATATTATAAACAGATTTGATGATATCATGCATATATTTTGAGATCTAATTCAAACAAGATAAATAGACTATTATAACTATGTATATAAATCTTCCACTCACATGAAAGCATCCACATCTGAAATCTAAATAATCTTTTAGGCCTACAATTACCAAATTCTTACAGATCTACAATTATTCTAAAGTGGGGATACTTTTAGATCTGTGAATTTGCCAGAAAATAGGAAGATAAATGAGAATCTGATGTAGAACAACTTTAGATGTCAATTTATACTCTTTTCCATTTAGATCTGATAATTCCTTTCAAATTTATGTGATTTATATTTGACTGATTGTACATGAATATATATTTTGATTAAGAAATTGATTGAAGATAACGGGAAATGACAGAGCTTCGCTGCTGCCTACAAATTTGTGTGGAAAAGAGTGAGGCCTTACCCCTTTATTTATAGGAGTGGAATTGGCCATGAATCATTAGATTTATCTAAATATACATCCGTCCGTTTATATTATATAATATAACGAAAATGACATTCAAAACTTAGTTGTCGCTAGGCACTACAAGCCTAAAACGGTCGATACCCCCTAGAGGCGGTTGACCGCTCTCTGGCCGATTTCCTCAGTGAGGGCTAGTTATATATGTGAAGATATATATATTATTTATTCTATTTATTCATTTTCATCTGTTTTTCGTATTTTGTCCATAACTTTTTCATACGGACTCCGTTTGCGAAACTCCAAACGTGAAAGTTGACTAGAATTGCGAGAAGAACGCAGCAGTTAAAGTTTCATGGTCAAATTCCATCATTTGCAGAAATTCCTTTTTTGAGAATCTAATTAAATAACTATCAAAAATATTTTTCGTCAACACCGGAGATAGGTCTAAGGAAATGGACCTAAGGAGAAAATGAGATTATTTAACTCTTACAAGTTTGAGTTAGTTCAGCATTTCCTATATATCAAGGCATTAAGCTCGAAGATTAGCTACTCTTCCCTCAAGGGGTGAGTATCATGCTTACGAGACTTAACATCCAACAGTTGCCTTGGGATAAGGGTTCTCAATTAACGGACTGTAAAAAGGGGTTTCTCAATAATATTGAGGAAAGGTTTAGACTTGTTTTGTCATGATGAGAGCATAAGGTAGTATGCAAAAGAAGTAGCTAAATGATTCATAGGAATTATGTTGAATGTAGATTCACTCTTTCATTGTTCATTGATTTGAGTACATAAGTGTTTACAAAGGAAATCCCCAAATTGATTTAGAAATTAGGGTTTACTCTATAAGAAAAGAGTACAAGATTGAGGAGTGAGAATTCGGCCCCCAAAATATGGCCCCTAGGGCCTTATTTATAGACAAATCAAGACCCCTTTTTCCAGTAGGTCAGCAGAAGCCTCCTTCGTGGGCAGCAGCTATGTGTCGTCTGCCTTTCCCTTTTGGTTCTGACTTCTTTGGCTTTCAGCTATTCTTTTGGCCTTGTTAATAGAGATAACAAAGCTTTCTGTGTGTCGGTCTTAGCCCGGCAGGTTGGTCTCGATCTTTGGAGACTTTTCTATGATTTTTCTTTCACCTTTCGTATCGATACCAAGGCTGTTGGTATGGATAGCTTTGAGTAAAGCTTTTGGCACTCGGTCATAAGCTTTCGATCTTGTCTTTAAGTCTTCATCGTGCTTGTTCTTGTGTTCTATTACTTATGTTCTGGGAACCGTCACCCCTTTCGGTATCGACACTATGCAAGTTAGTGTGGATAACTCTTTTTCCAAGAAGCTTTTATTTGCTTACGGTAGATCTTCGGAGTGGGTTTCGGTCTTTCGGATGAATGCTTTCAGCGAATTACTTATTGATTTCTGAAGTTGTCCCTTAGTGATCATCAAACTTTGGTCTTGACAAATGGCTTTCAGATGGTTCCTCTTATGTTTCGGCTTCTTGTGCCTTTGAGTCCTTCATCTCCTTTTGTATCAGCAGTATGCAAGTTAATCCCGATAGCCCTCTCGTCACCCATTGCTTTGCTTTATGCGTATGGTTTCAGGTGGTCTACCTTCGGGCTTGCCCTTTCGTTAGCTGCCTTTCGTGTCAAAAATATCTTACCGGTTTTCTTCATTCACATCGGATCTGGCCTTTCTTCTTTAATGAAGGTGCCAACTTCGTGCTTTCGGATTATTCTTCTGTACTGGTGGTGGTCTGATACCCCTTCATTGATAGCCTTTATTGGTATTGAATTTTGGTAGCACACCCTTGTGAACGGGTATTTTGGACTTTTCAAGTCAAGATTCTGATTTTTCGCCCCGTACTTCGACTTCTCACCTCTTCGTATCCTTCAATCTGATTCGCTGATTTGCTCTTGCTTGTACAGTTGAGATTCAATGGTTTCTTTAACATAAATGCTCTTTCTTCTTCCCTATTTTTTTCATCTACAAATCCATTGCTTAAACAAGATCATTCTTTCCTAGGATCACAAAACCTTTCTAGATTTTTAAATTCTATCATCTGTAATTATTTCTATTTTGATTACAGGTAGAAATCTTAATTTTGCATTCAGTCTTATTACGAAATCGATCAGAATTTTGATGGATTAATGATAAGTTAAACAATAATGATTGCTTGGGTATCGATTAATGGTGGATCAAATAAGTTACTTATTTTCTCAACACACTTTTGAGGTTTAAAAGCAAACATGCGGAAAGTTACTGTTTATTACAAAATAAATTGTTATGCTTTCGGTACGAATGAACTCAATGCCATTGCTGACAATTCGTTTTTCTTTCGATCTTGCTGACACTAATGTTTGTATTCATTCAAACTTTCATCCTCACGGGTGTCAGCTCGGCATGGAAGTGTAGCCGAAATACCTATCCCCTTTCGGTTTTAGTACCAGTAGGATTTGAGGACTAAACATCTGAATGTTCTGACTTTGATCTCACTCGTACCGAATCTCGAGACCAGTCAGGCTTTCGATGATGACACTGAGTTACTTGGTCTCGGTTGAACCGTTACCAAGTGTTATGGACAGTTTAATTCTCTCGACACACGCCTTTCATTCTCTTGACCTCGGTGTTGGGATAGTCAGCTTGATCATTACTGAAAATTTAACTGTTTCTAAGTATATGTGACCTTTGCATAATACTTATCCAGATTAATTCTTATGATCAGTTTGATGTTTTTATAGTTCGAATCTCTAGTATTAGAAGGTTTTCATGTTGTTTACCCATTAATGGATGCTATATGCATATTTATGAAAATGGGATGTGGTGCTAACACATATGTTATGAAATGATATCACCTGGCAGCATTATGTTTATTATCAGAGCCTTGACCCACCAAAGTCTGGTGATTCCATCACTTCTCGGAAGAAGAGGCCATTTTCTCTATAGGAGTCTCTTATTACTTTTCAGGACGAGGGAAATTCCATCCTCGGTAGCTTTGGGATGTCTAGCGTGGATGCCATTCCTTCCACTGTTCAGTGCACTATCAAAATCTTGCCAAAAGAATATTTCACATATTCTGCCATTTACATTTGGCATGGGAGTTTGATTTGAATAGCATTTAAGATATTTAAGTTATGTTTCAAATATAAGTTGAATTTGGATTTGGATTAAAAGTTGTTATGTGAATATTTTCGAAAATTAAATATAATCGAAGTTAAATTGTATAGTACTGTTCATACTATATTGTGAGATCTTTACGATATGGTTTTCTAAATCGATTTAAGCGAATTGCTTTCAAAATTAAATATAACTGAAGTTAGATATTTAATTTTGATTTCAAATTCGAATATGAGAATTTGTATAGAGGATTTTATAAAGCGATTTATAAAATAATGACCACGGTGTGAAAAATGTAAACAATTGATTGTTAAAGAGACCGGGATCGGCTATTGTCATACTCTCTGCCAATACCGAAAATAGTTTAACAACTCTGTACATGGTGGAGATCCAGAATGAAGTAGGATAGTTTGGAAAAAGATTTTATTTTCTATTTCATATTAATTACAAGACCTTGACTACCGTGAGTTAGCTTGATGTGACTAAAACATGAGCTACACCGAGACCAAGTGAGGTCATTCCCTCTATCGAGAACACTTCTTGGATACTATTCTATTGCTGTTGTTATTCGATTAGGGCCCTTTTGATTATGGGTGTGTGTCTCGAGGTGAGCGGTAATTGCTGCTATGCATTATCACCATCCTGATTTGCAAACGGTGAATCCACCTTGGCATTCCTTGCTTGCCTTGTCACATGCCTTATACGAGCCCATTATGATTTTGTTTTGTAATGTTTTATATGGAGTGCCCACTGATAAACCTCCAGTTTATGGAGGAATTTACGATACTGTATTTACTATGGGAATATATAAACGGTGTAAGGGTAATAACGGTAATCCCGCTTACGCTATTTTGATATTTACTGATAGACAGTATTGTATATAGCGTGTTATACTATATAGTATTAGTTTGATAGATCCTTAGAGGATGGTGATCCCAAACATCATTTAAGTTACTGATTGCATTTCATTGAACATTTCATTTGAGTTGATCTACTTCCATGAGAATGTTAGTCCTGATATAGGTTGTTTTGTTTTGTATTATTGCCTGGGTCAGATCGAGTATTATAGTTTTTGAGATTTACTCTTGGAGTTTGGAGCTTATATTGGATTTTTGCTCACCTATATGTACTTATTGATCAGCTATTCCAGTCATCCTGTTATTTCTATTTCAGACATTCACCATTTATTCATGCATTAGAAATGTATTGTATTAAACTTTCGTTGTATTCATTATGTATACACTATCATAAAAATTTATTTGGTAGCTTCATGAACTACTATTGTATTACTTATTTTCCACTGTGAAATTTTATATTGCTTTGCTTGTGATCTGTGATTCCGTGATTTATTCTATTTACCCTAAAAACTAATAACAATATGTCATTTTGGAGGGGTCGAATTTGACATGTTTTGTCAATTCGGAACGGTCAAAATGGCGGGTCGTTATAATAGCTTTGGGATGTCTAGCGTAGATGTCATTCCTTCCACTGTCTAGGACACTATCAAAAACCCGCTAGAAGGATACTTCACATATCATACCTTTCACATTTGGCATGGGGGTTTCTTCCCTTCCCAACTTTTATTTCTCGGCTTTTACGTGACTTAAGGGTTGCTCTTATCCAACTCTTACCAAATACTTACACACTACTTCTATGTTTGGAAGTTTTAGCACTTAAATCAGGTCAGGCTTCTCTTACTCCCAATCTTATTCGACATCTAATATAATTCTCGAAAGGAGCCGATTCACCTATCTTGCATGCTAGCCCTTTGAAGAGGATAATTAGTGGTAATATTAACAAGACTAAACCCTGGGAGAATCAATTCTTTTTTGTCAAGTGCCCTTTTGGTGTTTCGAGCAGTTTTGCGGACATTGATGTGTTTTCACATTTTCATGAATAACCATAATTTCCCAACACATTATCTGACTCCGTCTCTTTCCAGACCCAACTTCCAAGAAAATAACTTTATTGGAGAGCGAATCTCGTTCTATTGAAATTATTTCTAAGGCGTTCGAAGAACCAGGACATTGATCAGTTTTTGTTGACTTCGGATAAACTTTGTTAGTATACAACTGTAATAGCCTGGAAAATCAGAACCAATTAAAAATTTTTATTTTGGCAATTTTAATGAATTGTGAATATTGTAACAACCTGAATTTCAGTTAATATTAACATTCACAAATTAAAGAATAACTAATCCCAGATGTGGGAATCAGGGGAAACGGGCTATGCCATTGCGTTCGTCTCAGAAAAATACGCAAAATAGAGTCCGAGTTTTCGAAAATCGAAGTCCGTATGACCCAGTTAAGGCCCGAAGAAGTTTTCAGAAAATTCAAATTTCGAAAAACAGATTTCAAATGCAGAATTGGAGCTAGGCGGGAAAATTCCCGCCACACCCCAAGTCGACTGGGGAGTCGACTTGGAATCGACACCACAAGATCCAAGTCGACTGCCCAGTCGACTTGGGAGTCGATGCAGGTGGCCGGGCAGTTTTGCCTGGTGCACCATTTGAGTGAGTTGGTCAGGTTTTGGGCTGTGTTTGGTGGCTGGTGACGAGATCTGATGGCTCTAAACTAATCTAGGGTTAATCTAAGGGCCTAAACTACATCCTAAATCTATAAATACACCCTAAGACTACCGTAATCCATACTAAAAATAGATACAACGTCATCATGCCGTCAAAATGCAACTTAGAAGGAGCCTCCACAAATTAAAGAGGAAGATAGCTTCTTAAATCAACTTCTAATCAACTCTAGCAACTAAATCTTCTTCATAGGAGTGCTAATCAACAAGTTGTGAGTTTCTATGCCTTTAGCGAGCAATTGCTAAACTAATTATGATAGGATATAATGAGGTTATGGTTATGTATGTGGATCAATGCAAGTTATGTTATCATATGCTATGTGTTCATGATGCTAGTTATGCAAGTTTTATGCTATATGTTTATGATGCTAGTTATGCAAGTTTTATGCTATATGTTCATGATGCTAGTTATGCAAATCACTATGATAAACATTGATCCATTATGACACCATGTTATGCAAGTTTGGTGTTTGATTATATGCAAGCTCATATATGACATGTTATGCAAATTTGGTGTTTGATTATATGCAAGATCATATATGACATGTTATGCAAGTTTGGTGTTTGATTATATGCAAGTTCATATATGACATGTTATGCAAGTTTGGTGTTCGATTATATGCAAGTAACATGTGCAAGTTTACACCTTTGTACGATATGCATACATATGCAAGTTTACCCCTTTGTATGTCATGCATATATATGCATGTTTACCCCTTTTTATGATATGAGTAACATATGCAAGTTCATCCCTTATTAGACCTATGACATGTATGCAAGTTTATCCCTTTATGATAGGTCTATGACATGAACATCTATGCAAGTACCCTCTTTATGACATATGTGATTCATGCAAGTTTGGGTTGATTATTTATGCTAGTTGGGTTTGATGCTATGGTCATAGATGCAAGTTGACACCTTTAAAACCCATGATGATGCTAATGTTATGCTAAGTTGAACCCATTGTATTTGTGATGAATCTTCCCTTTTAAGTATGCCATGTTAGCGTATTACGTGGGGAACGATGGGGTTAATATTCATGTTAACAAAATTGTGGTGAAATTGGTATGATGTTGCATACCATGAGTGGATGGACATAATTGAGTCAATTATGTACATCATTAAATTGGAATTAATTAGGGAAAATTAATTCAAAATATGGGGGTGATTAATTAGGTGTAATTAATCGACTAAGACATGAGGTTGGACCCTTTTGTAGCATAAGACTGCCCGGACCCGACCGGAAAATCCAGCGGCTACAAATGATTGGCCCAATGTGAGAGGTCTTAGGCATAAACTATATACGTGACAAGTGTAAAGACATGAGGTTAGACTCTGTTATGGCGTAAGGCTGCCCGGACCTGACCGGCAAATCCAGCTGCCATAAAAGACAGTCTAATGTGAGAGGTCTTTACAAAGGTTACGTTCTTAATCAATTAAGAAACACTTAACCAGATAAGCATGTAGTGGGACATGAGGGGTTAAGTGGGTGCCTTAGGTGGCATGTGGAAATCAAGTAAGTGCCTGGGATGGCATGTGGAAATCTAGTGGGTTGCCATGGGTGGCAATAGAAAATATGATTAGAATACTTAACCAAGTGGAAACATGTAATTAAACATGATTAAAGGGTTAAGTGGGATGCACTAGAAAAGGGACAAGCTTAAGTGGGTAGCTTGTGGGGGCCCATTTCAACCAGTAACCCAAAACGTATCTTTGTGGGCTCGATCCAAGTCGAGGACAGGACACGCGTACTGGGTTTGACTATAAGAGGCCCAAACGGGTTAGCGGTGGCAACGCAAGTCCAACGGGTTTCATATGCGTGTGTGGACCCGGGCTGGTAGGTAAGACGTTGTTGCATCATGTAGGTATAAGCCGTGCACCGTTGATTGTATTAGGTTGCCACTTTGTGGAGTGATACACCCCACTGTGGGGCCAGCACGGGTATCTACGTTAGGGAGCCGATCGCTTGGGGAGTAGTGGGTACACCTAGTGGAGATAGGGGCAGACGGCACCTATGTGGTTAGCTAGGGGTACACGAAACTACTAGTTAAATTTTCTAAGTCCTTGGGTGGGATCAACCTTTAAGTTAGGAATGACTGGTGTGGTGCAGTGTAGTAATTACCCTTGGGTGGGTAGATGCGTCTTTACCGATATCTTAGTTCATCCTATGTCTAGTTATCTGCTTAGTGTAGTCATTTATCCCCAGTCATTACCGTACCAAGTTTATATCATACCCTAATTACTTTAATGATTGTATTGTTAAAGTTATAGGACTCGCTCAGACTTATGTCTGACCCCGTTGTTTTTATCTTTTTCCCAACCCTCAGATTCTCAAAGTGGGCCTAGCACTAGTGGGCTTTGATCAGATTGCTTTATCTATCTTTTGGAGCTTGGACCGTTGATGTAAATCTCAGCTTATCTTTTCTATTATGGCTATTAGTTATGTAGTGGGATTATGTACTTATGTTTTTATCAGGATGGATATTTAGTACTTGACTCTTGTTTTAGTTGGTTTTGGTATTGTAACCAAACATGTTTATCTTCTGCTGCAATGAAATGATGTTTTAGATTTTCAAGTATTATTTATATCTGCCTTGTTGTAATTTTTCTGTTCTATATTCACTTAAAATACTCCACCGAAGTTAAGGCATTCCCTTAGTGACTGGCCTTAGCGGGTGTGGGGTGTTACACGTGGTATCAGAGCTGAAGGTTACCAGAACAGATAATTTTTTTAGAAAAACTATTTTTCTAAAAACATTTTTGGAAGAAGTATTTTCAAAAACATGTCTTTTAAGAGAAAAGATTTTGAAAGAAAAGCATAATCCCCAATAGCCGTATCTTTATCTTTCGAATTCTCCATTTTGAATCTTTCCTTTTTCGTTTCAGCATGGCTGAAGATCTTAACTTTCCGGAGGGTGTAGCGATACCAGTATGGTATAGGAGATTGATGGAGGCTAGGGCCGCTGCTGCGGGTCCAGCAAATGTTCCTCCACCACCAGTTGCACCGATCTTCCTCCCCCTCCTCCTCCTCGCGCGGATACTTTTGCTAAGACTTGCAAGGAATTTAAGGCTATGGGAGGGAAACCTTTTCAAGGATCAGAAACTTTTGTGGAAGCTAGGGATTGGCTTAAGGAGATGGAAGAGTTGATAGACATCTTTGAGGTGGAAGAAGGAAAGAAAGTCAAGTTAGCTGCTTGGTTAATGAAGGGAGAGGCCTCGTTCTGGTGGGAGGTCACTAATGGAGAGCGCCCTGTTGACTCTTGGGCAGATTTCAGACAAAGGTTTGTGGCAAAGTTTCTTTCAAGGGCGGAAGAAAATCTGTATATGGAAAGGTTCTTGACTCCAAGGCAAGGAAACTTATCAGTGAAGGAATATGTCAACAAGTTTAATCAGTTAGCAAGGTTTGGCATAGACATGGTGAATACACCAGAGAAGAAGGCTTTGAGGTTCGTTAAAGGCTTGAATGAACCGATGCATGGATTGGCTATGACTCACATCCCTATGGGGGCCACCTTTGAGAAGCTAGTAGACATGGCACTTATGCATGAGGAAGAGAAGGGTCCCAATGCTAATAAGGCACCCGAGAAGAAAGGAGATCAGAAGAGACCTCAACAGCAACAACAAAACAAGGGTGGGAAAGGCAACGGTGGCAAGGGAAAGAAGAAGTGCTTCAATTGTGGGACACCAGGCCACCTAAGCAAAGATTGTCGGAAGAAGAAGAAGACCGGCTGCTTCCACTGTGGCGAAGCAGGGCATCTAGTGAAGGACTGCCCTAAGAAGGGGCAGAGGACGGGATCTACCTCAGGGGGACAGGTGCAAGCTCTTATGGAACCAGGTCAGGCAAGGGGGCAAGTTCAGGCTCTCGCGGTTCCACCGATTCAGGAAAGAGGTAGAACTATTTCCGTTGAAAGTTTGGTTTTTCTGTTTGATCACCCTCTTCGTACTTTATTCGACTCTGGCGCATCACATTCGTTTATCTCATCATCATTAGTTGAGTCACTGCACTTAGACACCAGTCTAGTAGATGATCCCTTGGTTGTTTCAAACCCAATTGGGGGCTCCACTTATTTGTCCATGATATGTTTGGGTTTGAAGATTTCCATACTTAGCGTTGAGTTTAGATGTGATGCTTTTGTTTTGGGCTTCACGGGCTATGGTTTGATTTTGGGCACAAACTGGTTATCCAGTAATGGTGCCGTTCTTGATTGTGATAGGAGAGTTGTTAGGCTCATGACCCGCTTGGGTAGCACTCTCGAGATCTCTTGTAATCCCATGGATTCTGTTATGCTAAGTTATCTTGAATCGCTTGACGCTTCGGTCGAGAGTTTGCGGTCTGTTAGAGTGGTCCGGGAATACTCAGATGTGTTTGAGGAGGTGAAGGGCTTACCTCCGAAGTGGGAGATAGACTTCCGAATATATCTGGTAGAAAATGCTAAACCAGTATCTTTGCCAGTGTGCCACATGGCTCCTCGAGGGAACTCAATAAGCAAGTAGGGGAGTTGCTTGAGAAGGGGTTCATAAGACGAAGTATATCGGAGTGGGGTGCTCCAGTGGTTTTTGCCATGAAGGCGGATGGGTCCCTCAGATTTTGTGTAGACTATAGAGAACTCAACAAGCTTACAAAGAAGAATAGACACCCATTGCCGAGGATTGATGATCTCTTTGATCAGTTGGTTGACGCCTCAGTGTTTTCGCAGTTGGACTTAACCACGGGGTTTCATCAGTTGAGAGTGGCTGAGGATAGCATAGACAAGACTGCCTTTAGGACTCCGGATGGTTTCTATGAGTGGCTGGTGATGCCCTTTGGTTTGACAAACGCCCCTGCATACTTTGTTGATTTGATGAGTAGGGTGTTCAGGGAGTACCTTAATAAGTTCGTGGTGGTCTTTGTGGATGACATCTTAGTCTTTTCTAAGAGTGAAGAAGAGCATGCCCTACATCTTAGGGAAGTGTTAGAGACTCTTCGAGCGCATAGACTTAAGGCTAAATTCTCTAAATGTCACTTTTGGAGGAAGGAAGTGCGGTTCTTAGGGCACGTGGTCTCTAAGGAAGGGTTAGCTGTGGATCCCGCGAAGGTAGTGTCCATCCAAGATTGGAAGGTTCCGAAGAATGCTACCGAGGTGAGGAGTTTCTTGGGGTTGGCTGGCTACTATAGCAAGTTTATCAAGGACTTCGCGAAGATATCAGCCCCATTAACTCGCTTGACAAAGAAGAATCTAGTCTTCACATGGGACATAAATTGTGATGATGCGTTCCAACGGTTAAAGAGAGCTTTAACCACAGCTCCAGTCTTAGTGTTGCCAGATGGGAGTAAGCCATTTGTTGTTTATACCGATGCTTGTGGGACAGGACTAGGCACAGTTTTAATGCAAGAGGGAAGGGTAATAGCCTATGGGGGAAGGCAGTTGAGAGCGCATGAGAAAAATTACCCTACACATGATCTAGAGTTGGCCGCTATTGTTTTTGCGCTTAAGTCTTAGCGTCATTATCTTCTTGGCGAGAGGTTCGAATTGTTCACTGACCATAAATCACTGAAGTACTTGTTTTCTCAGAAGGATTTGAACTTAAGACAGCAAAGGTGGATGGAGTTCTTAGCATCCTATGATTTTGAGATAGCATATACCCCTGGCAAGGGTAATGTGGTGGCAAACGCCTTAAGCAGAAAAAGGTTGTCTTTGAGTCCATTGTTCGTTGAACGACGAAGCTTGGAATTTATCTCGATGTTTGATTTCAGACCTTCCGTTGACTTTGTACCCGGTTTGCTAGCATCCTTAGAGGTCAGACCTACTCTTTTGGGATGGGTTGGTGAGGCACAACGGGATGACCCACAGTTGGTTGAGTTAGTAGAGAAGCTCATAAGGGGGGAGTCATCCAGCCATTTGAGTAGGTACACCCTAGACGATAGGGGGTGGTTGCGTAGAGACGGTAGACTTTGTGTACCGCAAGACGAGGGTTTGAAGAAGGCTGTTCTTGGTGATGCACATCGTTCGAAGATGACCATTCATCCCAGTGGGGACAAGATGTACCAAGACATGAAGCGAGTTTTCTTTTGGGCCGGTATGAAGAAAGATGTGGCCAAGTATGTCGCTAGATGCTTGGTGTGCCAACAAGTGAAAACGGAGCAAAAGAAACCCGGTGGGTTGCTTCACCCATTGGAAGTTCCGCAATGGAAGTGGGATAGCGTCTCGATGGATTTTATCGATGGGTTACCAAGATCGAGGAAGGGTAATACGGGAATTTGGGTTGTGGTAGACAGACTTACTAAGAGCGCCCATTTCATACCCGTGAAGAGTAAGAGGACTGCTCCATGGCTAGCTTCAGTTTACCTTCGAGAGATAGTTCGGTTGCATGGTGTACCTTTTAGCATAGTGAGAGATCGAGATCCTATCTTCACTAGCGAGTTTTGGAAGAGTTTGCAAGAGGCAGTAGGGACTCGGTTGTGTTTGAGCACCGCATATCATCCTCAGACGGATGGGCAGACCGAGAGGGTGAATCGTGTTCTAGAAGACCTTTTGAGGCTATGTATCTTAGATTTTGGAGGTACATGAGAAGAGCATCTTCCATTGGTGGAGTTCGCATATAATAACAGCTTTCAGTCTAGTATTGGCATGGCTCCTTTCGAAGCTCTTTATGGAAGGCCTTGTCGATCACCTACATGTTGGTGGGAGTCTACAGATAAGATCTTGCTTGGGCCTGATATGGTTAGAGAGACTTCGGAAAAGATTGATTTGATTCGAAGAAGGATGAAAGCAGCGCAAGATAGGCAGAAATCTTACGCGGATAAGAGGAGGACGGATCTTGAGTTTGATGTTGGGGACATGGTCTTTGTTAAAGTATCTTCATTACGGAATGTTGTTCGCTTTGGGTCCGTTGGAAAATTAGCACCAAGGTTTGTAGGACCGTTTCCTATTAAGGAAAGGATTGGACAGATGGCATATAGAGTGGATTTGTCCGAGAGACTTAGTGGTGTACATGACGTATTCCATGTGTCACATTTGAGAAAGTGCCTACATGAGACCGCAGAGGTGGTAGAGCCGAGCTTGCTTAGAGAAGTGGAGGTAGAGCATGATGCGACGATTCGACGAGCTCCTACTCGTATCCTTGGGTCAGAGATTAGGAAGTTGAGAAACAGAGAGGTTCAACTAGTCAAAGTACAATGGGGAGATGATGAGAGCAACGCTACTTTGGAGACAGAAGCGAAGATGCGTTCACTGTACCCATTCCTTTTTGAGGGTATGTCTTTTAATTTCTCCTTTATCGTTTGTCTAGTTCTTATCTTATCTTTAGTATGTCCTCTCATTAGTACCTTTGACCTTTAGATAGGGTAAACCTATGGGTGAAACATGTGTTTGAGACATGTTATGATTGATGGATGCGTGTGGATGCAAATGTTTGCTAGTGGTTTCTCGTGGATGCATATACACACACTTTAGACACTAGATCGGCTCAGTCACTTCATATTGCATATTGCATATAATTGTGTGTAGGTAGCTATATTAATGGATGTATAATGGTTGTGTTATCATATGGATGATGCATTTTTGTGTATGGTTGTGCACACATGTAGATATAGTATGTGTCGATAGGGTTCTTTCGCATACATATTGGATGCATGGCACTATCATGGTTTGCATTAAGGAGGTTAACTGAATCAGTAGACCGCCTGATTTTGCATTAGACAGGGAACATATACACACACTTTTTGCATATGTTCATACAGCATTAGAAACCTTAAGGACAATGGATGCCAGTGTTTGATGGTTTAGTAGATGGTTGTTTGGTTGGTAGGATACGTTCTTCTGGACTTAGAGATTTCGGGGACGAAATCCTTTAAGTAGGGGAGAATGTAACACCCTGAATTTCAGTTAATATTAACATTCACAAATTAAAGAATAACTAATCCCAGATGGGGAATCAGGGGAAACGGGCTATGCCATTGCGTTCGCTTCGGAAAAATACGCGAAATAGAGTCCGATTTTCGAAAATCGGAGTTCGTATGACCCAGTTAAGGCCCGAAGAAGTTTTCAGAAAATTCAAATTTCGAAAAACAGATTTCAAATGCAGAATTGGAGCTAGGCGGAAAAATTCCCGCCACACCGCAAGTCGACTGGGGAGTCGACTTGGGAGTCGACACGACAAGACCCAAGTCGACTGCCCAGTCGACTTGGGAGTCGACGCAGGTGGCCGGGCAGTTTTGCCTGGTGCACCATTTGAGTGAGTTGGTCAGGTTTTGGGCTGTGTTTGGTGGCTGGTGACGAGGTCCGATGGCTCTAAACTAATCTAGGGTTAATCTAAGGGCCTAAACTACATCCTAAATCTATAAATACACCCTAAGACTACCCTAATCCATACTAAAAATAGATACAACGTCATCATGCCATCAAAATGCAACTTAGAAGGAGCCTCCATAAATTAAAGAGGAAGATAGCTTCTCAAATCAACTTCTAATCAACTCTAGCAACTAAATCTTCTTCATAGGAGTGCTAATCAACAAGTTATGAGTTTCTATGCCTTTAGCAAGCAATTGCTAAACTAATTATGATAGGATATAATGAGGTTATGGTTATGTATGTGGATCAATGCAAGTTATGTTATCATATGCTATGTGTTCATGATGCTAGTTATGCAAGTTTTATGCTATATGTTCATGATGCTAGTTATGCAAGTTTTATGTTATATGTTCATGATGCTAGTTACGCAAGTTTTATGCTATATGTTCATGATGCTAGTTATGCAAATCACTATGATAAACATTGATCCATTATGACACCATGTTATGCAAGTTTGGTGTTTGATTATATGCAAGCTCATATATGACATGTTATGCAAGTTTGGTGTTTGATTATATGCAAGCTCATATATGACATGTTATGCAAGTTTGGTGTTTGATTATATGCAAGTTCATATATGTCATGTTATGCAAGTTTGGTGTTTGATTATATGCAAGTAACATGTGCAAGTTTACACCTTTGTATGATATGCATACATATGCAAGTTTACCCCTTTGTATGTCATGCATATATATGCATGTTTACCCCTTTTTATGATATGAGTCACATATGCAAGTTCATCCCTTATTAGACCTATGACATGTATGCAAGTTTATCCCTTTATGATAGGTCTATGACATGAACATCTATGCAAGTACCCTCTTTATGACATATGTGATTCATGCAAGTTTGGGTTGATTATTTATGCTAGTTGGGTTTGATGCTATGGTCATAAATGCAAGTTGACACCTTTAAAACCCATGATGATGCTAATGTTATGCTAAGTTGAACCCATTGTATTTGTGATGAATCTTCCCTTTTAAGTATGTCATGTTAGCGTATTACGTGGGGAACGATGAGGTTAATATTCATGTTAACAAAATTGTGGTGAAATTGGTATGATGTTGCATACCATGAGTGGATGGACATAATTGAGTCAATTATGTACATCATTAAATTGGAATTAATTAGGGAAAATTAATTCAAAATATGGGGGTGATTAATTAGGTGTAATTAACCGACTAAGACACGTGGTTGGACCCTTTTGTAGCATAAGACTGCCCGGACCCGACCGGCAAATCCAGCGGCTACAAATGATTGGCCCAATGTGAGAGGTCTTAGGCATAAACTAAATACGTGACAAGTGTAAAGACACGAGGTTAGACTCTGTTATGGGGTAAGGCTGCCCGGACCCGACCGGCAAATCCAGCTGCCATAAAAGACAGTCTAATGTGAGAGGTCTTTACAAAGGTTACGTTCTTAATCAATTAAGAAACACTTAACCAGATAAGCATGTAGTGGGGGCATGAGGGGTTAAGTGGGTGCCTTGGGTGGCATGTGGAAATCAAGTAAGTGCCTGGGGTGGCATGTGGAAATCTAGTGGGTTGCCTTGGGTGGCAATAGAAAATACGATTAGAATACTTAACCAAGTGGAAACATGTAATTAAACATGATTAAAGGATTAAGTGGGATGCACTAGAAAAAGGACAAGCTTAGGTGGGTAGCTTGTGGGGGCCCATTTCAACCAGTAACCCAAAACGTATCTTTGTGGGCTCGACCCAAGTCGAGGACGGGACACGCATACTGGGTTTGACTATATGAGGCCAAAATGGGTTAGCGGTGGCAACGCAAGTCCAACGGGTTTCATATGCGTGTGTGGACCCGGGCTGGTAGGTAAGACGTTGTTGCATCGTGTAGGTATAAGTCGTGCACCGTTGATTGTATCGGGTTGCCACTTTGGGGAGTGATACACCCCACTGTGGGGCCAGCACGGGTATCTACGTTAGGGAGCCGATCGCTTGAGGAGTAGTGGAGATAGGGGCAGACGACACCTATGTGGTCAGCTAGGGGTACACGAAACTACTAGTTAAATTTTCTAAGTCCTTGGGTGGGATCAACCTTTAAGTTAGGAATGACTGGTGTGGTGCAGTGTAGTAATTACCCTTGGGTGGGTAGATGCGTCTTTACCGATATCTTAGTTCATCCTATGTCTAGTTGGCTGCTTAGTGTAGTCATTTATCCCCAGTCATTACCGTACCAAGTTTATATCATACCCTAATTACTTTAATGATTGTATTGTTAAAGTTATAGGACTCGCTCAGACTTATGTCTGACCCCGTTGTTTTTATCTTTTTCCCAACCCTCAGGTTCTTAGAGTGGGCCTAGCACTAGTGGGCTTTGATCAGATTGCTTTATCTATCTTTTGGAGCTTGGACCGTTGATGTAAAGCTCAGCTTATCTTTTCTATTATGGCTATTAGTTATGTAGTGGGATTATGTACTTATGTTTTTATCATGATGGATATTTAGTACTTGACTCTTGTTTTAGTTGGTTTTGGTATTGTAACCAAACATGTTTATCTTCTACTGCAATGAAATTATGTTTTAGATTTTCAAGTATTATTTATATCTGTCTTGTTGTAATTTTTCTGTTCTATATTCACTTAAAATACTCCACCGAAGTTAAGGCATTCCCTTAGTGACTGACCTTAGCGGGTGTGGGGTGTTACAAATATTTAAAATGATTTATTTTAAATAATAACTATGACAAAATTTATTTTGAATAGAATTAGAACGTATATATTTATTTGAATCGAAGTTAGAATATAAATATTTATTTTAATTATAAAAGGAATCGAAAATGGCGCGGTAGTTTGAAAATTCGATTTCAACTTTCAAATGAATGTACAGGATTCAAAACAAATCAGATTTTAGTGAGAACAAAAATATTAGAATCTATTTGAAAATATCTTTCCAACGAATCTGAAAAAAAATCAAAATTTCATAGCGGGAATAAAAAGTTATGCCCAGTTGAAAATTCAAAATAGTCGCTATGGAAATATAGCCCTTAAAAATAGCCATTTTTCAAATGACCTCTTTTTTTGACGAAACCACTTTTTTTGGAACCAGAATGTCAAATTATTGCTAGATAATTTTTGGAATCAATATGGGAGCATGGCAAAAGAAAACGTATTTTGAACATTTCAGTTAATTTGGATTGACCAGAAAATGGCCATTTTTCAAACGGTCTCCAAATTCGACGAAATTAGTTTTGTTTGGATCGTATCATCGAAACATTGCTAGATTTATTTTTTTGGAATTTTTGGGGTCAGTATGTGGCCCTGGTAAATTAAGATGTACGTTTAAATTCAATATATGTTGATTTATATTTTAATTTAAAGAAAAATTTATCGTAACATTAGAATTAGCTTACGAAACATATTCCATTGTGTTCGGAATGGGGGTATTTATCTAGGGCGACAGCCGTTGGGTTTGAATTGGAGTTCGTAGTGATGAACAGATATTTTTGAAATTATAAGTAGCACGGGCCAATCAGAAAATTTATATAAAAATGGAAAAATCCGCTTTCTCTCTCCCCGACCTGCGATGAATGACGGAAACCACCCAATCCTTCCCCTTCTTTTTTCTCTCCATCCACGAGGAATTAGGCCCTGGTTCTTTGGAGACTTTTGAAGAGCTCTCTCCTCTTTAAATCCATACCCGCCGTGTCCCATATCGCTGCGCCATCATCGAGATCCACCGCCATGAAGTTCTCGACTTCGAACTTCCGCCGCGCCGCCGATCTGCTACCGAACTGGGTTCCTCGACCATCGATCCGCGCGCCCGTCGACCCTCTACGGTGTGGTGCAACTCGATTTTAACCTAGTGCTATGGATTTGGAGTAAAGTCTAAACCTAGGTTTGAACGAATTAGCTGAGGTAACGGCTATTTTAAATTAAACTGATTTCATCAGTTAAAAGTGTTGTGAATTATGATTTGAGAATAAAAATCATATCTTTTTCTTTTGTGGTCGAAATCCAGTGAAACAAGAGACACTGGGGCCATGAGGACGTCTTCTACATTCTAGAAGAGACCGGAAAATTTTTAGAGCTCGCTACAATTTTAGGCGAAGCCAAAAGTAAAGTGAGAAGTTCTCACCAAAATTATTGTTATATAGTTATTTATTTCATAACTGCATATATGAACTGTTCCCTGTCGTCCACAGACCATGGATGACTTGTTTGTTTGATTGTGTTGTGAAAATTGGTTGTGATGTGAAATGGACTGAATAAATATTCATGTGTTGAATAAAAATAAATTTTCATGTGTTGAATAAAAATAAATATTCATGTGTTGAAATAAAATAAATACTCGTTTACAAATTGGACGATTTGTTTATGTACACCCATTTGACTGATACTGATTGGGACGATAAACTTTACACATCGTCCAACTGCACAAATAATATTCAGTATTTGTTGGTTGAAAACCCACACGGGTGTTGGGATGATATTTGACGTACACTAATCCCAATTGTTTAGTTGTATGTTGATCGATTGGTTGACATGCTGTTGTAAGCGTTAAATATGTATATTTAATGCTTATACAGTGTAGAATGCACTTTGGATGATGGTTGATTGTTTATCATTGTTGTTATATACATGTGTTGTATGAAGTCCATATAATAACATTATATTGTAATTGACTGTGTCCGATTCCATTTCAGAAAGAAGGAATATTTTAAAATAACGATTATTTTTAAATAATGAATATTTTAATATAATATACTGTAAAAGATCATAATCTGATTTTAATGTCCGATTTGGGATGGACATGAATATATTTGAATATACATAGTCGTGCTGATTAGATATGCGCCATTTTGACGCGAACGATATTTATATCGATTTTATTCATTTTTATAATGAATATCGAAAATAAAGTGATTTCAAAATCTAATGTTTTGAAAATATTATCATTTATATATTAATGATATAGAATATTCAATTTTGATTTAAAATTGAATATATGGTTGACATTGTTTTGAAAACGAATTTAAAAACGATTTATAAAATATGTTTTAAATGGAAATTGATGAAATATATATAATATATATTATATATATTTAATGATCTGAATAGAACGCGTCGTGTCACGGCAGTTCGCGAATTTCGACCATTGACTTCGAACGGATATTACGAGAGATCCAACCGTCGGATTCTCCTAAAACCGGAACCGTTGGGTTCGTATCGAAAAGAGCTTGCAATAAATATTAGAAAATTGAAATCTAACGGTTGGATTCGGAATTATGTCCAAATCAAATTTGGAAAAGGTCGCTGTAAGTGCAATTCGATGACCGTTTAGGAAATCGACCGTACGGGCCTTGATTAAATTATTAAAATATTAATAATTTGTGTAAAATCATAATAAGTGATTTAGGAGGAATTGAGGTGAAAAATACCATATTTGAAAAGATTAAATATATTTTTATCAAACGGAACTAGTTATGAACTAGAATTATAATCCAATATTTTTAAATAAATAAATTGGATTTGAAATGATTTTAAAAATAACCGGAATTTCCAATATATGAATTGGATTGGATTTGAATCGAAATTATCTTCGGAATATTTCGCTATTGGATTTTGTGATTATACGGATATTGTGGAGGAATTTAGAAGATATATATATCGTTATTCCAATACGATATTTGTCGATTTCAGAATTTGATATTGAATATAAGCCGATACATTTTCTATCCAATGCCGTGTATTTAATAAAAAATTGGATTTTCGGTTTATCATGAACGGTGTTTTTAAATAACACTTGTTCTTTAACCCGATTAACAATGGAATGAGATTTTGGGTTTGTCGTGAATGGTATCTTTAATAATACTGTTCTTAAACCCAATGGAGTTAAGAAAATTAGAAACAAACTGGAGATTAGCTAAGTTGAATGGTTTCCTGGGTATTGGTCTGATGTTGGTTTCGGCCTTCGGGGTTAATACTTAGGGAATTGTTCTCTTATTAATTTACGATTAGAGGCCAAGGAATGGAATGTGATTTCGGGTTTATCGTGAATCGTGTTTTAAATGACATAGGTTCTTTAACCCAGTTAAAGATAAGATTAATTTCTTAGCTTTGAATAATCATTAATATTGATTTTTAAGAAGACTAAAACTAAATGGACTTTTAATGAATCTTTGAGTAGGTTGAAAACTGAATGTGATAATTAAAATTATCAATCCAAGAAAATGATTGGAAATGGAGTGCCACCAGTTTTACTCTAAGCGATAGCTAAATCATTAATTAGATTTGAACATGAAATGGTAATTAATATTTACCGATGACACCGTGTTGTTAGATATGGAGTATTACCAGTTTTTCTCCTTGGGATGAATAGGTTGGGATTGGGAAATAAAATAAATAGTTACTTCGGCGTGGTTCGCTAATCCCGACTAGTTTGGAAAACCTTAATATGGTTTGATATCCAAAGGAAGATTAAAGAATAAATTTTAAAGGATTTATCTTTGATAAAATTAATGGGAACCTATTCCCTGATGATGTGAATATTTAAATAAAATAATATTCTGGATTGGAATGAGGCGTATGTTGTGTTTGTGTAACACTTGTTTATTATATACGCGAGTTATTCGGAAAGGCCGGGTTTATACCCATTCTGAATAACTGATTCGACGATATATCGACGATGAAGACGGTGATTGAAGACCGGAGGTCTTCACATCGTTTGTATGATTACTGATGTCTTGATTGGGTTGTACACCCAAGACGAGGTAATAAGTGGTGATCGTCCAGACGTACTTGGAGATCGACGGATATGAAAGGGCCTCTATCCTATATTGGACATATGGGACGAGGAATAAGGTGCCCGCGGTTTCGTTCAGACCCAGAACGAACTTGTAAATGAACTATGTGTCTGACATTGGATTTTATTATGTGCTAATTAATCTCTATTAAATATACATCTGTCTGGTGAAGGAGAATTTATTCTCTTACTTCACCCTTCTCTGAGACATACGGGATCAGAGGCTGTATATCGATAGACATCAGTCGCATGGCGTGAATTGCCTGTGTGGCTTGCCTGAGTGGCAAATGATCAAGGCTTTCGTTGAAAAGCAGAGCCTTGTGATTGATGATCAAAGCATTACTTTAATATAGCACCGCTTTGTGTATAGCGTTAATTCGCGAGCTTCACTTCCCGTATGAACCGGAAATGGGAGAGGATCCAGGGAGAACATGCGTTTCTTTCTAGTTAGAGATGGTGTCAGTGTTTTATAAGCCCGACATTTTACTTATGTGGATGATGGATTGCGAGGCGCCTCGGTTATATCGGTCACTTCGGTGCCGATGGATGGTTTGGTCGGTATATAACCAATTTACGCCCCATATAGCGGGGAGACGTATTGTTCCGGGAATTATTAATCCACTTTATGTGGACCAGCCCTGTGGCTCCTAAGGCTCACCTGAGTCTGAGTCCTGAGGCAAGGGCTAGAGTGTCTCAAAGCGGAGAGGACGATCCCTTGCCTTGGTTCATGACGGAAATCCAAATTTCAATATGCGACATTGCGGTTTTAATGTAGAACTAGTATGGCGACATAGTAGCATGGAATACTATGCCGTCTATGATTGATACATTTATATTTGAAGTTGTTTTCTTCACTTATAATAATAATAAAAGATTAAATTTCGCGTATCAAGCATTATTTGGCTATTATAAGGGAAAACCCTGCCCTCCGGCTTGCGTTGCATTGTGTGATGGGACTTGGGTCTTATAATAGCTTCATTGTTCTTTATTTAGCATTGCGCTGTTTGTTTTATGCACTGGTATTCTTGGGAGGAAACCCGTTCCGTGTTATATGGCGTGGTCCCTTGATTTACCTAACTTTAAAATAAAGATTAATAACTGTTTTAGTTCTCACACCAGTCACATGCCTGACCTGCAGTTTATTGTTTTAACCTAAACTCTGGGTGCCCCTATTTTCCACACGGTCAGCTAGTAGTTTTGGTTTTTGTAGATTTATATTCATAGGATCTTGGTTTACAGCTGGAATGATATTCGGAAAGCTATGTATCCGTGTATTCCTTTCAGTTGGGTTTTGTATTATCTTTCCGCTGCTATGTATTTAAATGTAATTTAAATCTCTGATATTTATCAAATGTTAATATTTATTCATACTCTATTATATTCTTGTATTCTGATGGAAATGTTGTAATAAGCAGTGAAATGTTCTTCTGTTTGTGTTCTGATTCGTCTTGTCCTTAAAGCAATCCGTTCTTTCTCTTCTTTTCGGAGGCCGGGGAAGTCCGGGTCGTTATAACAGCCTTCTTCCTGTTGGACAAAAGATCCTAGGGCAACAACCCATTCATTTCTCTGGTGCTAAACATTGGACTTTGGGTTTGGATTCGTTTGGATTCGTTAATGCTTCATCTCCATTGCTTCCAAGTATTTTGGTTAAGATTGCTTATTCTTTCTTGGAACCACCTCGGTGTGTAGGCTTTTTGTCCTTGTTCTTATTACTAATTTTTTACTATGTTTGACTAGGAACCTTAGTTTCTAAAGATGTATCTCTTATTGATTCCCAAGACCAGTCTGATGTTGTTGCCATAAAGAGGCTGGCCAAATCAATCGTCAAGCTGCCGTCTAAAAGATTGAAATATGATGTCTCCCTTTCTCTCCCATAAGATGTTGTTGTCGAAAATGCTGGGCTACAGGTTCCTAGCCTTACATCCTCTACTACTAATCCTACTAATGTCATTGATGCTTCTTCTGAGAATATTTCTGATTCTGAGCTTGTGGGTCATGCTTCATCGTCAGCTCCTCTGAGGATATCGGTTAAGGATAAGCATGATACAATCCCGCCTTTCATTTATCGACACGTTAGCCCCCAAGGTTTCCTTTTCCAACCTTGGAGTTTAACAATCTTGTGAAGCGCTCTCTCTCTCTCTCTCTTCCCCTGATGTGACCAACATTTCATTACCTTCCACTTCTTCAGACCGAGAGGGTTTTTATCAACATCTCGTCGAATAACTACCCTCGGTATAGATTTTCCTTTCCTAACACCTCCTTCAACTTTAATTTTGCATGATGTCTGATCGGATTTTATTTTCTTCTTAGGTAACTAAAAGATGGCTTTTGTCCAGAACAACTACCCTTCCGTCTTCTTCTGAGGTTACACGACTTCGAGAAGAAAACACGACTTTAAGAGATGAGTGCGAAAGGTTGAAGAATTCTCTTGAGAGGGATGAAGAAAATCTCGAGAAGGAGAGGCAAATGACAAGTCTCTTATCTGAACAAGTTTCAACTTTCGAGCATCAGCTGGAAGACATGGTGGTCACTCACTCTGATGAGCTTAAGGAGAGGGACGACAAGCTTCTCATGCGGCGCGGATAGTTTACGAGGCCGAGAATAGGATTTCTGAGTTCTTGCAAGATCATCTTCCCTAGATTAAAACCGAATACTATAAAGATGCTTTATTTCTTGCCTTTTCCGATAACTTTTAAAGATTTCCTGAGATGCAATTTACCTCTATTCCCTCTTCCATTAAGGATAGAGTCATGGAAAGGATCAGTTTGGCTAAGCAGAGGGTTGAGATACTGAAGTAGGATAAGCTCAAGGATGAAAACTTCTTATTCATCGAGAATTTTCCGGATGATTCTAATGATGAGGGTAAAGACAACTTATTGTTGACGATGAAGTGAGTGAGGATGATGATGGTTCTGATGGCGGGAATCACTGAGATGATCCCGATAAGGATGGGAGGGACTCTACTACAACCGCTGGGGCTTCACATGACTCTGCAGGAACTAAACCTAATGTTATAGGTACCTGTGCCACTCGAGACCTTAATGTGCCTTCGGTCAAGGAAAATGGTATTCCTGAGCCATTAGGAAAAGAACAGTCTGTTCAGCCTGATATTCCTGTTTCCAAGGTTTGGCTTGTACTTTTGAAGTGCTTTTTCTCTTCTTGAATAACTATGGTGGTAACTAGTTTCCTGTCATTACATTGTATAGACCAAGAGAAATATTATTTCACAATTTTGAGTAAAATTAAATAAGAAATACAGGGAAATAACCCAGTCCCACATAGAGAAAGAAATATTATTAAGAGACTATAATGTCTTATGTTGAAGATATCATGATCTTGATAAGAGTGCTTCTACACTTATGTTTTACAAAGAGCTTAAGGCAGCGCCTACATTAAGGAAGGTCCAAAAGCACAATGAAACTATTCTGGAGGAAAACAAGGAGGTGATGACTCTGTTTTAGATGTTGATTGAAGAAAGAAATATTATACTGAATTTCTTGTATGAGATATATAAGCTATACACAACAGTAGAATTTTCCTTTCTAGGGGATTTAAGCAGGGGTTTGAGACGTCGCCTCCACAGACGTTATCTATATGAGCTTGAAACTGACCCAACCATGGGGCATGCTGGTATCTTCCAAAGGTTCTTTCAATTTCTAGGGATCTTCCCACAAAAAAGCTTAAGTACAACAATAATAGATTTATTACTGAACTGTTTAAGAGGTCAACTCTGTATGAGCAGAAGGAGTATTTGTAAGCTTGATATTATGGATGTGTATGTGTATTGGTAATCCTACTATCATTTATGACTGCTAATCGTCTTTTTTACTTTATGGCAAAACTTTATTTTTCATTAAGATGTGTTACATTCAACATCTAGATTCAAAAAGGAGTTTCAACAATGTCATCTTGTATATTTGGAGGAAAACATTTTTTAGGAGAGGTTAAGCATATTTATACTAAATACACTCAACTCCTATTAAACTTATTGGGAAGAGATTAGGAGATGATTTTAAAAAGGCTAAGGAATTAACATGCTGGGTTGATATATAAATATACCGATAAACAACCTTAAAGTTCTTGTAACCTTTCCTATGTGTTACTCATACAATTAAGAGTTGTTTCGGAATAAAGTTTGTGTAAAATTTTCCCTTCAGGAAACATAGTACTTCTTCTGTTATCTTTGGTAGATAGAATCTTATGTATAATTATTTTTTTATTTTGTGAGTAAGTAGACCAACATGAAATCTTCCCAAACTGGGATGAAATACCAATGACTGTTGAGAAAAGAGATATTCTAGGAGAGGGATCTTCTTTGTCTCGAGGAAGAACGAATTCAGGATTCGACCATCAAGCATCTGAATGAAAAGGTGAAACACCGTAAAGAGCCAACTAGAAGAAAGGAGTAGACGTATTCTTGGATTAAAGAGATATATAGAGACTATGTCATTTATTGATTTTGAAGATGAGTTAAGGGGTTTACGTTAACGTGTAGACAATTTGGAGATTGTATTTGATAATGCTAACGCGAGTTGTAAAACTTGGGAGCTTTCTTTTAAGAACATCCTCGTCATAACTGTATCTCCTCCTTTCGATACTGCGACTGAGACTAAAGCTTTAGCTTCTCAAAAGTATTTTTACTTAAAGCATCCCTCTCGAGGGTTAGATGACTCAGTTATTTCCAAGTGGTGTAATAGAGTGATAACTGAGATGAAAAGCAATTATGACACAAAAATTAATGAGGATATGTCCCATCGCATTAACCGTTATGTTTCTTGGATTGGGCACTTACAAAAGGAAAGGAATGACTTATATGCGATGGTCTTTGATTTAGAGTAAGATAATAAGTCTCTAAGGGCTATTTGTAGAGCTTGTAATAGGGCTTTAAAATTTTAGATCAAGCACTCAGATAATTTCGATGAGATTAGTAGAATGGTATGTAAGCTCAATGAGCTTCTAAGCATCGCAATTAGCCATGCTATTAATCCCCCTTTACCTGAGGATGAAGAGGAGCAAGATACTTGATTGTGTTTGCAATTGTAATGTCTATGTTTCCGTATTTAGTTATTCAATGAAACAGTCTTTGTAAGTAAATTTATAAATTATGGGTGTACCACGTGATATGTGATCTCTGTTTATATTTCATATTCAGAATAGTAATTTATAAACAATGAGTTTAAGAAATCTCCCAGAACAAGATGGAAGATTACTATCTACGTTCGGAGGCTTTTAGATAATAGACTTTGGATTCCCAATAAGTCCTATTTTTCCATTCCTTTTCCAGAAGTAAGAATTGGAGTCTTTGTAACCCAAATTAGGGTTTTAGTAAGAGATGTCAAGAATGCTTCCTCTGGCAATTGTCAGGACGATCCATATTCTGGATTAGGGTATTCAAAAGAAGTCTGGGAATCCTTCCCTGGTAATAATAGAAGTTCCGTACCATCCCAGATCCAAGTATTTTATCGAAGAGTAGGAGGCCCCTATGGCTACTAATAGGAGTCCCAAACCATCCATGTTTGGGTATTAAAAATGGAAGACCAGAAATCTTCTTCTGGCAAAAATAGAAATTTCAGACTGACCTAGATCAGGTATTTAGAATATATGGCAAAATATCCAATTCTGGCAATTAATAGAGGTCCCGAACCAACCCAGATTCGGGTTTTTGATTGAAGACCAGAAATTCACTTTTAGTAATTAGCTTTGTTACCCTGTAATGTCCCATATTTTTTGTAGTTAATATTTAAATTATTTTATTATTTTAAATAATATATTTGGAATATTAATGGATTTTTAATATTTAATTCATTATTTAAAACTAAGTTTGAACGTTAAATTTATAAATAATATAAATCGAGCTCGAAATGGCGTGGTAGTTCGTAATATTAAGTTTTGAACATCAATGGGATATACAGAATCTGTTTTAAGTCAGAATTGTGTGAAACAAGAAACGTCTGAATCTTGTTGATTATAATTTTCTAATGAAAGAAAAATTAAGATTTTGTGTTTTAAATTGTTGGTTATGTCCAATTCAAATTTTAAAATAGTCGCTACGGAAATCGTTATTAAATATAACGTTAGTAATTAATTTAGAAGGATTTTAATATAAATTGGGCAATGTTTTAACTCGAATTGTTGATATTGAGTTGTATAATTTATATTTAAAGCTTTATATATTATTCTACCTTGATATTTATGATAATAATAATTTATTATTACTTAATTTAGTTGTTTTCGATTAAATTTATAATTTATCGATATTATATAAGCTGTATGAATATCGGTTTTCCAAACAACCTCTGTTTTCGATGAAATAAATTTTATTGGAATACGTATAGCCAGTTATTGCTAGATTTCAAATTTGGAGCCAAACAGGGTTGTTTAGTCGGTAGATGAAATTTAAACGAGGCCGATAAAATAAAATAACGTCGTTGTGCAAATGAAATTCGTTTTCAACGAAATAAATTTCATTGGGATCGGAAAGTTGAGGCGTAGTAGTACGTACGTTTTCATTCCATTTGGAATCCGTATGTATCAGCACAATTTTCAAACGTCAATGCAAATAGTCGTACCATATTATCATATAACAATATAAAATAAATGGTTAATCCTTACATAAATTGCACAAGCCCACCCTCATACCTGCAACTGAACTAAGTAATTCAAAAAGAGCCTACCTATCCCTGTGTTATGATTTCTTTTCTATACTACCGTGCAAACTGAAAGGGGGACAAAAATCTAATCGCACTGTCACATGAAAAGCGAACAAGCCAATCTACCTTGTATTAGAACCTATATGTACACAAGCAATCTTTTCTTTCTTTCAACTGAAATTTCAAGCGTGTCGATCACATCTGAGAAATTTCCAAGCACCCTGCCATTTGTTTTACCAAGACATGCTATAATAAATTAGCTTGTCCTAAAAGCTTCAGCCTTTCCTTATCAAAATAAATATATGCACATGTAGCCTATTTTTATCTACATGGATCAGCGAATAGAAAACGCACACATCCACGCGTGTATTCATCAACAAATAAAATTTCATGCACATGCCTTTCCACAACAAATACAACGATCTGGTTTTGAAAATAAACATGCTACCCTATGTTTCTAGCTATTACACGTCTCCTTCAAATTAATTTATACACATGGCCAGCTAAACCTAAGCACCCACCCTGGCAACCTACCTCGTACGAATTGCGTGGCTGCCAAACTTTTCCCCACGTTGTGCATGGTTGAGGAGGTGCACAGGGTGGGAATCATGCATGAGGTGGCAAAGGCACTTTGATGATCGGCAGTTGGGTTGAATACTAGGAACAAGCGAAGTAACGTAGTAAAAAGTGTTGGCCTATTTTTCTGCAAACCACGTAATTAGAATTTAAATAAAATATTAATCTAAAATCTGTTACTTATATTATTGTTTTAACTTGTAGTGTATAATGGAAGACGCAATTTAAACAGACGGGAACGAAATGGTTTTGAACGAGCAGTGAAGAGGAATTGAGTTCGGTCTGTACGCGGTTAATTCAAGTAATTAAATTGGTTTAATTATTTAATTATATAATTAATTGGTTTTGAATCAAAGTTTTTGCTTGAACAGGAACGTAAAACAGTTTAGAAATCAGTGCGAGTCTAAAGAGAATAATGGGAACGCAAAGCATAGAAAGATAAAGAGAACTATTCGGCCTTATCGTTATAACATTGTAATCTAATTAATATACTTATACAGAGATTAATTTAAGTTAATATGTGATAATTAATTAAATTATTACTATGTCATACGTACACAGAATTGAACCAAACAGGGAGCGTTGAAACTGTATCTATGAGCACGACGCGATAAAGCTGGTTTGGACAGAGTATAAGCAGCTGAGATTTTCAGTTAAATTAAACACTGGTTTAATTTAATTGAAACAAACCATTTAATTTGCAAATGAATTGAAACCCAAGGTGAGTTAAACTCACTCAGTTCTTCCTACTTGTATTTTTATAAGTTGGATTTTATAATTGTGTGTTATGATTGTTAATGGTTGTTTGTTTGTTGATTTATATTCATACATTGACTGAAACAGTTAAATTAAACGTTCATTTAATTTAATTGAACTAATCATTATTTCTAACGATTGAATCCAATTGAGGTAACTTACCTCAGTGGTTACGTTTATAATAATATAAACGTTATAAATAAATAATTGAATGCTTGCAATTCTGTTATTAGCCTAGTATTGATTGTTACAGTTATTTTTGACTATTATTATTAAACTGTTTATGTGATCACCTATTTGGATGGAAAACGAAGATTGATTGGCCATATTTAACCGAATGATTTGAATTGTGGTAACCCATTGTTTTGCAGGGAATGACAGGTTGTAGGAATCCAACAAGATTCCAAACTAATATTGATAACACTTATCAATATGATTATATTGTTTGTTATAGAACATGAAATGGATTGTTATTCCATGGTTTGGTACTGCAGTAGCCATTTGCCTCTTTAGTACCAACGATTAAAAGAAATGGTTTTTTGAAATCAATATTAAATGGATTTTGAGTGGTTTCAAAAATAAATATATTTTTATATGGATTGAAATACAATTTTTATTGAAAAGGTATTAGTCGAAGGTAAATTTACAATTTTTACAAATATATTAAATATAACTAATAGAGATGCAAGATATCATTGAATAAATGTTTAAAATGATATTAATTTATCATGTTGGCTATTTAAATGTTGAAAAGATTTTATAAAGGCTTTAACGGTCGTAAAGGAGTTTTAAATGGATTTCAAAATATCGAAATGGAATAATTGAATCGTGGATATGCGAGAATGTAATAAAGAGATTGAGAAGTAATGTTTTTGTAATAAATGATTGTTTTTAACAAACGTTGTTCTAAAATATACGAAATGTAATTAAATGACATTTCGTGAATAAGATTAACAAATCAACGGATTTGGAAATGAGTTCTGATTTGGGAAATCGTATGAAATGGCTAAGTGAGTTTTATTCCGAGGTTCAGAATGTGGTATTCCGAAGTCCGGAATGATTAATCGAAGTGAGTATCATTCCGAGGTTTGGAATGTGGTATTTCGAAGTTCGGAATGTTAGCTGAAGGTAGGAGTATAAATGAGGTTAAAGATTGGAAAACGACAACGATTATTAGTTTTTGATAATGAATTGTAAATGGGATTTTTTTCAAAACACATTTAAAGGTGTGAACACGAAAACGAACAGAAATTTGTCATAATTAATTTACAAAAGATTTGGTAAATAGAAATTTAAAGTTTTAGAAATAAAATCAAATTAGTAAGGACAAATTTTTCAAAATAAGCTTGTTTTTAAAACTAATAGCAGATTTAGGCTAGTTTTGAAAGTATTTGCAGAAGTAGGCTTGTTTTTGGCAATAGTTGTTCAAAATCAAGACTATTTCTGCAAACAGTTTCAACACTATCCTAAATCTGCTATTAGTTTTGAAAACAAGCCTATTGTGAAAATTTGTCCCTTATATTTTTATAAGGGGCACACTTCACAAGTTTGCCCACGTGTACTTTTTTTAAACAACTGGCCACCTCAGTGCTGAGGTGGACAAAACAAGTCTATTTCTGCAAATAGTTTCAAAGCTAGCCTAAATCCGCCATTAGTTTTAAAAACAAGGCTATTTTAAAAATTTGTCCAATTAGTAAATAAAATTAAGGGTTTGTAAATTAGTTTTGTAACATTTGTTACAAATAAGATAAACTATTTTAGACATAAGATTTTATAAAGGATTATTATATGTTTTTAGACAATGAATAAATGGTCAAGTATGAGTTAAAGAGAATGTGACAAGTAAAATGGTTTTGAAATGAAATCTGTAACGTCTGTTACAGATGATAAGTTGAATTGTTTGATAATTTCAATATAAGAATTTGAAAATATACCAATATAATAATTGTATAAGTTATTAATATAAGATTTATGAAAGCGTTGTTTATATGGTTTTAAAACAAATGAATTCGAGTTGTCAAAATAAGTTGTAATATAATAATAAAGAGATATTAAGGAATTTTTTTAGGGATTCTATTTCTAATAGAATCGAAGCTCATATATATTGTAAATGATTATTAATATAAGTCGAAAGAGTTTGATAAGAGTTTACTTAATAATTAATTAAGTAAACATTGTCGAGATTTAAAACAGGTTTTCAAAGGAACGTGTGGTTAATAAACTTCTATTTATTCTGAAGATATAAATGTTGTTGGTTAAGGTCTAAGAGGTAAATAAAATACCCTAATTTGAACGACTCCATGATTATCCAACAATGGTATTAGTTTATGAACAGGGATAGTTGAGGGAAACATAAGTTACGATTTTCGATAAATGATATTGTAAACTGTATTTGAAAAGTTTATAAGTTGAATAAAATGAATTTGAGGAGTATTATTCTTATTTGATAATTTAATAAGTAAAAAGCAATGTTTCAAATATTGGAAGATATAAAGGATATAAATTATGGATTGTTCATCAAAGAGGCTAAATGATACTGAGTAGTGAATCAGTGAATACATTTTAATATGGATGAATGGTTGTTTTATTTGATAGTTAAATAACCGACTATCAAATTTGGCCCATACGATTTTTGGCATGGAAAGACCGGGATCGAATTATATTCGAAAACCATTCCTCATTACTGGCTGTGTGAGTTGGGTACGCATGATAGAGGGTTCTTGCTTCGCATTAGTTGGCGGACGGGAGACTCATACCTCTACATGTCCCTCGAAAGTAAGAGAGGGTTGGTTGTGAAGTCGAAAGGCTGGCCGTAAAACAAGTGATGGGGTACCTGTGTAAGCCAAGGGGGGAGGTTAGCCCTCTGCATTGGGGGATGAAAGGATGGTTGAAAAGCCTACTTTAATTCTTCAGGTCGTTAAAGTGGTATCAGAGCTATTGGTTTAGTAATGACCTTGGCTCTGTGGTATAACTCAATAGAGATGGGGTTAGTAATACCCTAGATTGAGTTTGAGTTGATATATATGAGAGCGTATTTGTAGATTTCATATACAAATGTTTTGTATTGTGTTAATTGATCGGTTCAAGTGTCGAGAAGCATTGAACTGACAATGGACACAATATTGTTTTATAAATAGGGTAGATGAAATAATTTTACCCGAAATATATTTTTGTACAGAAAAGAAATAATTTTGTTATTAAAGTATTATGTGTTGATTGATTTGACTAGAATTCAAATTGGATTTAAAAAATTGAATTTGAACTTAACTTGGTTAAGTGAAATTAAATTGGAAATGGTTTTGAAATGTAAGTAAATAAATTTGGAAATTGGACATTTAATGAATAAGCATTAAATAGAAATTAATCGTATATTAATCGATTGATGATTGAAATATGTTAAATCAAGTATATGTTAATAATGAATGTAAAATTCAAATGTTTGATTTGAGTTGACGGGGCATTGGCTGTTGATTAGTATTGACTGGGTGTTAGATTGCTTGAATATAAATTCATCAACAGTTTTATAATAAAGTTGAATGAATTTGAAATTAAGATTCCAGAATTATAAATTCAAAGGAAACCATACGAATTGAAAATGGATAGTTTGAACCTGTGTTTGCATATGAATGATGTTATATTTTTATTATTTGAATTTGCTTAGTTATCCTGGTTAATAAATGAGATGTTATTTAAAATTTCATGTATTGGTTACTTATATGTTGAACTGAGCAAGTACAGATGCTATAAGGCTAGAGAATTGATTTTGGTTGAGTAAACTACACCTAAGTAGAGCAAGTACGCTCAATAGCACTCGTAAAAGGTATGCCTACGCGAAAATATAAATTTTCTTTTTTGATTTTTGTTTTCCGATCGGATGGGTCGATGTACATATATTATTTGTTCCTACGATATCGCAGACGTTACTCCTTACAGGGGAGACTCTACCAAATTTTTCCAGAAATTTAATGTGTTAGAAAATTTTCGATATTTTTGAAAATATTTGTTTACGTTATTGAAATAGTTTTCGATTTAATATAAATTAGATTTTTGAATAGTAAATGGGTTCGTAACATTTTTCTTACCTTAGTAATTTCGGGACAAAATTCCTTTCAGCGGGAAAGAATGTAATATCCCATATTTTTGTTAGTTAATATTTAAATTATTTTATTATTTTAAATAATATATTTGGAATATTAATGGATTTTTAATATTTAGTTCATTACTTAAAACGAAGTTTGAACATTAAATTTGTATATAATATAAATCGAGCTCGAAATGGCGCGGTAGTTCGTAATGTAAAGTTTTGAACTTCAATGGGATACAGAATCTATTTTAAGTCAGAATTCTGTAAAACAAGAAACATCTGAATTTTCTTGATTATAATTTTCTAATGAAAAAGAAAAATTCAGATTTCGTGTTATAAATTGTTAGTTATGTCCAATTCAAATTTTAAAATAGTCGCTACGAAAATCGTTATTAAATTTAGCGTTTATAATAAATTTAGAAGGATTTTAATTTAAATTGGGCACTGTTTTAACTCGAATTGTTGATATTGGGTTGTACAATTTATATTTAAAGATTTATATATTATTCTACCTGGATATTTATGATAATAATTTATTATTATTTAATTTATTTGTTTTGGATTAAATTTATAATTTATCGATATTATATAATTTGTATGAATATCGGTTTTCCAAACAACCTCCGTTTTCGATGAAACAAATTTTATTAGAATACGTATAGCCAATTATTGCTAGATTTCAAATTTCGAGCCAAACATAGTTGTTTTGTCGGTAGATGAAATTTAAAGGTGGCCGAAAAAATAAAAAAATGCCATTGTGCAAACGAAATCTGTTTTCAATGAAATAAATTTCATTGGGATCGAAAAGTTGAAACGTAGCAGTATGTATGTTTTCATTCCATTTGGAATCTGGGTGTATCGGCGCAATTTTAGGACGTCAACGAAAAAATCCGTGCCAAATTATTATATAATAATATAAAATAAATGGTTAATCTTTACATAAATTGCACAAGCCAACACTCATACCCGTAGCTGAACTAAGTAATTCAATTCAAAAAGAGCTGACCTATCCCTGTGTTGTGTTTTCTTTTCTATACTATCGAGCAAAGTGAAAGGGGGACAAAAATCTAATCGCACTGTCAAACGAACAAGCCAATCTACCCTATATTGGAACCTATATGTACACACGTAATATTTTCTTTCTTTTAACTGAAATATCAAGCGTGCTGACCATGTTTGAGAAATTTCCAAGCACCATGCCATATGTTTTACCAAGACACGCTATAATAAATTAGCTTGTCCTTAAAGCTTCAGCCTTTCCTTATCATTATAAATTGTCAAAATAAATATATGCATATGCAACCTATTTTTATCTGCATGGATCAACGAATAGAAGCCATGCACATCCACGCGTGTATTCATCAACAAATAAAATTTCATGCACATGCCTTTCCTGAACAAATACATCGATCTGGTTTTGAAAATAAACATGCTACCCTATGTTTCTTGCTATTACACGTCTCCTTCAAATTAATATATACACATGGCCAACTAAACCTAAGCACCCACCCTGGAAACCTACCTCGTACGAATTGTGTGGCTGCCAAACTTTCCCCCCACATATAAATAGAGCATGCCCATTCATTTTTTCTCAAACGAGCTGAAACTGAGTACTATCCTCCTAAAACTAAAACCGAAATCCTCACAATAAAATAAAATAAATTATAAATTGGAGTGGCGAGTGGAAGAAGTGTATGTGAGAAGAGAAGAAGGGGGACGTGGTGAAGCTTTGCTGTTGTGAAAATAGTCGGGGAAAAGACGGAATGGGGGTCGGCCTATCTGTAGTATAAAGTAGCAGATGGACACGAAAAATAGGAATGATGAAAAGGGCGAGTAGGCATCATGAGAATAGTGGGGAATAACTATAGTGGTGCAGTTATATGTATTAACGTGGGAAGGATTTTATTTCGGGGAAGAAATAAAATCTCAGGCATATTCTTTTTGAGAAAGAAGGAAGCAGGAGGAGTGGAGCAGTTCATGGCCAGAAGGGAAAGACAGTGTATTAAAAAAAAGATGGGTACGGCAAAACTACGTTGAGAAGGAGAATGGTAGAAAAGCTGTAGCTTTTCTTCCCAAATGAAGAAGAATAAATTTAATAGGGTAAGTGGGGCACGTTGTGCGTGGTTGAGGAGGTGCGCAGGGTGGGAATCATGCATGAGGTGGCAAAGGCGCTCTGATGATCAGAAGTTGGGTTGAAAACCAGGAACAAGCGAAGTAGCGTAGTAAAAAGGGCTGGCCTGTTTTTCTGCAAACTAAGTAATTAGAATTTAAATAAAATATTTATCTAAAAACTGTTACTTATATAATTTTTTTAACTTGTAGTGTATAATGGAGGACGCAATTTAAACAAAAGGGAATGAACTGGTTTTGAACAAGCAGTGAAGAGGAATTGGGTTCAGTATGTATGAGGTTAATTTAAGTAATTAAAATTGTTTAATTATTTAACTAAAAAATTAATTGGTTTTAAATCAAAGTTTGTGCTTTAACAGGAACGTAAAACAGTCTAGAAATCAGCGTGAGTTTGAAGTGAATAATGGGAACGCGAAGCATAGAAAGATGAAGAGAATTGTTCGGCCTTATCGTTATAACAGTGTAATCTAATTAATATATTATACAGTGATTAATTTAAGTTAATATGTGATAATTAATTAATTAATTAAATTATTACAGTTTCATATGTACACAGAATTGAACCAAACAGGGAGCATTGAAACTGTATCGAAGAGCACGATGCGTAAATTTGGTTTGGACAGAGTATAAGCAATTGAGATTTTCAGTTAAATTAAACACTGGTTTTATTTGATTGAAACAAACCATTTTGCAAATGAATGGAAACTCAAGGTGGGTTAAAATCACTCAGTTCTTCCCACTTATATTTTTATAAGCTGGGTTTTATAATTGTGTGCTATGCTTGTTATTGGTTGTTTGTTTGTTGATTTTATATTCATACATTAATTTAAACAGTTAATTAAATGTTCATTTAATTTGATTGAACTAATCGTTATTTCTAACGATTGAATCCAATTGAGGTAACTTACCTCAGTGGTTACGTTTATAAAAATAAATAATTGAATGCTTGCATTTCTGTTATTAACCCAATATCGATTGTTACGGTTATTTTTGGATATTATTATTAAACTGTTTATGTAATCACCTATTTGGATGGAAAACGAAGATTGATGTGCCATATTTAACCAAATGATTTTAATTTTGGTAACCCATTGTTGTGCAGGGAATGACAGGTTGGAGGAATCCAATAGGATTCCTCACTAATATTGATAACACTTATCAGTATGATTATATTGTTTGTTATGGAACGTGAAATGGATTATTATTTCACGGTTTGGTACTGCAATAGCCATTTGCCTCCTGACGATTAAAAGAAATGATTTTTCGAAATCAATATTAAATGGATTTCGAGTGGTTTCAAAAATAAATATATTTTTATATGGGTTGAAATATGATTTTTATTGAAAAGATAATAGTCAAAGGTAAATTTACAATTTTTACAAATATATAAACTGTAACTAATAAAGATGCAAGAAATCATTGTACAAATGCTTAAAACAATATTAATTTATCATGTTGGCTTTTTAAATGTTAAAAAGATTTTATAAAGGCCTTAACGGTCATAAAGGAGGTTTAAATGGATTTCAAAATATCGAAATGGAATAATTGAATCGTGGATATGCGAGAATGTAATAAAGAGATTGCGAAGTAATGTTTTTGTAATAAATGATCGTTTTTAACAAACGTTGTTTTAAAATATACGACATGTAATTAAATGACATTTCATGAATAAGATTATCAAATCGTCGGATTTGGAAATGAGATTTGATTTGGGAAATGATATGAAATGGCTAAATGAGTTTTTTTCGAGGTTCAGAATTTGGTATTACGAAGTTTGGAATGATTAATCGAAGTGAGTATCATTTCAGAAAGTGGTATTCTGAAGTTCAGAATGTTAACTGAAGGTAGGAGTATAAACGAGGTTGAAGATTGGAATAACGACAACGAATATTAGTTGTCGATAATGAATTGTAAATGGGATTTGTTTTAATGAAGTTAAAGGTGTGAACATGAAAACGAATGGAAATTTGTTGTAATTAATTTACAAAAGATTGGTAAGCGGATATTTAAAGTTTTAGAAATGGAATCAAATTAGTACACAAAATTAAGGGTTTGTAAATGTGTTTTGTAACATTTGTTACAAATAAGATAAACTATTTTTGACATAAGATTTATAAAGGATTATTATATGTTTTTAGACAATGAATAAATGGTCAAGTATGAACTAAAAGGAATATGACAAGTAAAATGGTTTTGAAATGAAATCTGTAATGTTTGTTAAAGATGATAAGTTGAATTGTTTGATAAATATCAATATAAGAATTTGAAAAGATACCAATATAATAATTGTATAAGATATTAATAAGATTTATAAAAGGATTGTTTATATGGTTTTAAAGCAAATGAATCCAAGATGTCAAAATAAGTTGTAAGATAATAATAAAGATATATTAAGGATTTTTTTAGAGATTCTATTTCTAATGGAATCAAAGCTCATAAATACTGTAAATGATTATTAATATACATTGAAAAAGTTTGATAAGAGTTTACTTAATAAATAATTAAGTAAACGCTATCGAGATTTAAATCAGGTTTTCAAAGGAACTTGTGTTTAATAAACTTCTATTTATTCTGAAAATATGAATGTTGTTGTTCAAGGTCTAAGAGGTAAATAAAATACCCCAACTTGAATGACTCCATGATTATCCAAGGATGGTATTAGTTTATAAATAGGGACAGTTGAGGGAAACATAAGTTATGATTTCTGATAAATGATATTATAAACTGTATTTGAAAATTTATAAGTTAAATAAAATGAATTTGAGGAATATTATTCTTATTTGATAATATAAGAAGTAAAAGCGATGTTTCAAATATTGGAAGATATAAAGGATATAAATTATGGATGGTTCATCAAAGAGGCTAAATGATACAGAGAGTGAATCAGTGTGAATACATTTTAATATGTATGAATGGTTGTTTTACTTGATAGTTAAATAACCGACTATCAAATTTGTCCCATACGATTGTTGGTACGGAAAGACAGGGATCGAATTTATATTCGAAAACCATTCTGTCCAGCAAATACGAATACGTTGAAGATGCTGATTCAAGATGGAGCTATTGATGACCGTTGATCTTCATAAGCGGAAGGTTTACTTAAAATCTCTGACTTGCAAGCAGAGATAAACTGTGATTCTACCGTGGTTGAAATTTACGGATTCGTAAGGACATATCGCTACTGATTCTCAGGGTGATTCCTAGGATGCATAAGGAGGGTGCCTTCAGTTCATCCTGCTCCTGGGTGACGTGTATGGATGGATGTCTAATAGAGTATTTCCAGAAAGGTCACGTACATTGATTTCTTCAACCGTACCAAGAGTGGAAGCGGGGTAGGAAACTTCTTTTAGCTAACACATAAAGTATTGTTGTGGAAGGCAATTAGTGATTATTGATGGATCTGACGATGTGGCATTCGAAGCGAATGTGATGTGTTGATTATAAACGTAAAGCGTAGCCTCAAGCCTCATCAACCGGGAAATGACAAAAATCGGGCAGGTAGCATGGCTATGTGGGTCACTCCCATTAGGGTGTATAATCACTATCGAGAGAAAATTCGTTTCCTTCTTTAATCTATCTCGATGCTGTCCCTTTTTGGGGAAACGATGGTTTGAGCCCAACCATTGGTGATATACATTCGATACACTCAAACGAAATGAGTTGTCCATCATGTGTGGGCCGAGTTGTAAGACGTTCTTGTTGAACCCAGTGTATTCCCCTCTAGAGATACACTATCGAAAGGTAGTCCCATACCTTGTTATAGTTGGAATCCAATCTCCAATAAGCGCCTGTTTGATTGTATACTATATATGTGGAGCGTGAGATGCAAGTGTTCTGCTAGATTCTATTTACTTGTATATAGACACTATTGTAATATCACATAAGATATTATTTTCAAAATTGTTTTAGGTTATCGTAAGGTAAAAACCGTCCGTATTTATGTGTGGATTTGGTCTTACGATTATCCTTTTCTTTCGAAAGGATTTTGACTTTAAAATCAAGTTGTGTGATACCTATAAACTTAGTGTGTTTTTTCCACTCTGGTTCACCAGACTGATCCGACGTTTGTAATGCTCGGGTTAGCCCGGGTTGTACAGGTTTGATTATCGAATGGTGTGAACAGACAAGTTGGAAAAGTTCAGATGTATGACATTATATGATTACTATTCTACTGTGCATTGTATATGAGGACAAATTATTATAACTGTCCAGATGTGTTGGTGTATTCTGATGATTGTAAGTATTTTTAAAGCTCTCAGTAAAGATTTTTCCATATTATATTTTGTTCCGATGCGATGTGAGACTTTGTGCTGTGTTGGTTCTTCTTCTTCTATTATAATATTTCTTTCTTTCTTATCTCACCCTATAATATTCTTTCCCATAACGTTCCAGTGTTTTCGATGCTTGGAAGGTCGACATGAGACACAGTTAATGTATTTATATTGATTTTTGGGATCGAAAATCCTCAGATCATTACATACCCACTTTGGATTTGTTTTTAAGGAAGTAGAGGATGTACGTGCTTTTTAAGCCACTCTCTAGACTTTTGATGGTCAAAGCAGAGGATGTACATGCTTTGTTGGCCACTCTCTGGGCCTGTGCGTCTGGTGCACTTGGCTAGCTTATTCTCAAGCAGGGCCTAAGGACATACCCAACTTCCCTCTAGGAGGCTCCTTATCTCGACCATCATAGGCAATGATAAGGGCTTAAATGCTTAAACCGAGCCCTTATAGACATGGAATTAAGGCTTACTCTTTTGATGCTCTACCCTGCCCATCGTAAGCGATGATAGAGGCTTACACTCCAACCCCATCCAAAGGGTGACTTACCTTGGCTATCGTAGGCGGTGATAAGGGTTTTCGTTCCCTTCTGCAGGTAACGAGGAATATAAGCAAAATAGGATATGCTCTTCTGCGAGTAGAGGTAGTACATGCTTAGTCCATAGAAGAGGCAGTGCACACTCTTCTACGAGTAGAGGCAGGGCGTACTAATTAGATGCTCCGTCTCAACCATTTCTAGCGTGGATCAGGGGCTTACGCTTTCGATGCTTTAACCTGGCCCTTTATGATTTAGGCGTAGAGAAAATCTTACATACATCCGTCCTACGAGGGGTGCCTTGCCCTGGTCATCTTGGCGGTGACAACCGTTTATATACATTTATTCATTTGACCCTTCTTGGGTTATTCTAATTCTTTTGAGAGGGTTTCCATTCCATAAGTTATATGGGTGTTCTTTCCATAAAGAACTGATTGCTATAATCGACTATGTTTCCTTCGTATTTCTACAGTTTACCTTGTCTAAAGAAATTGATGATCATCCCTTCTAAAACTCTGCAATGATTAGTTTCGTTCCCGTTCACCATATTGTAGTAGTAGTAGGGTCCTTCCGTCTTGACTTCATTTTTTGGTTTCTTCTTTTGTGATGGCCAATAGTTGAGTTCGTGTTTGGTTCGAAAATAGATATTCTCGATGGTTGTTGTAAGTTTGCACTCCTTTGGCAATCATGGTTCAAAGATCCCTTTTCGTTGTTGAAACCTGATCCTTTTGTTACTTAACTTCCTTGGCTCTTCTTTATCTTTGAGCTTTCTCTTTGTTGTGTTGTGAGATTGTGCAATTTACTTAGACAACCTCGATGTAATCTGCTTGTGTTTCCATAATGCTCTTTTCTTAAATATAGTCCCTTTAGCTTGTGTGTAAATGGCCTTTTTCAGATGGGCGAATAAATTAAGCCATTTTGAAGTGGAATTACTTATAACAAAGATAGGAGTCAGACCTATGTGAAAAGGGTTAATGCTCCAACGGTCAGGGTTAGAAGGTTCTATTTCCTTTCTACTTTTAGTTTGTAGGGCTTCCAAACTAAGTTTTGGTTCTTCCATCACTCTTGGATCAGAAACATCTGCCATATCCATTTGAGATCCAAAAGATTCTTGTTGGGACATTTTTCCCGTAATCTTGCTTTTCAAAACTTATTCCAATCTAGGATGGGACAACACAGTAAGATATGTGGCTGTTAACCACAAGGTCGTGGGTTCGAGCCCTCCTTTTAGCGCCAAAATGTTAATGATATTTTTCGTCAACACCGGAATAGGTCTAAGGATTTGGACCTAAGGGAAAAATGAGATAATTTAGTTCCTATAAGTTTGAGTTCGTTCACTATTTCCTAGATATTTAGGTCTTAATCCTGAAGATTAGTTACACTCAAGGGGTGAGTATCACGCTTACGAGATTTAAGATTTAACAACCGACATTTACCTTGGGATAAGTGTTCCCTAAGCACAACGCAAGATAGAAAGCTAAACGAACTATAGAAAGGGGTTTATCAATAATCTTGAGGAAACGTTTAGACTTGTGTAGGGAACCTTTTGTCTTGTAGAGAGCATAAGGTAGTATGCAAAAGAAGTAGCTAAACAACTCAAAGGAATTATGTTGAATGTGGATTCACTCTTTTATTGCTCTTTGATTCGAGTACATAAGTGTTTACAAGGGGAATCCCCAAATTGATTTAGAAATTAGGGTTTACTCTATAAGAAAAGAGTACATGATTGAGGAATGAGAATTCGACCCCCAAAATGTGACCCTTAGGGTCTTATTTATAGAGAAGTCGGGACCCTTTTTCCATCGGGTCAGCAGAAGCCTCCTTCGTGGGCAGTAGTTATGTGTTAGCCACCTTTCCCTTGCAGTTCCAGCTGCTTTGGCTTACTACTATTCTTTTGGCCTTGTTAATAGAGATAACGTATCTTTCTGCATGTCGGTCCTAGCTCCCGGCAGGCTGGTCTCGGTCACTAGAGACTTTCTTTGATGTTGCTTTCATCTTTCGTATCGATACCAATCCCATTTGCATGGATAACTTTGAGAAAAACTTTCGACTCTTGGTCATAAGCTTCCAGCTTGTCTTTAAGTATTCATAGTGCTTGTTCTCGTGTTTCAATTACTTTGTTCTAGGAACTGTCGCCCCTTTCGGTATCGACACTAAGAAAGTTAGTGTGGATAGCTCTTTTTCCAAGAAGATTTGATTTGATTTGATTTTGGTAGATCTTCGGAGTGGGTGTCAGTCTTCCAGAGGGATTATTTATTTCTGAAGTGTCCCTTTTTGATCATCAAACTTTGGTCGTGATAGCTGGCTTTCGGAAGGTTCCTCTTATGTTTTAGCTTCTTGTGCCTTTGACTCCTTCATCTCCTTTTGTATCGGCATTAAGCAAGTTAATGCCGATAGCCTTCTCGTTACCCCTTGCTTTGCTTGATGCTTCCGGTTTCAGGTGGTCTTCCTTCGGGCTTGCACTTTTGTTAGCTACCTTCCGTATCAGAAATATCTTGCCGGTATTCTTCATTCAAATTAGATCTGGGCTTTCTTCTTTAATGAAAGTGCCAGCTTTGTGCTTTCGGATTATTCTTCTATACTGGTGGTGGTCCGATACCCCTTCATCGATAGTCTTTTTCGGTATTGAATTTTGGTAATAACAATAATAAATTTATTGTCAAAATTCCAGGTTCCTACTTCACCCTTTTCCCTTTAATTATTTTTTATTAAAATTCGGGGTGTTACATTCTCCCATCCTTAAAGGATTTTTTCCTCTAAATCCTTAAGTCTAGAAGGATGATAAATATTATCAACCAATATATGCACCTATCTACTCAACCATCAACCACTGGCATCCATTGTCCTTAGATTTCCTAATGCTTTCATGAACATATGCAAAAGGTGTAGTGTATTGTTGGATCTAGATTACCTTAGAGGGGGGAGGGGGGTGAATAGGGTTTATTAAATTTTAGCGAGATATTAAAAATATCAAATCATAGAATACAACAGAAATAGAAATGCATAAAATAAATGACACAAGATATACCTAGCTTCGGCAAAATCCTGCCTACTGTTGCATTCCTAAGGTTTCTACTAGGTGATGGAACAAATCCCGCTTACAAGACCATGTAAACTCGCACTCCCTGCTCCTGTACTAATCCTACGCTCAAAACCCTAGAGTGATCTAATCCCCTAGATCAGATTTCCCCTGATTACAACCCTATAACCAGTAACCCTAATTTTTACAGACTCTAGTAAACTGCCAATTAACATCCAAACTGGTTTCCCCTAGATTTTACAGACCTAAAAACTGTTCAGACGATTTCAATTCAAATTACAAAAGACAATACAAAATTAAAAAAGAAAATCCCCAGACTTAAATATAAAGGTTTATCCCCTTTTTCACCTGAGTCATAAGTTGGCCGGCCACTTTCATTTGTGTTGCACCCGATATCTTTAGTTGCTCTTGTAAAAGAATGGTGGCTGGGAAAAAGGAAACTAAGGTTTCTTCAATGAATCCCCAAATCGATCGATGCTTGATTGAATTGCTGAGAAGATGTATTCTCGGGTGAGCTTCAAGTGGTGTTGTTCACTGATGCTTCGATTTGGAATTCCCTCTCTGGCTCTCGATCGAAAATTTGTGAGTAAAAATGGTTTGATTTCTCTATTTTTCTTTAGGTAATTATGTTGGAATTTCGATACTTAGACACTTGTGATGAGTGGTGTTTTTATAGGGTAAAAAAACCCTAGACCGACTCTGATTTCAAAACATGTGACTCAATCTGAAATTGCGGTTTCTCCTTTTGATTACTCGATTGAAAAAATTATCCAAGAAAGTTTTTGCCCCTTTTGAATGTAAAAACCTTGGATTGATTTTATGTGATTATCCCCTTTTGGTTTCTCGACTTTTATTGAAATTGCTTGAATGTTGCCTTGGTTTTGAAATACTTGAGTTGTTATCGTGTATAATCTTGATGAATCTAGACACAAATTTGTATTTGATTTCTGATAGCAATATATGCTATAAATACACACATGATTTCTTGCCAGATTTGATGCCGTGACCCATTCACATGAATTTCTGGAACCCATGTATTTGTCTTACTATTTCAGAAATAATTTCATGCCATAAATGTGTTCATTTCTAGAAATGGAATATTTTGATTTCTCAAAACATTAAAAACATCCCTTATGTGAATTTGAGTCACTGTTGAATGATTGCCAAGACAGGAATAGATTTCTTGATTCACTGTAAAATGATTTGCAGAAAAGAAAATGATTACCCAAGAGCGAAATAAACACTTGCCTACAGATTGGGATTTCCTTGAATTTTGCACACTGTGATTTTGCAATCACTTATTGTTAAAATCTCTGAAATAAACATGAAGGAGATGCTTACCAAAAAAATGTTGAATATAAGTTTGCTGATTTGAAACTATTGAACAGTCTATGATCAATGCTTTCCAAAAAGACTTATGCATGTTACCAATATCTCCATACTAGAACAGTGTATTTTGAAAATGAATCATTTCCTATTTTGTATAACACTTGCTAATTTGCACATACGCCAAAATGACTTGCATGTTCAACATTCCTGTTTTGCCATGAGCACTAGCCAAATTAATGGTAGTACCTTTTTGCTGAACCATGAACCTGAGCTTGTTCATATTTGCATACTAGATCATTGCTGTACACATCCATGCTTTCCAAACTGTTTTGTGCAGCATATCCTATTTTGCTTCACCAATATTTGTGCATGCTGGTCCACCATATGCTTTGATTGTTTGAAAAATTCTTGTACATGAAACATATTATTGCTATTGCGTTTTCATGCATATACATTTCCTTATGCACGATACTTTGCACTACTTTGCTGAAATGAATATGTTGTTCCATGTATTCATATACTGCTGCACTATGTTGATCCTTCCATGTTCACGTATTTAACATCTGATTTGCACGTTGCCGTGTATCACCATTTAGCTGCCTTGCTTGTGTACGTTACTATGTCACTTCTTTGACTAGCTTGCTGACTGTATACATGCACCATATGTATGTGCAACATCCTGTGCATGCTGACTTGTTTGGGCTATGTTGACTTTGTTGCTCGACCCTTGAACTTTTTATTGACTTTATATTGAGTTATTTTCATGTGTGCACTAAGTCAAGATGGTCCATGTGGCTACTCCGCAGTTTCTCGCTGATTGGCGAGGCAGTGCACACGTGTATATTTATACACGTGTGTATTTGCAGACCATCGGAAAAGTTTCATGTCCGTGTACATATACAAACTGTCTGCCTTATGGTATTTACAGTGTATCACTGTGAATATCACAAGCTGTCTAGACACAAATAAATCATATCAAGTCTTGAAAAATGATGATAAACACACCAAAATTCTAAGGCAAATAAATTTTAAAAATAAAATAATATTTGCTAGAATATGAGATTATTTATGTTCAAGATTACTGTGTGTGTTTCCATTTGTGACAGGTAAGCAGATGGTGACTGGACAGACTGAAGAATGCTATGAAGACAGAAGACAAAGAAAGAAGACAGTGACTGTGTGTAAATGTGTATATGAAAATGTGCTGAGAGATAGAGTGTTGTAGTGAGGACTTGTGTATGAAATTGAATGTGAAATGAAGTGTATCAGTGGAATGTACAAATAGGGGAGTTATAAAAATTGTACTGTTTGAATACTGAAATAAACATATTATATTTAAATAAAATACAGTGTGAATGTTTGAATTTCTGTACAGTAGTCGTATTTTATTTAAATATAAATATTATATTCCTGTCTGTGATGAATATATGAAATGAAACAGTACAACAAAAAACACATTTATAATAATATATATTTGGTTTGTTATCATCAAACAAAAATCATATAATTATGTATACAATGCCGTTATATACAACAATCTCCCCCTTTTGATGATGACAAACAAAATATAAGATTTTGAATATAATAAATGTGTTTGACAGTGAAGAACTGGGCTCCCCCTATTTGAAAGCTCCCCCTGCAATAGTTACTCCCCATATAAACGTGAATGAGTGAAAAGAATGAATATTTAATGAATTTTCAAAATTAAAAATATTTATAAAATATTCACTCATAAATCAAAATCTTAACCCATTCTCTCCCTTTTGTTATCATCAAAAGGATTCAGAATTTAAAATATAGATGAAAAATGACTAAAAAAAATATAATTTCTGCTTAAGAGGAAGAACGGTCATCATAAATCTCAATCAGTCAAACAAAAATCATAATATTCTATGAACTAGTGGCATATTTCACATTTTGGAATGACGGATTTACGATGAAATTTATATATAATGGAGAGAGTTCAAAACACAATGATTTCTAATTGTTTTCAAAAGAATTTTTAAAATTGAATTACAAAAACAGTGATGGATTTGGACTATAATTTATAATTCAACTTAAGTGATGCAATCTCAAATCCCAATAGCTATCAATCGACAAATCATAATACACCATAAAATATTAACACATTTCACAAAATAGAACATGGAATGATAGGCTGGTTTTTACACATTAAGGAGAATTTGACATGAAAGTTTATTTATCATTTATTCCTTTTTCTTTTTCTTTTTATTTAAGAGCACACTGACCACACATAACCAGAGCTTGTATATTTAAATGAGGCCAGTCGCAGCTTAAATTATAAGTTGTCTCTTAACCATGCATGACCAGAGCTTGGATTTTTAAATGAGGTTAGAGACACACTTATATATTAATTATATATTTATCATTTCAGCTCTAAAAGGAAAAAAAACTCCTCAATATATAAAACCCATATGGATGACAGAAATGTGGTAGGTACCGAAATGGTTTATGAAATAAATTTCTAAATTAATTATATTACAAAATATGCTCGACTGTACCGGGATCATTAAAAATTTTCAATTATCACTAATTTTGAATATAAGCATAGTTACATTTCTATCACAAATAATTCCAATATTTATTTAAACAAGATGATTTTTTTGAAAAAAAAATAAACTCTCCACATTAATTTAAAAAACATGATGAATGGCAGAATAATGGTAGATAAAGAAAATGTTCATGAAATAATTGCCAATTCAAGGATATTACAATAATTATTCAACCATCATGAAAATTTAAATAAAATATCCTCTTGATGTGAAATATACTGTAGTCACAATTCATTACAATTTCAAAATCTAATAATAATTTTGATGAATTATAAATACAGTTCAATTTGGATATTGATTTCAATTTCTGAATGAATAAAAATTAAACAATTTTAAAATTGAAAATCAATTACAAGAGGAATATGAAGAGCTATACAGGACAAGAGGAATTAAAATATATACAAAAAAATTCAACACATCTGATACCAATTGGTGTCCTTATTAACAAATTTTAATCATAAAGCCAAACCAGACAAAATTAACAAATTTAGCACATTTATCAGAGCTGCAGATAAGAACAAGTAGTTATTTGAAAAAACAGTATCAGAGCAGAATACAAATCATAAACAAGCATTTCCAAAATATTTTCAAAACAATATCAGAGCAGCACAAGAAATTTCAAAGCAAACTTGTCAGGATGATGGTCACATATGCCGATTCATGATCCAAGATTAAAAATACCGTTTTCTTCAAATCATTTGATGAATATGAAAAACTTAAGATTCAGTGAATCGATCACATCAGATTATTAATTTCAGATTCAAGATATATGTGAGATTCAATAAATCAATAATTTCAAATGATTTTAAATAAACAAATATTTAAATCAAATAACCATGAAATAATAGAGAGATTTAAGACCATTTTTTCCAAAGAATTTTCTAAATTAACTCTGACAAGTATAATAGAAATATTAGATCATTTACATCAAGTTTGCGAGGTATCATTATCCAAAAAATTAAAAATATTTTTTTTGAAATCACTTGAATCAATGTCAAGTTTGAGATATAATGAATTATCCACAAAAAATTGATAACTTCAAATTTAAGTGGTGTGTGATAAACAAAATACCAAAAATTTCAAATGATTTCAAACAAAACTAATTTCAACCATAATAATCATGAATAAAGATGAATTTTAGATGTATCACTGATTCAAGACAATTTAAAATATTCAAGCCAATCCGAAAATTTCTGAAATTATCACAACTGATAAATAACAGAGTGCTGTAATGAGTATAAATTTTCAGGACTTTCCAAAATGAATTAGAAGAGACTCAAAAAAGCAAAGGTGTGTGAAATTCCATAAAACTTTTAGATCTTCAAAAATTTAGAATTTGAATCAACAGTTTTCAAGATATGACAAGAATACATCAACACTGTTATGAATTCAGAGAAAAAGAAAACAAACTTCAGATTAATTGCAGATATTTACAAAAATAAATTCAAGATCTGAAAATGATTAAAAACATCATAGATTTATACAAATGAAGTGAATTACCAGAAAAATATGAATTCTGCAATTGGAAGTTAAGGAAGCCCAAGAAGTTGCAAAGATATGACAGTGACAAATCCAAAAAAAAAAAACAAAGAAAAATAAATAGAAGGGATAGTAGGAGAAACAAAGAAAGAAAATAAAAACAGAGAATATTTACAAAGGTGAGTTTAGAGATCATACTAGAATCCAATGTAAATTAGAATCTCTAACTCAACAAATCCTTGCTGGAGGAACTGTAAATGATACAGAAGTATAAAATAGTTTGATTTCAAAATTCTTTTTGCACAGCAGTTCCTTAGCCTCCATTGGTACCTAACAGTTCATAGGATCGAGTGGTCTAACAAAATTTGTTAAATCACCCTTAATTGTTTTCTTACGTTTTGGTACCCAAATCTATTTATAACAATCCATCAGAATTTACCAAAGTTCCATTAGGGACCCAAATCTATTTGAATTTATATGAATTCACTTTATTTCTTTTTGGGGTCCGAAATTGATTAGATGACTGTTATCAAACAATTTCTTATCACGTTTGTGATTCAAAAATCCTTCGAGATCATCAGAGTTCAAATTTTCAAATCGATTCTTTTCAATGCAGTTTGAAGGATTTTTCAAATCATTTGAATTTCGTTTTCCAAAAACATCATTTTTCCAGAAACCAAGACCATGCTTATTTTCAGAAGAAAATTGGTTTTTCAACAACATATTTAAAGATTTTTCATCGTTAGAAAATTTAGCCAATGTTGTTTAAAGTTATTGAATTTTAAATTTAATATCACCATTTTTTTTCATTAGATCTGAACAACGGTTTTCAGTGATCTTACTGTTTTCAGAATTGGTTTTCAAAACCAAATTTTCATCATTAAGCAATTTAATTTTGGTTTAGGACTTAGCAATTTCTAATTCAAAATGTTTTTGTTTTTCAGACTCAAATTTCTTGGATTTTCAATCTCGTTTTCTAGTTCTTTCAAAATCAAATCGGATTTCAACAAATTCTCCTTTTCAGCAATTTCGAATTTGGAATATATATCAGTCTTAAAAATTTCAAATTCCTTTTGTAAAAAATTATTCAAACTTGATAACTCAATCTTGTTTTCTTTTAAGATCAGAATTTCCTTTTCAAACTTTTGAATATTTTTATTGAGATGAACAAGATTAATTTTCAACTTCAAACAATTTTTGCAATCTGAATTTGAATAATTTTTAAATGTTCAAGTTGTGATTCCAAATCATTAATTTTGCTGATCAACTCAAAATTTATAGATTTCTAAAATTTGTTTTTCTGTTGGAGACGATTTACAGATTTAGTTAAATCATTACAACAAGAAAACAATTCTTCAAATGAAAAATCTCCATCGTCTGAATCATCATTAATGGCTCCAGTTAAGCACACATCTGAATCTGAGTAGGCTGTTAAGGGTTTTGAGCAGCTGTCAGATTTTCCATACTGCGTGTTGAGAGTTTTCCAGATATCCTGCGTAGTTTGACAATGAGAGATAAATTTTAATTGATCATTATCAAGATAGGAATAAATAATATGCATAACACGAGCATTCAAAACCTTATTCTTCTTATCTAACATATCTCCCAAATTTTCAATAATATTCTAATATTCAAAATTAACAGATTTTTTTTGGCAAAGCCGACCAGTTTTTATAGTGTTCTGTAACACTTTTTTATTGTAACCAATAATAAAATTACATTATAGTACAGGTGATTGTGGTTGACAACCAACTAATTCAGTTTTTAAGGTGGACCATCCACCCTCTACAGAGTTTATAGTGTTCCGTCCACTCTACCTATCAGGCTTACAGCACTGTAGCTAGCTACGTTACTAGACTACAATATCTTTTCATACTCCACGCAGGGAGTGATTTTATAATCATTGTTACATACAAATAGTAAAAATTTAAAACCGTATGAACAACATGCTAGCATGTACAAAAGTACGCTAGGTAAACGGCAGCAAGCCTAATACCAATTTCATAAGGACAGTACACCCATCATGCACAGTGTACCATCCCATCTCTGACCTATCACATTTCGAGCCACTCAAAAGGCAACAAATTCACATGGCACCGGTCCTTAAATAAAATTTTCCAAGAGAGGAAATCATTGCATGCATAGGAGGACCAGAAAATACATAGCAAGACCTTGCATAACCAACAGAAAAAACCTTATAGCAAGCAGCTTTGTCATGTATTTGTCTTTGTTGTTGATATCATACACGGGGAGGAGCCAAGAAAGTGCTCATCACCGAAATCCTTGGTGCTTTGACATAAGAGAAATACCTTGTAGCTTGAAATTGTCAGGAAGGAACATCATTCCTCCATACAGTAACTAGCGTAATAGCCAAGAAAGAGAAACCACTACCAGCATCGTTCGCTAGTAGGGTGCAGTAAGAACATGAGATATGATAGAGCACTAGCAGAACACCCTACCCCAACGAAATATGGCATTCCAAACAGCACAAACAACACAACCTTCTAACAATGACTAACTGATTCCAATCCAGATTTTAACAGATTTTAAATAAAATTAACAGATTGTAAATGTAATTCGAAGTTTGATTTCCATATTTAAAAATCTGTTCCATTGAAAATAATTGGAATAACACTGGACTGACTTTTAGAAGACTGACAACTAGGATGGCCCATGACTCTAGAGTTAATGAAATTACCAGGCTCTGATACCACTTAATGCCTCTACTTACGAGGAATTTTAACCACCCCGGCGGCCACCAAAGATACCTCAGACACTGGTTTCACGTCATGCCTCTCGACATGGACAACCACCCATGGGCATGTAGGGGCAAGAGTCAATACTTTGCCACATGATCATACAGCGAGAATCCCCTATTATGTTATTACCTTATACCAACTCTGATACCACTTGTTGGATCTAGATTAACCCTAGAGGAGGGGGGACAATAGGGTTTATTAAATTTCAGCGAGATAGTAAAAAATATCAGATCACAGAATATAACAGAAATAGAAATGTAGAAAATAAATGACATAAGATATACCCAGCTTCGGCAAAATCCTTCCTACTGCTACATTCCTAAGGTTTCTACTAGGTGATAGAACATATCCTGTTTACAAGACCATGTAAACTCGCACTCCCTCCTCCTGTACTAACCCTACACTCAAAAACCCTAGAGTGATCTAATCCCCTACATCAGATTTCCCCTGATTACAACCCCGTAACAAGTAACCCTAGTTTTTATAGACACTAGTAAACTGCCAGTTAACATCCTAACTGGTTTCCCCTAGATTTTACAGACCTAGAAACTGTTTAGATGGTTTCAATTCAAATTACAAAAGATAATCTAAAATTAAAAAAGAAGACCCCTAAATTTAAATATAAAGGGTTATCCCCTTTTTCACTTGAGTCATAAGTTGGCCGACTACTTTCATTTGTGTTGCACCCGATCTCTTTAGTTGCTCTGGTAAAAGAATGGCTGCTAGGAAAAAGGAAACTAGGGTTTCTTCAATGAATCCCCAAATCGATTGATTCTTGAATGAATTGCTGAGAAGATGTAATTTCGGATGAGCTTCAAGTGGTGTTGTTCATTGATGCTTCGATTTGGAATTCCCTCTCTGGCTCTCGATCGAAAATCTATGAGTAAAAATGGATTTGATTTCTCTGTTTTTTTTAGGTGATTGTGTTGGAATTTCGATACTTAAACGCCTGTGATAAGTGGTATTTTTATAGGGTAAACAAACCCTAGACCGACTCTGATTTCAAAACATATGACTCGATCTGAAATTGCGGTTTCCCCTTTTGATTGCTCGATTGAAAAAAACATCCGAGAAATGTTTTTGCCCCTTTTGAATGTAAAAACCTTGGCTTGATTTTATGTGACTATCCCCTTTTGGTTTCTCGACTTTTATTGAAATTGCTTGATTGTTGCCTCAGTTTTGAAATGCTTGAGTTGTTGCCGTATATAATCATGATGAATCTGGTCACAAATTTGTATTTGATTCCTGATAGCAATATATGCTGTAAACACATGATTTCTTGCTAGATTTGATGTTGTGACCCATTCACATGAATTTCTGGAACCTATGTATTTGTCCTACTATTTCTGAAATAATTTCATGCCATAAATGTGTTCATTTCTGGAAATGGAATATTTTGATTTCTCAAAACATTAAAAACATTCCTTATGTGAATTTGAGTCATAGTATGATTGCCAAGACAGGAATAGAATTCTTGATTCACTGTAAAATGATTTGTAGAAAAGAAACTGATTACCCAAGAGCGAAATAAACACTTGCCTACAGAATGGGATTTTCTTGAATTTTGCACACTGTGATTTTGCAATCACTTATTGTTGAAATCTCTGAAATAAACATAAAGGAGATGCTTACCAAAAAAACTATTGAATATAAATATGCTGATTTGAAACCATTGAACAGTCTATGATAAATGCTTTCCAAAAAGACTTATGCATGTTACCAATATCTCCATACTAGAACAATGTATTTTGAAAATGAATCATTCCCTGTTTTGTGTAACACTTGCTAATTTGCACATATGCCATAATGACTTGCATGTTCAACATTCCTGTTTTGCCATGAGCACTAGCCAAATTAATGGCAGTACCTTTTTGTTGAACCATGAACCTAAGCTTGTTCATATTTGCATGCTAGATCATTGTTGTACACATCCATGCTTTCTAAACTGTTTTGTGCAGCGTATCCTATTTTGCTTCACCAATATTCGTGCATGCTGGTCCACCATATGCTTTGATTGTTTGAAAAATCCTTGTACTTAAAACATATTATTGTTATTGCATTTTCATGCATATACATTTCCTTATGCACGGTACTTTGCACTACTTTGCTGAAGTGAATATGCTGTTCCATGTATTCATATACTGCTGCACTATGTTGATCCTTCCATGTTCACATATTTAACATCAAATTTTCACCTTGATGTGTATCACCATTTAGCTGCCTTGCTTGTTTATGTTACTATGTCACTTCTTTGACTAGCTTGCTGACCGTATATATGTACCATATATATGTGCACCATCCTGTGCATGCTGACTTGTTTGGGCTATGTTGACTTTGTTGCTCGACCTTTGAATTTTTTTTTGACTTTACATTGATTTATTTTCATGTGTGCACTAAGTCAAGATGGTCCATGTGGCTCCTCCTCAGTTGCTTGCTGATTGGCGAGGCAGAGCACACATGTATATTTATACACTTCTGTATTTGCAGACCATCAAAAAAATTTCCTGTCCCTGTACATATACAAACTGTCTGCCTTGTGGTATTTACAGTGTATCACTGTGAATATCACAAGCAATCTAGACACAGATAAATCATATCAAGTCATGAAAAATGATGAGAAACACACCAAAATTCTAACGCAAATAAATTTTAAAAATAAAATAATATTTGATAGAATATGATATTATTTCTGTTCAAGATTATTGCGTGTGTTTCTATTTGTGACAGGTAAGCAGATGGTGACTGGACAGACTGAAGAATGCTGTAAAGACAGAAGACAAAGAAAGAAGACAGTGACGGTGTGTAAATGTGTATGCAAATATGCTGAGAGATAGAGTGTTGTAGTGAGGAATTGTGTATGAAATTGAATGTGAAATGAAGTGTATCACCGGAGTGTACAAATAGGGGAGTTGTAAAAATTGTACAGTTTGAATATTGAAATGAAAATATTATATTTAAATAATATACTGTGTGAATATTTAAATTTCTATACAATAGTCGTATTTTATTTAAATATAAATATTGTATTCTTGTCTGTGATGAATATATGAAATGAAACAGTAATGTAACAAACACATTTATAATAATATATATATATGGTTTGTTATCACCAAACAAAAATCATATAATTGTGTATACAACACCGTTATATAAAAAATGTATGTCTTTCTAAGCTAATGCAAAAATCAGGCCTCATTAACCATCTAAGGCCCAAGTAGAAGTCTATTTATGGAGTTCCACCAACAAGTAGGTGATATACATGGCCACCCATACAATTCCTTGAAGGAAGCTATACCTATACTCATTTAGTAGCTATTATTATATGCAAACTCAACCAATGGAAGATGCTCCTCCCATGTCCTTCCAAGGTCTAAGATATACAGCCACAAAAAATCCTCAACAATCCTATTAACCCTCTCTATCTGTCCATCTGTCTGAGGGTGCTAGGCAGTGCTAAGTCGTAGTTGTGTCCCCAATGCCTCATGCAGGCTCCTCCAAAAATCGTTGGTAAAAATGGGGTTTCTTTCACTAACAATACTAAAGGGAACTCCATGAAGTCAGACGATCTCTCTATGATATACTGATGTCAACCAAGTTTCCATAAGCTTACTCTTAATCGGGATAAAGTGAGCGCTTTTGGTCGAACTATCGACTATAACCTAAATATAGGTGTTGCCCTTCCCCGATTTGGGCAAACCATTTATAAAGTCCATCGAGATGCTCTCCCACTTCCACTGTGGGACAACTAGATGCTGAAGCAATCACCAGGCTTCCTCTGTTCAATCTTCACTCTTTGAGAAGTCTTACATCTAACCACGTACTCTTTCATGTCCTTCTTTATTCATATCCAATAAAAAAAACCCTCCTCATGTATTTATACATCTTATCACCTCCTGGATAGAAGGTCATCCGAGAATGATGAGCCTCCTCTAAAACCGATCTCAACAAATCATCAACTCGAGGAATGCATATTCTCCCATCATAATGTATCCACCCTCTTTCATCCACATATTACCTAGAAAGGTAACTAGAGGTATCTCCTCCACTAAGTCGGTCCATGATATCTGCTAATTGATGATTCTCGCGCTGACTCGATCCAATGTGCTCTAAGAGAGTAGGTCTCACCTCCAGAGATGCCAATAATCCTAGTGCAAAATCTGTGGACAATCTAAAATCGAATGATGAGATAAACTCCAAACTTTTCCACTCTAACGAACATGGACTCAAATTCATCCTCTGTCTACTTAATGCATCTGCTACTACATTACCCTTCCTTAGGGTATATGCTACCTCAAACCCATATGATGCAAGAAACTCCACCTAGATGCTATTGCAAATTAAGATCCTTTTATGAGAAAAAAATACTTGAGAGATTTATGATCTGTGTATTGCTCAAACCTCTCACTTAATAAATAATGTCTCCAAGACTTGAGACCAAACACCATCGCTGCTAGCTTCAAATCATGGGTGGGGTTATTCTTCTCATGTACCCTCAACTTCCTACTCCCACAACAGACAACCCTCCCCTCCTGCATAAGCACTGCACCTAAACCCATGTCGCATGCTTTCGTATATACAGTGAACATCTTTGTACCATCAGGAAGTATCAATACTAAAGCTGATGTGAGAGCCTTCTTCAACCTCAAGAATGCACCCACACAATCCACATCCCAAGTAAATACTTGGTTTTTCTTCATAAGGCGGGTAAGCGGAGTGAGATCCACGCAAAATCCTTAACGAACTTCCAATAATAACCTGCTAAACCTAGAAAGATCCTTACCTTTGTCGCATTCTTAGGGGCTTTCCAATTTTGTACTTCGATAACATTAGTGGGATCCACTGTTATACCATCTCCAAAGACAACATGCCCCTAAGAACCTTACCTCCTTCCGTCAAAAGTGGCACTTAGAAAACTTCGCCTTCAACGGATGTGCATGGAGAGTATGGTGGACCTCTCCCAAGTGCAAGGCATGTATGTCCTCATTCCTTAAGAACACCAAGATATCATCAACAAATTCCACCACATACTTATTTAGGAACTCCCTAAATACTCGACTCATCAAATCCACAAAATACGTTGGTGCAATGGTTAGTCCAAAATGCTTAACCATTCACTCAAAGAATCCGTCTGGAGTCCTAAAGACAGTCTTACCTATGCTATCATCTACCACCCTAAGCTGATGAAAACATGTAGCTATATCCAACTGTGAGAAAAACGAAGCACCTACAACTACTCAAACAAGTCATCTATCCGAGGGAGTGGATGTCTATTGTTCGTCTTGAGCTTGTTCAATTTTCTGTAATCCACGCATAGACGAAGAGTGTTATCTGCCTTTGTTGTTAAGATGACTGGTGCTCCCTACTGAGAAATACCCCGCCTAATAAACCCTTACTCGAACAGCTCACCCACTTTCTTACTAAGCTCCTTCCTCTCCCTCGGAGCCACGTGGCACACTAGTAATACAATAGGCTTAGCATTCTCTACCAAATATATCCAGAAATCAATCTCACGCATTAGATGTAGTCCCCTCACCTCCTCGAATACATCCAGAAAGTCTCTAACTAAGGGAACCAAACTAAGATTGTCTACAGAAGCATCTAGGGAATCTAAGAAACTGACATGACTGACCCCTGTGGATTATAAGAAATCTCGAGAGTCCTACCATGGAGCGTCGAAAGCCTAACAACACTCCTCTCATAGTCAAGGATGACACCATATATGGCTAGCCAATCCATCCTTAGAATAAGCCCGTACCCCATGAAACCTAGTACATACGCGTCACATCCAAACTCGAAGCCAATAATAGAAATCCTCAAACCCCTACACATCATAGATAGGTAAGTCGTACCTTCTATGTATGTGTTAAAGATAACTACTGGATCAAAAACTATAGAAGTGTCTACATGTAGACTATCAACAATAGAACTAGATATGAAAAAAATGAGATGCATCGGAATCGAACAAGTTCCTAATAGGGAAGTCAAAAAGAGAAATCAGACCTTCTATAATGATCTTCCTACCTCTGTGTTGACCACTATAACTGGTATGAGTTTCCTCAAGCGCATGATCCTATGCTCCGAATAAAGCTGCTCCATGTCCCTTCCTTTTAGAACACCATCTGTTATAATGTCTTATCTATCCGCACTGAAATAAAGCACCTATCTTAGCTATCTACTTGCAATCTTTGACGAAGTGCCCTATCTTACCACATCCATGACACTTGATTTCTTTCTTAGTTTGTGCTTTATCTGGTTTTTCTCCCTTTTCCTTTCCACCTTTCTTGGGGCACCACTTTTTCACTACGCCATAAACGACCTAATGCAACGAATTTGCAAGGTGCTGCCAGCCAAAATGTCCTGATAGCTGTACTATTTTGGTCCTACTATAGCATTTTATATTTAGTGTTATCTTAGCCATAAAAATGTATTATTCTAAATAGACAAGTGTAACACGATGCAACATTTTGTACATTGTTGCTATAACAGACCTTTCCATGTCCTACGTGGCGATTCACACCATTAGTTAAAATAATATCTCAGCCGTCCATCAACGCCATCAATCTACGTCTCACCTATTTCCATTTCCCAGTTTTATTTTCATTCACTCACTTTCATTCTAGCCACAAAATTTCAAAATCTTCAATCCCTAATTTTCATTTCGTTAAATCCTAAAATTTCAAAATCTTCAATCCCTAATCTTCGATCTGGGGGGCACACTTCTCCATTCGGTCCTTAGCGAAATCAGATATAAGTTCCTAGTGATTCAATCATTGTTTCAAAAATTAAATCTGGGTCAAGGCATTAGAGAAATTGAGTTACTCAGTGTATTCACACTATGCCATAGATTGCATACAATAACCCCAAGAAGTAATGCAGAAAGTGCAAAATATTGTTGCTATAAGCCAAAAATATCTCTGGCAGCACTTTTTTGGGTTTCCTGTTGCTGCGTTGCCTTAGAGTCAAAGGCAACGTCTTTGCTATCCTAAGGTAACATCGCTACAGATGTTGCTATAGGTACTAAATTTACATAAAATGTGGGGACCATTAAATTCTGAATCCCGGGATCACGGAATCCTGTTGTGCCCCTAAATTCTAAACTCGGGTTCGCGGAATCCTGCTGTGGGGCCCACATGCATTAATTTATGGTAGAACTATATCATAGCTACGACAACATTTAACATTACATACTGCAACATTATATCATAGTTATTGCATCATTATATAACATACTGCAGCATAACAGCAATTAACATTACACACTGAATTTAATAAACAACTTTTCATTTCAAATTAATAACCAATAACACAAATACTATTTAGTCAACTACAGAATAACAAAAAATAGCCAATAAATTCAGTTTTACAGAGTATTTACAAACATAGCCGGTACTAAATTTATGTTTACATCAAACTAAAACAGATTCAAATTAATAAAGCGCGAGCCTCCACCGCATTCAGTACCTCTACTGTGTCCTTCACCTGCAAAATAAAGCAGTTTAAAAAGTCATGCATTTCAGCAAAAGCCTTTAGTACAACTAATGCATTTTAGCACAACCAAAGTCATGCATGCCTCGGCTACAAACTGATGCAATACCTCGTTTACATTGCAACACAAAATGGAAGACATGCATGCCTTAGTTGCATTTCAACACAAACTATGGCCATAGTATAATTGACTTGCACTTAAGCACAAAGACATTTCAACACAAACTATGGCCAGAGTAGCTTTTCAGCACAGGGTTGCATTTCACAATCTATGGCTGAGTTGCAAATTGATGCAATGACTCAGCTTGTTCAAAGCACGAACGGTATCAAGGAATGCAATAGTATTCCTGAGGCACTAAAAATTTAGACATGCCACGACTTATTCAAGTACAAACTCAACCATTGCATCAATTACGAACTGACACGATCATTACTGATTGAATAGAAAATAAAATTCTTAACATTCTGTAGTTCATTACCGAAGCATCAGTCTTGTACATTATCAGTTACATACCAGCATTGAACTACAAAATTGTAAGAATTAGACTGATGCTTCAGCAAGCAGAAATTATAAGAATTCTGAAGCATACCACTAGCCAACCATAAAAATAAACAAAAATACATACCAGCAGTGTATGTCTGTATACGATCTCCGATTTGCACAATTTGTAAGGGCCTTGGACTACAAAAACATGAAATTAAGAAGCCATGTTTTTCAATGCTAGGTGGAAGGCGAATTCTTCTTATTGGGACATCATCTCTACACCAACGAACATCAAAATCTTGATTTCCCATTCCATAAGCAGGCTGGATATCATTCAAATCTTCATTTTCATATAGTCTTTCGCGTTCACATCAGCCTTTCGGCAATTTCTTGATAACATTGTGGCACATCTTGTCAATTGGATCTTCTATATAAAACACCTGTTTTACTTGTGAAGCCATAACATAAGAATCAGATTTCTGGCGCAATCGATTAAAATTGACACGAGTCAGCCCATATAAATCTTTCACTTCTTAGTACCAACAACACTTAAATAAAATCACACTAAATTCTCCCCAATAATCTAGTTCTGATATTTCTTCAATTGATCCATAGTAATTAACTTCGCCAACCAATGGATTTTGATCTTTCGAACTTGCAAAGCTTGTAGTCAAGGTTGTCAAAAATACACCACTATTTTGTGTTGTACATTTGGCATCTATGGACCTTGTATAAAATCTGTATCCATTGATAACATATCCAGTAAACCACTTAGCTATTGGAAGAGGCCCCATTGTATCAATAGGAAACATACAACGAACATGTGCAGGTCCACCATATTCAAGTTCCTTGCATAAATGAACTAGAAAGTGCACCATTGTATCGAAGAAAGCATTTGGGAATATCATCTCAAATTGACAAAGAATTTCCACAATTTCCTTTTGTAGCCTCTTGAGATCAGCCAAATTGATACTTTTACTCCAAACACTTCTTAGAAATGCACCTAATCTTATCATAGGTATTGCAACTTTAGGTTTTATAGATTTCTTCATGGCAAACTGCAGTAAGTAGTGGAGAAGAAAATAAGCATCATGGCTCTTATACCTTACAATTTTCCTCTCTTTCTTGTTTACATACCGGCTGATATTAGCTACACAACCATAAGGCAGTTTAGCATTCTCCAACACCGAGCAAAATAGTTCTTTCTCCTTGTTCGTCATTTCAAATATGGCAACCCTCATCTCAAGGTAATTCCCATTAGTTGATAGAACCGGATGAAGGAGCTCCCTGATGCCTATCTCTTGTAAATCGTACCGAGCATTTAAATGGTCTTTCAAATTCCCATCAATATTTAGTAAAGTACCAAGTATGTTATCACAAATGTTTTTCTCTATGTGCATAACATCAAGGTTATGTCGACATACATTTTGACTCCAATATGGTAAATTAAAAAATATTGACTTTTTTAAAAGGAGATTCATTTTTATACTTCTTGACCTCTTTCTTCCCAAAATATTTTCATAACCAGCCAACAATTCTTCAATGTCAGTCCCGGATAAAATACCGGGAGGTGTTCCCATTTCAATTTCACCATTGAACCTTTTCTTATCAAACCTCCGCTTGTGTCCCGGGTCTAAAAATTTCCTATGATTCATGTAGAAAAATTTTCTACTGTGTTTCAAGTAAGTTGAAGAAGTCTCGAAATGGCATATGGGACAAGCTAAATAACCCTTCGTGCTCCAGCCGGATAACATTGCATAGCCCGGAAAGTCGCCGATCGTCCATAACACGCTTGCACGTAATGTGAAATCATCACCAGTGAAGGCATCATAAGTTTGTATGCTAAGATCCCATAATTCTTTCAATTCTGCGATAAGAGGCTGCATGTAGACATCAATGTAATTGTTAGGAGACTCTGGACCAGGGATAAGGGTTGAAAGTATCAAATATTTTATTTTCATGCATAACCAAGGTGGAAGGTTATAATTTACCAATACGATCAGCCATGTGCTGTGTTGTGTAGTCACTGTACGAATAGAACTGAATCCGTCAGATGCTACTCCTAACCTGATATTTCTGTTTTCTGATGAAAAATGAGGATAATTGGCATCCATAGTCTTCCATACCTTGCCATCAGCTGGACGTCGAAGTCTGCCATCATTTTTTCGTCCCACTACATGCCGTAACATAAGTTCTACATACTCCTTCGACATGAACATCCATTACAAACTTGGTTTTAGTGGAAAATAACGCATCACTTTTGCTGGTACTTAGCGAATCCGCTTCTCCGAATCTTTGTCAATATTGACACATTTTTTGGTAAAAGCTGTCACACATGGAATTCCTGAATTATAACATGCTTAAGCGATGGAAACAACATCAGAAGACAGGCAGCGATTTGGTCAAAGTCGCATCACGAAAAAAGAAAGACCCGAAACTCTTATCAAACGACCTTTTTTGGGCCCGAAAACAGCGATTACAAAGCTACGCTTTGTAACTTTTGTAGATCTATGAGTTAGCTTCAGTTTGAGCTTCGATTTGGCTCAATCGGACTTACGGTTTGAAAGTTATGCCCATTTCCGTGAATGGGTGTAATCTAGCATCGAAGACTCAGAACCATCGCACTGAATCGCTCCCATCAGCTCGCCCACGATTGGATCGCCCCCTCGGATCGCACTCCTGCATCACGATCTAATCCGTACTGCGTCACCTTCAGCACTCGAGTACCATGACCAGATCAGCTCACCCTGTCTCCTCACGATTCGATCCCATGAACACGAACCGACCTTCAGACCTGCTGATAACGTGCACTGTTTTGACCTGTTCTCAAGGCTATTTATGCTCCTACTTTCTTGGATCGCCTGCCACGTGCCCAGTCACGAACCGGTCCTCCTAGAAGCTCTCCTACAGCTATAAAAACACCATTTGAGGACATTTTCAAGGGACTTTTGGCCATTCTTCTTCACTGCTTCCACCATTACTGAAGTGCGAGGACTTTACACTTTCCTACAGTCAAATTCTTCTCTTTTCTACACAATTAACACGTGGATTACATGTATAAACCCTTGTAACCTCAATTAACACACGGATTGTGTGCTTGCATGTAACTGATTCTTCTAATCTGTCAGTATAACAATAAGATTATAAAGTGGACGTAGGCTACATCTACAGCCGAACCACTATAAAAACTTTGTGTGTCTCCTCTTTATTTATTGTTTTCTGCATTCTGTAATCTGCAGTTGGGTGTTAGGCCCAGATTTTGGTCTAACATTTTGGCACGCCAGGCAGGGGGGCACACAAAAACCTCAACTTCTAGCTTGAAAGGAAACTCAATGGCAATCAAAAGGAAGAAGATTGGAACTTCCGCTCATGCTGATGATGCTGATGCTGAAGGCACAAGTAAGGAAGCAAGCCAGGAAGCTTCCTCTCATGGAGATCCTTCTGCATACTTGACCAGAGACGAGATGGATGGAGTTCTCGCTGAACTGAGAGATCAGATGGCACGACAAGATGATCTCCTCCAGAAACAACAGGAAATGATCAACCAATTCTTCGCTCGGATGGATGGAAGGCCGGGCAACGCTCAAGCCATTGGAGACGGAGCCACTGAAGCGGCTCGCACAGGCCACCACGATCAGATCGGGTCGGGCCCAGCGACCCGTGACCCGCCAGCACCAGTGCTCGGGGGCAACCCACTCCCTATTGCAAATGCACAACAACCTACTTCAGCTCAGGTTCATATAGACACCGGATTGCAAGCTCCTGCTCCTCAACAGCATCAAACGGTTCATGATCTACCTCCAGGACCCAGTCGGATTGCCCCCTTGCTTCATGATCCGGCCTCACGAGCTGGACTTCACGAACCTACCTCATGAACCATCCCCCTCGAACTGGGTCGGGTCGCCCCCTCGATCCACGATCCACGAGCCGCGATCCCCAGTAGACAGCTCACCAGCTTCCATTTTCTCCTGCACTCAACGCTGGGGACACCAGCTCTGATCTTGGCAGTTTGCAACAACTTTTTGAAGGCAATCGACTCGCTGATCTGATTCAACGCCTCACGAGAGGCCGCACTTACCAGAACAACGTGGATGACGTTAATCACAACCCGTTCACTCAGGAAATCAGGAATTCGCGCAATCCAGCGGATTTCAAACATCCACAACTGGAGCCTTACAATGGCAGGACAGATCCTACCGTGCATCTCATGCGTTACAAACGGCATATGGAAGTTCAAATGGCATCGGAAAACGTCATGGCTAAATGTTTTCCCCTCTTTCTGACTGATATAGTAGTCATGTGGATTCGGTAGTTGGAAACAGAATCGATCAGCAGTTGGAACATGTTGGTCGCACGCTTCATTGAACAATTTCGTGTCCACATCGCACGATCCAAGAACGTCATGTCAGTCACCACAATCAAGTAGAGGCCTAGAGAAACTCTGCGTTCCTTTCTGGAAAGATTCAACGTTGCAGCAGCATCAATTGATCTTCCTGAACCGTCGATGGTACTGATGGCAGTAGTATCCGGCGTTCTAGATAACTAGGAGTTCGAAAAGTATTTGTACAGAGATCCACCGCGAAACCTCAGTGAATTCTACCTTGAAGCAGATAGGCTCCTGCTAGAAGAAGATGCAACTTCTGAGAAACGCACTCTCGACGTCAACATGCTCGGAGATGGAGAACCGCCCAATCCTGGAAAAGGCAATAACAAGGGAAAAGGAAAGACCCCTGCTACAAATGATCGTAATGCTCCACCTCGGAGAGGGTCCAGATACGACAAATACACTGAACTGAATAACACTCTGAGCAACATATACGTGGATACGGGGGTGCCACCTCATATCCAAGGCCTCCTAAGAGGGAGCCAATGCTATCACAACGCAATTCCGGAAGACATTGCATATTTCATGACATGGATGATCATAACACCGATGACAACAGACATTTGCGAGACCTTATCGAGGATCGAGTCAGGCGAGGAGAACTACCTGAGTACGTCATTCAATCAACAGTGCCCACACCTGCTTTACCACCACCGACTCCCTGGAGACGGAACGATCCCAGATCGAGCAATCGCGGGCTTATCATTAATTGATCCCACTCAGCGGATCTCTTCAGTTTGACGAACTCCGGTTCGTAGTTCATGTTTTTAGGCTTTTAGGCGAATTCTCGCCCCTCTTTGTTTTCCCTGCATGTAATAAGAGTCGTCACATCATCCCACACGCACGGAACTGGCTTGTGGTCTCCAGTCGTGTCCGGAAAACGACTACTGCATTTTCATGAATTAGCAATAAGCATGAGCTCCGGCTCCCAACTGGATCCGTCCAGTATAAACAAATCCTCATGTGCTTTTCCTTGGTCGTCTTACTCCGGTAAGGCCGTCTTGGAACCTCATGTGCTTTTCCTTGGTCGTCTTACTCCGGTAAGGCCATATTGGAACTTTCATGGCATTTCCTTGGTCGTCATACTCCGGTAAGGCTGTCTTGGAACTTTCATGGCATTTCCTTGGTCGTCTTACTCCGGTAAGGCCGTCTTGGAACCTTCATCACTTTTCCTTGGTCGTCTTACTCCGGTAAGGCCGTCTTGGAAACCCTCTAACATCTCCTTGGATGGTTTACTCCGGTAAGGCCATCTAGGAAATATTATTGCATTGTTTGTTTTATCTTATTGCAGGTACAAATTCCTAGTCTTCTTGGATTTCTATGGCCTTAATACGATCCCGTGTGATCGTCGGTTTTCTGGCCTTAATACGATTCAGCGTGATCGTCGCAATCTGGACTCGGATTTCTCAGATTATCCATAACACATCTTCCTTCAACCAGCAAGATATGTTCTGGGGGGCAAACGTGTTGACACGTTTTTTGGTAAAAGCTGTCACACATGGAATTCCTGAATGATAACATGCTCAAGCGATGGAAACAACATCAGAAGACAGGCAGCGATATGGTCAAAGTCGCATCACGAACAAAGAAATGCCCAAAACTCCTATCAAACGACCTTTTTTGGGCCCAAAAACAGCGATTACAAAGCTATGCTCTGTAACTTTTGTAGATCTCTGAGTTAGCTTCAGTTTGAGCTTCGGTTTGGCTCAATCGGACTTACGGTTTGAAAGTTATGCCCATTTCCGTGAATGGGTGTAATCTAGCATCAAAGACTCAGAACCATCGCACCGGATCGCTCCCATCAGCTCGCCCATGATTGGATCGCCCCCTCGGATCGCAATCCTGCATCACGATCCGATACGTACTGCGTCACCTTCCGCACTCGAGTACCACGACTAGATCGGCTCGCCCTGTCTCCTCACGATTCGATCCCATGAACACGAACCGACCTTCAGACCTGCTGATAACGCGCACTGTTTTGACCTGTTCTCAAGGCTATTTATGCTCCTACTTTCTTGGATCGCCTGCCATGTGCCCAGTCATGACCGGTCCTCCTAGAAGCTCTCCTACAACTATAAAAACACCATTTGAGGGCATTTTCAAGGGACTTTTAGCCATTCTTCTTCATTGCTTCCACCATACTGAAACGCAAGGACTTTGCACTTTCCTACAGTCAAATTCTTCTCTTTTCTACACAATTAACACGTGGATTACGTGTATAAACCATTGTAACCTCAATTAACACATGGATTGTGTGCTTGCATGTAATTGATTCTTCTAATCTGTCAGTATAACAATAAGATTATAAAGTGGATGTAGGCTACATCTACAGCCGAACCACTATAAAAACTTTGTGTGTCTCCTCTTTATTTACTGTTTTCTGCATTCTGTGATCTGTGATCTGCATTTGGGTGTTAGGCCCAGATTTTGGTCTAACAGTCAATAGCTAGTTTCTCTTCCGGTATAACCCACCTTGAAAAACCACAACTTTTGTAGTTATTTTCCTTTTCATTTTCATCCCAATATAGCATGTAGTCATTTGGACATGCATGTATTCTATGGTAATCAAGGCCTAAATCTTTAATGATATTTTTGGTAGAATTGAAAGATAAAGGGATGTGGGCTTCTGGAAAAGCTTCTTTCATTAACTCTAATAAATCGCTGAATGCAGACTCAGTGATTCTATGTAGGCATTTTAAAGAATAAATCCTGACAATGAAACTTAATCGCGAAAATTTATTACACCCGGGATTGTAACACCCCATAATTTTAAATATTAAAATTAACGAAACTAAGAACACTTAATTTTTAAAAGAGGAATTGGGTGAAACGGGTTATGCCATTGCATTTGTCTCAGAATTTTGCTTGAGATAGAGTCCGAGTTTGCGTGAATCGAACTACGTATGAAGAAGTTATGGAGTTCAAAAGTTTTCAAGTCTAAACAGTAATTAAATATAATAATAAATCAAATCAGAAAACAGTTCAAATTTCAAAATCTGGCAAGAGCGGCCTGAGCGGGAAATTTCCCGCTCAGGGGTGTCGACCCCACCAAGGGGAGTCGACATAGGTGTCGGCCCACCTATAGGGGAGGCGACATAGGTGTCGACCCCCTTATATGTAACACCCCATGGCCATTAATGTCACTCACAAAGGGAATGCATTAATGTCATGAAGCGTTATAGTAGTATAGAACAGATAAATTACAAGAATAAATAAATAAAACACAGCGGAAGATAAAACTTATTTCATAGCATCATAACTTCAAAACAAGCTTACATAAGTAGTCTCCAAAAACCATTACAACAGGATCAATTGTCTTTTCCAAAACTTCAAAGTACATGAAGAAGCAAATACTTAATAACATAAATGCATAAATCCCCACTGAGCATAAGCAAAGCCATAAAGATGAGAGAGTCCAAAGCGATACATCTACTCTCTTCAAGCAACTGAAAGAAATCAACATTAAGTTGTAGTACTCCCTCCTTGCAAACCTTGATGGGGGGGGGGGGAAGAAAAGAGGTGGAAACAAAACGGGTCAGACATAAAGTCTGGCAAGTCTAGTAGTTTTAACAAATAATATGTAAGGTAAAAGACCAAGACATAAATAGGTATCATGATATGGCTATAGCATAGATAAGGTAGATAAAAAGGATGTACAAGATGATTCCATTCCTAAGTACTAAGACAATCCTACACCTTGGCTAAGCGAACAACCCTTCAAGTACTAACCTCGAAGACTGAAGTCAACATCAGACTAGCACCCAAAGGACTATCCAACTCAACCAACATGTATTTCGTTACACTGAATTTTTGCTAAGTTACACCACATTACTTAATTACACCGCACATCTACTAGTCTCTATTTACTAAAGGTTGATCCCTTCCCACTAACAGTACCTACATGACAAACTTGGTAGTTACTTGTACCTAGGGCTGCACAAAGTATGGGTTGGGTCGGGTTAGACCAAATACTTTATCCGACCCGCATAGGTATGGGTTCAAGGTAGCTCAACCCGTACCCGACCCTATATGAGGTTGGATATGGGTTGGGTTGAAGTATGGGTTGGGTCGGGTTAAGTAAGGTTGGGTTGGGTCACTTGAATACAATAAAAAATGAGAATATGAGGGATTTTTTCTAAAAATTATATCAATATATTCAGCATAATATATCAGATTTTAGCTAGCATAATGCATTTAGAATAACTGATTCATTACAAGACATATAATTAAAATTTCATTGTAAAACACATCATATGAAATTAATTTACTACATAGTTGAGCAAGTGTTTCATTTTAAAATACATTAAAATGCTCTTTAAAATATATTTATCAAATTCTATCTAGTTTGGATTGACATGAAATATTTTTTTGTACATTTATTATAGAATATATAAACATTATTCTAGGATTATACTATTCTAATTTTAATTGGATGGATATTAAATTAGTTTTTTTTAAATAGGTTTGGGTTGGGGTTAAAATGAGGTTGGGTTGAACAAAATGTCAAACCCGACCCGCATATAGTATGGGTTACAAATTGTAACCCATATCCGACCCGAACTAGGATGAGTTGGGTTGGGTTTATGTGGGTTGGGTCGGGTTGGTGGGTTGGGTCGGGTTGGATATGGGTTGTGTGCAGCCCTACTTGTACCTAGCTGCTATCGCAGGTACCGGCATGCTCCTACCACCGCTAAGGTACCCTTACCCTACCCTTCGATCGGCTCCCTAAACCCCGTAGGCACCCGTGCTGGCCCCACAGTGGGGTGTATCACTCCCCAAAGTGGAAACCCCGATACCAACATAAAATGCACGACCATACCTACACGATGCAGCAACGTCTTACCTACCAGCCCGGACCCTTCCACGCACATGAACCCGTTGGACTTGCATTGCCACCGCTATTCACGTTTTGACCTCTTACATTCAAGTCCAGTAAGCGTGCCCCAACCCCGGCCTAGTACCGGGCCCAATTAGATACTCAAACGGGTTACTGGTTGAAACGGGTCCCCCATCCGACACAAACCTCCCACCTATGCTTGGTCCCCACTAGGTTTTTCTCCCACTTAACCATTTTAATTTAAATATACATGTCTTACACATGCTATGGTTAAGTCCATACTTACATGTCATAATTTACATGTCTTATCTTATTTCGGTTAAGTCCATATTTACATGTCATAATTTACATGTCACCCCACTTAACCCTCTAACCATACCCATGTCTTATTATGGTTAGTATTCCTTAATTCATTCCTTATGACGAATGGTGCATGACCTCCCACATTAGACCGAACGCTTTGTGGCCGCTGGATTTGCCATGCCACAAACTGGGTCTGACCTCGTGTCATTAACCGTTGCGCCTACAATTCATTCCTTTGACCTCTCACATTATACGTCCAATTGTGGCAGCTGGATTTTCTGGGCGGTTCCGGGCAGTCTTACGCCACAATTGTGCCTAACCTCGTGTCAAAGGTTTATTAATTATCGTGTTTCACCCATACCCAATTTTCATGTCATGTATATCCAATTAAACATATAATCATGTTTATAATATTGCCTATTCCAAATTGTCACTAATTACATATTAATTAGCCTCAATTACAAATTTATAATTATAGGCAATTTCATCAATTCCATGTAATTCATACCCAAATATGCCAATTTCACATATTATCCAATTATCCAAAATATCCAAAAATATCCAAATTTCCATATTTCACATATTCCCATCGTTCCCACGTATTTGCATTCGCGCGTATATTTAACATAGCTCGAAGGTAGCCTAGATCCAAAAATAAAAGGAATAGGGATAAGAAGAGAGAATTAAATCACAGAAGATTGGAATTAGCACAACATCATGAAATAAAGGGGCATGTAAACTGGCAAAGAGGCATAGTGACAGATTCAACATGAATAAACTGGTAAAGGTATGAACTTTACATAGAAATATAGGCATATGATGACATGAATCAAAAAGGTAAAGACTTGGATGAGATTTAAATGTCATACATATGAATCCTCTTCACAACTTCATTATGTTACTTTTAATCCCATTATATTGTGATACTCACCTTCCGTGGTTAAAGAATAGAATTATGCACTGAAATTGGTGTAGAAACGTTGCGGTGTTGCTTATTTATTTTCTTGAATTGTTGTAGAAGCTCTAATCTTTAATTTGATTTGAAGTTGAACACTTGAGATTTGATTTAGAGGCGGCGGCTAGGGTTTAAGAGAGAATTTGGCAGCATAATGGTGTCATAGATAATATTTATGAATTAGGGTTAGGTTTTGGGGTGTATATATAGGTGTAAGAAGTTATTTAGGCCTTAGGATTAACCCTAGAACTGATCTGGACCACTCAGATGCCATATCAGTCCTTAGGGCGAATTGGGCCACGAGTTGGCAGCCAAACACTTTGGATTGATCTCTAGTCGACCCAGCGGGGCTTGGGTCGACTCCAAAAATGGTACGGTTCGGCTATTCCCCCTCCCGATTCGCTGTTTTGAACTTTTTTGAATATTTATTTATTCAATTTTTATATATATCTATACATATATTTCTCTCATATGCATACAAACTTCATGGCTTAATAACTTCTTCATAATTAACCATTTTCACACTAAACCACTTTTTGATCTACGTTCACACTAAGCCACTTTTTAGCCATTCCCCTAAAACAAAAATATGGCACTGGCGGGGATCAAAATCTGTACCTCTTTTATGCAAGTTACATGTTCTAACCAAATGAGCTACTAAGTCTTTTACTTACAAACCTTAGAACAATGCTAAACATCGTTCTTTTCTCATTCCTCTTTTTCAAATAAATTATTCTTTAATTTGTTTTTTTAATATTCTCAGAAAATACGGGGTTTTACATTCTCCCCTACTTAAAGGATTTCGTCCTCGAAATCTCTAAGTCAAGAAGAACGTATCCTACCATCCAATCATCCATCTACTCAACCATCAACCACTAGCAACCATGGTCCTTAAAAGATTACTAATGCTTTTCATGTACATATGCATAGTGTGTGTATGTGTCCGTATACTAATGCAAAATCAGACGGTCCACTAATTCAGTCGACCTCCTTAATGCAAATAATGATAGTGCCATGTATCCATCATGTATGCAAAGAACCTTATACATATCATTACAACATGCATGCACAACCATTCATTTAAATGCAACATCCATATGATACACACATTCAACGTACATTCATTTTACTAAATACATCCATTTATATGCAATATGAAAGTGACTGAGCCGATCTAGTGCCTAAAGTGTGTGTATATGCATCCACAAGCAACCACTAGCAAACACTTGCATCTACATGCATCCACCATACATAACATGTCTCAAACACATGTTTCAACCATAAGATTACCCTATCTAAAGGTCAAAGATACTAGTGAGAGGACATACTAAAGATAGAACAAGTACAAGCTAAGCGATAAAGGAGAAATTAAAAGACATACCCTCGAAAAGAAAAGGGTACAATGAACGCATCTTCTCTTCCGCCTCCCAAGTAGCGTCGCTCTCATCATCTCCCCATTGCACTTTGACTAGCTTGACCTCTCGATTCCTTAACTTCTTAATCTCCGGCCCAAGAATGCATGTAGGAGCTCGTCGAATCGTCGCATCACGCTCTATTTCTACCTCTCTAAGCAAGCTCTTCCAAAACTCGCTAATAAAGATAGGATCGCGATCGCTCACTATGCTAGAAGGAACACCATGCAAACGAACTATCTCTCGAATGTATACGAAGGCTAACTATGGAGCAGTCCTCTTACTCTTCATGGGAATGAAATGGGCGCTCTTAGTAAGTCTGTCTACCACGACCCAAATCCCCGTATTACCCTTCCTTGATGTTGGTAACCCATCAACAAAGTCCATCGAAACACTCTCCCACTTCCATTGTGGGACCTCCAATGGGTGAAGCAACCCACCGGGCTTCTTTTGCTCTGCTTTTACTTATTGGCACACCAAGCATCTAGCGAAAAACTCGGCCACATCCCTCTTCATACCGGCCCAAAAGCAAGCTCGTCTCGTGGTACACAAAGTTTGCCGTCCCTACGTAAACAACCCTTATCATCTAGGGTATACCTACTGAGATGGCTCGATGACTCCCCCCTTATGAGCTTCTCGACTAACTCAACAAACTGTAGGTCATCTCACTGTGCCTCACCAATCTATCCCAAAAGCGTAGATCTGACCTCTAAGGATGCTAGCAAACCGGGTACAAAGTCAATGGAAGGTCTAAAGTCAAACATAGAGATGAACTCTAAGCTTCGCCGCTCAACAAACAACGGACTCAAGGACAACCTTTTCCTACTTAAGGCGTCTGCCACCACGTTACCCTTGCCAGGGGTATATGCTATCTCGAAATCGTAGGACGTTAAGAATTCCATCCACCTTTGCTACCTTAAGTTCAAGTCCTTCTTAGATAACAAGTATTTCAGCGATTTGTGGTCTGTGAACAATTCGATTTTCTCGCCAAGAAGATAATGGCGCCAAGACTTAAGCGCGAAAACAATAGCGGCCAACTCTAGGTCATGTGTAGGGTAATTTTTCTCATGCACTCTCAACTGCCTTCCTCCAAAGGCTTTTACCCTCCCCTTTTGCATTAAGACTGCGCCTAGTCCTGTCCCACAAGCATCGGTATAAACGATAAATGGCTACTCCCATCTGGCAACACTAAGACTGGGGCTGTGGTCAAAGCTCTCTTTAAACGTTGGAACACATCATCAAAATCTACGTCCCACGTGAAAACTAGGTTCTTCTTCATCAAGCGTGTCAATGGGGCTGATATCTTTGCGAAGTCCTTGATAAACTTCCTATAGTAGCCAGCCAACCCCAAGAAACTCCTCACCTCGGTAGAATTTCTAGGGACCTTCCAATCTTGGATGGCTACCACCTTCGCGGGATCCACAGCTATCCCTTCTTTGGAAACCACGTGCCCTAAGAATCGTACTTCCTTCCTCTAAAAGTGACATTTAGAAAATTTAGCTTTAAGGTTATGCGCTCGAAGGGTCTTCAACACTTCCCTAAGATGTAGGGCATGCTCTTCCTCCCTCTTAGAAAAGATCAAGATGTCATCCACAAAGACCACCACGAATTTATTAAGGTATCCCTTAACACCTTACTCATCATGTCAACAAAGTATGCGGGGGCGTTTGTCAAACCGAAGGGCATCACAAGCCACTCATAGAAACCGTCGGGAGTCCTAAAGGCAGTCTTGTCTATGCTATCCTCAGCCACTCTCAATTGATGGAAGCCAGTGGCTAAGTCCAACTGCGAAAACACTAAGGCGCCAACTAACTGATCGGAGAGATCGTCAATCCTTGGCAGTGAGTGCCTATTCTTCTTAGTAAGCTTATTAAGTTCTCTATAGTCCACACAAAGTCTAAGGGACCCATCCGCCTTCGTGGTAAATACTACTGGAGCACCCCACTCCGATATACTACATCTTATGAACCCCTTCTCAAGCAACCCCCCAACTTGATTATTGAGTTCCCTCCTCTCATGAGGAGCCATGTGGCGTACTGGCAAAGACATGGGTTTTGCATTGTCTACAAGATAAATACGAAAGTCTATCTCATGTTTTGGGGGTGGACCCCTCACCTCATCGAAGACATCAACATATTCACGGACTATACGAACAGAATGCAAATCATCATTGGATGCATCAAGTGACTCAAGATAACTAAGCATCACCGATCCTCGAGGGTCACAAGAAATATCAAGGATCTTTCCACTACGAGTCAACAATTTTACTACCCTTCGTTCACAATCTAGATGGCACCATGTCTGGCTAGCCAATCCATTCCTAGAATCAACCCATAGCCCATGAAACCAAGCACAAAAGCATTACATTCAAAACCAACGCCTAAGATTGACAATCTCAAATCCCTACAAACCATGGATAAATGAGCCGACCCACCAATAGGATTTGAGACTATAATGGGATCCACAACAAGACTAGTATTTAAGTGCAGTGTTTCAACTAATGATGTAGAGATAAACAAATGTGATGCGCCAAAATCAAATAAAGTACGGACAAGATGATCAAACAAGAAAATCAAACTTTCGACAGAAATTTTTCTACCTTCTCCCTACCCCGGAGCCATGAGAGCATGAACCTGCCCTCCCAAAGTAGAACCTGGCCTCTGCCCTTGCTTCTTAGGACAGTCCTTGACAGCATGACCTGGATCACCACAATGATAACAAGAAAACTTCTTCTTCTTCCTACAGTCTTTCTTCAAATGGTCGGGTATCCCACAGTTGTGACATTTACTCTTTTCTTTACCACCTTTCTTTTGTTGTTGGGCTTTCTTTGGATCCTCCTTCTTATCTTGCGGCCTAAAAGTACTTACACTCTTCTCTTCTTCATGCATGTATGCCATATCAACAAGCTTTTCATACGTAGCCCCCATTGGAATGTAGGACAAAGCCAAACTGTGAAGCGGTTCATTTAGGCCCTTTGCAAACCTCATGGCCTTCTTGTGAGGCGTATTCACCAACTCTAGCCAAAATCTTGCCAACCTATTAAATTCGGTCACATACTCCTTCATGGTCAAGTTTTTATGCTTCAATGTTAAGAACCTCTCCATGTACATACTCTCCTCAGCTTGAGAAAGGAATTTCAACTCAAACCTTCCCCTAAAATATGCCCATGTCTCTACAGCACGCTCTCCATTAGTAACCTCCCACCAAAACGAAGCTTCGTCCTTCATCAACCAAGCAGCCAATTGGACCTTCTTACAATCATCCAAATCGAAAACGCCAAACAGATCCTCCACTTCTTTCAAATAATTTCTAGCTTCAACGAACGTTTCAGACCCACTAAAAGGTTTTTCACCCATCGAACGAAAGTCTTTACATATCTTAGAGAAAGCATCTCCACGTGGAGGAATGACTGGAGCTGGGGGAGGAGGAGGAACGTCGGCCGGACCCGCGACAGCGGCCCTAGCCTCGAGATATTGACGAAACCAACCGGGTACATGAATACCCTCTGGTATCTCAAATGCTCCAGACATGCTAAAAAGAAAAAGAAAGAGTTTCAAAACAAGGGAAGCGAAAGAGAGATGTATGGCTTGCGGGGATTATACTCTTTAAAGTAAACTTTCCTTGAAAATAGCTTCTTTAAAACAAGTTTTTGAAAATACTTTCTATGAAAATAATACTTTTGAAAACAATTTTCAAAACTTTTTATCTGTTCTTGTAACCATAGCTCTGATACCACGTGTAACACCCCATGGCCATTAATGTCACTCACAAAGGGAATGCATTAATGTCATGAAGCGTTGTAGTAGTATAGAATAGATAAATTACAAGAATAAATAACTAAAACACAGCGAAAGATAAAACTTATTTCATAACATCATAACTTCAAAACAAGCTTACATAAGTAGTCTCCAAAAACCATTACAACAGGATCAATTGTCTTTTCCAAAAACTTCAAATAACGTAAAGAAGCAAATAATTAAATAACATAAATGCATAAATCCGCACTGAGCATAAGCAAAGCCATAAAGATGAGAGAGTCCAAAGCGATACATCTACTCTCTTCAAGCAACTGAAAGAAATCGGCATTAAGTTGTAGTACTACCTCCTTGCAAACCTGGGGGGGGGGGGGGAGGAGGGGGGGAAGGAAAGAAAAGAGGTGGAAACAAAACGGGTCAGACATAAATTCTGGCGAGTCCAGTAATTTTAACAAATAATAGGTAAGGTAAATGACCAAGACATAAATAGGTATCATGATATGGCTGTAGCATAGATAAGGTAGATAAAAAGGATGGACAAGATGATTCCATTCCTAAGTGCTAAGACAATCCTACACCAACAACCCTCCAAGTACTAACCCCGAAGACCGAAGTCAACATCATACTAGCACCCAAAGGACTATCCAACTTAACCAACATGTATTTCGTTACACCGTACTTTTGCTAAGTTACACCACATTACTTAATTACACCGCACATCTACTAGTCTCTATTTACTAAAGGTTGATCCCTTCTCACTAACTGTACCTACATGACAAACTTGGTAGTTACTTGTACCTAGATGCTATCGTAGGTGCCTGCTTGCTCCTACCACCGCTAAAGTACCCTTACCCTACCCGTTCGATCGACTCCCTAAACCCCATAGGCACCCGTGCTGGCCCCACAGTGGGGTGTATCACTCCCCAAAGTGGCAACCCCGATACCAACATAAAATGCACGACCATACCTACACGATGCAACAACGTCTTACCTACCAGCCCGGACTCATGCATGCATATGAACCCGTTGGACTCGCGTTGCCACCGCTATTTACATTTTGACCTCTTACCTTCAAGTCCAGTAAGCGTGCCCCAACCTCGGCCTAGTACTAGGCCTAATTAGATACTCAAACGGGTTACTGGTTGAAACAGGTCCCCCTTCCGACACAAGCCTCCTACCTATGCTTGGTCCCCACTAGGTTTTTCTCCCACTTAACCATTTTAATTTAAATGTCCATGTCTTACACATGCTATGGTTAAGTCCTTAATTACATGACATAATTTACATGTCTTATCTTATTCCGGTTAAGTCCATATTTACATGTCACCCCACTTAGCCCTCTAACCATACCCATGTCTTATTATGTTTAGTATTCCTTAATTCATTCCTTATGACGAACGATGCATGACCTCCCACATTAGACCGAACACTTTGTGACCACTGGATTTGCCAAGTTGTTACAGGCAGTCTTACGCCACAAACCGGGTCTAACCTCATGTCATTAACCGTTGCGCCTACAATTCATTCCTTTAACCTCTCACATTAGACGTCCAATTGTGGCAGCTGAATTTGCCGGGCGGTTCCGGACAGTCTTACGCCACAATTGCGCCTAAGCTCGTGTCAAAGGTTTATTAATAATCGTATTTCACCCATACCCAATTTTCATGTCATGTATATCCAATTAAACATATATTCATGTTTATAATATTGTCTATTCCAAATTGTCACTAATTACGTATTAATTAGTCTCAATTACAAATTTACAATTATAGGCAATTTCATCAATTCCATGTAATTCATACCCAAATATGCCAATTTTACATATTATCCAATTATCCAAAATATCCAATAATATCCAATTTTCCATATTTCACATATTCCCATCGTTCCCACGTATTTGCATTCACGCGTATTTTTAACATAGGCTCGAAGGTAGCCTAGATCCAAAAATAAAAGGAATAGGGATAAGAAGAGAGAATCAAATCACAGAAAATTGGAATTAACACAACATCATGATATAAAGGGGCATGTAAACTGGCATAGAGGCATAATGACAGATTCAACATGAATAAACTGATAAAGGTATGAACTTTACATAGAAACATAGGCATATGATGACATGAATCAAAAAGGTGAAGACTTGGATGAGATTTAAATTACGTACATACATATGAATCCTCTTTACAACTTCATCATGTTACTTTTAATCCCATTATATTGTGATACTCACCTTCTATGGTTAAAGAATAGAATTATGCACTGAAATTGGTGTAGAAACGTTGCGGTTTTGCTGATTTATCTTCTTGAATTGTTGTAGAAGCTCTAATCTTTAATTTGAGTTGAAGTTGATCACTTGAGATTTGATTTAGAGGCGGCAGCTAGGGTTTAAGAGAGAATTTGACAGCATAATGGTGTCATAGATAATATTTATGAATTAGGGTTTGGTCTTAGGGTGTATATATAGGTGTAGGAAGTTATTTAGGCCTTAGGATTAACCCTAGAACTGATCTGGACCACTCAGATGCCATATCAGCCCTTAGGGCGAATCGGGCCACGGGTTGGCAGCCAAACACCCTGGATTGACCTCTAGTCGACCCAGCGGTGCTTGGGTCGATTCCAAAAATGGTGCGGTTCGGTTATTTCCCCTCTTGGTTCGTTGTTTTGAACTTTATTGAATATTTATTTATTTAATTTTTATATATATCTATATATATATATATTTCTATCATATGCATACAAACTTCATGGCTTAATAACTTCTTCATAATTAACCATTTTCACACTAAACCACTTTTTGAACTGCGTTCACACTAAGCCACTTTTTAGCTATTCCCCTAAAACAAAAATATGGCATTGGCGGGGATCGAACTTTGTACCTCTTGTATGCAAGTCACATGTTCTAACAAAATGAGCTACTAAGTCTTTTGCTTACAAACCTTAGAACAATGCTAAACATCATTATTTTCTCTTTCCTCTTTTTCAAATAATTTGTTATTTTAATATTCTCAGAAAATACAGGGTGTTACACTATAGGCGAGTCGACATAGATATCGACCCCCCGTAAGGAGTCGACCACTCCCAGATCCAGCTCCTGTGACGAATTTTTACAGCCCTCTGATGATGTGGCCTTCTCTGATTGGCCAATGATTAATTTCTAAGGTATTAGGGCATATATGTGATGCTATGGTTGGATGGATGACATATCTCTTTGATTTGATGGCTCTGATTCCCCTTGACTAATCTAAAGACTAGAATTGAACCTAGACTTCTATATAATCACCCCAAACCTCAACCCTACAACCCATTCTATGAAGCTGTCATGTTGTTCGTCTAGAAACTGGCCTAGCCTCCATTCATCTACCCCAAACTAGAGAATCAAATTCAAAATAGGAATCAATTAGAAGAACTAGAGAATCAAACGTCTACATCAAAGGATAGCTTTTCAAATTCAGAAATCAGATCCCAGAAATCAAGATCCGTCCTTTTTCTGTAAGTACAGTTATTGTTTAGATGTGAACACCTAATAAGAAATCATGACAGTAGAACTATGCCTAATTCTATTTGTGCCTATCCTTTTGTCAATTCTGAATTGCCTATGCCTATGAGACTATTGTGATTGAAGTAATGACACCTATCGTTCCTATGAGACTATTTTGATTGACATAATGAAACCTAACATGCCCATGAGACTGTTGGATTTACAAAATGTAACCTATCATGCCTATTGGAACTGTTGTGATTAATTTATCGTTTTGTACATCCTATGCCTATGAGACTATTGGACTGACACAATTGAACCTACCATGCTATATATGCAAATTACACGATAAGTTATGTCCATACACGCTTACATGTTTATATCCAAGCTAGTACCCATGTTTAAGATCTATATGAGTTCATGCTTATACAATTAGATCTATGCTAGTTCGCATGTTGATTGGATCTAATTTAAATGTAAGATCACGTTCATGTGCTTAATTAAGTTTATGTCGTTTTATCCCAAATTTATACTACGCATGTTGATCTATATTGTTTAGGCATGTTGGAATGTTACATGTCCCTTTCTTTCCCCTTTTGTTTATAAGTTAGGCTAATTTGCGAGCCTAATGTTCTGTGTGAATTATGCGAACGAATAATGGGGGAGACGTTGGGAAAAAATATTAAACTACATGCTATTGGCATAGATTGACTCATAATCATGTAAATAATTAGTACCATGAAATAGTAGAATTTGTATACCTAGAATTATGGACATGATTTAGAGGGTAAATGGGGCATGACTTGAATTGACAAAACTTGTGGATAATTTACATATGAACATAAACTGTAAATATGTAAATTAATTAAAAAATGAATATGCCTAACCCGAGGTTAGATTGAGTTATGGTGTAAGACTGCCCGGAAGCGCCCGACACATCCAGCAACCGTAACAATATAGATCTAATATGAGAGGTTAGCGCATTAAGCCCAAAAACCCGAGGTTAGATTGAGTTGCGGTGTAAGACTGCCCAGAACCGCCCGACACATCCAGCGACTGCAACAATATAGATCTAATGTGAGAGGTTGGTGCTTTAATGAATGAATTAAAGCTAAGAAACATACATGCTAAGAATGGTAGGGTTAAGTTAACACAACAGGACAACACTTAACCATTCTAACATGACAAGTGGTAGGGTTAAGTTAACACAAGAAGGCAACACTTAACCAATACAACATGATGTGTGATAGGGTTAAGTAACACAAGAGGGCAACACTTAACCAATATAACATGATGTTTGGTAGGGTTAAGTAACACAAGAAGGCAACACTTAACCAATACAACATGATGTGTGATAAGGTTAAGTAACACAAGAGGGCAACACTTAACCAATGTAACATGACAAGTGGGTGGGTAAAGTTAACTCGACTGGATTGATGACACTTAACCAATATAACATGATGAATGAGTGGGGTTAAGTTAATGGGAAACACTTAACCAATATAACATGATGAATGAGTGGGGTTAATAAATAGGAAACACTTAACCAATATAACATGATGAACGAATGGGGTTAAGCTAAGGGGAAACCCTTAACCAAATACGACCTGATTGAATGAGAAGGGTTAAGTTAATAAGAAACACTTAACCAATATGACACGACGTGTGGATGGGTTTAGTTAACTTGAATGGATGGATAACACTTAACCAATTTGGGGTGTATACGAATAGACCCTAGAAAACCCTAGTAGCGGGGACCCATTTCAGCAATAACCAATATAGATGTATCACGGTACCCTGAACTAGGCAGAGTGGGGCACGATTACTGGGCTAATTAAAGCGGTCAAAATAGAGGCAGGGAGTGAAGCAGTGTAGTTTCGACGGATTATGGGCGTGCACATGCTCCGGAGTGGAAAAACAGGCACTGGGCATCAGTAGTATACACTGTGCATCTTGAATCATGTCGGGTCACTATCATAGGGATTGATACACCTTATGGTGGGACCAACACAGGGTATCTACATGTAAGAGAGGGCTGATTGACACAGGCACAAGGAAAAATTAATACAAGTTGGGAGCCGATCGATAGGGTAGTAAGGGTACATCTAACATCTTCATGGCAATTAGGCTGATTTAGGTAAGATCCTCATACTAGATGTATACCTGAAGGCTACCACAATTGCGGGGTTGGGATCACCTTAATTTATAACACAGGATACTAGTAGGGGATACATATCCTTTTTCACAGGATACTAGTTAGGACACTAGTAGGGAATATGAATCGTTCTATAAAAGATACTAGTTGGGATGCTAGTTGGGTGTTGCAGAGAAATTAGGAAATCAGAGAAAGAACCAAAGCGCATTCAGTGTATCCTACCTTATCATATCTAACGATCATCATTTGTTGTCTTTCTATGCTTATTATCATGGTTATGTCTGGTAATAAGTTTATTCATGTCATGAACCTTTTACCTATTTACATGTTGAATAATCACTGGACTTACCAGACTTATGTCTAACCCATTTTCTTTCGCCTTCTTTTCTTCTGTTCCCCCCGGTTCACAGGGAGGGAATATCACCACTTAGCTCGGTTTTCTTTCCAAGCTTGAAGATAGACGATGTATTGCTTTGGACTCTCTTTTTCACTGCTATGGCTGGCTCATGCTTTATTGGGGAATATCATTGTCATTTTGTGCTTCTTTATTTTGTTAAATAAGACATATGCTTTGTAGTAATGGATAAGGGTGTTTTGGTGTTGGAAAACAATCTTTGTACAAGCTGTTTTACCGAGCTGCTATTTTATCAATAAAGTAAAGTTTTATTTGTTTACCTCTGTTTAAATTTTGTTTGTTTTGTAATTTATTTGTTCCATACACTTATGATGCTCCACTGAAGTTAATGCATTCCCTTTGCCAGTGACCTTAATGGAGGTGTGGTGTTACAGGGATGTAATGGATGTTTTCCCTCTTCAACACGTTGATGAAATTTTCTAGCATCGACATCTATTCCATTTGACCCATCAGAAGATCCATCTTCAATGTTCTGCATATTTCCACAGGTATGTTGCAACATCTCATCGAGATTATCTTCAAAATTTATTCCTACTTCACAATCCATATTGTTATCGCTCCTTTCAGGATCTGAACAGGAAACTTCACAAATCCATTTCATGTACAATTCAGATGGACCATTCCAAATCAGATGGTTGTGGACTACTTGACAATGCCACTAGCGATTATGACACTTTTCGTAAGGGCGTGTAATTTCATAAGCTACCGGAATTCTAGAAAAAGTATTTCAAATAAAAAGTTTCACTCCACTAATATACCCTACACTGAACTTAGGAAGTTCTGCCCATAATTTTTCCTCGTCGTTCATTGAGTGATACCTTAAAGTAGTAAATTAGGAACAAGTAAAGCAGTACATTACGCAACACAACAGTCAAATCAGAAAAAATTGAAATATACATTGAGTGATACCTGAAGCAGCAGATTAAATCGAAGCCCTACCTTAAATCTGAAACCAAAATGAACCCCAATTGAAGACCTAATTGAAACACCGAAGCCCTAATTGAACTTGAACTCGAACCTGCCCTACTCGAACCCTAATTAAGCTTGTAAACTTGAATTTTTAGCCCTAATTGAACCTGAGAGTGAGTGTGTGAGAGGTTGAGCAGCGGAGTACTTTGTTAAATTTTGATTTAAACTTTCAATATTTTTTTAGTTTCCCCCTTTGTTTTTTTTCTTCCCGTCGCAAACATTATTTCACGCGCGGATTGCTAATCTGGACTAAACATTTTTTCACGTGGATCCCTAACCTGGACCGTTGGATCATGTTGACGTGGATTGATAATTTTATTCACGAGGCTACTGCAACACATGTTGATATATATGCTAACACATTTAAGCTGCGTTGCAATAGACAAAAAACAGTATAGCAATGACAACATTGTAGCTAGCAACATCGTGTATTTTCGTTGTGATAGGCCATCCATGGCATAGTGTCAACTTCCAAATTCTTGTTGGATTTGTTATTATCGCAGATTCTGATTATTTTGGATAGGGTAAGAATTTTATTGTTGGATTTAAATATTTATATTTGGGACTTTAATTTTGTTTGTGGGTTTTGTTGGTACTAACAATGACAATCCTTAAAACGTTGTTGTAAGGTTTAGTATCAGTTCGATGTTGTTGTAAGGACTTGGGCTTTAGTTTCGTTTGTAATAATGCACATTTCTGTTCACTATTGTCTTCGTGTGCTAGGTCTTACTTGATTAGACCTGTAAGGAGCATAACATCTACAAGCAGCTCCTTGGTTTCATTCGAAACTTCAACATTCTGCTTTTCAACATGTCCTGTACTTTGTATATTCTCATCTGGGTTTACATTGTGACTTCCATGCCATGCAGTATAGTTGAAGTTTTGCTTTAGTAATGCATTAGGTGGTTCAGGTAATACCATTTCCTTTTCATTCATGACTTTGTGCTCTATTCTATCTTCTATTGTTTGGCAACCAGTCAATTCAATCATTGTTTGGACATTTCCATGACCCATAGTCTCAGCAGCAATAGTTTCAAATGACCCATTCTCTATAACTACAATACATTCATCTGGTTTTGTTGGATTAACAATATCACTCCTATTAATCTTTTTATTACTCAACAATTTCTCATGGTTATTTGCTTCAACAACTATGTCCTCCACCTTTGCAAGACCATCAACTTCACGCTGTGATAAAGAAATATCTACTATGCCAATCTGATCTGTTTCAACTTAAATTTCATTTGTTCATTTGTGGGTTTGTAAGACTATGTAAAAATATAAAAATGGTCCAGGTAGGCCATACCTATGGCTATTATTTTACATTTATAAATAGCCCACACCATCATTGCCACAAGGATATTATTTTATGGAAGCCTACAAGCCTTACCGGTCAATTTCTAAGAGCACTTGGAGCACTACCTGTTAGCAATGGGCCATCCAAAATCATCCATTTAATACTGATAAATACAATATGATGTTTGTCCATTTCCCTATTTCTTGTTCAAGTGCTTATTTAATTAATCTGTCCGTCTTTTGAACATGTGTAGTTATTAAAAAATTAATTCATACACACAAGTATACACACATATATTCATATTCACATGTATGGGTATATATATGTAGTTGATCTGTCCATCTTCAAGTTCAGTGACCACTCAATCAATTTCTACTTCAACTTCAACAACAACGGCGGGAAATAAGCATTGCCACCACTAAATCCCGGCGAAGATGAGGACTGTGAAGGTAGGATCGAATGCGAGAAAGAAGTTTTTTGGTTGCTCCATGTGGCCTGTAAGTATAAATTAGGTATTTTTGGTTGCTTTGTCGATTATCGTATTTTTCAGTGATGTTTTCGTCAATAATTTTGACATATGTGCAGAATGGCAATTGTGGATATTTTATGTGGCATGACGAAGTGTATGAAATCAATAGCAATGCTGAAATGGAAGATACTACTGTTAAATTGATGGAAAAAGAAAATATTATATTGCAATTGCTCATGGAAAGGAAGACACTTGAAGATAAGCCGTTGAAGCAAAAGCAAAAGAGGGAAAAGCCGATGAATTTTTGGCTGATATGAAGGTAGAGTTGGCCTTAATCCGCGTTAAATGTGGAAAGCATGAAAAAGGAGAAAATTCTATGCAAGGTGTTTAGCTATGTCCTGGATCATGATTGGGATAGTTTCGTGTGTGCTTATGGCAATGTAATGCAGTGAAGTACCATCCAAGTGAAATAGCATATATGGACAACTTCTTTCATATATTTTTTCTTTATATGTCGTCCTTTTGGAGTTGTTAATGATGAATTGTGCTGTGTACTATTGTATGTTTTAAAATGAATCTACGAACGATGTTTTATGCAAGTGGTATATGTGATATTATGCAAGTAGCTTTAGTATTGTTGTATGTGGTATAATGCTAGTAGCTGTCGTACTATTGTATGTGGTATTATGCAAGTAGCTAACCATAACAAATTTAGAAATTTAATATCTATAGCAACATTTTTGGATGTTGCTACAGACACCTAAGGATGTTGCTACAGACCTAAATAAGGTTCTACTGTAACAATATTTGTTGTGTTGCCGTAGGTATGTTGCCAACATTTTTTGGGCCTATGCCTTTTGCGTTGCATTTTGGTCGTTTATGGCATAGTGTTTCTTTCCAAAACCTATCTTGGCCACCTCAATATTAGCCTCTTGAGCACTCTCCTTCCCATCCCCATGCATAAGAGCCATCTCCAATAAATCCACAAAAGTCACACCCATTCGAATATGTGTCAATGCTAGCCCTTAGAGGGATTGGTTCATTGCCCTCGAAAACCTCAAAGCCTTCTGTTAACCCGGTTAAAACGCGGTTCAAAGAGTTGACGAAAAGGGCTATGGACTGGTTATGGTCTAAGTAGAGAACCGTTTATGCAACCAAGTCGTTAACACAACATGAAGCAATGACATGCGGTCAAGCCGTTAGAATGACATGGTTCTGTAGAGTCCACTGCAACATGATCTATGTTATTCCCATTCAAGTCATCGAGACTGTGCAAGACGTTCACACGACAAGGTTTTGGGTCGTTAACACGACATTGATATGCGCCAAACTATGTCGTTGAATCAAATCATGAGTCAACGTCATGTCACACACATGTATAAATCATGCTGTTGGCACCCAATGCATTCATGACATCAAGACCTGGGTAGTGAATAAACTACTTCGTGTCGTTCGTGAAGTAATGTCGTTGGGAAAATATCATCAGGCTGTAGAAACCAAGATCCCATGCTGATATCATTGCAACAGTTCATATTGCATGTCATTTTCAATTCATGCCACAAGCCAAAGTGGTACGGGAAATACAGATACATTTACATGTAATAGCGTGGAACAATATGTACATATTGTGATATATTTGCAATAAGAAATATGGCAATAACACATGCATGGACCATATTCATTTGTATAATGGACTGCTATTTGTAAAGGAAATGGCTCATGCAGCATGAACCAGCTTGAATTCTTTATATATGAAAGCAAAGTCATGTCGTTAGCAAAGTGTAAAGGCATATACATTAAATTGTATAAGTTATCCAGGTTATTCAACTTTTAGGAAGGCAAACTGCCACGTGGCAGTGGTATGGGCCATCATAAAATGTGAAAGGATGGGACGTTTTATATGAGTACATGAGCCGACGTTCTAGAAGATAGTTATCACGTGGCAAGCTAGCCTGCCTTTAGTTAAGTCACTGGCCATGATTACAACAGCCAAGCCATCCCACAGAAGAAAGCTGCACCCTTGCTAAAGCATGTTGTCATTTGCCTCATGTCACGTATACACTCAAGTCATAGAAAGTGCTTTGAACTCAAGTTGTAAACCATGCACAAAATAACCGCAGAGGATAATTTATTAGGGAAAAGTAAAGCTATGCAAGTATTAAACGTGGCAAACAAGTTGATGTGTTTTGTGTACAGGCAGTTTCATGTGGCATTGGGTAGTATAAATGGATTATAAATAAAGTAGACAAAGGTTTGGTGTAGAAGAATCACCAAGTCATTCATAGTGAGCTATATGAATTTATACCAACTCATTAAGTATGCTAGAGGAAGATTGTAACGTGATTTCATGAATCTTCACATGAGTTGAACAGAAAGCATGATGTTCCAATCAAGTCGTAAGAGCTGTGATAAATCAGGTCGTCACGTTGCTTTATGCAGGGCATCCCCTCTTCATAGAAGGCTTAGGCATGTCGTTAACATATACGACACAAAGCAATAATGGACTAGCTATTTTAATGAATAAAAGAGGAAACTGGAACATGCATGGATCAGTTAGTAATAAGAGAATGGTCCATATGTAAAGAGAAAAGTAAGAATTTACTCATGACATGAGTACTCGAACCACATGATTTCTATGTCGCAAGCACCATGTCATTTTCACCATACCGCGTTATTCCATGTCGTTAGAGCGGCATAAATTGCCAATTGTAAAGTACAAATGGTGAGTTGTTATCACATGAAGGAGCGCATGAGTTATAAGCCGCTGTACTCGTATTTAGACGAGCCCAAATTAAAGAGATCGGAGGATTCCAACTTGATGAAATTGTTCAAAGACTTGAGTTCGGGCTTTCACTGAATTATGGCAGTGCCACTCCACTCCCCCACTTCCTATAAATACCCCATACCCTCTTCATTAAAGATGGGGAATTTCATTTTTCCATGAAGTGCCGCCAAATTCCAAGACTCTTCCAACTTCATCAATGGCTTCCAAGGATCAATAAACTTCTCTCCAACAACAAACGGATCTAATCTTCTCCAAACACCATTAATTCTATCTCAAGTTCAACATAAATTACTTTAATCTCTGCTAATCATCTCTAAAGCCTAGATCTAACGCTAAATCGCCATGGAATCCATGAAGATCGTCCAAATGCTAAAGTGATCAAAGATTTATACATTCACCATCACAAAGCAAGAGATCTCACTGATTCCTTTGCAAATCCAAGTGAAGTCTAGATCATAGAAAGAGAGAAAAGAGAGAAAAGAGAGAGATGAACAATATGAGCAAATTTATGTATTTTGTAAAACAAAGTATGATAATGAGAAGTGATTCAAAAGTGGACGTAGATCTATTTTAGATCGAACCGCTATAGTTCTTGTGTTTTTATTTACTTTTTGTGATTATGGTCTCATATTTTATTTCTAATCATTTGGTGAAGTATTCCCGAGGTGTCTTTGGTGTTTGTACCAATTTTGGTTTAAACATTTAGCGCCCACCGTAGGGCCACATTCGCACTCCACTCAATCTTAAGAGCTTTGCATTGAAGTTCTAAACCTTCTCCGAGATATTGGCTAAGTCAAAGAAGACTACAAGAAAAACCATTGGAGAAACCAACAACGTTGCTAACAACGAAGCGACACCACTAGCTAACCGCTTTGAAGTTGGTGAAAACTTGATAGGAGGAGCCGGTGTGACTAAGAATGAGTTGGACGCCGCCATTGCCAATATTAACCAAGGGTGGATAATTCTACCAAAGCTATGATGGAAAAACTTGACGCTATTCTTAACACTCGACCAAATCCAGCCTCTCAAAAGATCCATGTTGACCTCGAAGAAAGTGTCAATTTGTCCGCTTCCGACCTTGATCGCAATGACAACATGGAAGATGATAATGAATGGTTGAGTGACAAAGACGAGGCTAATGCCATAGATTCAAAGCTGAAAGCTAAGAATCATTCCACGGGAAATATTCGAAGGGTTACTAGTCCCGCGATGGGGGCAACTCCTTGTCGGGAAGGTAAAGGACCTAAGATCTCTAACCAGGATCGCATGCCTAGACGAACATTTAGTAAAGAGCTCAACCTCACAGAGCGACATAACACCGAATAATACATCTCAGATATGAGAGAACAAATCATGAAGAGGAATCAAGCTCACAATGACGATGATAGGGAATGGAATTTCTCTCCTGACATGACTCCGTTTACCGAGAGAGTCCAAAAAATAGAGCGTTCGAAGAAATTCAACCTCCAACCTTGCCTCCGTACAATGGCCTTGTTGATCCTAACTACTTTCTGCTCAAATACGAGCAGCATATGAGTGAGGAAAAAGCAACAGATGAAATGATATGCCTATATTTTCCTCTCTACTTAGAAGGTGTTGCGTCACTATGGTTCACATAGCTACCACCTAAGTTCGTAGACAGATTCTCTAACTTGACCAAAAAGTTCAAGGAGCAGTTCCGCCTGTATGCTACAAAAGCCAAGGATGCTATAACACTTTCAGTGATGAAGCAGAATCCAAGGGAATCCATTAAAGCTTTTCTCATTCGATTCAACATTGTTTTATCCAAAGTGAGAAATCCAGAACCTCACATAATCCTCATGTCTTTAATCGGCGCCACAGATGAGAAGAGCGAATTTAGTAGATGGATTAAAATGAAAGAACCAAACACGCTTGAGAAATTCTATAAAAAGGCCGAGGAGTACATGAGAGTCGATAATAATTCTATGCCTCTTCAAATTATTGATGGTAACCAACTTCTTGAAGCTCCCAAAAATGCTACTACTCGGTATAATCAGAAGAATACCCAGAGGCAAAAGCGTGCCAGCAATGGGAAGGATAACAAAAATTATCAGAAAATTCGCCTTTTCAACCCATCAGAGCTAACAACTTTGAATGACACCCCTGAAAAGATCTATCTGACAACGAAGAATTCTAAAGAATATGCGGAACTAAAACCGACAAGGATAGGCGAGAAGGCAACAAACTCGGGAAATTTCTGTAGGTTCCACAACCAACCCGGTCATAATATAAATGAATGTAGGCACCTCAAAAGTTTGATTGAGGAGTTGATTCAGAAGAACAGATTGCAACAATATGTGAAGAGTCCTCAAGCCGCAAATCCTTCTACAACTCCCCAGGGGCATCAAATGACCAGTCCGGTCCAAGCAATGAAGCTTCCGGTCAAACCAAACCGAAGCCAACCATCTACTGACAACCAGTGGTGCTTTAATTCGAATGGCTCGGAATAAGCGATCTCCATCGCCACTGCTTTACTTCTTGCTTTATTTCATGCTTTACTTCATATTTTACTTTCTGTTATATTCAAAATTTCTTACAAATAGTCTGTAATAATATGCAAGTGATGTACTGAACATTGGCTTTGTGACTAAAAGCATATTTGCTTGAGTAAATCTCTTACTTGCAATATTTTCGATAAATTTAAAATTTGCTAATCGATAATTCCTTATTACAGGCTATCCGACAAATGCTTGCTTTCTCGAAACCCGATGTAATATGGCAACCCCAATAACACCAGCTCAAGCGGCGAGTGCAAATAATATCAGCATGCATCAATGTAACGATTAAAAGCACCACCTTGGAGAGTAAGCGAGAGGAGTTTCCAAGAGTCAAACGGTGGAGAGTTCAGCAAGTGGACGCGAAGTCAATGCCAGAGGTTGCAAGTTCCAAGGGGCAACCAGCGCCCGAATGCGGTCACTTGCCATAGTCAAGTGCATCCAGCAGGAGGTCGACGTTCGCTCCACGGAATAGCGCAAACCCTTGAAAATCTCAAAGCGTCATAACCTCCTAGTCTATATGCGATCACTAACTATAACTTGGTGAATCCGACACGCGACTGGCGTTTGAAAGAACTTATCGGTCCTGCTACGATCGCCTACTATGGATAAGTGTATCTGACACACAAGGACTGATGTTCACCCTAAGGAATGACATAAACCCTGCAAAGTTCTGTCAAGAGTGCCTCTCATTTCGGCTGCAATCGCTTACTACAATTAAGAGTATCTGAAACGACGACTGATGGTCACCTTGTGGAATTGCGCAAAATTTAAAATCCCTCCATAACAAGGGTAAAACTAAAATCCCTCCATAGGGTAAATTTAAAAGTCCCTCCATAGCAAGGGAAATCCCTTCATATAAAAGGTAAATTTAAATCCCTCCATAGCATGTGTAAATTTAAAATCCCTCCATAGCAAGGGTAAATTTAAAAGTCCCTCCATAGCAAGGGCAATCTCTCCATAGCAAGGATAATTTAAAATCCTTCCATAGTAAGGGTAAATTAAAAACCCCTCCATACCAATGGCAAATCAAAATCCTTCGTGTTAGACTTTTGATTCGACACGGAAGGTCCATCTCTCCATAGAAGAGATCAACAATGACCAATAAAGACAACAATGTTGATTCAGTCGACATGAAAAGACAAGCATTGGGTTATAAACGACCTCTCAATAGTAGGGCATCCAATGAAGTCTCCAATGTCAGAATTGACTGACAAAACAGACAAACGTTGAGCAACGAAAGTCCTCCCATAGCAGAGGCAGAATATAAATTCGCCCTAAGCAGGGGCACTAAATTCGAAGATTTTTTTTTAGTGGGGGCCCACAAATATAAAAACTTCTCCAAGTAGAGGTGCTGAACTAGTCAGTAAAAGTCGGAATCCCTATTGTATTGACAAAGCTCAGAAGCATGGTACATATTGGCAAGCACAAATAGCTTCGACGGACAAAGTTAAAGCTTCTAGCATGTCAACTACGATTAACTAAACTCGACAAGCTGATCACATCAAGCTTTTGCGACTTATGACGGCCAATGGTATAAAAGCAACACAACCACATGAGAGTTGAATAATGCCCGAAAAAGGTACCACAGGTCTATCACGACTTTATGATAAGCAAAAAATCAATTTCTTACCATCAAAGAAGCCAATACACTTGGCTTGGTCTTGCCTTCAAAAAACGGGGCATTTGAAAAATTCGGCAAAATCGATATGCTCGATATGTCGATAAACTCGTTGCATCGATAAAAATCAATCTGGGAAGCCCAATTAGAATCTCCTTACGCAAAGGATTCCTCATCTCCAAAGCTCCAACCATAAATTATCACGAAGAACCAATGATATTTTGCTTCAAATCTGAAGATAAGAAATGCTTGAAAAAGGCAATTGTGCGAATTTGGCATGGTTCGAATCTAAAGAGCACTACCGTTTCTCAAAGAAATTGAAGCTAATATCCATCAATAGTTTCAATATGAGATACGAAGAGGTGATAGAGAAATAATTAAACACTGAGGCAATCCGTTGTGAAACAGAGATTCAAAATTTTGTGTATCCCAGGATGATCCATGATGTCAAAATAAATTCAGTTTTGGATTTGTAAATCCAGCTGAGCCACTGCAGCATGCCTAAAAACAGACAATCGGAAAATTCTTCTTTCCAGGGCAGTCTTGCATCAAATTCAGGAATGCTAAAATAAGTGCACATATTGAGTTAGCACAAAATGGCCTCTTTCCTGCAAATTGTCAAGAGAATACGGAATAGCCAAAGACCGATCCACTTACAATCCAAAAGCAGTAGTCGCTTTAGCCTCGGAAACTCAAATCAAAGTTCCAATCTGAACAGGCACATGTTTCATAAAACGTAAACCTTCGTACAAGATCATGTAGGTCAATAAAAGAGCAAGGCTTGAAATCGATATTCGATATACATATCGATTAGCAGAACTCAAGTGTCATCATGTATTCGAATTAGAATATCGCGCTTGTGCAGATAATATTCGACGAGTTATAAACCATTGAATAAAACAGTCCTTTGCAAACGCTTTATTCAATTCAAGATAAAATTCGCGATAATTCATTTTATAATGATTTAACTAATCCTTTATTGTTATGGATGGTTGATCATGAAGTATAAGTCCAAAATCGTGTAAGTGCTTGTTTTGATTATAGAACGGGTGGCATGAAGCATAGAAATTCAAAGCATGATTTTCCATAGCAAACAAAAAGCTACTCAATGCAAATTTTGTTAACAAAGTTCATTTCAAAGCCTGTATTTCTTACAAGAAAATACGAACTTCGAGGGGGAATGTTAATCCCGTTAAAACGCGGTTTAACGAGTTGACGAAAAGGGCTATGGACTATTTACGGTCTAGGCAGAGAATAGTTTACGCAACCAAGATGTTAACACAACATGAAACAAAAGTGCGGTCAAGCCGCTAGAACGACATGGTTCTATAGAGTCCACCGCGACATGATCTATTTCGTGCCCATTCAAGTCATCAGACTGTGCAAGACGTTCACACGACATGGTTTTGGGTCGTTAACACGACATTGATATGCGCCAAACCATGTCGGTGAATCAAATCACGAGTTATGCTATGTCACACACATGTATAAATCATGTCGTCGGCACCAAATGCATTCATGCCGCCAAGACCAGGGTAGTGAATAAACTACTTCATGCGTTCGTGAAGTCATGGTGGTGAGAAATATCATCAGGTCGTAGAGACCAAGATCGCTTGCTGATATCATCGCGACAGTTCGTATTGCATATCATTTTCAATTCATGCCGCAAGCCAAAGTGGTACAGGAAATACATATACATTTACATGTAATAACGCGGAACAATATGTACATATTGTGATATGTTAGCAATAAGACAAGATAGCAATAACACACGCATGGACCATATTCATTTGTATAATGGACTGCTATTTGCAAAGGCAATGGCTCACGCAACATGCACAGCTTGAATTCTTCATATATGAAAGCAAAGTCATGTCGTTAGCAAAGTGTAAAGGCGTATACATTAAATTGTATAAGTTATCTAGGTTGTTCAACTTCTAGGAAGGCAAATTGCCATGTGGCAGTGGTATGGGCCAGCATAGAATGTGAAAGGATGGCATGTTTTATGTGAGTACATGAGCTGACATTCTAGCAGATAGTTATCATGTGGCAAGTTAGCCCACCTTTAGTTAAATCGCTGGCCACGATTACAACAGCCAAGCCATCCTATAGAAGAAAGCTGCACCCCTGCTAAAGCATGTTGTCATTTGCCTCATGTCGCATATACACTCAAGTCATGGAAAGTTATTTAAACTCAAGTCGTAAACCTTGCACAAAATAACCATAGCGGAAAATTTATTGGGGAAAAGTAAAGTTGTGCAAGTATCAAATGTGCCAGCCAAGTTGATGTGTTTTGTGTACAAGTAGTGACATGCGGCATTGGGTAGTATAAATGGATTATAAGCAAAATTGACAACAGTTTGGTGTAGAAAAATCACCAAGTCATTCATAGTGAGCTATATGAATTTATACCAACACATTAAGTATGCCAGAGAAAGACCATAACATGATTTCATGAATCTTCAAGTGAGTAGAAATGAAAGCATGACGTTCCAGTCAAGCTGTAAGAGTTGTGATAAATTAGGTCACCATGTTGCTTCATGCAGTCCATCCCCTGTTCATAGAAGGCTTAGGCATATCGTTAACACATACGATGTAAAGCAAGAATGGACTGGCTATTTTAATGAATAAAAGAGGAAACTGAAACATGCGTGGATCAGTTAGTAATAATAGAATGGTCCACTTGTAAAGAGAAAAGTAAGAATTTACTCATGTCGTGAGTACCCGTACCGCATGATTTCTATGCCGCAAGAACCATGTCATTTGCACTGTACCGCATTATTTCATGTCGTTGGAGCGACATAAAGTGCTAGCTGTAAAGTAAAAATGGTGAGGTGTCATCATGTGAAGAAGAGCGCATGAGTTAAAAGCCGCTATGCTTGTATTTAGACAAGCCCAACTTAAAGAGATCGGAGGATTCCAACTTGATGAAATGGTTCAATGACTTGAGTCTGGGCTTTCACTGAATTATGACATTGCTACTACCCTCCACCACTTCTTATAAATACCCCACACCTCTTTAATGTCCGCAAATCCTATCTAAAACCTAGATGTAATGCTAAATCACCACGGAATCTACGAAGATCGTCCAATTGCTAAAGTGATAGAAGATTTATACATCCAGCATCACAAGAGATCTCATCGATTCCTTTGAAAATCCAAGTGAAATCTGGGTCATAGAAAGAGAGAAAAGAGAGATGCACAATATGAGCAAATTCATGTATTTTGTAAAACAAATTATGATGATGAGAAGTGATTCAAAAGTGGAGGTAGATCTATTTTAGATCAAACCACTATAAAAATTCTTGTGTTTTTACATACTTTTTGTGGTTGTCGTCTCATTTTTTATTTCAAACCATTTAGTGAAGTACCTCGAGGTATCTTTGGTGTTTGAACCATTTTTGGTTTAAATACCTTCATATGCGCAGTATTAACCAGATTCAGGCCAAATCTTGCCAACTCATTGAAGCTATTCATGTACTCCTTAACTGACATATTACCTTGTTCTAGACCCAAGAATCTCTCCAACTACATCCCTTTTTTAGCTTGTGATAAAAACTTCTTCTCATACTTATCCTGGAACTCATTCCATGTCCTAATGTCCTATTCTGCCTCGGCCACTTCCCACCAATATGAAGCTTCCCCTTTCAGTTGCCATGCGGCCAAGTGAATCCTCCTCCTACCATCAAGCACCAATAATATAAATAACCATTAGTCTCTCTAAGCCAAGTACGAGTATCAACAAAACTCCACGACCCATGAAATGGATTGCCATATATAGCATGAAAATCCTTACAAGGATTAGAGAAATTAGACGCTGGATTCATGGTACTACCGTGGCTACAACTAGAGATGGAGAATTTCCTTTCCCTTCGACAGGCATCGTAGCTTCAACATATATGCAGAACCATGCCAAAATAGGGACACCCTCTGGAAAGTTGGGAGCCTCAGACATGCTGAAAAGAAAAAAGACAAGGCTCCAAAAATTAATTAAGGGAATGTTGTAGTTAACTTGAGGGGATGTTTTTTTTGGAAATACTATACTTTTGAAAATACTTCTCCAAAAAATTTCCTCTAATCTTGTAACCTTAGGCTTTGAATCCAAATGAAACACCTCATACCTCTTAACGTCACCCATATGAGGATGTTTTTATGAAGTGCTTAGGTATAATGTAACAACATAAAGACTAAAATTAACAAGATAGAAATATAAAACCTGAAAGAAATTTTAAAACAACATTTAATAAAGCAAGCCAAATCATGACACTTATTACATTTCATAAATACCAAATGTACCGTCTCATGGAGAAACCATAAATCAGAGTACATAAGTAAAACCACCCCTCCCAAATGTCAATACAGTAACCATAAAATGAGAACTAAAACAATGCATGAGTCTGAAATAAGTATGAATCCAAGTCGAATAGAATAATCAAGAACTACTGTTGAGGCCCTCCACCCGGCGAACCTGGAGGGGGAAGGAAGAGAGAAGGAGAAAAGAAACTAGGTCAGATATACGTCTTGAAACACCCCACCTCCGTTAAGGTCACTCGCAAAGGGAATGCTTTAACTTTGGTGGAGGGTTATAGGTACAAGACACAGAAAATTTTACAAGACAGATAAATATAAGCAGCGAAATTCAAATATTTATTGCATACGTGGTTCAATACAAAAGCATTACATCAAATTGTCTCAAAATAACTTCCAAAACATTACACCCTAATTTCTGTCTTAATTATTTAATAAAGAAGCATAAACCACAAATAAACCTGCATAAATCCCCAAGGAAAATGTCCAAGAGCCATAGCAAAGTTTGAGAGAGAGTCCAAATCATACATCTACTTTCTTGGAGCTTGCAAAGAGTCTGACTAAGCTGCAGTATTCCCTCCCTGTGGACCTGGGGGGGAAACGGAAGAAAAGAGGACGAAAGAAAACGGGTCAGACAATAAGTCTGGTAAGTTTGGTGATTACTAGACAGTAATAACAGAACATAGGACCAGAAGAGGAACATGTGATCGCACCCATTAGTATAGTCTCTGCACCAACTTAACCATTAGTTCAACCAACCCTACTTGTTTATAACAAAGATCCCCTTAATGATCGACTCCTACTCGCATGCATTCATATCCTGTGACATTCATCCACGCTTGACTATAGATACCTGTGCTGGTCCCACCATGGGGTGTATCAGTCCCTCTGGTGGCAACCCGACATGATTCAAGATGCACGGTGTATACTATTGATGCCCAGTGCCTAATTTTTCGACCCCGGAGTACATGCACGCCCATACTCCGTCGGAACCTACACTGGCCCACCAACTGCCGACGTTTTGACCACTTAAACTTAGCCCAGTAATCGTGCCCCACCCTGCCTAGTTCCAGGGTACAATGATACATCTATGTGGGTTACTACTGAAATGGGTCCCCGCTACCAGGGTTTTATAATCAACATGTTTATTTGGTTAAGTGTCCAAGTTTACCTAACCTCGCCCATTCGTTTAGTTAACATGTTGAATTGGTTAAGTGTTTCCCTAATTGACTTAACCCTACCAATCCTAACTTAGTTTTAATTTATTAAAGCACCAACCACTCACATTAGACAGGTATTATTTTGGTCACTGGATGTGCCGGTCGGTTCCGGGCAGATTTACACCACAACTCAGTCTAACCTCGGGTTCTTTTTGGGCTTGATGCACTAACCACCCACATTAGACAGGTCTTGTTGTGGTCACTAGATATGCCGGTCGGTTCCGGGCGGATTTACACCATAACTCAGTCTAACCTCGGGTTAGGCATATTCGTCTTTTCTAAATTAACATTTTTCTATATATGTCTAATTTCTTTATGTAAATTAAATTAAATTTAATCATGCCATAATTATCCTTTGATTATGCTCACAATAAATGGTATATCAAATATACCATTTTATGAACAAATCTATGCCATGAATTTTCATATTTTCCCATTGCTACCACCGTGGAACGTACGCATGAATCACATAAAATGTTGGGCAAGTAAATTAGCCCGACCCATAAACAAGAAAGGGGTAATAAACAAGGGACATGAAATAAACATAAAATAGCATACATTTTAACTTGTCATGTGTAACTTGACATAGAGGTATCATTTAACTTTAATTAAATGGGTAAAGGTGAACTTGTGACTAAGTTGGGTCTAATTGTCATGTAAACTTGACAAAGGTCTAGCATGGAGGTTTAACATATAATCACAGTTTCAACCCACAACTTAGCATATTAACTTATGTATGTCAAAACACAAGAAAGCTACTATAATCATTTTTAAATTTCAACTTAGCATGATAATTTATGTGTGTTAAACATAAGAGGGCTGTTATAAACATAATCGAATCACAATTTAGCATGATACTTATGTGTTAAAAACATAAGAGGACTACAATTCCAAATTTTAAAACATAAATAGATTCAACTTAACATGAATATACATGAGTGTTGATCTAACATATACGCATGTGTTTTAGATCATAAACTTGCAAATAACCACCAATTTATAACATGACATGTTTCATCACTTAATTGGCAAAATAAATCCATTACCCAATCATAATAAATTCCAATAACATACAATATGTTCATCACCACAAGCCTATAGACATGATTAATATACAACATGTTCATCACCATAAGTATGTAGACATGATTAATATACAACATGTTCATCGCCACAAGCATATAGACATGATTAATTACAACGATACTTTAAAAAGAGAATCAAATCTTATAAATAAGCATCATTCTATATCCAAATTACAACATGTCATGATTCAATTGAAAGAATTTTTAAATCTGCGTAATAACCAACTTACAAACTAAAAAGGAATTCTTGCATTTTGAAATCTGAATTCTGAAATTGGCAAGCTCGCCTTTGATGTAGATCGTTGAATTTGATAACTTTTAATTTGATTTTTGATTCAAGTTCTTATCTTGTCCTTGAATTGGTGATGGCTACGCCAAGTATTCTATTGACAACATGATAGTTCTAGGATTATTTTTGTGTGATTTTTAGGTTTGAGCATTGGGTTGTTTATATAGAATTTCAATTCAATTTGAGCCGTCGGATGATCCTAGGGTTAACCACAACCATCCAGTCAAGATAGGGTGACACCTCAGCCTTAGGGACTCAGCACTGAGTCACAGAATCGTCACCTTTCAGATCTGCCCGGGGGGCAGGTCGACCCCCAGGTTGACCTGTAGGGGGGAGGTCGACACTAGGGTCAACCTCCTAGTTGACCTAGGTCCTGGGAGGGAATTTTCCCGCCCAGCCCCCTTCTGACTTCTGATTTGAGTTTGAATTTTTTTTCGAACTGTTTGAAGTTATTTGTATTTTCTGGAAACTTCCGACAGCCATAACTTCTTCATACGAAGTCCAATTTACGCAAACTCGGACTCTATCTCAACCATAATTCCGAGACAAACACAATGGCGTAACCTGTTTCCCTTATTTCCCTTAATTACCACATTTTAAATTAAGTATTTTTTAATTTGTTACTATACCGTTAATAGAAAATACGGGGTGTTACATTCTCCCCTCCTTTTAGGATTTCATCCCCGAAATCTTCAAGTCGAGAAGAACTTATATCCTACCATCCAATCACCCATCTACTCAACCATCAAACACAGGCGTCCATTGTCCTTAAAAGATTTCTAATGCTTCATGATCATATGCATTGTGTGTGTACATGTCCTTATCTAATGCAAAATCAGGTGGCCTACTGATTCAGTTGATCTCCTTAATGCAAATTATGTCAGTGCCATGAGTCCATTATGAATGCAATTTTTTTCCTACTCAAAATCTCCTACATGAGTGCACAATCATTCATACAAATGCAACGTCCATATGATAACACATCAAGTTTTAATCCATATACCAATACATATATGCATATGCAATATGGAAGTGACTGAGCCGATCTAATACCTAATGCGTGTGTATATGCATCCACTAGCAACCACTTGCAACCATCAATCATAACATGTTTCAATTACATGTTTACATCCAAATGGGTTCCTACCTAAAGATAAAGGATAGGACCGAGGAGATATACCTAAAAAGATAGATACAAGAATAAACTTAAGGAAAAGGAGATTAAAGATGTACCCTAAAAAAGAAAAGGGTAGGCTGCGCGTATTCTGTCCTCGGTTTCCCAAGTCGCGTCTTCCTCGGTGTCGCTCTATTGAACTTTGACGAGTTTAACTTCACAGTTGCGTAGCTTTTTGACTTTTGTTCCCAATATACGGGTTGGAACTCTCCTCACAGTTGCTTCTCGTTCAACTTCAACTTCCTCTAGCATACTTGGTTCTACCACTTCCGCGGACTTGTGTAAGCATTTCCGCAGGTGAGAGACATGAAAGACATTATGAACCCCGGCCAACATTTCGGGAGTTGTACCCTATACACCATCTTCCCAATCTTCTCGATGATAGGGAACGACCCTACAAATCTTGGTGCTAACTTTCCTGCGGATCCAAAGCGAACGACGTTCCTCAAAGGAGATACTTTGAGGAACACCTTATCTCCAACTTCGAACTCAAGGTCAGTTCTTCTTTTGTCTACTTAGGACTTTTGTCTATCTTGGGCAGTCTTCATTCTTCTTCTTATCAAGTCTACTTTCTCTGAAGTTTCCCTAATCATGTCTGGTCCAAGTATGAGCTTTTCTTGTGGACTCCCACCAGCAAGTTGGTGACCTGCACGGTCTTCCATATAAAGCTTCGAAAGGCGCCATGCCTATGGTGGCTTGGTAGCTATTGTTGTAAGAGAATTCCACCAAAGGTAGATGATCCTCCCATGTACCTCCGAAGTCAATAATGCATAATCTCAAGAGGTCTTCTAATACTCTGTTGACTATTTCTATCTGGCCATCAGTTTGTGGGTGATAGGCCGTGCTTAAGCATAATTGTTTGCCTACAGCCTCTTGTAAACTCTTCCAAAACTCGCTCGTGAAGATAGGGTCTCGATCACTCACTATGCTGGAGGGTATCCCATGTACCTACTTAACCATTGGTTCAACTAGCCCTATGTGTTTATAACAAACGATCCCCTTAATGATCGGCTCCTACTCGCATGCATTCATATCCTGTGTCATTCGGCCCCGCTTGACTACAGATACCTGGGATGGTCCCACCATGGGGTGTATCAGTCCCTCTGGTGGCAACCCGGCATGATTCAAGATGCACGGTGTATACTACTGATGCCCAGTGCCTGATTTTTCCACTTCGGAGTACGTGCACGCCCATACTCCGTCGGAACCTACACTGGCCCACCAACCGCCGACGTTTTGACCGCTTATACTCAGCCCAATAATCGTGCCCCACCCTGCCTAGTTCCAGGGTACCATGATACATCTATGTGGGTTACTGCTGAAACGGGTCCTCGCTACCAGGGTTTTCTAATCAATATGTTTATTTGGTTAAGTGTCCAAGTTTACCTAACCCCACCCATTCGTTTAATTAACATGTTGAATCAGTTAAGTGTTTCCCTAATTGACTTAACCCTACCAATCCTGACTTAGCTTTAATTTATTAAAGCACCAACCACTCACATTAGACATGTATTGTTGTGGTCACTGGATGTCCCGGTCGGTTCCGGGCAGATTTACACCACAACTCAGTCTAACCTCGGGTTCTTTTTGGGCTTGATGCACTAACCACCCACATTAGACAGGTCTTGTTGTGGTCACTGGGTATGCCGGTCGGTCCAGGCAGATTTACACCACAACTCAGTCTAACCTCGGGTTAGGCATATTCATCTTTTCTAAATTCACATTTTTCTATATATGTCTAATTTCTTTATGTAAATTAAATTAAATTTAATCATGCCATAATTATCCTTTGATTATGCTCACCATAAATGGTATATCAAATATACCATTTTATGAACAAATCTATGCCATGAATTTTCATATTTTCCCATCGCTACTCCCGTGGAATGTACGCATGAATCACATAAAATGTAGAGCTAGTACATTAGCCCAACCCATAAACAAGAAAGGGGTAATAAATAAGTGACATGAAATAAACATAAAATAGCATACATTTCAACTTGTCATGTGTAACTTGGCATAGAGGTATCACTTAACTTTAATTAAATGGGTAAAGGTGAACTTGTGACTAAGTTGGGTCTAGTTGTCATGTAAACTTGAAAAAGGTCTAGCATGGAGGTTTAACATATAATCACAGTTTCAACCCACAACTTAGCATATTAACTTATGTATGTCAAAACATAAGAAAGCTATTATAATCATTTTTAAATTGCAACTTAGCATGATAACTTATGTGTGCTAAACATAAGAGGGTTGTTATAAACATATTTGGATCACAATTTAGCATGATACTTATGTGTTAAAAACATAAGAGGACTACAATTCCAAATTTTACAACATAAATAGATTCAACCTAACATGAATATACACGAGTGTTGATATAATATATAAGCATGTGTTTTAGATCATAAACTTGCAAATAACCACCAATTTATAACATGACATGTTTCACCACTTAATTGGCAAAAATAAATCCATTACCCAATCATAATAGATTCCAATAACATACAATATGTTCATCACCACAAGCATATAGGCATGATTAATATACAACATGTTCATCACCACAAGTATGTAGACATGATTAATATGCAACATATTCATCGCCACAAGCATATAGACATGATTAATTACAACGATACTTTAAGATAAACGAGAATCAAATCTTATACATAAGCATCATTCTATATCCAAATTACAACATGTCATGATTCAATTGAAAGAATGTTTAAATCTGCGTAATAACCAACCTATAAACTAAAAAGGAATTCTTGCATTCTGAAATCTGAATTCTGAAATTGGTAAGCTCGCCTTTTATGTAGATCGTTGAATTTGATAACTTTTAATTTGATTTTTGATTCAAGTTCTTATCTTGTCTTTGAATTAGTGACGACTACTCCAGGTTTTCTATTGACAACATGATATTTCTAGGATTATTTTTGTGTGATTTTTAGGTTTGAGCATTGGGTTGTTTATATAGAATTTTAATTCAATTTGAGCCGTCGGATGATCCTAGGTTTAACCACAACCATCCAATAAAGATAGGGTGACATCTCAGCCCTAGTGACTCAGCACCGAGTCACAGAATCGTCACCTTTTAGATCTGCCCGGGGGGCAGGTCGACCCCCAGGTCGACCTGTAGGGAGGAGAGGTCGACACTAGGGTCAACCCCCTGGTCGACCTGGGTCCTGGGTGGGAATTTTCCTGCCCAACCCGCTTCTGACTTCTGATTTGAATTTGAATTTGTTTTCGAACTGTTTGAACTTATTTGAATTTTCTGGAAACTTCCGACAGCCATAACTTCTTCATACGAAGTCCAATTTACGCAAACTCGGACTCTATCTCAACCAGAATTTCGAGACGAACACAATGGCATAATCCGTTTCCCTTAATTCCCACATTTTAAATTAAGTATTGTTTAATTCGTTACTATGCTGTTAATAGAAAATACGGGGTGTTACACGTCTGGTGAGTTCTAGTAACTTATAGCATGAGCATAAAGTTAAGGAAGCATTAGACAGATGAACAATTTTAAGGACATGAGGCATAAAGGTATAAAAACAGTAAACAAAGTTAAGAACGAATAATGATTGGTGTCTTATTCATATCCAAGACTTCTGCACCAATTTACCAAGATATCATAATTAGGCTTTACCTAATTTCTACCCATCGATCGCCAAATGTGACACCCTACGTCCGTTAATGTCAATCTTTAAGAGAATGCATTAAGTTTCGGGAAGCGCTATAGGTAAACAGAACGGAATCTCACAAGACAAGTATATAAAATAGCAGCGGAAATTAAAACTTAATTTTCCAACAGAAAACATCATGGTCCAAAAATCCAGGTACAACATCAAACTAAAATACTGGAAATAAATACATTAAATAAAAGCATCTGTTTTGCGCTAAAAACCATCAGAGTACAGAAGTAAAAAGCCCTAGTCCCCATAAGTAGCCATAAACAAGTAGATAGGTAGTCAAATAGGCATATCTAAGCAATATCCGAAATCCAAGGTGAAACAGATGAGAGAGAATCCTAATCAAGCTTGAGCGTTCCCACCCTGAGAACTTAGAGGGAAAAGGAAGAGAGAGAAGACGAAACAAACGGGTTAGACATAAAGTCTAGCGAGTCCAGTTACTTTTAACATATAAATAAGTAAAAGCATCACGACATGCGTATAAACTAGATGAGAGATAATAGTATCATATTATAGGTATAACAGACTGAACAGGATAAGCAGAATGAACTGAATAGAATGTGCTTCTTAATTACTTTTCTCTGCAACATTACTAGTATAACAAATATGATCCCAGTAGAAACATATAGTAGACTTAGGTATACCTCTAGTAACAGGTTTTACCCTAAATAGTAATAACTGGTACCCCAACAGAAATAAGGGGTGCTACCCCGATCATAAACCATAGACACCTAAACCGTCAGCACTAGATGTACCCTAATTACTACCCCTAATCGATCGGCTCCCTATCCCATAAATACCCTGTGCCGGTCCTATAGTAGGATGTATCATTCCCCAAAGTGGTAACCCCCAGAAGGACACACACCTATTTACTGGTGTTATAGCATCTTATTTTTCTGACCAAGCCGGACCCATGCACGCATATGACTTCATTGGAACGCACTATCAGAACACCTCCAACTATATGAACCTCTTTTAATCAGCTCAGTAAGTGTGCTCTAACCCCTACCTAGTTCGAGGTCCCTCTTTGATATCAGAATGGGTTACTGACTGATACAGGTCCCACGCAACAAATGACACAAGCCACCCCCTTGGCTTGTATCCCCAACTACTAGGATTTTGACAGGTTATGCCTAATAGATTAACAAGCCCGCATAACCCCAACAGATAAAATAGGTTGAGTTTATCGAGTTCGTATAACCCTCCATAAATTTAACATATTTACTTGACCCCTACAGATTCAAACAAGTTTATTTAACCCCCCCCCCCCCACTATTAAACAGGTTCATATAATCCCCACTGATTTAAACAGGTTAAGTATTACAGGTTAATAGGTTCATATAACCCCCATAGATTTGAAAAGGTTTCACATGTTGTTTAAGGTTTCATTGCATGTTCTGCTTAATCTATAAATTAAGCCTACAAATTTACATTCCCCAATCCTCAAGTCATAATTCACAATATAAGATATGCCCCTAATTTTTGTCATAAATCATAGTATAGGTTATGCCCCCAAATTCTAGCCATGATTCATAATGCAAGATATTCCCTATGCATTTATCCTTCCCAACCATTCCTAATTTCCTTCGTTCGCATATTTCAGCGATAGGCCTAGGCTTGAAGGTAGCCCAAGCTATAAAAATAAAAAAGGGAAAGAGGGAGGGGAAAGAACAGAAATAAGCATAATAATAGAGTGACATATGATAACAGAAATATGCATATAAGAATTGAATAGTAGATCAAGTGTACGTGTAATGACATATCAGTTTTGGTATGAATTAGATTCTTAACAAGCATGGGTTTAGATCCAGATTTATAAACATGTCAGTATTACTTGTTAAATGTTTATATCTAAAAATAATATGAACTCATATAGACTGGATCTAAAGAACAGAGAATAACAAGCAGATGTTGCAGAAGGATTTCTTGTATGCGTATAAGCTGTTGTTGAAGAAAAACAGGCTAACACAATCCAAGAAGGGGTAGCATCTCATTATCTTCATTGTTTTTTATATGTAAAACAATAGAAATGAGGTCCTATTTATAACCTTAAGCCAACAAATCTCGTTCAGAAATATGTCCAGGTTCAGAAATGAACCTGGATGGATCTGGGGTGGGTCGACCCCGGGGTCGACTCTAGGGTCGACACCCCCTTGAGTGGGTCGACCCCCGATGGGTCACACTCCCTCGTTAACTTCACACTTTGATTTTTGAATTATTTTGGATTTTTGGACTTTATTTTTTTATATATATATTTCTCTTTTACGTATACAAACTTCTAAGCTTAATAACTTTCTCATACGATGTCCATTTTACGCATACTCGAAGCATATCTTAAGCGGAATTCCGAGATGAACGCAATGGTACAATCCATTTTACTTAATTTTCAATATTTAATTAAGTATTCTTTAGTTTATCATTATAGCGTTCCTTTAAAATTACGGGGTGTTACATTCTCTTCTACTTAAAGGATTCCGTCCCCCAAATCTCTTAGTTAAGAAGAACATATATCCTAGCATCCATCAATCATCTACTTATCCATCAATCATAGACATCCATTGTCCTTGTTTGATGAAAACCATATCTCCCACCTCAAACTCAATATCGATCCTTCTCTTCTACGCATGACTTCTGCCTGTCCTGAGCTGTCTTCATGCGTTTGCTAATAAGATCAATCTTTTCTGAGGTTTCTCTAATCATCTCAAGTCCAAGTAGAGTCCAAGTAGGAGCCTATCTGTAGAGTCCCACCAACAAGTCGCTGATCTACAAGGTCGTTCGTACAATGCTTTGAAGGGTGCCATGCCAATACTAGCCTGATAGCTGTTGTTGAAGGTGACTCAACCAACGGAAGATGCACCTCCCAAGTCCCATCGAAGTCTAGGATACACGACCTCAAAAGATCCTTTAGAACTCTACTCACCCTCTCGGTCTGCCTATCGGTCTGAGGGTGATATGCGGTGCCCAAACATAACTGTGTACCTAATGCTTCTTATAGGCTCTTCCATAACTCACTAGTGAAGATGGGGTCGCGATCACTCACTATGCTTGAAGGTATTCCATGTAGACGGACCATCTCACGAAGATAAACTGATGCCAACCTTGCTACCGTTCTCTTACTCTTAACAGGAATGAAATGAGCGCTCTTAGTAAGCCTGTCTACTATAACCCAGATATTGGTGTTGTCCTTCCTCAATCTAGGAAAACCATCAACGAAATACATAGAGACGCTATCCCACTTCCACTATGGGACTTCCAAAGGATGACGTAAACCGTCAAGCTTTCTTTGCTCAGCTTTTACTTACTGGCAAACTAAACATCGAGAGACAAACTCCTCTACATCTTTCTTTATCCCAGTCAAAAAGAAAACCCTCTTCATATCCCTATACATCTTATCACCGCCTGGTGGATAGTTATGCTAGAATGGTGGGCTTTCTCAAGAATTGTCTTCAACACACACCCAACTCGAGGAACATAAAGCCTTCCATCCCGTCGCAAACATCCTCTATCGTCTATGGGGTATTTACTTACGTGACTAGAAGTCTCCCCTCTACTGAACTTATCCAAGATGTCTGCTATATATGGGTCCTCTTGCTGCAAAGATCCTATCTGATCCATAAGAGTAGGTCGCACCTCTAAGGATGCCAACAAACCGGGTATAAAATCCATAGATGGCCTAAAATCAAAGGTCGATATGTATTCCAAGCTCCGCCTCTCTACGAGTAGAGGACTCAAAGTCATCCTCTGCCTACTCAACGCGTCCGCCATTACATTACCCTTGCCAGAGGTATAAGCAATCTCAAAATTATAGGACGCTAGGAACTCCATCCATTTCTGTTGTCTCAAATTGAGATCCTTTTTCGAGAACAGGCACTTGAGCGACTTATGGTCCGCGTATAATTTGAACCTCTCTCCAACCAGATAATGCCGCTAAGTCTTAAGCGCGAATACTATAGCAGCCAACTCTAAATCATGGGTGGGGTAGTTCTTCTCGTGAACTCTCAGCTGTCTACCAGTGTAACATACTACCCTTCACTCTTGCATTAAGAAGGCACCAAGCCCTGTACCACATGCATTGGTGTACACTATGAACACTTTGTTCCCATCAGGCAAGGTCAAAAATGGGGCTGTTTTCAGAGCCCTCTTTGATCGCTGAAAAGCATCCTCATAGTCAATATCCCAAGAAAAGGTTAGATTCTTCTTCGTCAGTCTAGTGAGTGGGGCTGAAACTATAGAGAAGTCCTTAATAAAATTCCTACAATAGCTCGTTAAACCAAGAAAACTCCTCACCTCCTTTGCATTCTTTGGAACCTTCCAATCTTGAACTATAAATACTTTCGCGGGATCCACTGCTATCCCATCCTTGGAGACCACATGCCCTCGAAATCTCACTTCCTCTCTCCAAAAATGACATTTGGAGATTTTTGCCTTAAGCTGGTGTGCTCAGAGAGTCTTCAAAACCTCTTCTAAATGTAGGGCATGCTCTTCCTCGCTCTTCAAGAAGATTAGAATGTCATCCACAAAGACCACTACGAACTTATTTAGAAACCCTGAAACACCCTACTCATCAGATCCATAAAATACGTGGGTGCACTCGTCAATCCAAAAGACATGACTAACCACTCGAAGAAACCATCTAGAGTTTTGAAAGCGGTCTAATGAAAATTGTCCTCGGCCACCCTCAATTGATGAAAACCCATGGCCAAGTCTAACTGAGAGAAAGCAGATCCACCAACAAGCTGGTCGAACAGATCATCTATCCTCTGAAGGGGTGCCTATTCTTCATAGTGACTTTATTGAATTCCCTATAATCCACACATAAGCGAAGCGAGAGGTCCGCCTTAGTTGCAAAGTTGGCTGGAGCACCCCATTCAGATATGATTTGTCAAATAAAACCTATCTCAAGTAGCTCCCTACTTGCTTGCCAAGCTCCGTCCTTTCCCTAGGAGCCAGGTGGTGCATAGGCAATGCGACTGGCTTCCCATTATCCACCAAGTGTATTCGAAAAAAAATCTCGCGCCTCAGGGGTAAGCTCTAACCTCATCAAAAACATCTGGATACTCATAGACTGAAATACCCCACCTCCATTAAGGTCACCGACAAAGGGAATGCCTTAACTTTGGTGGAGCATTATAGGTAAAAGATGCAGATAAATTACAAGACAGATAAATAAAACAGCGGAAAATAAAGTCATTTTATTAACAATGTGGTTCAGTTAAGCTTTTACAATAGTTTTCTCAATCATACTAAAAGTAATACATAGAACTTCTGTCTTGATTTAAAAACTTCCAAGTATAAAAGAAGCATAAAAATAACAATGGTATTCCCCAATAAAGCATGAACCAGCCATAGCAGTGGAAGAGAGGGGCCAAAGAAAAACATCGACTATCTTCAAGCTTGAAAAGAAAACTGAGTTAAGTGGTAACATTTCCTCCCTGAGAACCTGTGTGGGGGCGGGGGACGGAAGAAAAGAGGCGAAACAAAACTAGGTCAGACATAAGTCTGGTAAGTCCAGCTACTTTCAGCATATGAACAAGCAAGAACAACATGACATGAATTAGAATAAATAAAGACATAAGCATGATGATAAGGAACATAGGATACACAAGACAAGCAATAGGCAAGACAAACTAAGTATAACATCGCATGTTAACTATTCTCTGCTTCGTTACTACCCTGTTATTCTGATTTCTACATCTCTGCACCACCTAACGAGTGTCCCAACTAGTAATCTGTATAAAGGATAATATTACAACGTGATCCCAATCCCCGCAATTATGGTAGCCTTCAGGCATACATCTATTATGAGGATTCCACCTCAATCAGCCTAATTGCCATGAAGATGTTAGATGTACCCTTACTACCCTATCGATTGGCTCCCTACTTGTACAAATGTTCCGTGTGTCTGTGTCAATCGGCCCTCTCTTGCATGTAGATACCCTGTGCTGGTCCCACCATAAGGTGTATCAATCCTTATGATGGCAACCCGACACGAATCAAGATGCACAGTGTATAACTACTGGTACCCAGTGTCTGTTTTTTCCCACTCCGAAGTACATGCACTCCTGTAAACCGTCGGAACCTACGCTGACGTACCTCCAGCCGTTATCTTTGACCGCTTATAATCAGCCTAGTAATCGTGCCCCACCCTGCCTAGCTCATGGTATCGTGATACACCTATGTGGGTTACTGCTGAAATGGGTCCCCGTTACTAGGGTTTCCTACTGGTTAAGTTTGTGGGCCTATATTTACTAATATTACCCACCAACCCGACGTGTACTTAACCTTCCCACAAATTCAAGCATGTTTATATAATGGTTAAGTTTTGTGGGCCTATATTTACTAATATTACCCACCAACCCGACGTGTACTTAACCTACCACAGATTTAAGCATGTTTATTTAATGGTTAAGTTTTGTGGGCCTATATTTACTAATATTACCCACCAACCCGACGTGTACTTAACCTTTCCACAGATTCAAGCATGTTTATTTAATGGTTAAGTTTTGTGGGCCTATATTTACTAATATTACCGACCAACCCGACGTGTACTTAATCTTCCCACAAATTCAAGCATGCTTATTTAATGGTTAAGTTTTGTGGGCCTATATTTACTAATATTAACCACCAACCCAACATGTACTTAACCTTCCCACATATTCAATCATGTTTATTTAATGGTTAAGTTTTGTGGGCCTATATTTATTAATATTACCCACCAACCCGACATGTACTTAACCTCCTACCCGTCAAGTCATGTTGGTTAAGTGGTTCTTATTAACTTAACCTTTCTCGCTTATCATGTTGGATTGGTTATGTGTGATTTATTAACTTAACCCTGTTCATTCATCAGGTTATATTGGTTAAGTATTTCCCATTTAACTTAACTCCATTCGTTCATCAAGTTATATTGGTTAAGTGTCATTAATCAATTCAAGTTAACTTAACCAACCCACTCGTCACGTCATGTTGGTCAAGTGTTTCCTTCTGGTGTTGACTCGACCATACCTCAAATCATGTTATATTGATTAAGTGTTGCCCTCTCGTGTTAACTTAACCCTTCCCATACGTCATGTTATATATTGGTTAAGAGTTATCCTCTTGTATTACTTAACCCCACCACATGTTATATATTGGTCAAGTGTATCCTCTTGTGTTACTTAACCCTATCACAAGTAATTATATATTTTGGTTAAGTGTTACCTTAGATAACTGAACCCTACCATCTGTTTAATTAACATGTTATAATGGTTAAGTGTTCCCTTAGTTAATGTAACACCCCAAGTCCATTAATGTCACTCACAAAGGGAATGCATTAACTTCTATGGAGCGTTTTAGGTAAGTATAGAATAGAAACTTAACAACAAGACAGATATAAATAGTACTCAAAGATTTAAAACTTTATTTCATTGCAGCGGAAAACACATATGTTTGCTTACATCATCAAAAATCAAAGTCAAAGTACATAATATCCATCTTGACTATCAAAAGTACATAAACTGAAAGACATAATCCCCAACATCAAAATAGCCATAAATAAAAGGGAAGTTGAACTTTACTCCAGCGATCCAAGCAATCTTCTAAAAGAAGTCCAAGATCAAGCTCCACTGGTGCTAGTTCCAACCTGAGCACCTAGGGGGGGGGGGGAGGAGGAAGGAAAGAGGAGGAAACAAAGGGGGTCAGACATAAAGTCTGGCGAGTGCGATAATTTTAACAATATAATTAACAAAGTAACTAGGCTAAGGCATAAGTTGGAAAATTAGGAAATGACCATGAACCATTGAATATGGCAGAGTAAATAAGGAAACAAGATGAACAACGATATCGTTAAAGCACACCTAACCCACTGTAAGATAATTACTAAACTACACCAACACTATAGGATAATTGCTATACTGCACCACCACTAGTCACCCTAAGGTTGATCCCGCCTACAGAACTTAATAATGATATTGGTAGTTTCGTGCACCCCTAGCTGCCTTCATAGGTGCCACCTGCCCCTATTTCCATTAGGTGTACCCACTACCCCCAAGCGATCGGCTCCCTAACTCGTAGATACCCGTGCTGGCCCCATAGTAGGGTGTATCACTCCCTAAAGTGACACCCCGATACAATCAACAATGCACGACTTATACCTACACGATGCAACGTCTTACCTACCAGCCCGGGTACACACACACATATGAACCCTTGGACTTGCGTTGCCACCGCTAACCCGTTTTGGCCTCTTAGAGTCAAGCTCAGTATGTGTGTCCTGTCCTCGACTTGGGTCGAGCCCACAAAGATACGTATGGGTTACTGGTTGAAATGGGCCCCCATCACTTGACACAAGCTATCCACCTAAGCTTGGTTAACTCTAGTACATCCCACTTAACCACTTCTTATTCATGTTTCAATTTGGTTAAGTGTTTCTAATTGTATTTCCAAATGCCACCCAAGGCACCCACTAGATTCCACATGCCACCCAAGGCACCCAATTAACCCCCTCATGTCCACTACATGTTTATCTGGTTAAGTGTTTCTTAATTCATTAAGACCATAACCTCATAAAGACCTCTCACATTAGACTGACATTTGTGGCAGCTGGATTTGCCGGGTGGGTCCGGGCAGTCTTACACCACAAAAGAGCCTAACCTCGTGTATTTACAATTGTTACGTATTTAATTTATGCCTAAGACCTCTCACATTAGACTGGCATTTGTGGCAGCTAGATTTGCCGGGCGGGTCCGGGCAGTCTTACACCACAAAAGAGTCTAACCTCGTGTCTTAGATGATTAATTTCTCCTAATTAGTCATTCCTCAAATTTGAATTACTTTCCCTATTCAAATTATTAATCAATTCCAAATATAATGATGTCCATAATTGACTCAATTATGTCCATCCATTTATGATATGCAAAATCATACCAATTTTCACCACAATTATATTTTATGCCTTTTAAGGCATTTATGCCAATTAAATCTTTTTAATATTATCCTCTTTACCCCATGTTGTACATTTATTCATTTAACGTAAAATATATGTTAGACTCGAATAGTCTAACTCATGGAATAAAGAGAAAACATCACAATGTACACAAAATGAAAACATAGATCTAAACATAGGGATGAACTTGCATATGTGAATGATTTTCTACATCTAAAACTTGCATAGGCCAAAGTTACAACTTGCATAAACAACATATGTCATGGATCCAAATCTAAAGGTGTGAACTTGCATAAATCATGTATGTCATAGATCTACATCTAAAGGTGTAAACTTGCATAGGCAATAACCCTAAACTTGTATAACATGATTCATACCCCAAACTCATATATTTATAGAAACTTGCATATGTGATTTATGCACCATAACAATGGTGTAAACTTGCAACTAACATGTAAAATATCGTGTAGAATTTAGCATATAACTCACCCATGTCATAGCCTAACTTTTAATCAAATTTTCACATAAACTAGATGTCATAACCATGTAAGGTCACATATAATTTTACCTAACTTGTATATGATTCATGTTTAAATAAAAATCTAAACTTGCATACATATGATTTATCATATGAATCAACATCACCAAACTAGCATATGAAACATGATGATTTGGTTATATATAAAATTACAACATAGAAGATAGCAACATAACTTTACATCATAAATGATAGCATCACAACATAACGTCATAGAGATTTCAACACAATTCTACAACATAATTACAACATGTGATCAATAATTCACATCACATCCATACAATCTGCATCATAACTTAATCCAATTAAATTACTAATTATTTTATTAAAACTATCGAACGCACAACTCAAAGGTAGTCTTGAGTTCTGGATTCTGATTTTTGAAGTTGAATTAGCTTTCCTTTGAAGAAGATTCGTTGTTAGGGTTGAATAGAACTAATTTGATTTTCTGTTCTTCCTCTCTAATTGGTGGCGGCTACTCTAGGATTCAAGAAGATAGCATGACGGCAATAGTTTTAGTTTTAATTCAAATTTAGGGTTTGAGTCTATGGGTCTTTTTATAGAGTTTTGAATTAATTTAAGTCGTTGGATCACTCTAGAATCCATCTAGACCTTAGAAACTAAGAAATAATGTCAACAGACCAACCAGAAATTGCCACCTAAGCCCTAAAACATAAAATTTCGTCGTAGACCATTTAGGGCCGACGGGACCAATTCCAAACCTCCTGAGTAGACCCTGGGGTCGACCCAGCGGGACTTGGGTCGACCCATAAAATAGGTCGGTTTGGTGTTTTGCCTTCCCGCTTCCACTGTTTTGAATTTTTTTCTTAATTTTATGTTGAATTTTATTATATATATCTATATTTATATTTCTATCTTCCTAATTAACCATTTTCACACTAAACTACTTTTTGAACCGCGTTCACACTAAGCCGCTTTTTAGCCATTCCCGTAAAACAAAAATATGGCGTTGGCGGGGATTGAATTCTGTACCTCTTGTATGCAAGTCACATGTTCCAACCAAATGAGCTACTAAGTCTTTTGCTTACAAACCTTAGAACAATGCTAAACATTTATTCTTTAATTTAGTTAATTCGATTATTCAAAAATCCGGGGTGTTACATTCTCCCCTCCTTAAAGGATTTCGCCCCCGAAATCTCCAAGTTAAGGAGAATGCATATCCTAACATCCAAACAACCATCTACTCAACCATCAAACACAAGCATCCATTGTCCTTATAGAATTTCTAATGCTGTATGAATATATGCAAAAAGTGCGTGTATATGTTCCTTATCTAATGCAAAATCAGGCGGTCTACTGATTCAGTTAACCTCCTTAATGCAAACCATGATAGTGCCATGCGTCCATTATGTATGCGAAAGAACCCTATCGATACATATTATTTTTACATGTGTGCACAACCATTCACCAAAATGCAGCATCCATATGATAGCACAACCATTATACATCCATTAGCTTAAATATGCACACACATTCATATGTAATATGCAATATGAAGTGACTGAGCCGATCTAGTGCCTAAAGTGTGTGTATGTGCATCCACGAGCAACCACTAGCAAACACTTGCATCCACATGCATCCATCATACATAACACGTCTCAAACACAAGTTTCAATCATAGGACTACCCTATCTAAAGGTCAAAGGTACTAACGAGAGGACATACTAAAGATAAGATAAGTATAAGGTAAGCGATAAAGGAGAAACTAAAAGACATACCCTCGAAAATAAAAGGGTATAATGAACGCATCTTCTCTTCTGTCTCCCAAGTAGCATTGCTCTCATCATCTCCCCATTGCGCTTTGACTAGCTTGACCTCTCGATTCCTCAATTTCTTAACCTCCAACTCATGAATGCACGTAGGAGCTCGCCGAATCGTCGCATCACGCTCTATCTCCACCTCTCTATGCAAGCTCGGCTCTACCACTTCCGCGGTCTCGTGCAAGCACTTTCTCAAATGTGACACATGGAATACATCGTGTACGCCACTAAGTCTCTCGGGCAACTCCACTCTATACGCCATCTGCCCAATCCTCTCCTTAATAGGGAATGGCCCTACGAACCTTGGTGCTAACTTCCTAACGGACTCAAAGCGAACGACGTTCCGTAATGGAGACACCTTGACAAAGACCATGTCCCCAATATCAAACTCAAGATCTGTCCTCCTCTTGTCCGCATAAGATTTCTGTCTATCTTGCGCCGTCTTCATCCTCCTTCGAATCAAATCGATCTTTTCCGAAGTCTCTCTAATCATATCGAGCCCAAGTAAGATCTTATATGTAGACTCCCACCAACATGTAGGTGAACGACACGGCCATCCATAAAGAGCCTCAAACGGTGCCATGCCAATGCTAGACTGAAAGATGTTATTATATGCGAACTCCACCAACAAAAGATGTTCCTCCCATGTACCTCTGAAATTTAAGACACACAACCTCAATAGGTCATCTAGAATACAATTCACCCTCTCAGTCTGGCCGTCCGTTTGAGGATGATATGTGGTGCTCAAACATAACTGAGTCCCTACCGCCTCTTGCAAGCTCTTCCAAAATTAGCTAGTAATGATAGGATCGCGGTCGCTCACTATGCTAGAAGGAACATCGTGCAAACGAACTATTTCTCAACTGTATACGGAGGCTAACCATGGAGCAGTCCTCTTACTCTTCACGGGAATGAAATGGGCGCTCTTAGTAAGTCTGTCTACCACGACCCAAATCCCCGTATTACCCTTCCTCGATCTTGGTAATCCGTCAACAAAGTCCATCAAAACACTTTCCCACTTCCATTGTGGGACCTCCAATGGGTGAAGCAATCCACCGGACTTCTTTTGCTCTGTTTTACTTGTTGGCACACCAAGCATCTAGCAACAAACTCTGCCACGTCCTTCTTCATACCGGCCCAAAAGTAAACTCATCTCATGTCCATATACATCTTGTCCCCGCCGGGATGGATGGTCATCTTTAAACGATGTGAATCATCAAGGATGGTCTTCCTTAAGTTCTCGTCCTATGGTACACAAAATCTACCGTCCCTACGTAACCAACCCTTATCATCTAGGGTATACCTACGGAGATGGGTCGATGACTCCCCTATTTTGAGCTTTGCTACTAATTCAACCAACTGTGGGTCGTCTCGCTGTGCCTCGCCGATCCGTCCCAAAAGCGTAGGTCTGACCTCTAAGGATGCTAGCAAACCGGGTACAAAGTCAACGGAAGGTTTAAAGTCAAACGTAGAGATGAACTCTAAGCTTCGTTGGTCAACAAACAACGGACTCAAGGACAAGCTCTTTCTACTTAAGGCGTCTGCCACCACGTTACCCTTGCCAAGGGTATATGCTATCTCGAATTCGTTGGATGCTAAGAATTCCATCCACCTTTGCTGCCTTAACTTCAAGTCCTTCTGAGAGAATAAGTATTTTAGCGATTTGTGGTCAGTGAATAATTCGAATTTCTCGCCAAGAAGATAATGACACCAAGACTTAAGCGCAAAGATAATGGCGGCCAACTCTAGGTCATGTGTAGGGTAATTTCTCTCATGCACTCTCAATTGCCTTCCACCATAGGCTATTACCCTTTCCTCTTGCATTAAGACTGCGCCTAGTCCTGTCCCACAAGCATCGGTATAAACGGTAAGTGGCTTACTCCCATCTGGAAACACTAAGACTAGGGCTGTGGTCAAAGCTCTATTTAGACGTTGGAACACATCATCACAATCTACATCCCATGTGAAAACTAAGTTCTTCTTCATCAAGCGTGTTAATGGGGCTGATATCTTTGCGAAGTCTTTGATAAACTTCCTATAGTAGCCAGCCAACCCTAAGAAACTCCTCACCTCTGTAGCATTTTTAGGAACCTTACAATCTTGGATGGCCACTACCTTCGCGGGATCCACAGCTATCCCTTCTTTGGAAACCACATGCCCTAAGAATCGCACTTCCTTCCTCCAAAAGTGGCATTTAGAAAATTTAGCTTTAAGGCTATGTGCTCGAAGGGTCTCCAATACTTCCCTAAGATGTAGGGCATGCTCTTCCTCGCTCTTAGAAAAGACCAAGATGTCATCCACAAAGACCACCATGAATCTATTATGGTACTCCCTAAACACCCTACTCATCAAGTCAACAAAGTATGCGAGGACGTTTGTCAAACCGAAGGGCATCACAAGCCACTCGAAGAAACCGTCTGGAGTCCTAAAGTCAATCTTGTCTATGCTATCCTCAGCCATTCTTAACTGATGGAAACCAGTGGCTAAGTCCAACTACGAAAACAGTGAGGCGCCAACTAACTAATCAAAGAGATCGTCAATCCTCGGCAGTGGGTGTCAATTCTTCTTAGTAAGCTTATTAAGTTCTCTATAGTCCACACAATGTAACACCCTGTATTTTCTATAAACATATAAGTAACTAATAAGAGAATAATTAGTATTTAAAAACAGAATCAAGGAAAATGGGTTGCGCCATTGCGTTCGTATCGGAATTCTGCATGAAATCGAGTCCGAGTTTTCAAAAATCGGAGTTCGTATGACCAAGTTATGACCCTCAGAAGTTTCAGGAATTTAAATAAAATAAAACAGCTCGAAAATAAAGCAAGAAATTCGAAATTCAAACCCAGAGAAGGCTGTCGGGAAAATTCCCGCCCATATACCCAGGTCGAATGGGGAGTCGACCCCCCCAACCAGGTCGACTGGGGTGTCGACCTCCCCATGACCAGGTCGACTGGGGAGTCGACCTGGCGGTCGACCTGCTCCCAAAACCCAGTATTTTAATCTGGTTCATTCTGATATATCTGATCTCGTTTTCTGTCTAGATTCATCCGCCTAATCCGATATAAACAGCCCCTAGCCTCATTTTCTCTACACAATTTCATTCTGTCTATACTCTGCCTCTGTTCTAATTAAAAATAAAAATGGCGGCGCTACACTGCTGGAATCAAAACTTGGACTGATGCATCTTCTTCCAACCTGAATAGAATTAAAAGCTAAATCAAATCTCAAATCAAAGTTTAGAGCTACAACAACAATTAAAGAGGAGTAATTCAACATTTCTGCATCAACAACAGTTTATTATCCTTTCTTAAAACCGCGAAAGGCAAGTACAGTTATTTTCCGCTATAAACTGTAGCTATAATTGTGACATGATTGTAAATCTGAATTTGAGGTTGTGTATGTTCTGTTCTGATATATTTTATTATGTATCTCTTTCTTCTTTCTGTTCTATAGCCAGGCTACCACGAGCCTGCGCCATATCTCATAAGATATTAACGCACGAATGCTAAATTTTGGGACAAATAATGCATAATTGGACATGAAACTGTTGCCTATGAGACTATTGCCTATTACTATGATTCATTGACTATGAGACTATTGCCTATGACTATGATTCATTGACTATGTGACTATTGCCTATGACATTGAATAAGAAACTATTGTGATTAGTTGCCCATGACTATTGTGGTTAGTTGCCTATAACTATTGTAGTTAGTTTCTAATGCATATTCCCTTAATGATGTTAGATCTCATATTTAGTATGTAACTTTGCTAGTTTATTCCCATTCACTGTTATGTACATCGAGCCTATAGGGCCATTTCATGAGTATTTAGAGAACTTGTGGAAACGTGTTATACGGGGATTGGGCGTAGCTTAATTAAGTAAATCTAGCATAGCAAATATGTTGGCATAATCTGAGTTGGCTATAATAGAGAATGATTTACGTGTGTATTAGTCTTGGACATAAATGTGCTGAACTAGAATATTAAATCTAGTTTTGACATGAACTGTAAATGGGAATATTGAGGCTAAAATTTGGGGCATATATTGTATTATGAATTATGACCTTGATTTAGGCATGTAAGTTTAGGCTAAATTTATGATTAGGCAAGATATGTAAATAGAGTTTTAGATATATATAATCTGCTAAATCCGTTATCTGCTAAATCTGTTAAATTGCCTAATCCGTTATCTGCTAAATCTATTGAATTGCCTAAACTGCTAAATCTGTTATCTGCTAAATCTATTGAATCGCTTAAACTGCTAGGTCTGCTACCTATTGAATTTTCTGATCTGTTGAAAACTAGATAATGGTAATCTGGGTATGGAAATCCGTAGGCTCGGCCTAAGATTTAGTAGAACATGGAAATTTGATTAATCTGTTGTATCCTATGAAGAAGTTTAATCTATTAAATAAGCAGAATTAGTCTGATATCTGAAAAATCTGTATTGGAATGAATTGGCTATGACATGAGGTTAGGCTCTGTTTGCGGTAGAAGCCTGCCCGGAACCAACCGGCTTAACCAGCGACCGCAAACTGTCAGTCTAATGTGAGAGGTCGTAGGCATAACTAAAATATGCTTAGACACGAGGTTAGGTCTGGCTTGTGGCAGAAGTCTTCCCGGAACTGCCCGACATATCCAGCGGCCACAAGCTACCGACCCAATGTGAGAGGTCTGTGCATTAATATTTAATTAATGCAAATCTGAGATAAATATGATGTCTAAACCGTATTGGGTGGATAGGGTTAAACCAATTGGACTAATGAATTTAACAAACCCGTTTCATGAATCTGTAGGCCCGATTACAAAGTTAGACAAATCTGTAAATCTGTTAAATCCGTATATCTAATCCGTTAGTTTGAAAACTTGTATGATCTATGAACTAGTTGATCTGAACTCTGTATGCCTGAACTTGTAAACAAGTTAATCTGAAATCTGTTAGTCTGGGGACACAAGGTTAGGAGGGAAATTACTTGTGTCATCTGTTGTTTGGGACCCATATTAGTCAGTAACCCTTCCTGGTATCAAAACTTTGACCCAACAATATGTAGGGTCCGGGCACGCTTACTTAACTAATTATAAGCGGTTCATTCTGATAATGGCGAAGGGTGTTGATGGTGCGTTCCAACCGGGTCATGTGCGTTCATGGATCTCGGTCTGCCTCTGAGGATGTAAGACGTCGTGACATCTGTAAATAAGTCTGTGCCAATTGGTTGTCACTTTAGGGAGTGATACACCCTACTGTGGAGCCGACACAGGGTATTTATGTGTTAGGGAGCCGATCGCTTGGGGTAGGGTTTTGGGGTACACTTAGTTATGTCTGTTTCTGTTGGTACCGTCTGTTTCTGTTGGGTGGCAACACCTGTTTGTTTCTGCGTGGTACCATCTGTTCGGGTGGTAAAGGCCCATTTACTAGAGTACACCTAATTCTACATTCTGTTCCCGTAGGGATTAATCTGTTTCTGTACCTTCTGTTCGGGTGGTAAAGGCCCATTATTAGCATTATGTTTCTGTCTCTTTCTATTCGGGTGGTAAAGGCCCATTATTAGCATTTTGTTTCTGTCTGTTTCTGTTCGGGTGGTAAAGGCCCATTATTAGCATTATGTTTCTGTCTGTTTCTGTTCGGGTGGTAAAGGCCCATTATTAGCATTCTGTTTCTGTCTATTTCTGTTGGGCTGGTAAAGGCCCATTACTAGCATTCTCTTCTGTGGAAATTATTCTGTTCCCGTTTCTGTTTCAGTTTAGGCATTAGGGTGACACCTAATCCTGTTATACTAGTATTAGTGCAGAGAAATGAAAAGTAATATTATTCTATTTCTTCTGTTTAACCTAAGTAAGTCTGCTGCTCCTGTTACTGTTATCTCTTATCCAGCTTATTTCCATGTCATAATTATTATTATCTATTCATATGCTGAAAGTCACTAGACTTGCCAGACTTTACGTCTGACCTCGTTTGATTTTCGCTCCGTTTCTTTCCATTTCTCCCCCAGGTTTCCAAGGAGGGAATACTTTAGCTTGATCCAGATTTCTTCTGCTTGAAGTACTTGAAGTGCGTAAAGTATGGCTTAACTTCTTATGGCATCTTCTGTGGGGATTATGATTTTAAAGTTTTGTACTCTGATGACATTCTGAACAAGACTGATATTTATGTACTTGAGTTTTTGGTAAAGATGTAACCATACTGATTTCTGTTTACCGCTGTAATAAAGTTATAATTTCTCAAGTATTGTTTATCTATCTTGAAATTTTCTGTTCTGTTTACTAAAATGCTCCACCAAAGTTAAGGCATTCCTTTTGTGAGTGTCCTTAACGGAGGTGGGGTGTTACACTTGGTATCAGAGCTGAAGGTTACCAGATTGGGTAAAGTTTTTGAAAACTATTTTCAAAAAGGTTTTAAAAAGAATTATTTTCAAAAGTAAAGCCTATTTTTGAAAAAAAACATAATTCCTAAAAGCCATATATCTATCTTTTGATCCTCTTTTTGAATCCTTGTTTCCTTCTTTCTCCGGGGCTCCCGGCTTTCTGGGAGGTAACCTCATCGCGACATGGTTCTGTAGGCTTGATAAGACTACGACACCGGTCAAAGGGCAAACAAACGCCCGACTTCCATTTGTAGCCGCAGTAGTCTCGCCTGCGGCTAATTTTCTTTCGAGCTTTGTAGGATTTTCTGTGCGATGGAGGCAGCTTTCGAGGGACTTGTCAACGTGTTACAGATAGTAAAGATGAGAATGAGGGAGATTGGCTAAGGAGCACAACCCAAGGATGAGAAACTCATGGATATGGACTTGGTTCACAAAGGAGGCAAAAAGGAAACACAAAAGAAGGAAGAAAAGTCTGAAGATAAAGGAGGAGAAAAGTGCTTTACTTATGGAAGCTTGACTCGTCTGGACAAAGTTTGCAGAAAGAGGAAGGACACTTACTTCAACTGTGGTGAGATGGGACACTTCACTAGGGACTACCCGAAGAAACGGGGGGCAAGGACATAGGACATGACCTACTTCGGGAAGGCAGGCGAATGCTCTCATAGTTGGTGGATAGGATAGAAGTAGGAAAATTTCCGTATAGAGTTTAGTTTCTGTTGACCCGCTTTTTAGTCAAAGCAGTCACACATGGAATCTCTCCTCAACAATACGCTCAAGTGTTGGGAATACCGTCAGAAGACAGCAAGCAATTTGGTCAAAGTCGCATCGCAAACAAAGATAGGCCCGGAACTCCTACCAGATGACCTTTTTTGGGCCCGAAAACAGCAATTACGGAGCTATGCTCCGTAACACTTGTAGATCTCTGAATCAGCTTCAGTTTGAGCTTTGGTTTGGCTCAATCGGACTTACGGTTTGAAAGTTACGCCCGTTTCCGTGAACGCATGCAGAATCGGAAACCTGGAATTCAGCATTGAATAGATCCTCGGATCGGATCGGACAAGCCTGTTCGGATCGGACGATTCCTTAAAATGGACAACTAGGCACTTTCTCTTCGCATTCACATCCGCACAGGGAGCATTCCCGATCCGCTCCACCTTCAAAGCATTGGACACGGAGACTTCGGATTGTGGACACCAACTCGGTTCGGATCGGACCTGAACCGACCCGCCTGAAGTATCTTGCACAGAAGTTCTTCCACCCTTCGGATCAGGGATTCCACCTCGGTTCGGATCGTATGGAGAACAGATATGACCCCCTTCGACCTGCTACCATGCAATCAGCTTTGACCGATTCTCAAGGAGTAACCGCCTCTACATTCATGGATCTGGCTCCACTTGGCAAAACCCGAACAGAAGGACTTCTTCCACTACTTCTCGAGTTCAACTCCGGTCGTGACATGTGGCATATCCGAACCGGGTCACCCAGAGGCTCTTCTACGCCTATAAATACACCACAGCATGGCTATTTCAAGGGACTTTTTGGAACTCTAACTCTCCATGGCTTCAACTATGGTTCTTCGCAAGGCTATTGCATAACCTAGAAGTTGAATTCCACATTACAACACGAGGATTTCGTGTATAATCTCCCCTTTAATCTCCTCTTCTTTATTGTAAACACGAGGATTTCGTGTATAAGCTGCAAACAAACAACATTGTAATAGCTTCTTAGGATTTAAGAAACTATAAAGTGGACGTAGGCTTGAATTGAGCCAAACCACTATAAAAATCTCGTGTGTTCCCTGTTTTTACTGCTTTTTATCTGTGATCTGTGATTGTGAGGATTCACATAGAGTTTGGGTGTTAGGCCCAAATTTTGGCGCGCCAGGAAGGGGGGCACACGATACAACTTCTTCTACTAGCTTGAACGGAAGCGGATTAGTTGGCTATTGGATCAATGGTCAAGCGAAAGAAAGACGGAACCTTCTCTCGTGCTGAGGATGTTGGCACTGAAGGCACAAGGAACGAGGCAAGCCAGGAGGCTTCCTCTCATGAAAATCCATTAGCATACTTAACCAGAGATGAAATGGACGGCGTTCTCGCTGAATTGAGAACTCAAATGGCAAGGCAAGACGATCTCCTCCACAAACAATAGGAGATGATCGACCAATTCTTCGCTCGGATGGAAGGAAGGCCGAGCGGCAATGCACAACTCACTGGAAATGGTACTGAAATGGCTCCAGCAGGAATAACAAACCGGATCGGTTCGGATCCAATCCGAACCGAGGGCCAAAATCTGAATCCAACGCAGATGGAAATGGGGGACATTCCCCACCGGATCGGTTCGGACCCGATCCGAACAACAACCCTGCATGAGCCTGGGGGCAGCAGCCTCCCCTTTGGAAATCAAGGCTTCACTCCTGTTCGACCTACATCCGCACCGGTTCGGGTCGGAAATACCACACAAATTCAGCATCAAGCTCCCCGATTCGGAACAGGCGAACCTGTTCGGATCGGCACCTCCGATCTGAACCGTGCACCTCTCCATAACCTCCCTCGCTTCTCCGAGCCGCAGTAAGCGAGCAGCTCCGGACTGAACCGGATGACCTGCCAAGCTCCTTATACTCTTCCACACACTTCTGAACTTAACGCTGGGGGCACCAGCTCTGGACTTGTCAACATGCAACAGCTCTTTGAAGGCGATCGGCTCGCCAGCCTTATTGAACGCCTTTCGAAAGGCCGCATTTATCAGAATGACATGGATGATGTCAATCACAATCCATTCACACAGGAAATCAGGAATTCCCGCAATCCTCCAGATTTCAAACTTCCACAACTGGAACCCTACAACGGCAGGGCAGATCCTACCGTGCACCTAATGCGCTATAAACGGCATATGGAAGTTCAATCGGCATCGGAAAACGTCATGGCTAAATGATTTCCCCTCTTTTTGACTGATATTGCTGCTATGTGGTTTCGGCAGCTGGAGTCTGAATCGATCAACAGCTGGAACATGTTGGTCGCTCGCTTTATTGAACAATTTCGAGTCCATATCGCTCGACCCAAGAATGTAATGTCACTAACTACAATCAAGCAGAGGCCTAAAGAAACTCTGCGGTCATTTCTGGAAAGGTTTAACGTTGCAGCAACATCAGTTGATCGACCTGAGCCATCTATGGTATTGATGGCGGCAGTATCCGGCGTTCTAGAGAACTCGGAGTTCAAGAAATCCTTGTACCGAGACCCACCAAGGAATCTCAGTGAATTCTATCTTGAATCGGATAGGTTTTTGCGTGAAGAAGACGCGACGTCCGAAAAGAAAATTCTTGATGTTAACATGCTCAAAGACGTAGAACCGCCTGATTCTGGTAAAGGCAAAGGAAAAGCTGCCGTCAAGAATGACCGCAACGCTCAGCCCCGGAGAGGGCCCAGATATGAAAAGTACACAGAACTCAACTCGTCACTAACCAACATCTACGTGAACACAAACGGTGACGTCTCCTATCCAAAGCCTCCCAGGAGGGAGCCATCGCAAAGAGAACGCGATTCTGGGAAATATTGCATATTTCACGATATGGACGGTCATGACACAAATGACTGTAGACACTTGCGAGATCTGATTGGGGAACGGGTTAGACGTGGAGAGCTACCCGAGTATGTGAAACAACCAATAACGCCTACACCTACGCTACCCCCACGTGCTCCCCGGAGAGGGAATGACCCTGGAATGAGCTCCGATCGGCTCGTCATCAACTGATCTGGATTGGATCACTATGCATTTTTAGCATTTCTTAGGATTTAAGATATGTTTCTTTGCTTTCTTTAGGTTTTCCGATTGGCTAAATCGGAGTACACACGTTTGGGGTTAGGATTTAACTCCAAAGCGTGCGCTGCACTCGATAACAAACCAATCCGGATTTGCTTTGGTTTTGTACTTTGAATTGAATAAGGAAGGACTTTCCGAGCATGGATTATGTTTGGCAATTTAAGTATCTTGTCAGGTTGTGGCAGGATTCTCAATCTCAACTAAAGTATGGCTTATACTTATCTCGGACCGCTAGGCATGGATTATGCTTAGGGACAGACTGTCTTGTCAGGTCTTGGCAAGCATAGCTCTATCCCGACATGAGTATGGATTGTACTCACTAGGATTCTTAAGTATGGATTGTACTCTGAACGACTTATTGTTTCGTCAGGATCTGGCAAAGGAACTCAATAAAACTCGAGTATGGTTTATGCTCAGTTTGAACTACCTGGTATGGCTTATACCTGGAAGGTTAGGTCCCTCGTCAGGTTTTGGCAGGATGATTCGAACGTGTCTTGAGTATGGTTTATGCTCAAACAAGCGCCCAAGCATGGTTTATGCTCGAAAGTGTAATTAGTTTTGTCAGGATTTGACACACCTTTCTGCTCTCTTTTCTTCACAGGTATGGATTATACTTGCAGCTGGCAGGCCCAGCGTGGCCTTGGATTATCCAGAACACATCTTCCTTCATTCAGCAAGATATGTTCTGAGGAGCAAAATGTTGACCCGCTTTTTAGTCAAAGCAGTCACACATGGAATCTCTCCTCAACAATACGCTCAAGTGTTGGGAATGCCGTCAGAAGACAGCAAGCGATTTGGTCAAAGTCGCATCGCAAACAAAGAAAGGCCCGGAAATCCTACCAGATGACCTTTTTTGGGACCGAAAACAGTGATTACGGAGCAAAGCTCCGTAACTCTTGTAGATCTCTAAATCAACTTCAGTTTGAGCTTTGGTTTGGCTCAATCGGACTTACGGTTTGAAAGTTACGCCCGTTTCCGTGAACGCATGCAGAATCGGAAACCTGGAATTCAGCATTGAATAGATCCTCGGATCGAATCGGACAAGCCTGTTCGGATCGGACGATTCCTTAAAATGGACAACTTGGCACTTGCTCTTCGCATTCACATCCGCATGGATCGGATCGGAGGGAGCATTCCCGATTCGCTCCACCTTCAAAGCATTGGACACGGAGACTTCAGATTGAGGACACCAACTCGGTTCGGATCGGACCCGAACCGACCCGCCTGAAGTATCTTGCACAGAAGTGCTTCCAGCCTTCGGATCGGGGATTCCACCTCGGTTCGGATCGGATGGAGAACCGATCTGACCCACTTCGACCTGCTACCATGCAATCATCTTTGACCTATTCTCAAGGAGTAACCGCCTCTACATTCATGGATCTAGCTCCACTTGGCAAAACCCAAACAGAAGGACTTCTTCCACTACTTCTCGAGATCAACTCCGGTCGTGACACGTGGCATATCCGAACCGGGTCACCCAGAGGCTCTTCTACGCCTATAAATACACCACAGCATAGCTATTTCAAGGGACTTTTTGGAACTCTAACTCTCCATGGCTTCAAATATGGTTCTTCGCAAGGCTATTGCATAACCTAGAAGTTGAATTCCACATTACAACACGAGGATTTCGTGTATAATCTCCCCTTTAATCTCCTCTTCTTCATTGTAAACACGAGGATTTCGTGTATAAGCTGCAAACAAACAACATTGTAATAGCTTCTTAGGATTTAAGAAACTATAAAGTGGACGTAGGCTTGGATTGAGCCGAACCACTATAAAAATCTCGTGTGTTCCCTGTTTTTACTGCTTTTTATCTGTGATTTGTGATTGTGAGGATTTCACATAGAGTTTGGGTGTTAGGCCCAAATTTCGGTCTAACAGTTTCCTTATTTGATTATTGAGTTAGAACTCTTTCCGATTATGGCATTCAGATTCTGTAGTCGAGTCTCTGCACTTTAATACTAGTCTTGTTTCTGATCTGGTTATAGTCTCAAACCCCATAAGGGTTACGACTCATCTGTTAGTGGTAGGTTGGGGTTTGAGGGTATCTGTGTTAGGCATCAAGTCAATTGTAATGCATACATTCTGGGTTTTTGAGGGATATGGTGGGTTTTCCCATGCTTAGTTTTCTAAGAATCATTCGATAATCTGATCTGTTCTAGTAGTCTGTAAGCATCTGGATATTTCTGATAAGGTTAAGATTTAAAGTTTTGACATTGTCTAAAGAGGGTAATCCTCTGGGTGTCAATCTGATATTAGTTTCGGTCTTCGGGGCTGATACGTAGGGGAATTATCCTCTCAACCAATGTCTAATGGGAACCAGGTTTTTCTTTTATCTATACTCGCTTCCATCATTCGACTGTATCCTATCGATCGAATCTTCGAACTTTAGGTAAAAACTAATGGGTGTAAACATGTATTTGAGACATGTTATGTTTGATGGTTGCAAGTGGATGCAAGTGGTTGCTTGTGGTTTCTCGTGGATGCATATACACACACTAGGCACTAGATCGGCTCGAAAACACTCTCATACTGCATATGGATGTGTGAGCATTTTCAATTTTTGTGGATGCAAAATGATTGACTCATCAAATGGGTGTTGCATATGAATGAATGGTTGTCACTCATATAAGAATGATATGTATCAAATAGGAAAATTGCATACATGTTGGACTCATGGCACTGATATAATTTGCATTAAGGAGGCCAACTGAATCAGTGGACTGCGTGATCTTTGCATTAGATAAGGAACATATACACACACTTTTGCATATGTTCATACGACATTAGAAGTTTTCTAAGGACAATGGATGCTTGTGGATGATGGTTGAGTAGATGAATGACTGGATGGTAGGACACATTCTTCTTAACTTGAAGATTTCGGGGACGAAATCCTTTATGGAGGGGAGAATGTAACACCCCATATTTTCTGTAAACGTATAAGTAACTAATCAGAGAATAATTAATATTTAAAAAAAGAATCAAGGGAAACGGGTTGCGCCATTGCGTTCGTCTCGGAATTCTGCATGAAATCGAGTTTAAGTTTTCGAAAATCGGAGTCCATATGACCAAGTTATAACCCTCAGAAGTTTCAGGAATTTAAATAAAATAAAACAACTCGAAAATAAAGCCAGAAATTCGAAATTCAAACCCAGAGAAGGCTGGCGGGAAAATTCCCGCCCATATACCCAGGTCTACTGGGGAGTCGACCCCCCCCCCAACAAGGTCGATTGGGGAGTTGACTGGGGTGTCGACCTCCCCATGACCAGGTCGACTGGGGAGTCGACCTGGGGGTCGACCTGCTCCCGAAACTCAGTTTTTGAACCTGGTTCATTCTGATGTATCCGGTCTTGTTTTCTGTCTAGATTCGTCCGCCTAATCCTATATAAACAGCCCCCTAGCCTCATTTTCTCTACACAATTTCATTCTGTCTATACTCTACCTCTGTTCTAATTAAAAATAAAAATGGCGTCGCAACTCTGTTGGAATCAAAACTTGGACTAATGCATCTTCTTCCAACCTGAATAGAATTAAAAGCTAAATCAAATCTCAAATCAAAGTTTTGAGCTACAACAGCAATTAAGGAGGAGTAATTCAGCATTTCTGCATCCACAACAGTTTATTATCCTTTCTTAAAACCGCGAAAGGCAAGTACAGTTATTTTCCGCTATAAACTGTAGCTATAATTGTGACATGATTGTAAATCTGAATTTGAGGTTGTCCACGTTCTGTTTTGATATATTTTATTTTGTATCTCTTTCTTCTTTCTGTTCTATAGCCAGGCTACCACGAGCTTGCGCCACATCTCATAAGAGATTTACGCACGAATGCTAAATTTTGGGACAAATAATAATGCATAATTGGACATGAAACTGTTGCCTATAAGACTATTGCCTATGACTATGATTCATTGACTATGAGACTATTGCCTATGACTATGATTCATTGACTATGAGACTATTGCCTATGACATTGAATAAGAAACTATTGTGATTAGTCGCCCATGACTATTGTGGTTAATTGCCTATAACTATTGTAGTTAGTTTCTTATGCATATTCCCTTAATGATGTTAGATCTCATATTTAGTATGTAACTTTGCTAGTTTATTCCCATTCACTGTTATGTACATCGAGCCTATAGGGTCATTTCATGAGTATTTAGAGAACTTGTGGAAACATGTTATACGGGGATTGGGCGTAGCTTAATTAAGTTAATCTGACTTAGCAAATATGTTGGCATAATCTGAGTCTGCTATAATAGAGAATGATTTTCATGTGTATTAGTCTTGGACATAAATGGTGAACTAGAATATTAAATCTAGTTTTGACATGAACTGTAGATGGGAATATTAAGGCTAAAATTTGGGGCATATATTGTATTATGAATTATGACCTTGATTTAGGCATGTAAGTTTAGGCTAAATTTATGATTAGGCAAGATATGTAAATAGAGTTTTAGATATATATAATCTGCTAAATCCGTTATCTGCTAAATCTGTTAAATTGCCAAATCCGTTATCTGCTAAATCTGTTGAATTGCGTAAACTGCTAAATCTGTTATCTGCTAAATCTGTTGAATCGCTTAAACTGCTAGATCTGCTACCTGTTGAATTGTCTGATCTGTTGAAAACTAGATAATGGTAATCTGGGTATGGAATTCCGTAGGCTCGGCCTAAGATTTAGTAGAACATGGAAATTTGATTAATCTGTTGTATCCTATGAAGAAGTTTAATCTGTTAAATAAGCAGAATTAGTCTGATATCTGAAAAATCTGTATTGGAATGAACTGGCAATGATACGAGGTTAGGCTCTGTTTGCGGTAGAAGCCTGCCCGGAACAAACCGGCTTAACCAGCGATCACAAACTGTCAGTCTAATGTGAGAGGTCGTAGGCATAACTAAAATATGCTTAGACACGAGGTTAGGTCTGGCTTGTGGCAGAAGTCTGCCCGAAACAACCCGGCATATCCAGCGGCCACAAGCTACCGACCTAATGTGAGAGGTCTGTGCATTAATATTTAATTAATGCAAATCTGAGATAAATATGATGTCTAAAACGTATTGGGTGGATAAGGTTAAACCAATTGGACTAATGAATTTAACAAACACGTTTTGTGAATCTGTAGGCCCAATTACAAAGTTAGACAAATCTGTAAATCTCTTAAATCTGTATATCTGATCCGTTAGTCTGAAAACTTGTCTGATCTATGAACTAGTTGATCTGAACTCTGTATGGTTGAACTTGTAAACAAGTTAATCTGAAATATGTTAGTTTGGGGACACAAGGTTAGGAGGGAAATTACTTGTGTCATCTATTGTTTGGGACCCATATTAGTCAGTAACCCTTTCTGGTATCAAAACTTTGACCCAACAGTAGGTAGGGTCCGGGCATGTTTACTGAACTAATTATAAGCGGTTCATTCTGATAATGGCGAAGGTTGTTGATGGTGCGTTCCAACCGGGTCATGTGCGTGCATGGATCCCGGTCTGCCTCTGAGGATGTAAGATGCCGTGACATCTATAAATAGGTCTGTGCCAATTGGTTGTCACTTTAGGGAGTGATACACCCTACTGTGGGGCCGACACAGGGTATTTATGTATTAGGGAGTCGATCGCTTGGGGTAGGGTTTTAGGGTACACTTAGTTCTGTCTGTTTCTGTTGGTACCGTCTGTTTCTGTTGGGTGGTAACACCTGTTTGTTTCTGCATGGTACCGTCTGTTCGGGTGGTAAAGGCCCATTTACTAGTGTACACCTAATTCTACGTTCTGTTTCCGTAGGGATTAATCTGTTTCTGTTTCTGTACCTTTTGTTCGGGTGGTAAAGGCCCATTATTAGCATTCTGTTTCTGTCTCTTTCTGTTCGGGTGGTAAATGCCCATTATTAGCATTCTGTTTCTGTCTGTTTCTGTTCGGGTGGTAAAGGCCCATTATTAGCATTTTGTTTCTGTCTGTTAGGGTGGTAAAGGCCCATTATTAGCATTCTGTTTCTGTTGGGCTGGTAAAGGCCCATTACTAGCATTTTCTTCTGTGGAAATTATTCTGTTCCCGTTTCTGTTTCAGTTTAGACATTAGGGTGACACCTAATCCTATTATACTAGTATTAGTGCAGAGAAATGAAAAGTAATATTATTCTGTTTCTTCTGTTTAACCTAAGTACGTCTGCTGCTCCTGTTGTTGTTATCTCTTATCCCGCTTATTTTCATGTCATAATTATTATTATTATTATTTATTCATATGCTGAAAGTCACTGGACTTGCCAGACTTTATGTCTGACCTTGTTTGTTTTTCGCCCCTTTTCTTTCCGTTCCCCCCAGGTTTCCAAGGTGGGAATACTTTAGCTTGATCCAGATTTCTTCTGCTTGAAGTACTTGAAGTGCGTAAAGTATGGCTTAACTTCTTATGGCATCTTCTGTGGGGATTATGATTTTAAATTTTTGTACTCTGATGACATTCTGAACAAGACTGATATTTATGTATTTGAGTTTTTGGTAAAGATGTAACCATACTGATTTCTGTTTTCCGCTATAAAAAGTTATAATTTCTCAAGTATTGTTTATCTGTCTTGAAATTTTCGGTTCTGTTTACTAAAATGCTCCACCAAAGTTAAGGCATTCCCTTTGTTAGTGTCCTTAATGGAGGTAGGGTGTTACACACAAAGTCTAAGGGACCCATCCGCCTTCGTGGCAAATACTACTGGAGCACCCCACTCCGATATACTACGTCTGATGAACCCCTTCTCAAGAAATTCCTTCACTTGCTTACCGAGTTCTCTTCTCTCTCTTGGAGCCATGTGGTGCACCGGTAATGCAACTGGCTTTGTATTATCTACTAGAAATATCCAAAAGTCTATCTCACGTTTTGGGGGTAAACCCCTCACCTCATCGAAGACATCAGCATATTCACGGACTACGGGAATAAAATGTAAATCATCATCAGATACGTCAAGGGATTCTAGGTAGCTAAGCATTACTGGACCTCTAGGGTCACAAGAAATATCAAGGGTCTTTCCAAAACGAGTCAACAATCTAACTACCCTTCTTTCACAATCTAGGATGGCCCCATAACTAGTTAGCCAATCAATACCTAGAATTAAACCATAGTCCATGAAGCCAAGAACAAAAGCGTTGCACTCAAACTCAACGCCCAAGATAAACACTCTCAAATCCCGATAAATCATAGAAAGATGAGCCGAACCACCGATAGGATTTGAGACTACTAAGGGATCAATAACTAGACTAGTATCAAGGTGCAGTGTTTCAACTAATGATGTAGAAATAAACGAATGTGATGCGCCAGAATCGAATAAATTACAGACAGGATGATCAAACAGAAAAACTAAACTTTCCACGAAAATTGCTCTACCTCGTTCTTGCAGTGGTGGGACCACGAGAGCCTGAACTTGTCCCCTTGACTGCCCTAGTGCCATAAGAGTTTGCACCTGTCGTCCCGAGGTAGACCCTGCCCTCTGCCCTTTCTTTGGGCAGTCCTTAATAAGATGTCCCGCCTCGCCACAGTGGAAACAACTAGTCTTCTTTTTCTTCCTACAATCTTTGCTTAGATGACCGGGTGTCCCACAGTTAAAGCATCGTTTCTTTCCCTTAGCATTATTGCCTTTGCCACCTTTCTTGTTCTGTTATTGCTATTGCGGCTTCTTTTGATCCCCTTTCTTCTCGGGTGCCTTATTAGCATTGGCGCCCTTCTCCTCTTCATGCATGAGCGCCATGTCAACTAGTCTCTCGAAGGTAGCCCCCATGGGAATGTGGGTCAGAACTAACCCATGAAGTGGCTCGTTTAAACCCTTAACAAATCTTAGAGCATTCTTTTCTGGAGTATTCACCAAGTCTAAGCCAAATCTTGCCAATTGGTTGAATTTGTTGACATACTCTTTCACCGATAATTTCCCTTGCTTCAGTGCCAAAAACCTTTCCATGTATAGATTCTTTTCAGCCCGCGAGAGAAACTTCGCCTCAAATCTCTGCCTAAAATCTAGCCATGTATCGACTGGACGTCCCCCCATTAGTGACCTCCCACCAAAACGAGGCCTAATCCTTCATTAGCCAGGCAGCTAGCTAGACTTTTCTTTTATCATCCACTTCAAAGATTCTAAACAATTCTTCCACCTCCTTTAGCCAGTTACGAGCTTCAACAAATGTCTCCGTCCCGTGAAAAGGTTTTCCACCCATTGCTCTAAAGTCTTTACATATCTTAGCAAAAGTATCGACGCGAGGAGGAGGGGGAGGAAGAGGAGGAGGAGGAGAATTTGCTGGACCTGCGGTGGTGGCCCTAGCCTCGAGATATTGACGAAACCAACCGGGTACATGAACACCCTCTCGTATCTCAGATGCTTCAGACATGCTGAAACGAAAAAGGAAAGATTCAACATAAAAGAACCGAGGGAAAGATATATGGCTCTTGGGGTTATGCTTTCTAAAATATACTTTTCTCTTGAAAATACTTTCCTTAAAACATACTTTTAAAGGTACTTCTTTATAAAAATGCTTTTGAAAAACAGTTGTTTTTTCAAAATTCATATCTGTTCTGGTAATCTTCATCTCTGATACCACGTGTAACACCCCACGTCCATTAATGTCACTCACAAAGGGAATGCATTAACTTCTATGGAGCGTTTTAGGTAAGTATAGAACAGAAACTTAACAACAAGACAAATATAAATAGTACTTAAAGATTTAAATCTTTATTTCATTGCAGCGGAAAACACATATGTTTGCTTACATCATCAAAAACCATAGTCAAAGTACATAATATCCATTTGGACTATCAAAAGTACATAAACTGAAAGACATAATCCCCAACATCAAAATAGCCATAAATAAAAGAGAAGCTGAACTTTACTCCAGCGATCCAAGCAATCTTCTAAAAGCAGTCCAAGATCAAACTCCACCGGTGCTAGTTCCAACCTGAGCACCTGGGGGGGAGGGGGGGAAGGAAGGAAAGAGGAGGAAACAAAGGGGGTCAGACATAAAGTCTGGCGAGTGCGATAATTTTAACAATATAATTAACAAAGTAACCAGGCTAAGGCATAAGTTGGAAAATAAGGAAATGACCATGAACCATTGAATATGGCAGAGTAAATAAGGAAACAAGATGAACAACGATATCGTTAAAGCGCACCTAACCCACTGTAAGATAATTACTTAACTACACCAACACTATAGGATAATTGCTATACTGCACCACCACTAGTCACCCTAAGGTTGATCCCGCCTACATAACTTAATAATGATATTGGTAGTTTCGTGCACCCCTAGCTGCCTTCATAGGTGCCGCCTGCCCCTATCTCCACTAGGTGTACCCACTACCCCCAAGCGATCGGCTCCCTAATTCGTAGATACCCGTGCTGGCCCCACAGTGGGGTGTATCACTCCCCAAAGTGGCAACCCGATACAACCAACAATGCACGGCTTATACCTACACGATGCAACAACGTCTTACCTACCAGCCCGGGTCCACACACGCATATGACCCCGTTTGACTTGCGTTGCCACCGCTAACCCGTTTTGACCTCTTAGAGTCAAGCCCAGTATGCGTGTCCCGTCCTCGACTTGGGTCGAGCCCACAAAGACATGTATGGGTTACTGGTTGAAATGGTCCCCCATCACTTGATACAAGCTATCCACCTAAGCTTGGTCCCTTCTAGTACATCCCACTTAACCACTTCTTATTCATGTTTCAATTACATGTTTCAATTTTGGTTAAGTGTTTCTAATCGTATTTCCAAATGCCACCCAAGGCAACCACTAGATTCCACATGCCACCCAAGGCACCCACTTAACCCCCTCATGTCCACTACATGTTTATCTGGTTAAGTGTTTCTTAATTCATTAAGACCATAACCTCATAAAGACCTCTCAAATTAGACTGGCATTTGTGGCAGCTGGATTTGCCGGGCGGGTCCGGGCAGTCTTACACCACAAAAGAGCCTAACCTCGTGTCTTTACAATTGTTACGTATTTAATTTATGCCTAAGACCGCTCACATTAGACTGGCATTTGTGGCAGCTGGATTTGCCGAGCGGGTCCCGGCAGTCTTACACCACAAAAGAGCCTAACCTCGTGTCTTAGACGATTAATTTCTCCTAATTAATCATTCCTGAAATTTGAATTACTTTCCCTATTCAAAATATCAATCAATTCCAAATTTAACGATGTCCATAATTGACTCAATTATGGCCATCCATTTATGGTATGCAAAATCACACCAATTTTCACCACAATTATATTTTATGCCTTTTAAGGCATTTATGCCAATTAAATCTTTTTAATATTATCCCCTTTACCCCCACGTTGTACGTTTGTTCATTTAACGTAAAATATACGTTAGACTCGAATAGTCTAACTCATGGAATAAAGAGAAAACATCACAATGTACACATAATGAAAACATAGATCTAAACATAGGGATGAACTTGCATATGTGAATGATGTTCTACATCTAAAACTTGCATAGGCCAAAGTTACAACTTGCATAAACAACATATGTCATGGATCCAAATCTAAAGGTGTGAACTTGCATAAATCATGTATGTTATAGATCTACATCTAAAGGTGTAAACTTGCATAGGCAATAACCCTAAACTTGCATAACATGATTCTTACCCCAAACTCATATATTTATAGAAACTTGCATATGTGATTTATGCACCATAACAATGGTGTAAACTTGCAACTAACATGTAAAATATCGTGTAGAATTTAGCATATAACTCACCCATGTCATAGCCTAACTTTTAATCAAATTTTCACATAAACTAGATGTCATAACCATGTAAGGTCACATATAATTTTACCTAACTTGTATATGATTCATGTTTAAATAAAAATCTAAACTTGCATACATATGATTTATCATATGAATCAACATCACCAAACTAGCATATGAAACATGATGATTTGGTTATATATAAAATTACAACATAGAAGATAGCAACATAACTTTACATCATAAATGATAGCATCACAACATAACGTCATAGAGATTTCAACACAATTCTACAACATAATTACAACATGTGATCAATAATTCACATCACATCCATACAATCTGCATCATAACTTAATCCAATTAAATTACTAATTATTTTATTAAAACTATCGAACGCACAACTCAAAGGTAGTCTTGAGTTCTGGATTCTGATTTTTGAAGTTGAATTAGCTTTCCTTTGAAGAAGATTCGTTGTTAGGGTTGAATAGAACTAATTTGATTTGCTGTTCTTCCTCTCTAATTGGTGGCGGCTACTTTAAGATTCAAGACGACAGCATGACGGCCATAGTTTTAGTTTTAATTCTGATTTAGGGTTTGAGTCTATGGGTCTTTTTATAGAGCTTTGAATTAATTTAAGCCGTCAGATCGCTCTAGAATCCATATAGGCCTTAGAAACCAAGAAATGATGTCAACAGACCAACCAGAAATTGCCACCTAAGCCCTAAAACATAAAATTTCGTCATAGACCATTTAGGGCCGATGGGACCAATTCCAAACCTCCTGAGTCGACCCTGGGGTCGACCCAGCGGGTCTTGGGTCGACCCATAAAATAGGTCGGTTTGGTGTTTTTCCTTCTCGCTTCCGCTGTTTTGAATTTTTTTTTCTTGAATTTTAGGTTGAATTTTATTTTATTTATATATATATATCTATATATATATTTCTATCCTCCTAATTAACCATTTTCACACTAAACTACTTTTTGAACCACGTTCACACTAAGCCGCTTTTTAGCCATTCCCCTAAAACAAAAATATGGCGTTGGCGGGATCGAATTATGTACCTCTTGTATGCAAGTCACATGTTCCAACCAAATGAGCTACTAAGTATTTTGCTTACAAACCTTAGAACAATGCTAAACATTTATTCTTTAATTTAGTTAATTCAATTATTAAAAAAACGGGGTGTTACAGTTAACTTAACCCTACCGTCTTTTTAGTTAACATGTTATAACAGTTAAGTGTTCCCTTAGTTAACTTAACCCGCCCATATGTCATATTGGTTAAGTATCATTAACCTAACCCTCCCATACTTAGCATGTGTCATTAGCATTAATTTATTTATTAATGCACCTACCTCTCACATTAGATATGTGTTGTTGCAGTTACTGGATATACCGGGTGGTTCCGGGCAGTTTTACACGACAACTCAATCTAATCTCGGGTTTTTCTTGGGCATGATGCACTAACCTCTCACATTAGATACGTGTTGTTGTGGTTATTGGATGTGCCGGGCGGTTCCGAGCAGTTTTACACCACAACTCAATCTAACCTCGGGTTAGGCATTCTCGTCTTTTAGCATATTTACATATTTACAGTGTATATGTAAATTATTCACAATTAAATTATAACATTAATTATTTTCACAATTAATGGCATACCAATTATACCGTTTTCATGCTAATTACCCAAATCCACCAAAACTAGTCATGATCCCGTTTCTCAAGTTATGCCCAACCAATTCCAATTTCAAGTTATTAATCAAAATAGGCTATACCTCGTCTTCCAAAACTTGCAATAATAGTCAATCCCAAAATCACTATGTCATATATTTGGCATTCCAAATCAATAGTTAAGCCCAATCTAGTTTTAATATTCTAGTTTACAGTGTATGGCCAAAACTTGGTTTACAAGCCAACTAACCCAAACTTGCAGTTATAATGATAACAATGCCTCAATGTCAATTACAAGTTTTGCCCAACCATTTCACCAAATATGTTATGTTCAGTTACTTTCCCCAATTATGTTATGCCAATATTGTCAATTTCATGTTTATGCCCCCAATAACCCAAACCTTCCCCGTATTCCCATCGTACGTATATCGTGATTTAACCTAGATTATAGGTCAATCTAGATTCACAAATAAAAAAAAGAAAAAATAGGAATAATATGACAATGATAGGCATAAGAACTGGCACAAGATGATAGTCCCAAAACACAAGAATTACAGATCTAATAGAATTACAGCATAACTGAAAAAACTGATTTAGAATCATTGCAGGCATATAGATCTGATTATGAACAATATTATAAACATGAAAGGCTTGAATAATAAACTAGGTTCGATAACTTGTATAGGTTCGATTGAATCGATAAGAAGCAACCCAAAGTCATTGATTAACAAAGGCTAAGAATAGATCCAAATAGAAAATCAAGCATTGGTCCAAATTCATTTTATTCCATGTCCATACTATAATTGGTTGTCTAAATCTGAAAGTAATCGTGAACTTACAAAACAAAGGCAAGTCTTGTTTTTTGGAATCTGTATTCTGAAACTGAATTGCTCACCTTTGATGTAGATCTTTGAATACTCTAAATTAGATTTGATTTAATTTGATTCTTGCTTTAATCTTGTTTTCTAGTTTGATAAGAGATGGTGGCTAGGTTAGGATGATGATTGACAGCATGGTGGCTCCTTGGAATGAATTTGTGTGGTTTAGAGTTTAGATTAAGGTTGCCTATATAGAAGTCTAGGATTATTTAGAGCCCTTCGATGAACTAGGAGTCCATCAGAATCACCCAGCTTAAATACACATCATCCGGCCACTCAGAAGAAGACACATCATCACAGAACACTCCAGAATTCTGTGCTGGATCGGTATGGGTGCACTTGGCAGGTGCGCCAGTGCATTTTTGTACTGACGCGCTTATGAAGTGCTCCAATGCATTCTGGTCGACTTCCGGTTTTTCTGCCAAACTTCGTTCGTCCATATCTTCTTCATACGGTATCTGTTTTACACAAACTTGGACTCTATCTCAAGCAGAATTCCAAGATGAATGCAATGACATAACCCGTTTCATCTAATTCTTCTTATAATAATTAATTATTCTTTAATTATCTCTTATGTCCCATTTTAAAATTACGGGGTGTTACATAGACTATAGGTATAGACTGCAAGTCATCGACAAAAGCATCTAGTGATTCTAGGAAACTAAACATAACGGACCCCCTTGGGTCACAAGAAATCTCGAGAGTCCTCCCATGGCAAGTCAAAAGTCCCTCCTCTCACAGTCTAGAATGGCACCATACATGACTAGCCAATCCATCCCTAGAATCAAAACATAGTCCATAAAACCAAGCACATATGCGTCACACTCAAACTTGATGCCCAACACAGATATCCTCAAACCCTGACAAATCATAGACATACGAGTCATGCCCCCAATGAGGTTTGAGACAACAACGGGATCTGAAGCCATATTATTACTAAGGTGCGGAGACTTAACCACATAATCAACTATAAAAGAATGCAAAGCGCTAGAATAAAAAAAATCCTAATGGGATGATAGGAAAGAGAAATAAAACCTTCAACAAAAACTTTCCTACCTCTGTCCAGTACACTGGCCTCGAGAGCATGAACCTCCCTTCCAGAAGATCCTGCCCTTTGGCCCTGTCCTGGCTTCTTCAAGCACTCTCTAGAATGGTGTCCGACCTCACCACAGTGGAAACAAGCATTCTTCCTTTTTCGGCAATCTTTGATCAAATGACCCACGCGTCCACAATTACGAAATTTCTTTTTAGTTTTGTCATTCTTCCCATCTTTCTTTTGTTGTTCTTTCTTGGGCCACACCTTCTTGTTTTGTGCCTCATCAGTCTTAGCCTCTTTCTTTTCGCCTTTATCTTCTTCGTGCATCAATGCCATGTCAACGAGCTTCTAGAAAGTTGCCTCCATCGGAATATGAGACATAGCCAATCCATGGAGGGGTTCATTCAATCCTCTTACAAACCTTAAAGCTTTCTTGTGCAGAGTATTCACCAGCTCCAAACCAAAACTCGGTAACCGATTGAACTTATTGACATACTCTTTGACAAACATGCTTCCTTGCTTAAATGCCAGAACCTTTCCATTTGCATACTCTCTTCTGCCTGAGAAAGAAACTTCAGCTCAAATCTCTATCGGAAATCTTCCCAAGTCTCAATTGATGTCCTGCTTGTGTCACTTCCCACCAGAATGAAGCCTCGTCATTCAGTTGACAAGCGACCAACTGAATCTTCCCAAGGTCATCAATCCCAAAGATCACAAACAAATCCTCCGTCTCTTTAAGCCAATTCCTTTCTTCCACAAAGGTCTCAGTTCCTCAGAAAGGCTTTCCTCCCATAACACAGAAATCCTTGCATATCTTGGAGAAATTGTCCGCTCGCAGAGGAGGAGGAACAACGGCTGTAGCTGGGGGAGGTGCGTTTGCTTGGCCTCCGGCAGGTGCCGTTACCTCGAGATATCTAAGAAACCAAGCCGGTATCTGAATGCCCTCGGGAATATTCGGTTCCCCGGACATGCTGAAAAAGAAAAGGAAAATTGGATTCAAACAGAGAATCGAAAGATATGGCTTTGGGGAATATGTTTTTCAAAAACAGACTTTCCTTTGAAAATGCTTTCGTTTTGAAATCTTTTGAAAACAATTTTCAAAATCTTTTATCCGATCTTGTAACCCTCAGCTCTGATATCAAATATGACACCCTACGCCCGTTAGTGTCACTCTTTTACAGAATGCATTATGTTTCATGAAGCATTATAGATAAACGGAATGGAATCTCACAAGACAGATATATAAAATAACAGCGGAAATTTAAAACATTATTTTCCAACAAAAAACATCGTGGTTCAAAAATCTAATTACAACATCAAACTGAAATACTGGAATTAAATACATCAAATAAAAGCATCTTTCTTGCACTAAAAACCATCAGAGTACAGAAGTAAAAAGTTGTAGTCCCCATAAGTAGTCATAAACAAGTAGATAGGTAGTCAAAGCGGTACATCTAACCAATACCCAAAATCCAAGCTGAAGCAGAAGAGAGAGAATCCTAATCAAGCCTGAGCGTTCCAACCTTGAGAACCTAGAGAGGGGGGAAGGAAGAAAGAGAAGAGGAAACAAAACGAGTCAGACATAAAGTCTGGCGAGTCCAGTTACTTTTAGCATATAAATAAGTAAAAGCATCATGATAGGTATATAAACTTGATGAGAGATAACAGTATCATATAATAGGTATAACGGACAGAACAAGATAAGCAGAATGAACTGAATAGATTTCTCTTCTCAATTACTTTTCTCTGCACTAATACTAGTATAACAGATATGACCCCAATATAAACATATGGTAGACTTAGATGTACTTCTAGTAATGGGTTTTACCCCCAAACAGTAATAACAGGCACCCCAACATAAATAACGGGTGTTACCACAACCATAAAACATGGGAACTCAAACATGCCGGACTAGATGTACCCTAATTACTACCCCCAATCGGCTCCCTATCCCATAAAAATCCTGTGCCGGTCCCACAGTAGGATGTATCACTCCATAAAGTCGCAACTCCCAGAAGGACACAGACCTATTTACTGGTGTTATAGCTTTTTATTTTCCCGGCCAAGACGGACCCATGCATGCACATGACTCCATTGGAACGCGCTATCAGAACACGTCCATCTTTATGAACCTCTTATAATCAGCTTAGTAAGCGTACCCTGACCTCCACCTAGTTCGGGGTCCCCTTTTGATACCAGAATGGTTTATTGACTAATACTGGACCCACGCAATAGATGACACAAGCCACCCCCTAGGCTTGTATCCCCAACTACTAGGATTTTGACAGGTTATGCCTAACAAATTAACAAGCCCACATAACCCCAATAGATAAAACAGGTTAAGTTTATCGCGTTCGTATAACCCCCACAGATTTAACATACTTACTTAACCCCTACAAATTCAACATATTTACTTAACCCCTACAGATTCAAACAAGTTTACTTAACCCCCCACTATTTAACAGGTTCACATAATCCCCATTGATTTAAACATGTAAAGTATTACTTGTTTATCGGTTCATATAACCCCCATAGATCTAAATAGGTTTTACGTGTTGTTTAAGGTTTCATTACATGTTCTGCTTAATCAATAAATTAAGCCCACATATTTACATGCCCCAACCCTCAAGTCATAATTCACAGTATAAGATATATCCCAAAATTTTGTCATACATCATAGTATATGTTATGCCTCCAAATCCCAGTCATGATTCATAATACAAGATATGCCCCAATTTATCCTTCCCAACCATTCCCAATTTCGTTATTCGCGTATTTCAGGGATATGCCTAGGCTCAAAGGTAACCCAGGCTATAAAAATAAAAAGGGGAAGAGGGAGAGAAAAGAACAGAAATAGGCATAATAACAGAATAGGCATATGATAACAGAAATAGGCATATCAGAAATAGGCGTATAAAAACTGAACAGTAGATCAGGTCTACATGTAATGACATTTCTGTTTAGGTATGAATTAGATTCTTAACAGGCATAGGTTTAGATCCATATTTTTAAACATATCAGGATTACTTGTTAAATGTTTATATCTAAAAATAACATGAACTCATAGAGACTGGATCTAGAGAACAGAGAATAACAAGCAGATGTTGCAGAAGGATTCCTTATATGCATATAAGCTATAGTTGAAGAAAAATAAGCTAACTCAATCTAAGCAGGGGCAACATCTCATTATCTCCATTGTTTTTGATGTGTAAAACAATAGAAATAAGGTGCTATTTATAGTCTTAATCCAAAAAAATCTCATTCAGAAACAAGTCCAGGTTCAAAAATGAATGTGGATGAATCTGGGGTGGGTCGACCCCGGGGTCGACTCTAGGTTCGACACCTGCTTTGAGTGGGTCGACCCCCAACAGGTCACACTCCCGCATCAACTTCCCACTTTGGATTTTGAATTATTTTGAATTTCTAGACTTGATTTGTTTATATATATTTCTCGTATACGTATACAAACTTCTTAGCTTAATAACTTTCTCATACGATGTCTGTTTTACGTAAACTCGAAGTCTATCTTAAGAAGAATTCCGAGACGAACATAATGGTGCAGTCCGTTTTACTTAATTCCCAATATTTAATTAAGTATTCTTTAGTTTATCATTATAGTGTTCTTTTAAAATTACGGGGTATTACAGATCCTAAAACCACAATGTGATAACCTATGCCATCTATGGAATCCAGGGTTATCAATCCTGAACCCATCAACTAAAAGGACATAGCCATTAATCATAGGCATTACAACATCTTATTTTCCTAGATCGACACGATGCAAGCTCATCATCCCATCGAATGCACCCGTACCTACCTCGTTTGGGCCTCTTACTATCCAACGCCGTAAAGCGTTCCCTCACCTCTACCTATTCTGAGATCTCCGTAGATGATAAAAGGGATACTACCTGATACAGGTCCCTAACCAAATATGCAATTGAGACAAGTCACCGCTATCTTGGTCCCCATTTATTTTCTATTAGCCCAGTTAGTTTCCCCAATCAGCCCCACACTGCTGGAACGGACATAAACTACAATTTCATTATTTTATTAGGTATCTTATTTTCCCCAATCAGCCCCATGTTGCCGGAATGGCCCTACGTGCCACTTATTTTCCCCAATCATCCCCCATGATGCTGGAACGGATTCCCATTACAATTTTATTATTTCAATAAGCCTCTTATTTTACCTAATCAGCCTCACGCTACCAAAACGAACTCCACCATCTTAGCTTATTAATTTCATGTTCAATTTAACTTAACATAATTTAAGTTTATTAATAATCCCAATATAACCTCATGTTATAATCCTTGGTTATGTTAAACATTACTAATGATGTTCATCTTTTTATACAACCCAACCCCACGTTACTTAGCGCCCAACTAAGTTGGTCCTATTCCAGTTTACATGTTTGCATGTTCTCCCAATACGTATAAAGTTTTACCCCCAATTTATTATCCTATACTGATAATAATGTTTAGTTGGTTCTAAAATGCCCAACAATCCCTTAATTTTCAATTTCAACATTATTCCAATTTAACGCAAAATTAATGATAAAGGCCTAGGTTCTCTTCATGCCTAGTCTCAGCGCTAAAATTAAAAGGAAATGGTCTAGGCTACTCACAAGACCTAGACTCAAAATAAACAAATAAAATAAGGCATAAGCATAATTGTAAATAAAAATACAACAAAGACGGGGATAAAAGAAGGATAATTACTTCTAAATGGTAATTAACTTAAAAGAAATAGGCATATACAGTAAATAAATTAAAGTCACTTTATAGAAAAACTACACATACAGATACTGTAAATAGCTGTAAACAATGAACTTGCAAACTTAAAACTATTTAACTATCTAATTTTTCCTACACAATTTTACTAATAAAAAAATTACATAAAAACTCACAGATCTAATGAAAAGAGCTCCCCCATGGCCTTTGTTTATTCTAGTAGAACCTCTGCTTCAAGAAGTAATCATAAAAATAAATATTTAAAAGTACAGAACTTATTTATCTCCGTAAAAAGTTTAATTATTTGACCCTTTCTAATTTTGAGGATAGGCTTGGGAAAGAAGAGAGAAGAGAGAATGGATGTGAAGAATTGAGAGAGGCTCTGCTAGTCTATTTATAGGGTTTACTGGATGCCCTTGGCCATCCAAATCTAAGATTAGCCATTTAACTGGACCAATCAGAAGGTGCCACGTCAGCCTTTAGTTCAAAATAAAACAATAAAACAAATCCATGTCATCAAAAATAACGTTCGAGCAAAACAAACCATCGGTGCAATACGTGTGCACCAAGGCATGCTGAACCAGTGCCCCGGGTCGACCCAACCACGTCTTGGGTCGACCCAAGCGGGAGTGGGTCAGCCCACATGGTCGTTAACCCAATATATTATTTATATTCTTATTTTTTGATTTTAGCTTATCTTCTTTAGTTCATAACTTATTCAATTTAACAATGATTTCAGCAAATCAAGTGTGCATTTTAATTAAAAAATTGCAACGGACCCAATAATGCTTGTCCCGATGTTTAATTCTTAACTTTATTCTGATTAATATTTAGTTTATTGCCCTTTTCCCTCTAATTATTGTTTATTAAAATTCAGTGTGTTACAACTCCACTTTTAAATAACTGTTTTACCATTTCTTGTCTTAGACTCACATGTCCAGACTTCCCGTTATAAGACTTATTAGAGACATTATATTTCGTCGCTTTATTATCACAGTTAATCAAGACTACTGGAGGTGGTTTCTTCCATAATCACTACAAGAAAATGTCATATACATAGCATTGTATTATAGCTTTATATTAAAGTGCTATAATAAAATAATTAAAGAAAATAAAATAACCCATAAATTGTGCTATGTAAAGGGAGCAAAAAAATAACAAAAAAAATTATGCTATACATTAGTATGTTCCTCTATACTAACGTTGATGAAAGAAAGAGCGGAAGCGAAAAACCAACGCGAGAGTAAATGAAATGTAAGGTCGCCAAATTAAAAAATACCCTCCGTAACCTTCAAACTTTATCACTAAAATTTTCGTTTTTTTTTTGTTTTACTGAAACTTGCCTTCATCCAATCTCTGATTCGATCCAACATCAACTCATTCATTGCCTACCAACAAATCGAGAGCATCTATCTGATTCACTTCGACTCTTCCAAATCAATGTGAGTTTTTTCGAAATCGTTAATATTATTACTTTTGTTCTTTTATGAATTCGCTCCAATCGATGTTTATCTTTGTTATTCAACTAAATCCCTAAGTTGATTTTGCATGGTTTGTAATACATCGGCGTTAATTTCTAGTCTTTGTCATTCTTTAGACCTCGATTTAGATTTATGTTTTAACCCTAAAAAGGATTCTTTAAAATCCTTACTGTCTTACCCAGTATCACCAGATGCTAAGATCTGCACTTTTCTCTAATTTGACCAATTAGTTGTTACCTTAGATTTTTTCTATTCAATGCCCTTTTGATGAGTTCACGTTACTAAGCGATTTTTCGAAATAGAAAGTCAGTTTGAAAACTTAATTTCAGTACAAAATTGCTGCTGCATCCGAATGATTTCAAGCTATTTTACCCGATTGTGTGATACTGAATTAGGAGTCCTGCTATTATCCACCTTTTCGACCTCAAAACTTGTCTTTTTTTGTAGTTTTTAGCATATTTATTTTTGGGTATAATAGCATGGTTGTAATATGATGTTGATATATCTGTTATAAGGGCTAAGTGATTAGTATTCATTGGTAACATGGTTATAAGATGATATTGAGATATACCTATTATGAATGTTAAGTGATTGGTAGTCATTTTTCAGTGCCACATAGATTGCATCTGTATACAACACAAAATGATCAAGTAAGTTGTGAAAATATCAATGCAACAGGAAAATACTCGCATGAAATATTTAGCATGTTACTGCTGCCACAAATTATTTTGTGTTTGTATTCTTGTTACTCAAATATTTAATTTTTCCTTTAGTTTTTAATCTTGTTTGCAGTGCAGAGTATCAACTATATGTTATTACGTACTGTCGTTGTTATGTTGGATTTTCGGATGTCTCAAATTATTTTGTGTTGGCATTATTGAATTAGTTTAAACAATACATTGTTTTGATTGAAAAAACAAATGAAAAAAATGTTGCTCCCGCCATAAAAAAATGTTCGCGGCTGCGTCCGGCCTTTGGAACTTCCACCCGAGTTTGTTGGCTAGTGCCATCATCTTTTCCTTTCTACTCGGCTGTGGACTTAAATTATATTCTATCAAGATTGAGCATATCGGAGTTGGGGATTTTAGCACCATGTTTAACATGTTAAATTGTATTCTTTTTCTTGTCATTTATAATATATGCTTAATGTAATTAGTGAAGGCTTTAAGTTATATAACAAGTTAGCAGTTTCCAAAGTTGCATTGGGGTAGGTTGATAATAATAGCTAGGAATGCAGGTTGAGCCACACCAAGCATTCAGATATGCATCGCATGTCAACTAACAAGTGCATATAAAATAACCATGGCTATTACAAATAGTTCACATGTTAAAAATATTACAAATAGTTCACATGTTTAAAATATTCTATCAAGATAAAGCATTAGTGAATCAAAGTGAAACAAAGAGTTGCATGTAGGAATGTAAGGAGCTGTTAAAATAATACAAACTCTTTATAAAATAAATTTACTCAAGCATAACATGATTAAAAGATCGAGATGTTATCAATGTAACAAAACCAAGGAAGGATAATTAAGACTTTGACGTTAGAAATCCAAATTCAATATTGTTAAATCCCCGCCTCTAGAATTTGAATGGTCGTGAAAGGTACTACAACATCTAATTTTTATGCTATTCGTGCTCATGATTTTTATATATTCTTAATGCTCAGAGGCTAATATATTCTTAATCTATTTGAATGGCTACTTATCAATTTGCATGCATGTTTATCAATTCATGTTTTGATACTTGTTAATACTTTAATTTTTTCCAATGATTATCATGTTCTGATTTTGATCCCATCACTTTACAGCAAACTATAGAGGATGATTACGAAACAAATTGTAGAATTGGCTTCTTGAATTTTAGAATTCCATCACCCATCGTCAATCCATCATTCAAGTAAGGAATTTAAAATAATTTATGTGTTTACCAGCAAAGTTTTTTTTTCTTAGTCATCATGCCAGTATATTGAACTTTCATTCAGGAACGTGTTTCTTTTATCCATGTTATAACACATTGTTGAACATAATTAATGCCTTAGGCTTGTTAACCATCTGACTAAGATTTCACAAGTTCTCTATCCTAAAACTTTTTGTAAAAAAGAAGAAAAAAAGTCTAGGCATTATCTCTGGAGCCTATTATTGAATAACCACCATAAACAAATTCAGTATATGAACGAAACATAGAATTAAGTATGGAAGTGATGAATGAAGTATGAATTACATGAAACTATATGGTAGAAGTTTTGTTATGCTTGGAAACTGATATATCCAAATATAGTTTATTTATTTTATTTTACCATATTATTCTAGAGTTAGTATGACCTAGGGGTGTTTATGTCTTAGTCTGGGTCTACCATTGTTCTAGAATTGGGACATTCTTCTTTTGTAACAGAGATTATACTTTATATCTGTTTTTGGCTTGAAAATGTGAATGGTTAAGTGATTATTTAGTTATAATGGAGCTAAGAGAGACTGGATAAGTTGCTTCTGGGTTAATTTTTTTGATGGTAAATGTTGATTTCTAGGTTGCGTTCATGTGTGAGTGCGAATGCTTTACGTGGGTCATGTGGAGTTGGTGATGCATTTGTTGTGTTTTGGTGAAGTGATCGGCCCTAACAGGTGGGAAATGCATATATGAGTTGACTCGGTCAGTCAGGGCCATGAATGTAAAATTTTGAATTCTTATTTTTATGCACTCGGCATGTCATTTGTTACTTATAATAAATCAGTGCTATTAGTGACATAAATTTATTATAAGTATTTTTCTCTTTTGAATTCCAATCATCTTGACTTGTGTTACGCACTGAGGTCCAAAATAATCTTAACTAGACATTAAAACAAGGTGCATAGGTCTAACATTTAAGATAGATATAGGACTTAGCCTATAGATATAAGGTATGGTCATTGAGCATGAAAATGTGAATTACAAAATTAATTTTCACCACGTGCTTTAATAAACTTTTCGTTTTTCTGTTATCAAATATTCATATATAATGTAAGATAGGTTCAAATAGTCGTTGCATACAATAGCATTAGCTGTGTTTTTCATGTAATTTCATCTTCCTTAATTGACCGGTTGGGGTTATAGCAAGTTCCAAGGCGCATTTAGGAAACCACTTAAGTCTTTACGATGAAAAAATAGGATGCTGGAATGTATCAACAACTTTTATATAAACAAATTTGGATTTTTCAACTAGAGGACCACGCGATTGTCTTAACCAGAATAAGGAGTGGTTACGTATAAATGAAGGAATTAGGGAATCTATCTGTCTATTACCTAAATTGTAAAACATGAACTTGTGCCCGCTGATGTGGACAGCTGCTACGACTCTATTTCAAAATAGAGGGCATTCCTTCATTTACTTAACTTACAAATAACTGCTCAGGAAACACGACCCTATGAAAATCGCTTATTGCGATTCTTCTTCCTCTGCTTGAAATTATCCCTTTTTAGCTTTTGTGGAATCTATCTTCACAAGATTGTCTTCTTGCTCCGCTGCTGCCATCCCTCGACTATTCATTCCAAGCATCTGAAATCCAAGAGTCCAACGACAATTTGGAACCAGATCAACCACCTAAGGGGCGTCATCTGTGCTGCATTACTTTTGGTGAATACCAATGCGTTCCAATTTGCCCCTGTCCAGACATTAGCTATTGTCCATAAAGTTCATGTAAACGTACCGAGGATTTGACACTAATAAGAAGCGTTTCTCATTTTCTATGCATTAATCGAGTGAGCAAACAACTGTGATACATTACCATAACTAAGTTGATGTACAGAATAACTTAGTGCACTAAGCAGAATGTACAATAATTTTGGTGGTTACTAAATATGAAAGTTATCTTAATTTCAGAATTCCTATTTCTGACTTCATGCAAACACATGCAAACTAAAAAAACTGGCAAAAAACTAGGCATGGTAAGATGCTAAATACAGGCACATATTGCATTGTTTTCCTTAGACAATCAAAATTTTCAAGTAACATCTATTTTATCATATATTAGTGCAATACCGATTCTATTTTACTACTAAAAATGTTAATATTTCTGTACAAAGTTAGTCCACTTATTTGAAATAATAAACATCAACCAATGGAGTAGTAATTTTTTTATTTGATAATAAACATCAACCAATGGGATTATACCGGGGACATGATGACATATAAAGCCATAGATAAAAAAATTAGGCATTTGGATGTTTACCTTTAAATTCATACTAATTTTACATGATTTTATAAAATGAAGTTTTCAGACATGGATTTCAAACATTCTCTATGTTCAAAAAACGAGTAACTGTTGAAACAACACTAATACATACTTATTCCTTCATTCTTCCATCAAATATCATTCCCATTTCAGTGCCTTCAGTCCATTAATGTGTTATGAGGACTTCTATCAGACTGAACTAGAAATCATAATTTTTTTGTTCTATAGCAAACAAGTTGTATTCATTTTCTGTCTTTCCTTTCACATGGCCTTTATTTTCCCATAACAACTGCTTTACCTTGGAATTTCACCAATTGATTTGCATGTTTACATTTCTGATGGAGCAATGTTGGAAGTTAAGGTACTCCTCTTACTCCTGGCATGATTTTATTTATGCAAATTAAAGGTTAGGTCCTCAAAGTTGAATATATTTATTGCCCATTTGTGCTTACTCAATTTGTAGATCATTCGTTCTATCCATTTCTGTTCTCATGGGCTGATTTCATAGATCAATATATTCCTATATAACTAGGTGACTTAAATTTAAGTCACTTATGTTAAGTTACTAATTTATGCTTTCATACCAATCTTGTGCTATTGGGTTGATGCCGATTCAAAATATTTTCCTTTTAACATATCAATCATTGCATATAATTTTTCACAGTTCTTGCATATTTGGTAAGAAACATCTGCAAATGATAATTTCGGTTTTTATACTAATTGTGTGCACGTAATATGATTTATACTAGGGATAACCTTAACAACTAACCAACAGAATATTTAAAATGCGGTTAACACAAAAAATTAAAATCATTTAATGAAATTTAAACTACATGGAATTAAATTAATTTGTTACACTTTCTAATTTACAGATTATTATTACAATTATGCCTTACACAACTTGGTTACAATAAGAGTGCAAATTTTGTACCGATGGTCTGTTTCTATTGCAAAATTACCTCTCCTTTTGCTTCTGCACCAGAACTTCAGGTTGTAAACCACTATTATTTATAACCTGAAAAATCATGTATTCATAACATTTTTAAAAGTTATTTCGATTAACATGCACATTATTCCCTATATTATCTTAGTGTAACAATTATTATTTTTTAATTTGCTTCATGTGATTGCCATTTTTGCTTGCACACTTAATAGATTCTATGTCAATACAATTTATATATTCTGTTATTTCTTCTATTTTATTTTAAACATAGACAATAGTGTACGACATAAACAATTACAGAAATATAAAGTGTATGCAAATAAATTAGTTAGTTGTGTTTTCTACAGATTTGCTTATAATATACGACTAACATTTACTTTACATGCCAGTTGAATTTTATTTTTATAAAGCTACTAGGTCTTTTATTGTTTGTTAATCTTAACTATCTGTTACTCAATTTGTTAATCATCATCCATGTTGTTTATCTGCCTATGATATCACTGGTTACTCAACTAACTTACGTTCAATTCAAAAATATGTTCTTTTGGTTTACTTACGTAATCACTCTTACCTACTTCATAAATTTTCATACTATTTTTGCATCAATGATGTGTTTTCATTGCACTGTTATAATTTACTGCCTTATTTTCGTTTAATAAATAATTTGTGCTATGAAACTTAGTAGATCATGTATACATTGCATTTTTAATGACGGATTTAATTTCGTTGCCTTACCTTCCTTTTCATAATAGAAATATTTACTATGTTTTAGTCTGATATATGCATTAATCTTTAATGCTTACTAATTTTGATAAATCCAATGATTATACCAATTGTGGACCTTTGATTTATTTTTCAACTTACTCAATATTGCCTTGGATCTTTAAATATATTGAAGGTGTATTGGAAGAAAATTAATTAATTGCACTATATCCAGGATCCGGTCTTATTGGTTTACTTATTTACATAATGTGTTGTTGCGTTAATTTCATGTACTGAACCATTTATGCGCAATCACTCATAAAATAATCAATTCGTAGTAATTTGGTAAGATTTATTTGATTCCATAGCACGTTAATTCCACTTTTATCTTAATAATCAGCAATTACTATTTTTACATTTGCTGAACAAGAACCTCAAATTGCTGATGTGGATACATCAGGGCTTCCTGTTCCAAAATAATATTCATCATGTTTCCCCATCGCTTACTATCATCCCCCACCCTTCAGCCTTTCCATATGATATGTATAACATTGACGGGAAATTGACAACAATCTTTGTTTTATTTCTACTAGCTGCAGATTCAATCATCTGTCTCCAAATACAAACCTTGTGTTCTATATATGGATTCCTCAGGTACTCCTAACTGATTTTCAAACATGTATTATTTTGTTATGTCACCAATATTTTGACCTTTACTTTTACTACTTCCCTTTCGAGTATATCTTGTCTGACCATTCTGGGTTGAACAAGGAATTTACCTGTATTACCAGCTTGATAATTGTCAACCACCAGTATTTCTTCCCCTTCTATCAAAATTCTCTACTTCCATCTTATGAGATCAATATATATATATATATATATATATATATATATATATATATATATATATATATATATATATATATGTGTGTGTGTGTGTGTGTGTGTACGCGCATGTGTTGTGATAGTGTTACGTTATTATATTTCCAATTTTTATCTTACTCTACAATAGCTCAAGGTTTAGTAAGATGAGGAGTCATGTAATCAATCCTATATATATGTGTGTGTATGTGAGTGCGCAGGGGCGTGCGAGTGCGCGCATGTGTTGTGATAGAGTGTTTTGTTATTTTATTTCCAATTTTTTTCTTACTACAACAACTCGAGGTTTAGTAAGATGAAGAGTCATGTAATCAGTCCTATCTTTATACATGATTGCTTTTTTCTTCGTTAGATTATGATAATGATCGAGTTGAGCAATTACTGCAATAGTTTACAGTAAAGTTAAGCAACCTATATTTTTGTTATTTCTTTTTCCATATATGAGAGAACCTGTTTCTGTGCATTCGTTGAATCATAATAGACAGTAAAATGCATATCTATACAAACTATTGAACAAGCCTAATTGCTACAATTTGTTATCCGTTAAGCCAAACGTAGGAATAGAAGCCGGATCATCTTTTGCATTTCCTGATGTATAGTAATTTAGTCCTACATAATCATAGTATCCTTTTATCATGTCTGGCTCTTCGTTGGTGACTTTTTTGAGTCCCACCAACCAATTTTCTCACACACGCTGGACATCCTCCATTCATTAATGGATCCATATATCTTTATTTACATGATAATCTCAAAGTCGGTCTTTATTCTGCCTGTTATCGGCCTGGGCATTGTTGTGTTTGGTTTTGGTCATTATATTAATTTTGTTTCTTTTCATACATTCATATATGCTATGTTATATTAATCACCCCATATAGAACTGCAACCAGCATTAAGTACCAAATGTTACTGATTTTGTTACACGTTTTTCTTATGGTAATGCATCTAAGACTGATATCATGTAGGAAAAGAAATGCAGCATAGATGATGGTTCTTAAAGGACCTGGTTGCCTCTGTAATCATGGCTGCAGCTTATTCGAGGTACTCGTTTACATCTAGCAATCATACAGGTTTTATCTGTTAACTTATGAAGCTTGATTTTAAGACTTCAATTATTAGGCAGAAGTGAATTATTTTTGTGTTATTTTCTTCGTTACAGGCCGTATTCCTTTTAGGTATTGCTACATTTATGTTTTACAATAGAGCATGGAGTACATCCAGACATTCTCAACACAGGGTGATGGCCAATTTTTTAGATGTTACAATGTAACAGTGAATGCGTTACAAAAAAATACACTCATATTCTTTGCTTTGGTTGCAGGTTGTTCGTAAAATGCACGCAGTAGTGGGTGTGAAGTGGTTATTGAGTACCGGTGCTTATAAAATAATCTGAACAAGTACTCTTTACAATAAGATTTTATGTTTTATAGCATTGTATTTTAATCATGGTTAGCTTTGCTTCTATGTTGCTTATTCTTAGTGCGTCAAACTAAAGTTGAAATTCATACAAATCCTAAATGTTTGGTACTTCCAATATGTTTACTTCAACTAAAATACATTCTTTATGTTATTTGGGGAAACATTGAAGACACAGATATAGGGATATTTGGTAACTTTTTTCAGTTGTCTGCTATTCCATATTTTTTTTGTTCAAATACAAAAATGAACAAACTGGTAATTAATTATCTACAAAATAAAGTAAATATGAAGATAAGAAGAGAAAACATGAAAATAAATGAGGAGACAATGGAAGATGATCATATTATTTATCATACACACACACACCCCCTTTTGTTATAGCCGCAATTAAGTTATTTTTATAACTACAGTTTTTAACCCGGTCATTATGTGTTTAAATTTGTATTGTTAATAATTGCATTGTTATATATTACTCGCATTTTACCTCACTTCAACTACACTGTGTACTAATATGTTTTAATAATAACATTGACAAAGCAATGCTTGACCAATGTAGTTTATCTTATGTGTTGGCTACTGAGTCTAATTTTTGTAGTCGTGTATAAGGCAGTGTTTATTTTGAACAAAACACTTATTGAGATGCTAATTGAAAATGCTGGTCCAAGTCTACATGTATTCTTTAGTGCATTTTTAAACTTTTATTCAGTACACGGATATTTTCCAACCATTTACCTTTGTATTTTGGACAAAAAGGTTTTCTTCTTTCTTCAAGGCAGCGACAACATACTTTGTTTTTCTGTACATGGCAGTTTCAGCCTGGAGTACACGGTATTACTTTAGGTATGTTTATACTTGTTTAATCTTGGTTGCATTTCCCATAGAGGCACGCAACCTTCAGTTGTGAGTGAAAAATACGCCATAACCATGCAAAATAGATATGGCAACAGTGGCCTCCTGTCTCTTTTCCTTGTTGGATTCAATAAAGCCATGTGAAATGCCATTAGTCAAGATAGAGAAAGATGGTGTACGACAAACTGTCTTATAAAAGCCATCTGAGGCAACTGTGCAGTGGTGGTGGTAAGGATATAAGATAAGGTTAGGCAAAATTCCTATGGACTTTTGTCTGTCAGTTTCCAAAATGACCTGTAATATAGTGAACTTAAAAAAATATTCAGCAATTTAGTTGTCGGCTCAAAAGATTGAATGTGGAATAAATGTTGTTCTTTTGATTACTGCAGTGTTCCCAGATATCAACATCAAATTGATGACTATATATGCAAATTTCTTGTTTTAGTAGTACTGATTGAGGTCAGTGAATTTATTGTTTTTGCTGGTTTACATTTTAATTACATTTGATACGAATAGAATTGCAGTTGACATATTTTTATCCTTCAATACACGATGACAATCATTATTAGGCATGTGCGTGTGTTTGCCTATTTGCCACAGTGAACAATATTTAGGTAGATCATTGCCATTTTCCATTTCATATTCCTTGATTAGGATGAATTTTTTGCAAGTATAATTCTTCTAGATGATTTTTTTGCAAGTATAATTCTTCTAGTATGGTGCCAATCAAAAAGATAAATTGAAAATAATGAAGATATATATATATATATATTTTAGGATTTGTATGCGAATATGGTGGATCATGCATTTGTAGTATTGACAAATGAAGGTTTGTTGCCAAATAATCAGCAATGGCCTTTTACATAATCTTAATCTAGGATTCAAACATTGAAAGTCATGCTTGAAATGGTTAAATATTTGCTGGAGAATGGGTCTGGTTTAGAAAAGCAGACTACCTAGCTGATAAATTGAACGAGGCATCCTTTTGGCAGTTTGGGTTGGTTTAATTTTATTTATCAACAAGACAGGCTAGTTATCTAAACTATACTATGAAAATTAGGTTAATAACTGAAAGAAGAAAATCCATAGCTAGAAGCCTGTTGTGTAAAAGCTATTTTGTAATACTGATTCAGCAGTTTCTGCATATTTATAATAATCAGACTGTTTCATTTTACGTAATGATTAATGACAGATTCTGCATATTTATAGGTGAATGGCAATTTCTGCATATTTTCTGTTATACCAAAAGCCTATTTTATGTGATTACTACATACATCATATTTTCTGTTTGTTATGAACAATCTAGGATGACATCTAAGACTGTTTCATTTTTGCATTTTAATTATGTTTCTTGCATTTTTTTGTTATAAAACTATAACTTGTGCTTGTAAATTGCAGGTTCTAGAAGTTGGACATGCTTACAAGTTAAAGACTAAGAGAATTTTTCATGTAATCTTGATTTGAAACAATGTTTGAACAATATGTATGTTAATTGACTTATTCCTATATTTATTTGTAGACTTGTTAATTTTGAATTTCTAATTGAAATCAAATATGCTTTTGGTATTAATTTTTTTGCTATTTTGTGAAATTATTGCATAATCATTTAAACTATCCACAAATTAAATAAGAGATTTGTTATATAAAGATCACAGCTGATGCGCTATATATTAAAAATATTAATAGCGGAAAATTGCTCTTATGGAAATACAAGGTGAATCCTATGTAAAAAAATTAAAATAATGTGGAAAATCTTTTCATATCATTGAATGTGTGTTATGAAAACACTGATGACGCTATATATACTACAAATATTCATAGCGGAAAACTCTACTTGTGGAATCAAAATGTGAAATGCTATTAAAACCATATAGAAAACTTTTTATATTACTGATTTTGAGCTATGTAAACAGTGATAATGCTATAGAAAATATTTTTCATATCAATGAATATGTGCTATGAAAATATTGATAACGCTATAATAAATAAGCTGAGATTTTAGTAAGCAAATATAATTGCAAGGTCTGAATGCTATGTAAAACATTTCATGCTGGTGAACATACGCTATAAAATCTATAATACTATAGCGTTTAGATTTGAGCTATAAGATATGACAGGGCTATTATAACATGTTGATAAATAGCGTCGTCACTAATGCTATGGTAGCCTATTATAGCGTTTTTCACGAGCTATTAAAAGGTAAATCTGTTGTAGTGAATGGAATTTCTATTAACAAATTCCTAAGCCATTCTCCTTCCTTACATGCATCTGCTAATCCAATCAATTCTAACAACATTGTTGAGTCGAATATATAGGTCTACTTCTTGGAAGCCTAAGAAACAACAACTTCTCATAATGTAAATATCCATTCAGTCATAGACTTGGATTTGGATTCTGCATTATTTCAGGTTGCATCACTATATCCTTTAATTATAGTAGGATATCCTTTATAAGATAAACCATAGGTAATGGTTCCTTTCAAATAATTTACAACACTGGAAATAGATTTCCAATGTTTGAAACCTAAATTGCTCTTAAATCGACATAATATGCTTATCGCATGTGCAATGTCTTGTCTAGTGCAATGCAAAGAATATAAAAGACTCCAAGTAAAACTGGAATATTCTAGTTGACAAACGGTACACAGGTCTTCTTTTTAAATTTAATGCTAAGATCTAAAGAGTTGTTGCTAGTTCGTCATTATAATGACCATATTTCTATACGAACTTCCCAATGTAATGAGACTGAGTTAATAATAACTCCTGCTCTTTCCTAATGATTTTAATTACCTCTGCCTCTCCTAGATTGTTCATATAAAATTTAGAAGATAGAAACTTTTTAATTTCATTCACAAGATATATCGGAACCAAATATCAGCATGTCATCAATGTATAAACATATTATAACGTAACCGTAGTGATCCAATTTGCTATAAATACATTTATCAGTATCATTAACAATGAATCCATAAGACAGTGAACCTTTATAAAAAAAAATCATGCCGTTGGATGGGTGCTTGCTTCAAGCCATAAAGAGATTTTATTAATTTGCAAACTTTCTTTCTTGGCTTGATTTTTTAAAACCTTCAGGTTGTTCCATATACATCTCTTCTTCTAAATATTGATTTAGAAAAGCTGTCTTTACATCCATTTGATGTATAACCAAATTATAAATTCATGCAAGTTCTATTAAACAACGTATAGAAGATATACGAGCCACTGAGCACATGTATCAAAATAATGTACTCCATGTCTTTGCTTATATCACTTAGAACCTAATCTGACTTTAAACTTATTAGTTGATCTATTTGTATTCAACTTTTTCTAGAATATCCATTTATGTTTAATAGTTTAGCACTAGGAGGCAAATCAATTAAAACCTAAGTTTGGTTTAACATTATAGACTTCATTTCATCACTAAAAGCTTCTTTCTAGAAAATTTAGTCTCTAGAATTCATAGCCTCAAAATTAGTTTTGGGATCATCATTGATGCTCATTTCATTGCATATCTTGTCACATTAAGGACTTTATCCTTATTTCCTTCTACAAGATATGTAATGAAGTCAGAACCATAGTCCTTCTCTATTCTCTCTCTTTTACTTATCCTTTGTTCAGTATCATTACCTGATACTGATACTTCCTTGCTATTTTGAGTAGGGGCATAGTCATCACCAATGATATTATTAGTCATATTAGATTCTGAACCGGATGATCTCAGTGAAATCTCAATAGTTTGATTTTCAATGAATTCTACATCTACATATTCTATAATTTCTAAGGTGTCAAGAATAAGGAATCTATAAGTTATACCATTAAGTGAATATCCAATGAAAATACATTCAGATTCCCCATTTCCTAACTTTAGTCGTTTAGGGTCTGGTTTTCTAACATACGATAAGCAACCTCAAACTTTAAGTCTAGTAAGGTTAGGTTTTCTATTAAACCGTATTTCATAAGGGGTGACATTATTCTTTATAAGTGGTACGCCATTTAAAATGTAACATGCATATAACATAGCATCACCTCATAGGTTACAAGGTAAATTTGAACTTACGAGCATGGCATTAACCATTTCTACTAAAGTTCTATTTTTCCTATCAGCAACACCAATATGTTGTGGTGTATATGGAGTAGTACACTGGTAAACTTTACCATGTTGTTTAACAAGGTGAATTCGTTAGAAAAATATTCAACACCAGGATCAGAATGTAACACTTTAATTTTAACTCTTAATTATGTTTCGACCTCTACTTTGTAAAATTTTAATTTATCAAAAGCCGCATCTTTATTTTTCATTAGATATACATATGCACATCTAATATAATCATCAATAAATGTTATATAGTTTTGGTTACCTTCGTAGGTGATATGACTTTTTAAGTCACCCATATTACTATATACCAAATCAAGCAAATCGGTTTTCCTTTCTATAGATCAAAAGGATTTCCAATGTATTTTTACTTGAACACAAATTTCACATTAAGAATAGTATTAATCAAAAATTAATCCTAATTATGCGCATTTTTAATAGATTAATAATTAACAAGTCATAATCTACCATGACATAAATTAACAGAATCGACAATATAAATAAAAGATTTCTTTATTAGATTCAACTTAACCATGCCGTTACAAGAATATCCATGTGCAATTAATTTTTCGTTCTTGGTCAACACAAATTTATTATACTTATGCACTATCTTGAATCCTCCTTTGTTAGCAAGGTATCCGTAAACCTAATTCTTACACATATCAGGTACGTAAAATACATTGACTAATGTAAGAACTTTTCCAGAGGTGAATATAAGTTCTATAGTGCAGTTTCCTAAAACTTTGCATGCAACTTTGTTTGCGTCAGTAATTTCGCTGGTTTCTCCAATATTCTCTTCTTAAGTCTTGAATAGATTACGGTCTTTGCAAATGTGAATGGTTGCTCCAATATCAAGCCACCAAGCTTTATCAATGTCACTAACGGAGTTCGCCACTTGTACAATAGCCACAAGCGATTCTTCGACCATATTCACTTTTTGTGGTTTCTTCCATATACATTAGCCTCGGGCATAGTGGTCGAGTTTTCACAATAGTAACTTGCACCTTTCTGTTTGTTGTTCTTGGAATAATTTTTCTTCTTAAACTGTGTCTCATTCTTAAGATTAACTTTATAGTAATTTCGACATTATTTGCCTTAGAATGGGATTAGTTCGTAGATTATCATCAATTTCGCATTTATGAGAATCCTCTTTAATACGAAGAAGACACTGTAAACTGTCTAAATCATAATCCATTTTACATGCTTCAGTTTTTTCTTATAATCATTGCAAGAAAGTGGTAGTTCAAAGAAGTAAGTATAACAACAAAAGATTTATGGAGATCTACTCCTGGATCTTTAAGTTGATTCACCAACAGTAAAATTTCGCTTACTTGTCCAACTGTAGACTTGCTGGTGACCATATTGAAATCCATAAAATTACAAATAAGAAAATTTTTATTACTTTCCACTGATATGCAATACTTGCTTTCTAATGTAGTCTAGAGTGCCTTTGAAGTTTCCAAGGTCCTATGAGCGTTGTAGACTGCAGTGATAATGTATTCAAAATATGCCCTCTGCATAGAATATCGTATTTTTGTGCTTTGAACATTTCATCTTTAGAGCGACATCATCCCTGTCTGTTTCCTATGGTATAACTTCCAATCCATCTTCCAGAATATAGAATAATTTAACGGTAATTAGAAAGAATTTCATTATGTTGTGCCAGCAAGTAAAATTTCTCCATCAAACCGTTCCAATCGTGTTAAATGTTAATTCATAACCTGTAGTGCACTCGAACCTTCCGTCGTTGAAGAATATGGTTTGAAAAATTATTGGGTATTTTACGGTTCGAGATGACCGGAAGGGATATATTGCTGAACTTCAAGCTTCAAAGATCTATAAAATATATTCTTTCAGACAATAGTTCAACCCATTAAATATAACCAAGTTATCGAACTATCAACTTTCATGATTCAATAAACCTTGGAAAGCGTAATCGGATTCAAAGTTCATACAACTTTTAGCTGACGAAGAACATTCTAGTATTTGATTTACGATGATATAAGTAAAGAATGAAATGAAGAGGAAGAAGAATAATAAATCTGCAGTGCTTTCTGAATGTATAACACCATTGAGGCATTACAAATAAGAGTAACTAAACACTGTTTGAAACAGTTCTGAGACATTGTAGATTTTCGTGAAGGAGAAGAAGAATGGAACTTCGGATTTGTAACACCCCGCAATTTTGGTAACAATTAAATAATTAAATAATGCATATAAGAAAAAGAAATTTTCGAAGAGCTTCTAGAATTTGGTCATGGGAGAAGCGTCATTGCGTTTATGGCGATTTTTTAGTCAATTCAACCTATGGATTGCAGAAAACCGATTTAAGATGAAAGAGATATCTTTGAATGAAACATTGCAACAAAACATGAAAATATGGTAAAGAAGGATAACAATGAGTACCATTGTTTTTAAACTTATTAACAAAAGACTTCATAGCTTAGTTGGTTGAGGCATTGGATATGTAACGTAAAGGTCGAGGGTTCGAACCTCGGTGGTGGCATAATTTTTATCTTTGTTTTATAGAGGGTCAACTACACATACAAATTTATGTATATGCATGAACATAAATAAAGGAAAAATAATGGTAACATATAATTTAAACAAATTCATACATTGAAGAGGAGGAAAAGTAGTGCAATTTTTAATGCACTAAGAAAGATAAGAAAATACATGCAATTAAAAGAGGCAGTGTGGATGCTAATAAATACAATAAGGAATAAAAAGAGGAAGCATTATAAGTTAACACATTTAAAAAAAGGGTACATTTGAAAAAGCATGCAATAAAAATGTGAAGTAATGGCATAAGAAGGAACTCACAAGTATATATGTAAGGTATTCAAAAGAAAAACGTTTTTAATATTAAAAAGAGCAATAAATGCAAGTGTTAATAAGAAATGAAAAGCCATGGAAGATAAATGCATGAAAAGGGAAAGTTAATGTGTGAATAACGCACAATAATATTTGAAAAAAATGCATGAAAAATAGCAAATTGAGGCATTAATGAGAAAGGGTTTAAAAAGAAATAAGTCATGCATTAATTAATTAAGAGAGGCAAATTTGGTATAAAATAAAGGTTGTGCGCATAAGGAGGCTTTGTATACGCATAAGGATGTCTTATGTATGAAGATAATTCCAATTAAAGACAAGGATATACATGCACGAAAACATGTAATTAATTAAAGAAGGAGGGTAGGCTCAATTACTTTAAAAAGGGAGAAACACAAGAAGGCTATTAAAAGATGCAAAACATTAAAATTATATATTTATAGGCAGCGTAAAATAATGTATGAAATGCAAAATGGGCCTTATTCGTAGTTGACTCAACATTTCATGCACGGTCAGATTGAAAAACCTAATATCTAACGGTTAAGGATTGACTCTGTAAATCTATAAAAAGGGGCTCTCTCTCCCGTTTTATCCACACACAATTCTTCATCTCTTTCTCTGCCTCCATGACAATCTAAATTAAAAATAAAATGGGGAGATTCTACTAGAATCTAGATTAACAATATAGATTCAAGATTTATAACTAACCTCCAACTCTACAAAAAGATAAAAGTCGGCTTTCTTCTACAACATTTTTGATAACGATATATTATCGTTTAAACATTCTCCGTTGACGTATAATGCAAATTTGCTAGAATAATTAGAAGTATTGAACTGTTGTTATGATACGTTTAGATATGATACGTTGGAATGTTTAAGCACATGTTAGAAAGGATTAAAGTGATGAATATGACATGTTGGAATATTAATATGCTAAAGATATTAATATGTTGGGAAATTTGCCAAAAACATGCGTAGCAATTAATGTTGTTTCAATTCAATGTTATTTGTGACATTTATGCACTAGACCTCTCATATTAAGCCTACACATGTGGATGCTGGATTTGCCGGGCGCTTCCGGCCAGATTTCTACCACAAGTTGACTTAACCTTGTGTCTTAGCACCATTACATGTTTTAATTATGCACTTAGACCCCTCACATTAGATTTACCACTTGTGGATGTTGGATATGCCGGGCGATTCCGGGAATACTTCTACCACAAGTGTAGTCTAACCTCGTGTCTAAGTACGGTTACAGTTTCTTATTTACTGTAAATTTTCTATATAATCTAGGCATGTCTAATTCTTTCAAATTTTCACTATAATGTATAATTTACAGGTCATCATATTATGCCTATTTTATGTTCTTTCTCACATATAATCAATTCTTATTCTATCATGTAATCAATTAAACAGATAATTATTCAAATTTAACAATAACTTGTGATCGCTAAATCATGTAATTTTTTTAACTTAACATGCAGTTTTCTCAATTTCTATAGTTAACGGTCCAGGTGCATAAATGTCACGAGTAACATTGAATTGAAACAACGGTAATTGCTACGCATGTTTTGGCAAATTTCCCAACATATTAATATCTTTAGCATATTAATATTCCAACATGTCATATTCATCACTTTAGTCCTTTCTAACATGTGTTTAAACATTTCAACATATCATATCTAAACATGTCATAACAACAATTCAATACTTTTAATTATTCTAGCAAATTCACATTATACAATAACGGGGAATGTTTAAACGATAATATATCATTATAAAAATGATATAGCTTAAATCCACTCACCTCATTTGTAGATCTAGAAATTCTTCTAAATAGTTGTTGTAGAAGAAAGCCTACTATTATCTTTTTGTAGAGTTGGAGGTTGGTTATAAATCTTGAATCTTCTTTGTTAACCTCGATTCCAACCGCATCTCCACATTTTATTTCTAATTTAGAATGTCGTGGAGGAAGTGAAAGAGATGTAGAATTGTGTATAGGTAAATGCGAGAGAGAGAGAGAGAGCCCCTTTTTATAGATTAACAGAGCCAATCCTTAGCCATTAGATATTAGGTTTCTCAATCTAACCGTACATGAAATGCTGAGTCAACTACGAATAAGGCCCATTTTGCATTTCATACTTTATTTTACGCTTCCTATACATATATAATTTCAATGTTTTGCAGTTTTTAATAACCTTCTTGTTTTGCTCCATTTTAAAATTAATTGAATCTATCCTCCTTCGTTAATTAATTGCATGTTTTCATGTCTTTAATTGGAATTATCTTCATACATAAGACATCCTTATGTGTATACAAAGCCTCCTTATGTGCACAATCTTTATTTTATTCCAAATTATGCCTCTCTTAATTAATTAATGCATGACTTATTTCTTTTTAAACTCTTTCTCATTAATGCCTTGATTTACTATTTTTAACGCATTTCTTTCAAATATTATTGTGCGTTATTCACACATTAACTTTCTGTTTTCATGCATTTATCTTCCATGGCGTTTCTTTTCTTATTAACGCTTGAATTAATTGCACTTTTTAATATTAAAAATGTTTTTCTTTTGAATACCTTACATATATACTTGTGCGTTCCTTCTTATGACATTACTTCACATTTTATTGCATGCTTTTTCAAATTATACTTTAATATTATTTTTCCTTTATTTATGTTCATGCATATACATATATTTGTATGTTCAGTTGGCCCTCTCTATAACAAAGATAAAAATTATGTCACTATCGCGGTTCGAACCCCCAACCTCTATGTTACATATCCAATGCCTCAACCAACTGAGCTATGAAGTCTTTTGTTAACTAGTTTAGAAACAATGGTACTCATTGGTTTCCTTCTTTACCTTATTTTCATGTTTTGCTTTAATATTTCATTTATAGGTATCTCTTTCATCCTAAATCGTTTTTCTACAATCCATAGGTCTAAATTGACCAGAAAATCGCCACAAACGCAATGACACTCCTCCTGTGGCCAAATTCTAGAATCTCTTCAAAATTTTCTTTTACTTATATGCATTATTTCATTATTTAATTATTACTAAAAATGCGGGGTGTTACATTTTTCCATCCTTAGGAAATTTCATCCCCGAAATTTTATAACAGTAAAAATCAATTAACTCCTCACATAATATACATCCATCATGTGTGCATCCAATTTTTGCAAATATTGTGCACTCGTGCAAAGTGAAATATAACATAATAATACATGTATCCCTAAGCGGTACATCCTACATGCAAATTTTTCAAAAATCCTTTTAAAATATGATGCTCACATCCTAAATATACTGAAAGTTCTATATAAATGCAATATTTTGAAAATCAAAAATGCTTTTTCATCCAAATTTTCCCACACTCTCACTAAGTGAGAGCGTAGTTCATCCAAATGTTGCATCCAAAATCCTACCAACCAACTTTTTTTTCGAATTTTAGAACAATCTAATTTTCTAAATTCGATTTCTTAAGTTACAAAAAGGTAGAAAACGGAAAATTTTGCATCTTCCGTTTTTCTTTTTCAACTTTTTTCTAACTGTACTTGGATTTGATGTAACTATTTATAAAAATTCCCCTGTTTTTCTGATCCAAGCACAACCTACATAAGAAAATTTTCTTTGTTACACAATTTCTTTTTCATCTTATCTTGGAAAATTTTATTTTAGACAAATTTTTCGCAAGATATCACTATACCCCATTTTACTTCGAAACCCAATATGTACTTCTTTACATATTTTAAAACTGTAACCTCTAAGATTAAAACTTGAAAAGACCACAAACCATTTTCTCAAAACTTTTATAATTTTAGGTTCTTAAAAGTTAACAATAAAGTTAGACTTAAAGCGAGTTTCCAATTTTTCCTAGGCTTTCCTAGTCACTCCCACAAAGTCAATTCTCTCAACTATACATATTCCTAATCCATCTTTCTCTTTTCAACCTTTTCTAATTTATAAGGTGTTACTGCCAATCCCGCTAACTCAAAATACTAACCATATGGCATTCACCTTCCTTCCATACAAAATACATTGTACACTTTCCACCCAAATTACCTAAGGGTCTCAGATTTCTATACTCATTCCTTTTGTGTACAAAACAAACGTCTCATTTCTTACCATATTATACTCTTTCTATTTAGTTGGATCCTCTATGGATCTAGGTATATATATATATATAATATTTATATTTTACAAATACAAATAAATTCACTCACTATCTATACAGGAATCCTAAACCTAAGCTGTGATACTAGATGTAACAACCCGAATTCTGACAAACCGAATTTTTTTAAAATTCTAATCTATCGAAACTCGTGTTGGTATGCTCTGGTATCCTGCAAAAAAAAGAAAGAGACATAAAATATGTCAGAGCTCAGAAAATATCTCACAGCGGAATGGATAAAATATGATGTACTCAAAGTATAGCCTTACCGTCTTAATAATACTGCCTAACCAGTACCCAAAGCTATCATGTCTCTGCCATAAATCTAACCTATGAGTATGTTATGAGGAGGGGTCAGAACATAAGTTCTGGTGACTAGATTTAAATTATACACTTTGGATAATACTACATATACTGTCCAATCATATTTTCTTATTTATTATGTTACTTGGGTTAACAGCAATCAAGGCTTACATACACGTCGCATCCATTTAATTTTTAGTGGATTAACCCAAGATAGTATATATGTAGCTACCAAGGTACACCCCCTGGTACCCCACTCACACAGTCTCCGCCATAATACCACCGAAATGTACGCAATCCCTCATCCTACGCCGGAGTGACGTACGAACTTCTATATAACAATATTACATTCTACATATATCTATCATTACTATGCTACGCAAACATACAGACTACCACCTTTGTTCGAATTAGATTCCATACCAGAGTAATGCCCTCAAGTGTACGATACACCACGCAGAGTAAACATGCATGTGTCTTAACCGTCCCACGTACGTACTGTTAACTGTAACTCATTGCCTCAACCACACGTCCTCTAATATGCACCGAGTTATGTGGCAGGGCAATACAAGAAACACGGAACTCAGTCGGGAGCTTTTCCATTTCTATACAGGCCCGCCTCCTCAAAATATAGATATTCTTAGGGTTTGTTTTCCATGGTGGCTATGGCCCCACCTAAGCCCCTCCCTTAACTAGTAAAGACTACAAGAGCTGAGCGACATGCCCCTAACAACAAACAATCTAAACATCCAGTTGGCGTCTCACCTCAACCACCGTACCTCGATAGTGAAAGGTGAATGACCTATTGGGTTTGGCTCTAGTCTTTTCGCATCCTGTAACGCCCCGTAATTTTATAATATTAAAATTAGTAAATTAAAGGACACTTAACTTTTAGGAAAAAGAATTAAGTGAAATGGGTTACGCCATTGCGTTCACCTCGGAATTCTGCTTGAGATAGAGTCCGGGTTTGTGTAAATCGGGCTCCGTATGAAGAAGTTATGGAGCTTAGAAGATTTCAAGTTTTTAGCAAAAATTAAATTAAAATAATAATTATTAATCAAAAATTAATTCGAAATTCAAAAGAAAAGAAGCAGGTTTAGCGGGAAAATTCTTGCTCAGAGGTATCGACCCCACCAAGGGGTGTCGACATAGGTGTCGACCCCCCATAGGGGAGTCAACATAGGTGTCGATCCCCCTGTAGGGGTTGACCCCATCGGCCAGATCTGGGCTGATATATCCAGATGACGATTTTTGGTGTTTAGGGCTTAGGTGTCCTTTTATGGTTGGCCAGGTGAGGTTTCATGATGGTCTGGATGGCTTAGATTGATCCTAGACTGATTTAAGGGCTCTAATCAATCCTATGCTTTTATATAATCACATCTAACCTAAAACCTAAATCATTCATGAGCTTATATGTTGCTGCATCCTGAACTAACATAGTCGCCGCCTTAACAAATCAAATTCAAGATAAAAATCAAAGTCTAGATCAAGAGTTAAGCTTAACAAATTCAGAAATTAGATCCTAGAATTCAAGATCCGTTCTTTTTCTATGAGTTCTAGTCACTTTTAGGTTTAAATAAATGAATGTGGATTATGATAGACTATGATTTGGGTACATGTAGTAGATCTAATCCTTATGCAAGTATGTTATGTCAATTTCTCTAAAATCAATGCTATGAGTATAGTTATTTTTAGGTTTAGAGATTTAAAAGTAATCATGTTACGAATATGAATTGGATATGCTCTTGTAATTAAAAAACATATCATACTTTGTGGATCTAAAATATTCTATGGCTTGGATCTCAATGTTCATTATAATTAGATCTTTTGTAAATTCTTAATCTATTGCATCTTTGGGATCTTAACTTGTATATGTTAGATCTACTTTCTTTAGCTCTAATTCTTTTGGGGTTAATTCATCATGTTACATATGCGGATCTTACCTTTTCCCTTAGTTTGTGGTTGATTTGAGATTACCATTTTCTAGATAATTGAACCTTTGTTCAGATCAAGAACATCATATTTTGATTTACTGAGATCTGTTATTATGGGACATAAGAATTATTATTTGGATCTGGACCTTTATGTTAATTTAACTTTTGAATCAAAACATGTTGCAGTGTCACCCTTGCTATGCTAGATCTAGGTAATTGGGCACCTAATGTTAATCTAAATCTGTTGAGAACTTGACATGTGAATCTACCTTTATGCCACCTTAATTATGCTAGATCCAATTAGGAGACATTTAGATCTCATCATGCTTGATTTGACATTGGATTGCATAAGTTATCAGTTTTGAATATCCGCAGCATTATGATAATTACATGTCCTTTCACTTTGTTACCATGCTAGTATGTTTATGTCGATATAAGTTGAGATTGTTATGATTATCATATTCCCTTTTCATTGTTATAGCTAGGCTACTTCGTAGCCTAAATGCAGCCAAACTGCGTGTGAATACGTTAGATAGGAAACGGGGAAAACGGGTTTATAATTGGCATGTAAATCTTTCTATGAATTGATGTGTAATCTAAATTGTTAATAAAATAGGTATTAACACCTATAAAAAGGAAAGGATTAATTAAATTAATTAATCAAAAGTAGAATGTTTAGCAATTAAAATTTAAATTAAATTAACAATTATGACACGAGATTAGGTTACATTAGTGGTGGAAGTCTGCCCGGACCCGACCGGCATATCCAGCAGCTACTAATGTTGAACCTAATGTGAGAAGTCTAAGTGTGTGAATACGACATAGGCTAAGACACGAGGTTAGACCCAACTATGGAATAAGACTGCCCGAATCCGACCGACTATCCAGCATCCACACGTTGTAGGCCTAATGTGGGAGGTCTAGCCCAATATAACCATAAATGGACATGGTAATGAATTGGACTACTTAACCAAACATAATCCATAAGGATCGTGTGACTTTAAACTTAAGTTGAGGTTAAGTAAACTTGATTTAGTAAAAAGGGAGGGTTAAGTAAATATTGGGTAGGTGGGCAATACTAGTATATATAGGCCTACAAACTTAACCATTAAATAAACATGCTTGAATTGGTGGGAGGGTTAAGTACATATAGGGTTGGTGGGTAATATTTGTATATATAGGCCAACAAACATAACCATTATAGAGTTATGTAATTAAAGATCACCCTTTAGGTTATACATAACTAGTATAGGGCTATGTAATTAAAGATCACCCTTTTTGGGTATACATAGTCAATAGAAAGCCTAGTGGGGATACAAGACAAAGGGGAGAGTTTGTATCATATTGTGTGGGAGTTATGTAATTAATGATCACCCTTTAGGGTATACATAACTAGTATAGGGCTATGTAATTAAAGATCACCCTTTTTATGTATACATAGTCAGTAGGAAACCTAGTGGGGATACAAGACAAAGGGACAACTTGTATCATATTGTGTGGGACCCATTTCAGTCAGTAACCTGTAGTTGGTATCAAAGTAGAGAACTCCATACTAGGAGAAGAAGGGGCACGCTTACTGATTGATTATAAGCGATCCAAACGAAACGGATGGTGGGAACGATGCAAACCGACCGGGGACATGTGCGTGCATGGGCCGGGCAGAGGGGTACAAGATGACCGTGACACCAGTAGATAGGCCTGTGCACATCTTAGGTTGCCACTTTAGGGAAGTGATACCCCCTACCAAGGGGCCAGCACAAGACATCTGCAGAGTAGGGAGCCGATCGATTATGGTAGTGGTTAGGGTATACTCGGACGTATGCCCTAAGTCTACCAACTCATAGCGGAAGGGATCACCTCATCTTGATTATACTAGTAATAGTGCAGAGTAGTTCTTAGTGAAGCATATATATACACCTTACCTTATCTGCCTTGTCACACCTGCCATCTGTACGGTGAACCCTCTTATCCACTTCATATGCCTGTCATGTTTACCTTAATTTATTTACTGGCTAAAAGTTACTAGACTCGCCAGACTTTATGTCTGACCCCTTTTGTTTTTCCTTCTCTCTTCCGTTCCCCCCCCCCCCCCCCAGGTTCTCAGGGAGGAAACACCCAAGCTTAGTCAGGATTCAGATATCAACTTGCTAGGAGCTACTTCTGAAGTATGGCTAGAATCTCTGTCTCTGCTATGGCTTACTCTTTTAACTGGGGAATAATGTTTTATTTTAATTCCTATGTACTCTGATTATGCAAGACAGAAGTATTTTGTTGTAATGGTTTTATGACTCATGGTATTGTGAAACAACGTATTTTGGTGATTTAATAAAGTTGTTTATTTCCGCTGCAAATTTTTTTATATCTATCTTGTAATATTTTGTGTCTGTTTATTTAAACGCTTCATGAAACTTAATGCATTCCCTTGGCGAGTGGCATTAATGGACGTGGGGTGTTACACATCCCACTGGTTGCCCATGACGGGTATCTGACGATCTACTATCCTTGTTGGTCGTGACCCTCCACCTCCTCGTTGAGGTAACCGCCGAATCACTCTTGTGTTACCTCGTCACAGCATTCGGACTGCAAAGCTAATTTTGCAGTCAAGGCCCACCCACGTAGTAGTTACGCACAGAGCCAACCTCAGCGAACACAACCTGAACATCTACCACTGCATAGAGGACTACTAGGAGCACCTTACGTATCTCAGGAAGCCGCGTGCTTCCCCTTCCAGTCCTTCAGAGCCGACATAATAATCAGATGAATGTGCGCTCCCCTCGTGCCTTATAACACCACGATGATCTACCCGTTGGGTTATTCACCCTCAAACATGCAGACCGGTCTAAGTGCCTTACTTTAATATGTTATTAGAGCCTATGTCTAAACATTCTTTTTCATGCTTGCTTTGTTTTATCAGGTTTCCATTTAACTTGGTTTATCTTAACTTTTTATTTAGGTTACCAAGTTCTTCCTAGCCCCTTATATCTCTGAGGAATGGGCCACTCTTGCTTATTAATTTCAGTTATACAACTTAACCCATTTAAATTTGTTAATAAGCCCACAATATGTTATTCTCTAGATTATGATCCAAGGTCTGTATTCCACAATCCCTTTATATTCTTGTTTGATTCAAGGTTACAATAGCATGTTCTATTTAATATGTAATTAAGTGTATCTTAATTCACATGTTTTCTATTTAACATGTCACTTAACATTTATGACTAAATATAACTTACCTCATTTCCTGAGTGCCTCATTCTTTCTTATTTAATCATAATTCCCTCTTATGATGTCATTACAACTTAACATTGTTTACTTATTAACTTGGTTCTTTTAACTAAGGTTAGTCTCCTCTTCCTGTCCTCATTCGTAGATTTTAGATTCTCGTTCTCACATATAACTTAATTTACAATTAAGTATAGTTTATCCCATAACATAAGTTATTCAAATTTCCTAATTGTTTTATTATAACCTAAGTTATAATTCCCATTTTCCCTAGGACAAACCTCAACATAACATTCTTATCAGCATATTTCAGACTTCCAAGTTTTCAAATTACTTAATTTATAATTAAGTACATATTCTTTCATTTCATAAGTTTTTCCCTTTTTCTCTTCTTGTTACAAACAACTGGTTTCATGTTTTCCCCATTTACTGATTACTTAATTTACAATTAAGTGTCACTTATCTCATTTCATCGATTATCTCATTTCCTTACTAGTTTATTATAACCTAAGTTACAATCTTCACTTGTCCCTAGGATAAGTCTATCTATTACACAACATTCTCATTAATGTAGTTTATTTAAAATAGGTTATTATCATTCCCCGTACATTCCCATTTTCTTTTACATTTGTATCTTTCTTTCAATTCCATTTATTTCCATTAATTACAATTAATGATGTTTATCATTCCTTCTATTTGCATATATTTATATACCACAGAACTCGGTGCACATTAGAGGATGTATGGTTAAGGCATCGAACCACTTTTAATGGTACATACGTGGGACAGTCTATATACATGCATGTCTGCTCTGGGTGGTGTATGGTAGACTTGAGGGCATTACTCTGGTATGGAATCTGATTCGAACAAAGGTGATAGCCCGTACGTTTGCGTAGCATAGTAATGACAGATATATGTGGAACGTAATATTGTTATACAGAGGTCCATACGTCACTCCGACGTAGGATGGGGGACAACGTACATTTTGGTAGTATTATGGTGGAGACCGTGCGAGTGGGGTACCAAGGGGTGTACCTTAATATTTGGGGTTGCTACATATATACTGTATTAGGTTAATCCACAAGGAAGTAAATGAGTGCGACATGTGTTAATGACTTGAGTGCTGTTAACCCAAGTAACCTAATAAATAATAAAATATGATTGAATGGTATATGTAGTGTTATCCAAAGTGTATAATTTAAATCCAATCACCAGAACTTGTGTTCTGACCCCTTCCTCATAACATACTCGCAGGCTAGATTAGTGGCAGAGACATGATAGCTTTGGATACTGGTTAGGAAGTATTGTTAAGACAGTAAGGCTATACTTTGAGAACATTTTATTTTATCCGTTCCGCTGTGAGATATTTTTCGAGCTCTGACATGTTTTACCTCTATGTCTTTTTTTGTAGGATACCAGAGCAAACCAACATGAGTTTCAACAGAATAGAATTTTAAAAAAAAATCGGTCTGTCAGAATTCGAGTTATTACAGGATTAATTCTAGATCAGTTTCTAGGCTTTCCTATTTATAGGTTTAAGAGGAAGCGTCCCTTCATTCAAAACATCGCGACCCTTTTGGATTGGTTTGCGTCTGTTGCAAACTGGAGCATCCATTCGTTTTCAACGGTCAGAAAAATGTTGCTATTTCCCGCCTTCGTTCGTGTTTAATTTTGGGTCCATAACGTGTTGAAATTTGGCTTGTTACCATTCATAAATTCGATCCAAAAATATGCTATTGGATCTTGTAACAACTCAGAATTTTAGCGATAATTAATTTAATTAGATTCTAAAAATGAAATTTTTGCAAACAATAGAATATGACCATGAAACATGCACCTTTGCGTTTGTGACGGAATTCTAATCAATTTTCACATTTGGAACTTCGTGAATGGAGTTTTTGCCAAAAAATTATGGAAAAAAAATACGAAAACGTATGAAAAATAAATTGTAGATCTATAGGATTTGGGAATTTTAAATCTAAAAGCTATGTTTGACTGGATTTGGATTGCTTGCAGGTGAGTGAAAATTTATATACATTGTTTATTATAAACCTATATAATTTGTTTGTGTTGAATTAGAGTTACATTCCTAAATTTACCAGACTCGTTGCTCTTATCAGATCTGAAATATTATGTTGAAAGTTTGGGTATAGGTTTGTTGACCTTTTAAAATAACTATCTTTGTATAACCTATAATTGTGTTTTTGATTTTATGTAGTTATTGTAAAGACTTTGGATCTGGAAATCAGTTCCAAAAACCATTGTTAGATTTGTAGTTTTATTCAAGATTCATAGAATTGAGTGTTGAATTGTAATTATGCAGTTTTAGGTTAAAATAATAATAATCCTATTGTGTTTGACATTGTTTGTGGTTTTACTTGATTATTGAAAAAAATCCTCTTTCTTCTTTTTGTATAAAAATACGTTATTTGAAATTTACAAGGGAAAAAATATTGTATGTTGTTTGCAACAGCTATTCTATATAGAATATTAACTTATTTCCTCGTGATTTGGAATAATGAAAACTTTCCTTTTTGTAATAGTTTAGGCAACATTTACAATAATTACAACAAATAACCTTTTTATAAGATTTTGAATCTTAAAACAAGATTAAACACAAAAAGGGTTGTTTTGGTTGCTAGTTTAGACTAGAACATAAATAATAATTAATAAGAAAATATAAATTAGTAACAATGTTAATTTCACATTTAAATATATATATATATATACATATATGTTAATCTTTTTCGTCCAGATATACGTAAATGACTCTATTATATTATATAAATGTTTGTGTGATTATGTGTTTGGATTTTAAGTGTTTCCATTTCATGGGAATAAACGTATTGTAATAATTCCCATAATTAATGCAAATTAAACATTTATGACCGTTGTAGCAATCAATATAGGATTTTTTGCTGAAATAGAAAGGTCATAAATAGAGTAATAAGTATTGTAACCATATTTGTTTTGGGAAATTAATTGAATAAATATGCCTAAATGGTTATAATAAAAATTAGCATTTGGGAATAAAGGATTGTAACTCCAACTAGGAATAAATAAATAACAAACATATATATATTCACATTAGAATTAAATGGAATTAAATTTATAGTAATGTCTAGGAGTTACAATTGTTAGATTAAAAATGAAAATGAGATTGATATAAAAAAGTCAATTAACAATAAATGCCTTAGGAAAATATGATCATTAGTGTCATAAATGGCATTAAATTGGTTAATTGATGCCTTAGTAAATATGACTGTTAGGGCCATTAGTAGTAGGTAAAATTAATAATAGTAAATGGAATAGGAAGGGGAAATTAATGAGAATTGATTGGCATAGTAAGTGCTAAGTCCAATAAGGAAATTAATAAATAAACATCCTAAGATAGGAAGTTATAGGTTTTCCTAATTTATTTCTAGTTAATCTAGATTTAATATAATTAAAAATCAAGATTGGACTTTGTAGGTTAATAATGGGAGGTCAGTTGCCTTATTCAACAGAAGTCTGCACTTTCCAGCAGTTGGATATATGTGCAATTGATGTGAGATATCGCTAACTATAGGAAACCATGACTGTAGTTAATTGCGTAGCGAGGATTATTTCCTAAAATAACGTTTATCTCAAGTGTGAGGTATTAATTGGTTGTAGGAGCCGCCTCCCATCACAAAAGAGGAAACCTTAGAAAGGAAATAATTTATAAACGTAAGTCTGCTTTGCGATAGAGGTATTAAGTAGTTAGATCCACCCTTAGAAGTGTATAAAGTGATCGCGTAGCTCACCTCCTCATGAATAAATAGTATTACATGACTATTGGGTATGAGTTAGGTAATCCCCATGTAGGTCCGCTTCCTATAGGTAGTTAGTGACTGGTGTATGAGTCTGCATTAGGATTAGGTGTTAAATGGCCGCTACAGAGTTACCATAGGTCTGCCTACCCTATGGGAAGTATTAAGTGGCTAGGGATATCGAATAAGGCAAGATAGATAATAACACATGGGTAGAAGGTCATAAATGACGAGATTTCATCTACCTATCCTGTAGGTAATAAGTGACTGCTTACTATATCTCGCCTTATGCGGGACATGCATATATGCGTGAAAGAAGAAAGCCTTAAATTAGTAGGACTTAGTGGCCAGTGCCCACTAATTTATATTAGTCTAGAGTGAACCACCAGGTAAGGCTTTAAGTGATCGATAGATCCACCTTGGGTCTTAAGTGTTCGAAAAGATCCACCCTTACGGTATATTCACAATGAGGTCTTAAGTGGCTATATAGAATAATTAACCTCCTTATGGAATAATGAGTAGTTGGGAGCCTACCTCATTGTCTTTGGTAATTAGTTGAATGGTGGTTTAAATGCTTCATACTTATGCGTAAACGTTCTATCTTTGTTTTGCGATAGCAATAGCTTTGGGGATGCTACCTTGAGTATGGTCATTTTCATCATGCGTAAACCTTTACAATGTTAAGTTAGAATTACAAGCTTTATTGGACTTATGTTTTGATTCTGATCAAACGGGTTACATTTGTGTATTATAGGCAGTGTTATACATTTTCTACTTTTTAGGACTCGTTGTTCTGACCCCCTACTCATAACAAGTCTTAGGTTTATCTCGGGGAAGACAGGTCATAGTAGGTGTTCAGATTGGTTATCGGCTCTGGTTCTCTCATGCTCGTTATCGATGTGGCGGTATGCTTTAAGGTAGTCACCTTAGTCGGTATTAGTCACTCAATTTTTTCCATTGTGAGTTAGTTTTAATTTACTTTGATTATGCTTACACTCATTAACTGCAGGTACCAAATTTATACTCTCCGTACTTTGACGGGTTTGAGTTTCAAATTTTGTTGAAATTCAGGCTTGGAAAAATGTGGGTGTTACAGATTTGGACCTGAAACCTGCACATGGATTGGCCCGGCTTGGTTCGTTCAGACGGACGGCAGAGGAAGCGCGCATGTGTGATGCATGACTTCACTCCTTATAACAAAACATATATTTGAGAGCACCAAGGCCCCAAAACCCTCCTGAGAAAACCATTCATATACTAGAATTCTTCCACTTATTCTAATGATGCGGGACAATTAATTTTTCCCTTTCTTCTTCCTTTCTTTCTTCCCTCTTCAAAAACAAATCCAAACTGAAACAATTTTGAAAGTACACAACAATCTTCCCACATTTTCAAAATTAGGAAAAAAAAAATTGGACGGTTGAGTAACTAAAGTGACTTCCTGCATATCCAAGTGGATCAAGACGATGTAGTTCTAAGATCAAGTTTTTCATCATCGTGGAAACAACACATAAATAAAAGTTATCTTTTGGATTTGGACCTTTACTTAGTGTAAATCATTCAAAGCCTTATTGAGATTCTATGGTGAACAAATCTTGAACCAAGTATCTCTTATGATAAAATTGGAGCAATCACGCAAGTTGATTTCCCTAGGTAAAGTGTTTTATATTGCTCAGCACATTTATGACCATGTTCTTTTAATCTTGGTTCACGAGTCTACTTTAGAAAAGTTCTCACTTTCCTAGGAAACAACCTGATTTCCATATTCTTATAGATAATTCTTCTATGGTGTTTCTGCGATACACCTTTTAAGGTTTCTAGACCTATTAAGCACATTTATCCATCCTTTGTTCTTGCAGAATCCAACACTAAATATTATGGGATTATTAATTTAGTGCTTCGTAATCATACCCTTAACTTGTTGGTATCCATTGAACTTTGTTTTCCTTTTTTCAGGTCATAAGTTGGGTTTCTGTTAAGGATGATCAATATTCATTCAAAGACCATACTCATTTCATTTGACTTTATAGAAACTATTGCCTTTGGAAGACCTTTTGTGAGTGTGTCAGCCAAGTTTTCTTTCTTTTCGTGCAGTCAACAATTAATACTCCAATTTTGAGTAACTATCTTACTATTTGACTTCTCAGACTCACATGTCTAGACTTCCCATTATATATCTTATTAGAGACATTATATATCATCGCTTGATTATAACGGTTAATTAAGATTTTTTGTAACACCCCGTATTTTTTGTTAACGTTCTAATAACGAATTAAATAATAATTAATTTTAATGTGAGAATCAAGGGAAATGGGTTACGCCATTGTGTTCGACTCGGAATTCTGATTGAGATAGAGTCTGAGTTTGCGTAAATTGGACTTCGTATGAAGAAGTTATAGCTGTCGGAAGTTTCCAGAAATTCAAATAAAATTCAAATAGCTCGAAACAGGATTCAAAATTTAAAACAAAAGTCAGAAGAGGGCTGCGCGGGAAGATTCCCACCGAGGACCCAGGTTGACCAGAGGGTCGACCCTAGTGTCGACCTCCCCCCTACAAGTCGACCTGGGGGTCGACCTAGGGGTCGACCTGGGTGTCGACCTGCCCCTCCCCCGGCCAGATCTGAATTTTGACGACTTATGACTTGTTGCTGAGTCACTAGGATTTCTGGATAGTTCTGATCTGGTCTGAATGGTTGTGGTTAACTCTAGGTTCATCCGACGGCTCTAATTGAATTGAAATTCTATATAAACACATGTAGACTCAAACCCTAAAATCTAATCAAAATTAGAACCATGGACGTCATGCTATCACATTGCAACCTAGAGTAGCCGCCACCAACTAGGAGCAAAGAAAATCTAATCAACTCAATTCAAGTCAAGTCTATAACAACAACAACAAATTTGTCTACTTCAAAGGCGAGCTAAATCAATTTCAGAACACAGATCCCAGAACTCAAGACCTTCTTTGAGTTGTGAGTTCAGTTTCTTTAATAAGATAATTAACAAGTAATTGGGTTGAGTTATAATTTGGGTTATATGGCTATGTTTGTGAAACATTGGAAAAATGTGATATTTTGTGAATATATGCTAGTTGTTCATAATGACAGTTTTTGTTGTGGATTCCTTTGTATATGCCCAATCATCTATGTTCATTTTGATTTATGTTTAACATCATTTTATATGCAAGTTTAGGTGTAGATTATATGCTAGTTTCTATGTGAATTGTACACAAGTTTACTTGTGAACCAAGTAAAATGACTATACGCAAGTTTAGGTAGAAACTGGATTCACATATATGCAAGTTTACACCTTTAAGTTTAGATCTATGACGTACATAGTTTTATGCAAGTTTGTGACTATGGACTATGCAAGTTTTGGGTGAAAACTATATTCATATATGCAAGTATTGGGTGAAATCTATATTCATATATGCAAGTTCAAACCTTTAGGCCTATGGTTAGATTCATGACAATACCAAGTTTATGCTAGATATGTTGTAATCCTTATTTATATGTTAGATCCAATTTGTGTGTTATGCAAATTTGCGGTGTTTCTTCCCTTTTATGTGTTAGACTAATTGCTAGTCTAATATATATATATATATATATATATATATATATATATATATATGTCATAATAAGCGAACGAACAACATGGGGTGTCACATGTGGTATCAGAGCTGAAGGTTAACAAATCAGATATGAATTTTGAAAAACTATTTTTCAAAAAGCATTTTATAAAGAAATACTTTCAAAAGTATGTTTTAAGGAAAGTATTTTCAAGAGGAAAGTTTGTTTTAAAAACATAACCCCCGAGAGCCATATATCTTTCTTTCGAATTCTCCGTTTGAATCTCTTCATTTTCTTTTTAGCATGTCTGGAAATCCCGAGATACCTGACGGAATACTGATACCAGGATGGTTTAGAAGGTATCTGGAAGCTAGGGCCAATGTTGCAGACCCAGCAAATGCTCATCCTCCTCCTCCCCGTGTTGATACTTTCGCAAAGATATGCAAGGACTTTCGGCCAATGGGCAGAAAACCTTTTCACGGGTCGGAGACGTTTGTTGAAGCTCGAAATTGGCTAAAGGAGGTGGAATAATTGTTTGGAATCTTTGAGGTAGACGATGGAAGAAAGTTCTAGTTAGCTGCCTGGTTAATGAAGGATGAGGCCTCGTTTTGGTGGGAGGTCACTAATGGAGAGCGTCCAGTTGATACATGGCCGGATTTCAGCGTAGGTTTGAGGCAAAGTTTCTCTCACCGGCCGAAGAGAATCTATACATGGAAAGGTTTTTGGCATTGAGGCAGGGAAATCTATCAGTGAAAGAGTATGTCAACAAGTTCAATCAGTTGGCGAGATTTGGCTTGGACTTGGTAAATACCCCTGAAAAGAAGGCCCTGAGATTTGTTAAGGGTTTGAGCATGCCGCTACATGGGTTAGCTATGACCCACATCCCTATGGGGGCCACCTTTGAGAGACTGGTTGACATGGCGCTTATGCATGAAGAGGAGAAAGGCGCCAATGCTAATAAGGCACCTGAGAAGAAAGGGGATCAAAAGAAGCCACAATAACAATAGCAGAACAAGAAGGGTGGTAAAGACAACAATGGCAAGGGAAAGAAAAGATGCTTTAACTGTGGGACACTAGGCCATCTGAGCAAAGACTGTAGGGAGAAGAAGAAGACTAGTTGTTTCCACTGTGGCGAGGCAGGACATCCGATTAAAGACTGCCCAAATAAAGGGCAGAGAGCAGGGCCTACCTCTGGAGGGCAGATTCAGGCTCTCATGGCACCAGGGCAGGCAAGGGGGCAGGTCCAGGCTCTCGTGGCCCCACCGCTGCAAGAACGAGGTAAAACGATTTCCATTGAAAGTTTAGTTTATCTTTTTGATCATCCTGTTCGCATACTCTTTGATTCTGGTGCATCGCACTCTTTTATATCTAATGCTTTAGTTGAGTCACTACACCTAAACACCAGTATAGTAAAGGATCCCTTAGTTGTTTCAAATCCAATTGGGGGCTCAGCCTATTTGTCGTTGATTTTTTTGAATTTGGAAATTTCTATACTTAGCGTTGGGTTTAGATGTGATGTTTATGTTTTGGGCTTCACGGGCTATGGCTTAATTCTGGGCATGGATTGGTTATCCAGTAATGGAGCCGTCCTGGATTGTGAAAAGAGAGAGGTTAGGCTTATGACTCGCTTGGGCAACACTCTCGAAATCTCTTGTAATCCCATGAATTATGTTATGCTAAGTTATCTAGAATCGCTTGACACGTCTGTTGAGAATTTGCAGTCTGTTGGAGTGGTCCGTGAATACTCGGATGTCTTTGAGGAAGTAGAGGGCTTGCCTCCGAAGTGGGAGATAGACTTACGCATATACCTAGTTGATAACACAAAACCAATTGCTTTACCCGTTAGACACATGGCTCCAACGGAGAGAAAGGAGCTTAGCAAGCAAGTTAAGGAGCTGCTAGAAAAAGGGTTTATAAGGCGGAGTATTTCTGAATGGGTGCTCCAGTGGTGTTCGCAACCAAAGCGGACGGTTCACTTCGCCTATGCGTTGATTATAGGGATCTAAACAAGTTGACCAAGAAGAATAGGCACCCACTGCCAAGAATAGACGATTTGTTCGATCAGCTTGTAGGTGTAACAGTTTTCTCCCAATTAGATCTGGCTACCGGATTTCATTAGCTAAGAGTGGCAGAAGATAGCATTGATAAGACCGCATTCAGAACCCTGGATGGTTTCTTCGAATGGCTCGTCATGCCTTTTGGCTTGACAAACGCACCTACTTATTTCGTCGATTTGATGAATAGAGTGTTTCGGGAATTTCTCAATAAATTTGTGGTGGTCTTCGTAGATGATATTATGATTTTCTCGAAGAATGAGGAAGAGCATGTTTTGCATTTAAGGGAAGTCATGGATACTCTCCGTGCATATCAGTTAAAAGCAAATTTCTCCAAGTGCCACTTCTGGAGAAAAGAAGTAAGATTTCTTGGGCATGTGGTGTCCAAAGAAGGGTTAGCTGTGGACCTCGCAAAAGTAGTTGCGTTCCAGGATTGGAAGGTTCCAAAGAATGCAACCAAAGTTTGAAGTTTCTTGGACTAGCAGCTTTTATCGCAAGTTCATTAAAGACTTTGCGAAAATCTCAGTTCCACTTACAAGGTTAATGAAGAATAATCTGACTTTCACTTGGGATTTGGATTGCGAAGTCGCTTTCCAACGGTTGAAGAGGGCTCTGACAACAACCCCAGTTTTGACATTACTAGATGGGAGCAAGATGTTTACGGTATACACAGATTCATGCGGTACGGGACTAGGCACTGTTTTAATGTAAGAGGGGAAGGTAGTAGCTTATGTTGGAAGGCAGTTGAAAGTGCATGAGAAAAACTACATGATCTAGAGTTAGCAGCCATCGTTTTTGCGCTTAATTCTTGGCGCCACTATCTCTTAGGTGAGAAATTTGAATTGTATACTGACCATAAATCATTGAAGTACCTTTTCTTGTAGAAAGACCTCAATTTAAGGCAGCAAAGATGGATGGAGTTTCTCGCCTCATACGACTTTGAGATCTCCTATATTCCTGGCAATGGCAATGTAGTAGAAGATGCCCTAAGTAGAAAGAAGCTGACCTTAAGTCCTCTCTTTGTAAAAAGGCAAAGCTTGGAGTACATAGCAAATTTTGATTTTACACCCTCTGTTGATTTTGTGACTGGCTTGATGGCAATGCTAAAGGTGCGGCCTACTTTGTTGGACTCAACAGGAACCGCGCAATGTAAAGACCCTTAGCTAGTTGATGTGATAGATAAGCTGATTAGGGGAGAGACTTCAAGTCACTTCAATAGATAATCCATCGATGATAAGGGTTGGTTGAGACGGGATGGAAGACTATGCTTCCCACAAGCAAGAGATTTGGTGAAGATGGTTCTAGAAGAAGCACACCATTCCAAGATGACCATACACCCCGGTGGAGACAAGATGTATAAAGATATCAAAAGAGTTTTCTTTTGGAATGGCATGAAGAGGGATGTAGCTGAATTTGTTTCGAAATGCATGATATGCCAGTAAGTCAAGGCAGAGCAGAAGAAGCCTGGCAGTTTGCTTCATCCTCTAGAAGTTTCACAATGGAAATGGGAAAGCATCTCGATGGACTTTGTTGATGGGTTGCCTAGGTCAAGAAGGGGCAATACCGGTATTTGGGCAATAGTGGACAGGCTCACGAAAAGTGCTCATTTTTATACCTGTCAAGAGTAGGAGAAACGCCTCGTCTTTAGCCTCCATTTATCTTAAGGAGATAGTTCGACCCCATGGGATACCCTCCAACATAGTGAGTGTTCGAGACCCTATCTTTACAAGCGAGTTCTGGAGGAGTTTGCAAGAGGCCGTAGGCACACAGCTATGTTTAAGCACAACCTATCACACTCAAACCAATGGGTCAGACGGAAAGGGTGAACAGAGTACTGGAAGATCTTTTGAGACTGTGCATTCTTTACTTTGGAGGATCTTGGGAGGATCATCTCCCATTGGTGGAATTCGCTTATACCAATAGCTACCAAGCCACTATAGGCATGGCACCCATCGAAGCTTTATATGGAAGGCCATGTCGATCACCAACTTGTTGGTGGGAGTCCACAGGTAAACTTATACTTGGGTCGGACATGATTAGAGAGACTTCAGAGAAAGTGGACTTGATACGAAGGAGAATGAAGAAGGCCGAAGATAGGCAGAAATCCTACGCAGACAAGAGAAGGACCGACCTTGAGTTTGAGGTTAGGGATAAGGTGTTCCTTTAAGTATCTCATTTGAGGAATGTCATCCGCTTTGGATCCGTAGGAAAGTTGGCACCATGATTTATAGGACCATTTCCTATCATTGAAAGGACTGGGAGATGGCCTACAGAGTAGAACTACCTGAAAGACTGGCTGGAGTTCAGAATGTTTTTCATGTCTTTCAGCTACAAAAGTGCTTACATGAGTCGGCAGAAGTTGTGGAGCCAAGCATACTAGAGGAAGTCGAAGTGGAACGAGAAGCGACTGTGAGGAGAGTTCCAACTTGTATCTTGGGGATGGAAGTCAAAAAGCTACGCAACCATGAAGTTAAGCTTGTCAAAGTTCAATGGAGAGACGCCGAGGAAGACGCGACTTGGGAGACTGAGGCCAAAATACGTGCATCCTACCCTTTTCTTTTTGAGGGTACATCTTTGATCTCTTTTTCCTTAAGTTTATTCAAGCTTGTATCTACCTTTTAGTGTATCTCCTCGGTCATATTCTCTATCCTTAGGTAGAGACTAATGGATGTAAACATGTATTTGAAACATGTTATGATTGATGGATGCTAGTGGATGCAAGTGTTTCCTTGTGGTTGCTCGTGGATACATATACACATACACATTAGCCACTAGATCGGCTCAATCACTTTCATACGGCATATAAACGTGTGCTTATTTAGATTAATGGATGTATAATGGTTGTGATACCATATGGATGCTGCATTCGGATGAATGGTTGCGCACGCATGTAGAAATAATATGTATCATTAGGGATCTTTTGCATACATAATGGACGCATGACACTATCATAATTTGCATTAAGGAGGTTAACTGAATCAGTAGACCGCCTGATTTTGCATTAGATACGGACATGTACACACACTGTGCATATAAACATGAAAGCATTAGAAGTCTTTCAAGGACAATGGATGCTTGTGTTTGATGGTTGAGTAGATGGACGATTGGATGATAGGATATGTATTCTTCGTAACTTCAAGATTTCGGGGTCGAAATACTTTAAGGAGGGGAGAATTTTACACCCCGTATTTTCTTTTAACAATATAATAATGAATTAAACAATAATTAATTTTAATGTGAGAACAAAGGGAAACGGGTTGTGCCATTGTGTTCATCTTGGAATTCTGGTTGAGATAGAGTCCGAGTTTGCGTAAATTGGACTTCGTATGAAGAAGATGGTTGTCAGAAGTTTCCAGAAATTCAAATAAAATTCAAACAGCTTGAAACAGGATTCAAAATTCAAAACAAAAGTCAGAAGCGGGCTGGGCGGGAAAATTCCCGCCCAGGACCCAGGTCGACCAGGGGGTCGACCCTAGTGTCGACCTCCCGCATACAGGTCGACCTAGGGGTCGACCTGGGTGTCGACCTAGGGGTCGACCTGGGTGTCGACCTGCCCCCTCCCCCACCCACCCCGGCCAGATCTGAATTTTGACGACTTATGACTTGTTGCTGAGTCAGTAGGGTTTCTGGATAGTTCTGATCTGGTCTGAATGGTTGTGGTTAACTCTAGGTTCATCCGACGACTCCAATTGAATTGAAATTATATATAAACACATGTAGACTCAAACCCTAAAACCTAATCAAAATTAGAACCATGGTCGTCATGCTATCTCCTTGCAACCTAGAGTAGCCGCCACCAACTAGGAGCAAAGAAAATCTAATCAACTCAAGTCTATAACAACAACAACAACAAATTTGTCTACTTCAAAGGCGAGCTAAATCAATTTCAGAACACAGATCCCAGAACTCAAGACCTTCTTTGAGTTGTGAGTTCAATTTCTTTAATAAGATAATTAACAAGTAATTGGGTTGAGTTATAATTTGGGTTATATGGCTATGTTTGTGAAACACTGGAAAAATGTGATGTTTTGTGAATATATGCTAGTTGTTCATAATGACAGTTTTTGTTGTGTATTCCTTTGTATATGCCCAATCACCTATGTTCAACTTGATTTATGTTTGACATCATTTTATATGCAAGTTTGGGTGTAGATTATATGCTAGTTTCTATGTGAATTGTACACAAGCTTACATGTGAACCAAGTAAAATGACTATATGCAAGTTTAGGTAGAAATTGGATTCACATATATGCAAGTTTACACCTTTAGGTTTAGATATATGACGTACATAGTTTTATGCTAGTTTGTGACTATGGCCTATGCAAGTTTCGGGTGAAAACTATATTCTTATATGCAAGTTCACACCTTTAGGACTATATTTAGATTCATGACAATACCAAGTTTATGCTAGATATGTTGTGATCCTTATTTGTAAGTTAGATCCAATTTGTGTGTTATGCAAATTTGCGGTGTTTCTTCCCTTTTATGTGTTAGACTAATTGCTTGTCTAATATATATATATATATATATATATATATATATATATGTCATAATAAGTGAACGAACAACGTGGGGTGTCACACTGTTGGAGATGGCTTCTTCCATAATGGAATTTCAATTGACAAATTCCTAAGACATCCTGCTTCCTTACATGCATCTGCTAATGCATTCAATTCTGACAACACCATTGAATCAGATATAGAAGTGTGCTTCATGAAAGCCCAAGTCATGCCAGCTCCTCCTAATGTAAATATCCATCCAGTCGTAGACTTGGATTGGATTCAACATTGTTCCGGGTTGCACCACTATATCCTTTTATTACAACAGTATATCCTCTATAAGATAAACAATAGGTAATGGTTCCTTTCAAATAAGCTAGAACTCTGGAAACAACTTTCTAATGTTCGAACACTTAGGACCTCTGCTAATTGTGTTTCGACCTCTGCTTTATAAATTTTGAATTTATCAAAGGCCTTATATGTATTATTCATTAAATATACATTTGCATATCTAATATAATCATCAATAAATGTTATATAGTATTGGTTACCACCATGGGTGGTATGACTTTCTTAGTCACCCACATTACTATATACCAAATTAAGCAAACCGGTTTTCCTATTTATAGATATAAAGGATTTCTGATGTATTTTTCCTAAATACATATTCCACATTTAGAGATAGTATCAATCATAAATTAATCCTAATTTACGCATATTTTTATTAGATTTACAATTGGCATGTCCTAATCTACCATACCATATATTAATAGAATCAGCAATATAAACAGAAGATTTCTTTATTAGATTCAACTTAACCATGTTGTTAAAAGAATATCCCTATCCGATGAATTTTCCATTCTTGGACAACATGAACTTATCTGACTACACCATCTTGAATCCTCCCATGTTAAGAAGTATCCAGAAACCAAATACTTACATATATTAGGTATATAAAATACATTGACTAATGTAAAAACTTTTGCATAGGCGAATGTAAGTTCTATAGTGCCTTTTCCCAAAATTTTGCTTCCAACTTTGTTTGCGCTAGTAACTTCGCTGGTTTCTACACTATTCTCTTCATATATATTGAACATATTATGGTCTTTGCAAATGTGAATGGTTGCTCCAATATTAAGCCACCAAGTTCACCTCTTGCACTATAGCCATAAGCGATTCTTTGATCACATTCACGTTTTGTTGTTTCTTCCGTAGACATCAGTCATGGGCATATTGGATGGATTTGTTACAACAGTAACAAGAACCTTTCCTTTTGTTGTTCTTGGAATTATTTTTCTTCTTAAACTATATCTCATTCTTAGGCTTTAACTTTTCAGTAATTTCAACATTATTTGCCTTAGAATGGGACTCAGTTTGGGCACTGTAATCTAGTTCGCGTTTACGGGAATCCTTTTCAATATGAAGATAACATTGTAAACCATCCAAATTATAATCCATTTCTGCTTGCTTCCATTTTTTATTATAATCATTCCAAAAATGTGGAAGTCTCGAAATAATAACTCCAAAAGCAAAAGATTCAGGGAGATCTGTTCCAGCATCTTTAATTTGATTTATAAACAATAAGATATCACTTACTTTTCCAACTATGGACTTGTTGGCGACTATTTTGAAATTCATAAAATTACAAATGCGATTTTTTTATTACTTGAATCGGGTAAGCGATACTTGTTTCCTAATGCAGTCTAAAGTGCCTTTAAAGTTTCGAAGGTCTGTGAGCGTTGTAGACTGGAGTAGACAATGCATTCAGAATGTTCCAATGGCATAGAAAATCGTCCTCTTTACGCTCTGCACATTTCGCCTTTATAGCACATAATCCTTGTATGTTTCCTTCGGTATAACTTCCAGTCCATCTTCAAAAATGCAGGATAATTCGATGGTAACCGAAAATTTATTGAAGAATTTGCAGTTCGAGACAACTTGAAGGAATATATTTCCGTACTTTATACTTCAAGGATCTATGGAATAGATTCTTCCAGACGATTGTTCAATCCGCTAAGTTCAAAAGGGTTATCAATCTATCGACTTTTAGGATTCAATAAAGGCTTGAAACAATGTAATTGGATCAAAAAATTTAAATACTTTGATCAGACCAAGGGAATTCTAGTGTTTTATTTTTGATGACGCAAGTAGAGAATGGAATGAATTGGAAGAAGAATAAAAAGTCTGCAACACTTTCTAAATTTATGAAACCTTGGAGATGTTACAAATCAGAGTAATGGCACACCATTTGAAACAGTTTAGAGGCACTGCAGTTTTTGATGAATGGAATTTCAGATTAATTCTGGAGCAGTTTCTCGGCGTTCCTATTTATAGGGTTGAGAGGAATCATCCCTTTATTCGAAATGCATCGACCGTTTGGAACAGTTCACGTCCATTGTAAACCGGCACGTCCATTCATTTGCAACGATCAAACAAACGTTGCTATTTCCCATCTTTATTCAAATTTAATTTTGGGTCCTTAACGGGCTGAAATTTGACCCATTACCGTTCTTAAACTAGATCCAAAAATATACTATAAGATCCAGACCCGAGACCCAAAACCTGCAACTAGCCCGGCCCAGTTCGGTGCAATCGGACGGACGGCGGCGACAGCACATGCGAGGTGCATGACTTCCCTTCTCACAATAGAGCACACATTTGGAAGCTCCAATCCCCAACACCCCCTTGAGGAAGCCATTCATATATTAGAATTCTTCCTCTTATTCCGACGAAGTAGGACAATTATTTTTCCCTTCCTTCTTCTTTTCTTTCTTCTCTCTTCAAAAACAAACCCAAACCCAAACAATTGTTAAAATATACAACAATCTCCTTCCATTTTTCAAAATAAGAAGAGTAAATAATGTGGACGGCTGAATAACTAGATTGACTTCCTACATACCCAAGTGGGATCAAGCCAATGTAGTTCTAAGATCAAGTTTTGCATCATCATGGAGACAACACGTAAAAAAAAGTTATCTTTGGTATTTGAACCTTTACTTAGTGTAGACCATTTAATACCTTATTGAGATTCAGTGGTGAAAGAAACTTGAACCAAGTATCCCTTATGATAAAACCAGAACAACCGCACATGTTGATTTCCTTAGGTAAAGTGTTATGTATTTCTCATCACGTTAACGACCATGTGCTTTTAATCTTGGTTCATGACTCTACTTTAGAAAGCGATCTTATTTCCCTAGGAAATGACATGATTTTCGTACTCATATAGGTAATCTCTCGAAGTGCTTCTACGATACACCTTTTAAGTTTTCTAGACATATTAAGGACATTTATCCATCCTTTGTTCTTGCAGAGTCCAACACTAAATATTATGGGATTATTGATTTGGTATTCCATAATTGTAGTCTTAACTTGTTGGTACCATTGAACTTCATTTATCCTTTTCAAGATATGTTGGGTTCTTGTTAAGGATGATTAGTCTTCATTCTCAGATCGTAGTCCCATTTCTTTGGACTTTATAGAAACATCTACCTTTGGAAGACCTTTTGTGAGTCAGCCAAGTTTTTCTTTGTTTCTATGTAGTCATCAGTTTGAGTAACTATCTTACCATTTGATGCTCAAACTCACATATCTAGAATTCCCATTATATGTCTTTTTAGAGGCATTGTATATCCTCGCTTGATTATCACTGTTAATTAAGACTGCTGGAGATGGATTCTTCAATAATGGAATTTATATTAAGAAATTCCTAAGCCATCCCGCTTCCTAACATGCATCTGCTAATGTAATCAATTCTGACAACTTTGTTGAGTCAGATGTACAGGTCAGCCTTTTGGAAGCGCTAGACACAACAGCTCCTCCTAATGTGAATATCCATATAGTCATAGACTTGGATTTGGATTCAACATTGTTCCAGGTTGCATCACTTAATCTTTCTATTACAACACAATATCCTTTATAAGATAAACCATAGGTAATGGTTCCTTTCAAATAAGCTAAAACTCTGAAAATAGCTTTCCAATGTTCGAAACTTTGGAGCATATATACCAAAATAATCTACTCCACGTCTTTTCTTATAACCCTTAGAAACTAACGTGGCTTTAAATTATCAATGGATCCATTTGTATTCAACTTTTTCTTGAGTATCCATTTACATCCTATAGGTTTAGCTCCCAGAGGTATACCAGTTAAAACTAAGTGTGGTTTAACATTATGGATATCATTTAATCATTGATAAATTCTTTCCAGAAAAGTGAATCTTTAGAACTCATTGCCTTAGTATAAGTTTTGGGGTCGTCATCGACGTTCATTACATATCTTTACACATTAGGTACTTTGTCCTTATTTTCTTCTACAAGATATGTTATGAAGTCAGGACCATAGTCCTACTCTATGTTCACTCTTTTACTTCTCCCTTGTTTAGCACCATTATTTGGTACTGATACTTCCTCGTGGTTTTGAGCAGGAGTATAGTCATCATCATTGATATCATTAATCATACTAAGTTCTAAACTAGATGATATAATAGGAATCTTAATAGTTTGATTTTTAAAGAACTCTACGTCTATGGATTCTTTACCTTCTAAAGTGTCAAGGATAAGTTTTACGATCTGAGATCCCCCGATCTCCAAAGAGTTGGAAAACAACGAACTGTGCGAGAGCATGAAGCATCAGAACACATAACTACATAACATTTCATTGCTATTACAACAATTTACATTAGAGTACAAGAATATCAGAGCATGGATAAATATTACACAATAGAAAAAATAATATCACAGATTAATAATTTACATAGCATCGAAAATGAAGTGCATAAATACAATGCACAGCGGAAACACATCAACTACCACAACTGAAAGAAATACACAGATACAAAGCTTTCTGAATATAGCTCCAATTGTAAAGCAGGATCCTATGAAAATAAAGAATCTACAAAACTGAAACTACTAGTTGCCCATGTGGAAAATATGGGCATCCATAGTTTAGGTAGAAATAATAAACTCCGAGTCAGTGATGGTACTGGTGTGAAAGCTAAAACAATTATTAAACATTACTTTAAAATAGGGAAAATCACGGGACCATGCCGTATGTCACCGGACGGGTTCACTCCCATGAATACTCTGAAATAAAACAAATTATAAACAACGCAATGCTTTTCAAAAAATGAGGCTATTATAAGACTCAGGTCCCATCAACAATGCAACACAAACCAGAGGATAGAGTTTTACCTTATAATAGCTAAACATGCTTGATACGTTCTAAAAACAAAGATTTTTAATATTACTATAAGTGCATAGTATAGAAAACAACTTTGAATATAAGTGTATCAATCCTAGATGGCATAGTACCCCATCCTACTATATTGCCATATAAGTTTACTACTGAAATTGAAAGTCGCGTATTGGATCTCCATCATAACTCAAGGCCAGGGATGGTATCATTACCGATTCAGATCACCTCTAGCAAGATGATCCAGGATCACACCGATGGTAAACCTTGGATCCTGTAGGGTCGGTCCACACCTAATGTTTATGGATTGGTTATTCCTGAACAATATGATTTCCCGTCCTATCAGACCTATCACTTGATCCTTTTAATCGGCTCTATATCTGAGGCACCTCGCAATCCATCATTCATATAAGTAAAAATGTCCACATCATGACACAACTTCTAGCTAGCAAGAAACATATGCACTCCCTGCGTCCCTTATCTCATTTCTGACTTATACCAGGGTGTGAGGCTCGCAAATTAATGCTATACACCAAGCTATGCTACTTAAATCCATTCTTTGATCATCATCCACAAGACCCTGCTTTTCAACAAAAGCCTTGATCATTTGCATCTTAGCATTCCTCATTGACAGTTCATGCCATACAACTGATATTTATCAATATATAACCCTAAGCTCATACATCTCAGAGAAGGGTGTTAAGCAAGAGAATAAATTCTCTGCCACCAAACAGATACATATTTAATAGAAATCAATTAATATAGAACGAAATACAATGTCAGACATAGTTCATTCACTAGTCCATTCTGGGTTTGAATGAAATCTCAGGCACCTTATTCCTCATCCATACACATAATATAGGAGAGATGTCCTCGCATATCTGGTCGATCTCCAAGTACGTCTAAACGATCACAACTTATTACCTCATTTTGGGTGTATACCCCAAGTCGAGACATCAGCAATCATCCCGACGATGTGAAGATCTCCGATCTTCAACCACCATCTTCACATCTTTGATTTTTAGTCGTCTTAACAGTTATTCGGAATGGGTTAAACTCGGTCTTTCCAAATAACTAGCATATCATTATAATCATGTGATAAATACACAAAGATCGCACACACCTCATTCCAATCTAGAATATTCTTTTATTCAAATATTCATATTCTTTGGGAAAGGTCCTCACTAATTTTATCTAAGACAAATTCTTTTAAACTTATTGTTTAATCTTCCTTTGAATATCATTTCAAAAGATTTTATTATATCTTTTCACAACTTAAACCAAGTTAAGGTTTATATAACTAGTCGGGATTAATCGAACCGTACCGAAGTAATATTTTATTTAATTATTTCCGAATCCAAACCTATTCATCCCATGGAGAAAAACTGGTGGTACTCCATATTTAACACCCATCGTGTTATTAGTAAATTTAATTACCATATATCCTTCAAATATAAATCTCGAACATTTCTTAAATTTGGTAAATTTAATTACCATATTCACATTTAATCTAATAAAGATTCATTAAAACTCTAGTTCAGTTTTAATCTCAAAAATCATTATTTAATGATTATTCAACCTTTGGAAATTAAACTTGTTTTTACTTGGGTTAAAGAACAAATATTATGTAAAAATACCGTTCACAGTAAACCCAAAATCCTCTTCCACTTAGTTTGGAATCTTCATAGAAATTTGAACAATTCATAATCAGTATAAATTTTCGTATCGAACTAACATTATAAGTGGAATAATGACAAGGCCTTTTAAATTCCATAAATAAACACCTTCCTTCATAGAAGCTCATTTCGATGATTATTAATCGCATTCCATTCAATTCCAATTTAATTAAATAAACTAGAAAACTTCTCTTAATCTTATTTAAAAGATTTATTTCTTTCATTTATGGGTTTTAAATATAAGATCTTAAATGGAAATCATGTCGAATTACATTCAATACCAAATTCTGAAACTAACAAATATCGTTTTGGAATAACGATATTAATACCTTCAAAATTCCCACAACAATATCCGTATAATCACGGAATCCAATATCAAAATATCCGATGATAATTTCCGTTCAAATCCATTCCAATTTATATGGTGGAATTCTTGGTTATGTTAAAAACCCATTCGCAAATCCAATTTATTATTTCTAGAAATCATTGGATTATTATTCTAGTTATTAACTAGTTCATTCGAATAAAAATATCTTTCATCTCTTCAAAAACTTGGAATTTATCATCCAACATCTTTTCAAATCATTTATTATGATTTTACATAACTTATTTATGTTTTAAATAATTTTATTAAGGCCCATACAGTCGGTTTCCAATATTGGCCATCGAACTGCATCCATAACAACCTTTTTCAAAATTGATTTGGATATATTTTAAAATCTAACCGTTCAAATTTAAATCTCTTATATTCATTGGAAATATTTTTCGGTACGAACTCAATGGTTCTAGTTTTAGGAGAATCCGACGGTCGGATCTCCCGTTTCGTCAATTCGAAGTTAATGGTTGAATTTCGCGAACGGTCGCTGCGCGTCACGTTCTATTCAAGCCATTTAAATAAATATATATATATATATATATTGTTAGTTTCCATTCAAAACGTTTTTTATAAAACATTTATAAGTTCGTTTAAAAACGATTTCAAGTTCCATTTTAATTTTAAATTGAAAATCCTATTTCGTTATAATCTCAAAATGGTAATCTTTTCAAAATGTCTTATTTTGAAATTCAACCTTCTCGATACTCATTGTAAAAATAAATAAAATCAATATAAATTCCGCTTGAGTTAAAATAGCATTTATATACTTAACTCGTCTTCGTATTTTTATATGTTTCGTGTCCATCCAGAATTGGATATCAAAATCAACTTCCAATTTTAATTGAATATTATATTATAAAAATATTCATATTTATTTCGAATTGGAATAATATTCAACCAATATACATATAAATAAACTTATATGGATTACATTCATCATATACATATATATATCTATCCAACAATAGTCGTAAACAACTATCAACACCCAAAATGACATCCAGTGTGCATTTTATTTCTTATATAAGCTTCAATCAAGTAATTGATGCTTATATAAATCAGCCAATCAACCGATTAACCACAATTTCACATAAGTGTGATGTGTGAGTCAAATATCATCCCAAGACCTGTATGGGGTTTTCAACCAATGACAATCAATTTAAATTCATTACTGAATAACGAGTTTAATCATAAATAGTTCCATTCGAGTTATTTTTCAGATTAACTAATTTTCCCTGTTCAAACTATAAATGTATATTTATCAAATTTCAACTATCACAATAATATTAACATTATTTTTTATATGTTAAACATTTCAACAACATATACAAAACATAATACATTCAATCAATTCATCCATGGGTTTGCAAACAATAGTGAGGTGAGCTAACATGCACCATATGACATTTTATGATAATTAAAACTGATAAAAATCAACACTGGTAATCGCTACATTTAGTTATAAAATAAAAAACTATACAAATATTTTGAGTGACAAAGTTTCACACTGATTTCCACTCCATCATCCTTTAGCTGTGGATTTATTTTTAAACTATATTAAACGAATGTTTATTTTAGCTCAAAATTCAACTTGCTCCGTTCTATTCTAGTCAGTTCCATGTTGTAGTGCTCTTCGACACGATTCCAACGTAAGTTGTTTCACTGAATTCTGATTTCATATACAAAAGTTATAAGCTTTTAAACATTTAATTACATTATTAAATAAAATAAATAAATTAATAAATTAATAAATTAATAAATTAAGTTAATCAACATAATTAATATTCTAATCCGTTCTTCCTTTGGCTGTTGCTACCTGGAACCCAATTGACTTAAGACCCCTCACCCTCTCTCTTCACCGCGCCTTCCTGAAGCCATCTGACCATGATCATGAGCCACCACCCCCTTTGTCTACACACCACCACCCAATGCCGTGAAGGGCGTCGAACTCACGGCCCCACTCGCCCTGAAAATGAATTCGAACAACGTCAGTTGGAGGAGCGATTTCTCCCAATCCACTTAACTAAATTCGATCTCTTCCGGTGGATATGAAGATCATGAGATGCTCTTTGATTTTGCCTACGAATTTTTTTAAAAATATTGAACGGATTAATCACGAATTAAGGAAGAAATTTGGAGCGATTCTGGCCTTTGGAACGAATAAGGCGGCGACAGGAGAAATGAATGGTGCTAGGGCTTTTTTAAGATTATATATATAATTTTAATAATATTTGATTCATAAAATAACTTGTTTCTAAGCCAACAACTGTCGTTCCTAATTGAATACCCCCATTCCAAACACAAAGGGATATGTTTCGTAAGCCAATTGGACTGTTTCGATCAGTTTTTTTCAAAATTAAAATATAAATTAATATAACGTTATATATTGAATTTGAACGTACATTTTAATTTACAAGGGACACCTACTAACTCCAATAATTATGAAATTTGAAACCTTGTTATGTTTTGACGATACGGTCCCAACAAAATTAATTTCATCGAAGTTGGAGACCGTTTGAAAAATGGCTTTTTAACTAGCTTGTTAAATTCACATGATTTTACAAAACACGCTTTAAATTTGCTATGCTCACATACTAATTCCAAATAACTTGAAATTTTAAACCTAATAATAATTTGACGTTATGGATCCAACAAAAGTGATTTCGTCAAAAACGAAGGTCGTTTGCAAAATAGCTATTTTTAAGGCTATATATTAAAATATAAATAAATTCAATAGCGACTAACTTGAATTTTAAACTGGACATAACTTACAATTTATAAGTAAAATCTCAATTTCTTACACTCCTTAGGAAGATATCTTTAAACAGATTCTAACATTTCTGGTTTTATCAAATTCTGATTTATATTGAATTATGTACATTCATTTGAAATTAAAAAACGAATTTTCATACTACCGTGCCATTTCAAGCACGTTTTATAACTAATATTAATATATACGTTCCAACTTCTTTTAAAATAAAGATTTCATCGTTTATTCTCAAAATAAATCGATTAAAATATTTAATTTCTATTAAAATCAATTAAAAATAAATTATAAATTGGTTCTGAAAATACGGGTTGTTACAACCTCCCCCACTTAAAACTTTTTTGTCCCTAAAAAAGAAATGGAGCTGAAAGTTGTTTAACTAACCAACTCAACTTTCATTCTGGCTTCAGTTCTTCAACTTTTTAGTTTCTAAGAACTTCCTAATTTCTCTGAAATTTGGCTAACACCTTAAATTTCAGAAAAATATCGCTATAACCTCCTTTGTATGGGGTGATCTGAAAATTTTATTGGTCCGTACTAGGCACCCAATAAATCAATATATCGCATACAAAACAATTGTGCACACCCATTATGATTTATGCATCCTGCTCCCGCCTCATTCCCACGCACGGTAACTAAAACAAGAGAGACAAGTGTATTTTTATCATCTCCTAACCTATGTAGGGTTTTTTATTAATTTTTCAATTTACCGTTATATTTAATAAGTCCTCAGTTTAACCTGTAATTCATTCCTCACCGTACAAGCATCTCGCTCATATAGTAGTCCAAACCTCGTCATATAAGAGCCAAATTCTTATATGGAATATGATATGTTATGCTGCCTTTAGTAGTATGTTATGCGATGGAGTTCATAATTTATTGGTTACAATCCTGTAGCATACGTTTGATTTCACACAGAGCAACCATCACAACGCGTCCAAATTATCCACAGTAGTTTAACAATAATAAAATTGCGCAACCAGCTAAATAAGGTGCACCTGTTTATCGGGCACACAATTTATTTCTCTACTCATCATCAAATCAATAACCTACTTAACAAATATATGTATATATATACGTATCCAATTGCAACTAATTTCAAACAAATTCAAAATTAAATTAAATTTGGTCCAATTTAGCTTCTATACTCATATTGGTTTTATTCGAATTCTGTTTAACTTCTCTTAAGTTAAATTTTTAGTTCATTTGATTTATCTGTATATATTCAATCTATTTAACTTGTTTTAGTTAAAATTTAAATTTACAATCATTTCCAAATACCTACTTAAATTAATTTAAGTATAATTCGACATTTCAATTGGAATTATATAGTCTTCCCACTTTCGAAACTGGAAAATAAACGCTGATGATGTAGCTATAATCATCAGAATCATCCTCAAGCGATTAGAATGTGATTCTATATCAATCTAGTAAATTCAAGACTTCAGATATACCTTTGTAAGGCGTATATGCAAAATCTTCTTATACTCGATACTCTGACTTCGACATCAAAATAAAATACTCAAAATCATATTATAAAATATAATCTTTCATAATCAAATTCATTTTTAAAATAAACTTATTCTTTTCTATATATACTCCTCCAACTCATTCTAGGGCATTACAAACCCCATCTCTAATGGATGACTCATTCTAGGATACTACCGATCCTATCTGTAATGAGGATTCTTTAATAGGATATTACAAATCCTAGCTCTGATGAACTCTTTCTTTTGGTTCTAATGTGTCTTGTTCTAGAGCTTTGTAAACTAAAGCTCTGATACTACCTTGTTACGATCTGAAATCCCTCGATGTCCGAAGAGGTGGAAAACAATCGACTGTGAGAGAACATGACGCATTAGAGCGCAGAACGTAAGAACATTTCATTGCTATTACGACAATTTACATCAGAGTACAAGAATATCAGAACACGAATAAATATTACACAGCAGAAAATAATATTAGAGATTAATAATTTACGTAGTAGTGGAAATAAAATGTGTAAATACAATGCATAGCGAAATACATTAACTACCACAACTGAAAGAAATACATGGATAAAAAGATTTACGAATATAACTCCAATTGTAAACCAGGATCCTGCGAAAATAAAGAATCTACAAAACAAAAACTACTTGCTCCCCATGTGGAAAATATGGGCACCCAGAGTTTAGGTAGAAACAATAAGCTCCAAGTCAGTCATAGGACTAGTGTGAGAGCTAATGAAGTTATTAAACTTTATTTTAAAATAAAGTAAATTATGGGACCATGCCATATGTCATAGAACGGGTACACTCCTATGAATACTCTAAAATAAAACAATTTATATACAACACAATAATTTTTGAAAAATGAGGCTGTTATATGACTCAGGTCCCATCACACAATGCAACACAAACCAAAGGATAGAGTTTTACCTTATAATAACAAACATGCTTGATACGTTCTAAAAACAAAGATTTCTAATATTACTATAAGTGCATAGTGTAGAAATCAACTTCGAATATAAATGTATCAATCCTAGGCGGCATAATACCCCATCCTACTATGTCGCCATATAGGTTTACAACTGAAATTGAAAGTCGCGTATTGGAAATTGGATTTCCATCATGAGTCAAGGCAAGGGATGGTCTCCTTACCGATTTGGATCACCTCTAGCAAGATGATCCAGGATCACACCTATGGGCAACCCTTGGATCCTACAGGGCCGGTCCACACCTAACGTTTGTAGATTGGTTATTCCTGAAAAATACGTTTCCCGGTCCTATCAGACCTATCACTTGAGCCGTATAGTCGGCCCTATATACGAAGCGCCTCACAATCCATCATCCACATAAGTAAAAATGTATGGGATCCATACCATGACACAATTTCTAGCTAGAAAGAAATGTATGCACTCTCTGCGTCCCTTATTTCATTTCTGACTCATACCGAAGTGTGAGGCTCGCGAATTAACGCTATACACAAAGCTATGCTACTAAAATCAGTGCTTTGATCATCATCCACAAGGCCCTGGTTTTCAACAAAAGCCTTGATCATTTGCATTTTAGCATGCCACATTGAAAATTCATGCCATACAACTGATATCTATCAATGTATAACCTCTAAGCTCATATGTCTCAGAGAAGGGTGTTAAGCAAGAGAATAAATTCTCTGCCACCAAACAAACACATATTTAATAGAAATCAATCAATACAGAACAAAATACAATGTCAGACAAAATCCATTCACAATTCCGTTCTGGGACAGAACGAAATCGGAGGCACCTTATTGCTCATTCCATATGCCAAATACAGGAGAGAGGTCCTCGTTTATCCAGTTGATCTCCAAGTACGTTTGGACGATCACCACTTATTGCCTCATTTTGGGTGTACACCCCAAGTCGAGACATCAACAACCATCATGACGGTGTGAAGATCTCCGGTCTTTAACCACCATCTCTTTGACTTTAAATTGTGTAATAGTTAATCAGAATGGGTTAAATCTAGCCTTTCCGAATAACTAGCCTATCTTTATAATCATGTGATAAACACACAAAAATCGCATACATCTCATTCCAATCCAGAATATTCTTTTATTCAAATATTCATAAATTTTGGGAAAGGTCCTCATTAATTTCATCTAATAAAAATTCTTTTAAACTTATTGTTAATCTTCCTTTGAATATAATTTAAAAAGATTTTATTATAACTTTACACAACTTAAACCAAATTAAGGTTTATAGAACTAGTCAGGATTAATCGAACCATACCGAAGTAATCTTTTATTTAATTATTTCCCAATCCAAACTTATTCGTTTCATGGAGCAAAACTGGTGGTACTCTGTATTTAACACACATCGTGTTATTGGTAAATTTAATTACCATTTATCATTCAAATTTAATTGAAGATTTAACTATCGCATGTAGTAAAACTATGGTGGAAGGGGGAGGGGAGGGGAGGGGGAGAAGGGGTAGGGGGAGTACTCCACCTCGAACGTTTCTTAAATACGATAAATTTAATTACCTTATTCGCATATAATCTAATTAAAGATTCATTAAAACTCTAGTTCAGTTTTAATCTCAAAAGTTATTATTTTATGATTAGAAAATTAATCTTGTTTTTACTTGGGTTAAAGAACAAATTTTATGTAAAAACACTATTCATAGTAAACCCAAAATCCTCTTGCATTTAATATGGAATCTTCACTGAAATTTGAACAATTCATAATCGATATAAATTCTTTATCGCACTAACACTATAAGTGCAATAACGACAAGACCTTTTAAATTCCATAAATAGTAAACGCCTTCCTTTATAGAAGCTCAATTCGATTATTATTAATCGCATTCCATTCAATTCCAATTTAATTAAATATTATGGAAAAGTTCTCTAAATCTTATTTAAAAAACTTATTCCTCTCATTTGTGGGTTCAAGAATAGTATTATTTAAGATACCATTCATGATGAACCCGAAATCCAATTTGATATTAAATATAAGATCTTAAATGAAAATCATGTCGACTTACATTCAATAAGAAATTTTGTAACTAACTGGTATCGTTTCGGAATAACAATATAATTATCATCCAAATTCCCACAACAATATATGTATAATTACGGGATCCAATATCGAAATATGCGAAGATAATTTCCATTCCAATTTAACTGGTGGAATTCTTGGTTATGTTAAAAACCGATTCGCAAATCTAATTTATTATTTCTAAAAATCATTGGATTATTATTCTAGTTATTAACTAGTTCATTCCAATAAAAATATCTTTCGTCTTTTTTGAAAACTTGGAATTTATCATCCAAATTCATTCCAACTCATTTATTATGATTTTACATAACTTATTTATGTTTTAAATAATTTAATTAAGGCCCTTAGAGTAAGTTTCCAATATCGGCCATCGAACTGCATCCATAACGACCTTTTCCAAAATTGATTTGGATATATTTTAAAATCTAACTGTTCGAATTTAAATCCCTTATTCATTGAAAAGATCTTTTCGATAAGAACTCAAAGGTTCTAGTTTTAGGAGATTCCAACAGTCGGATCTCACTTTATGTTAGTTCAAAGTTAATGGTTGAAATTCGCGAACGGTCGCTGCGTGGCACGTTTTATTCAAGCCATTTAAATATATATAATATATTTCGTTGATTCCCATTCAAAATGTTTTTTTATATAAGTTTTACAAATTTGTTTAAAAACGATTTAAAGTTCCATTTTAATTTTAAATTGAAAACTGAAAATCCCATTTTGTTATGATCTCAAAATGATAATCTATTCAAAATGTCAGATTTTGAAATTCAGTCTTCTCGATATTCGTTGTAAAAATGAATATAACCAATATAAAATCTACTCGAGTTAAAATAGCATTTATATACTTAACTTATCTTCATATTTTATATATTTTCGTGTTCATCCAAAATTGGACATCAAAATCAACTTCCAATTTTCTTTGAATATTATATTACAAGAATATTCATTTTTATTCCGGATTGGAATAACATTCAACCAATATCCATATAAATAAATTTATATGGATTACATTCATTATATATATCCAACAATAGTCATAAACAATTATCAACATCCAAAATGACATCCAGTGTGTATTTATTTTTTTATAAGCTTCAATCAAGTAATTGACACTTATATAAATCAGTCAATCAACCGATTAACCGCAATTTCACGTAAGGGTGATGTGTGAGTCAAATATCATCCCAAGACCCATGTGTGGTTCTCAACCAAAAACAGTCAATTTAAAATTCATTACTAAATAATGAATTTAATCATAAATAGTGTCATTCGAGTTATTTTTCAAATTAACAAATTTTCTCAGTTCAAACTATAAATGGATATTGATCCAGTTTCAACTACCACAATAATATTAACATTATTTTTAATATGTTAAAATTTCAACAAACAAACAAAACATAATACAGTCAATCAATTCATCCATGGGTTTGAAAATAATAGTGAGGTGGGCTAACAGGCACTATATAACAATTTATGATAATTAAAACTGATAAAAATCAACATTGGCAATTGCTACATTCAGTTATAAAATAAATAACTATACAAATATTTTGAGTGAGATAGTTCTCACATTGATTTCCACTCCGTCAGTCTTTAGTTGTGGATTTATTTTTAAACTAAATTAAACGAATATTTAATTTATCTCAAAATTCAAATTGCTCCGTTTCTGTTCTGGTCAGTTCCATATTCTAGTGCTCTTGGACACGATTCCAATGCAAGTTGTGAGACAACCCCAAACCCCGCACAGACGGTGGCAAGGGTAATCTTTGGAATATAACACATAAACAGAAATAACATAACAGAATTAAATAAATACACCAGAATAATGTATGAATAATACACTGGATAAACATAATCATCAGAGTTACACAGTATACAGGATCATACTTAGTACAAATACAGTTCAGCTATACATAAATGCCTACAGCAGAAAACAAACATAATATGTACAATAGGAGCTGAACAGCATAAAAAGAGATAAATGATAGAATCCATCTTCAGCTCCAGCTATCCAGAAAGATCCAGATAAAACCTGAATACAAGGCTGCCCATGTAGAAAAAGGGGCACCCGAGTTTGCAAGTGAAACAAACTACGATTCAGTCATGGGACTGGTATGAGAAATCTACTTAACACACTATACAATTGGCCAATCACAGGACCACGCCACTTTCGCGGAACGGGTTTTCTACATTGGATTGCCAGTGCTTTAAAACAAGTAAATCTTTCAAACATCGCAATACTTTTCATAAAAAATGAAACCATTATAAGACTCAGTTCCCGTCACACAATGCAACGCAAACCGGAGGATAGAGTTTTTACCTTATAATGGCCAAAATATGCTTGATACGAATAAAACAAAAGAACTTGATATTATTACTAGTGTTTATATGTTTCAAAAACAACTTCGAATCATAAGTATCAATCATAGACGGCATTAATGCCCCATACCACTATGTCGCCATATATAGGTACACAATCAAAACCGCACAGTCACGTATTTGGAAATTGGATTTCCGTCATGAACCAAGGCAAAAGATTGTCCTTACCGAATTCGAGACTGCCTAGCCCGAGTCTCAGGATCAGAACGCATCGACCCTTGGATCGTCAGGGTCGGTCCACCGATGTGGATTAAAATGCATGAACACTACGTTTTCCTGCCCTTTGGGGCGTAAATGAGCCAACGAATGACTCCATTGGTCCCGGATCGACCGATATAACCGAGGCGCCTCGCAACAGCAACAACCACATAGGTGAAAATAATATAAATGTCAGCCAGTTTTAAGCACTGACACCACCTCTAGCTAGGAGGAAACGCATGCCCTCCCTGATGTCCTCTCCCGTTTCTGGTTCATACCGGGTTGTGAGGCTCGCGAATTCATGTTATACACAAAGCTACGCCATACAAGCGGTGCTTTGATCATCAACCACAAGACTTTGCTTTTCAACAGAAGCCTTGATCACTGCATCTTAGCATGCCACACAGGCAATTCACACCATGCAACTGATGGCTATCATTCACACAGAATGAAATCTAATGTCAGGCACACAGTCCATTTGTAAGTCCGTTATGGGTCTGAACGAAACCGGAGGCACTATATACCTCGCATACCCATCGATCTCCATGTGTGTCTGGACGATCACCACTCATTATCCATATTTCGGGATGCCTCCCAATCAGGACATCAGTTACCATCCAAACGAGGTGAAGATCTCCGGTCTTTGACCACTGTCTTCATCTTCGATTTCTTATCGTCGATTCAGCTATTCAGAATGGGATAAACCCGGTCTTTCTGAGCAACTCGCGTATATAATAAACAGGTGCTACACAAACACGACATACACATCATTTCAATTCATCAGTCACTAACCGTAGATCAGTAAGAGAACGATATCCCAAATATTAACCCCGAAGGCCGAAACCAACATCAGATCAAAATCCAGGAAACCATTCGACTCAACTAACCTTCAGTTAATTTCTAAATTTCACACTCAATATCGTTTATAATATTTTATAATGATTTATCGCTATTTTTATTTATTTTAAAATAGCCAATTTATTCAAACGACGCTTCGGGCCATAACGCGGCCGTGGCGCTGTTTTTCTTCAGATTTGATTTACACATATCTGAAAATATAACTGTTGGATCTTCAAAAAATTAGAAAGATCTTTTCAAAATGAATCCAACGGTTCCTGTTTTGGGAAAATCCGACGGTCGGATCTTCCGGTACACTCGTTTGAAGTTTCGATTTCAAAATACGAACTGCAGCATCGTTATTCGATTTAATATAATTATGTTTATATATATATATATAATCAATTCTGGCGCTGTTTTTCTTCAGATTTGAATTAAACATTCCAGACAATCCAACCGTTGGATCTTTACAAAGTTGGTGTCATTGGAAAGATATTTCCAAAGCGAACCCAACGGTTTCGGTTTCGGGAAAATCCGATGGTCGGATCCCCCGCACTAATCGTTTGAAATCACGGTTTCAAAACATGAACTGCAGCTTCGTTATTCGATATATTTTAATTATATTTATATATATATATATATAATCTATTCTTCGATTTCAAAACTATATGCTTTTCATACATTTGATAAAAATGATATTTTTATCTAACCGACAATTATTTCAACACTTTGCTATTTTTAACTATTCATGTATATAATAAAAATGTGATTTTTATTGTAAAACGATTTATTTCAAAACATGACTATTTTATATAGTTCTTATAGATGTTAAAAATATGATTTTTATTATAAAACAATTTATTTTAAAACACGAGTACCATTCAACACATGAATTCCTATTTAACGAATGAATTTCTATTCAACACATGAATTTCTATTCAACACACGAATATAGTTTCAACATATGAAAATAATTCTAACGCATGAATATTATTCAAAATTTCGGCAGCATAATGGCAGGTTAGTTAAAACCGGGGCCGTCCCTAGTACGGCTCCTCGCTCTATCTTAAAGCCTCGCAGCTTTTGACAATGGGGATTTCATGCATCTAGTTCGCACGTAGGCGGCATGTATATTTTTTTCATTTCCACAAACTAATCCTATGTGGTTTCAACCAAATAATTCCCAACCACAAACGGGTATTTTTCAACCATAATCAATCAATTTCAACCGCAAACAATTCTAATCAACCATTCGCTATCAATCAATTTTCACACCAATCACAACCAATAAATATCGTCCATGGTTTGTGGACGAGGGGCGCATATATATATATATATATATATATATATATATTATATAAGCATTTCACTTCTATTTCAACACATATATAATTTTTACAACGCATATATAACTTATACATCGAACGTACAACTTATACAACGCTTATACATGTGGTGTACAACGCTTATATAACTCATACATCGACTATATAATTTATACATCGTCGTTTTCCATATCGTTTATAGTTCAGAAATCTCACATTGGGTTCCACTCCACCAAAAATAGTAGAAGGCTCAGAAAAATATGCGGTCCCTTTTAGAATGTAGAAGACGTCCACACGAGTCCACTGTCTCTTGTTTCACTGAATTTCGTCAACAAAAGAAAAAGATATGATTTTTACAATGCAATCAAAAACCATAGCGCTTTAAAATGCTATTAAATAGTTAAAATAAAAATAGCCGCACCTTCAGTTTGAACGTTCAGATCTAGGTTTTAAATTTTCTTTGGATCTGATGCACGTGGTCTCGATCAGGTTACACGACGAAGTAGGGGGTGGAAGGGGCTTTCCAGCGCCACCACTAGTGGCCAGTTCGACGGCGGCTGGAAGGGGTTACAGTGGCAGAAAGGTGGCGATTTCAGGGCGTCGGATCTTGCAAAATACTGAGCAAGGGAGGGCAAATCCTATATGGATTTGAAGAGGAGGCTCGGATCTTCAAAAAGTTCCAAAGGGGGGTATGGTTTCATTGAGAGATGGAAGAGAAAAAGAGGAGGGAAGGATCGGAGGTCTTCGCCGTTAATCGAGAGGAGCGGGAGAGAGAAAAGAAAGAGAGAGAGATGAGGTGGCCCAATGAGAATATTTTATTTATTTATATATTTTTAAATTTCGAAAATACCCTCTTTCACTCACGAACCCCAATCCAGACCCAACGACTGTCGTCCCTAGTGTTTTCCCCCATTCTGAACACAATGGGATATGTTTCGAAGGCCCATTCGAATGTTTCAGTCAGTTTTTCTTCAAATTAAAATATAAAACATTCAATATTTAATTTGAACGTACATTTCAATTTGCCAGGGCCACAAACTGATTCGAAAAATTACAGAAAATAAATCTAGCTATGTTTTGGCGATACGGTCCCAACGAAACTAGTTTTGTCGAATTCTGAGACCATTTGAAAAAGGGCCCGTTTCTGGTCGATCCAATTTAACTATAATTGACCAAAACACGTTTTCCTTTGCCACGCTCACATACTAGCTTCAAAAATTATGAAATTTTAAACTTAGCAATAGTTTAACATTTTGGATCCAACAAAAGTGGTTTCGTCGAATTCCGAGGTCGTTTGCAAAATGGCCATTTTCACGGGCTATATATATTCTATAGCGACCTTTCTGAAAATTCATTTGGCCATAACTTTTGCTTCCTGGTATGAAACTTCGATTTTTCTGATTCATTAGAAAGATATTCACTAACAAATTTAAATATTTTTGGTTTCACTCAAATCTGTTTTGTTTTGCACCCGGTACAGTCAGACAAAGTTTGAATTCAAATTTTGAAACTACCGCGCCATTTCAGGCCTTGTTTATAATTAGAAATAATTATATTCCTTTTCAATTGTCGATTCAAACTTACTTTTCATCATTATTATTTAAAATATTTATTTTAAATACCAAAAATTCACTATTTTAGCCAATTTAAAATTTTCAAACTGGTTCAGATTTTCCGGGTTGTTACAAGTTGTTTCATTGAATTCTGATTTTGTATACAAAAGTTATAAGCTTTTAAACATTTAATTACATTATTAAATAAAATAAATAAATAAGTTAAGTTAGTTAACCTAATTGATATCCTAATCCTTTCTTCCTTTGGTCGTTACTTCCTGGAACCCGATCGACTTGAGCTCTCTCACCCTCTCTCTTCATCGTGCCTTCCTGAAGCCATCTGACCATGATCAGAAGCCAACACCCCCTTTGTCTACATGCCACCACCCAACACCATTAAGGGCATCAAAACCGCGGGCCCCACTCGCCTTGAAAGAGAATTCGAATGGGGCTAGGGTTTTCTTAATGTTATGTATAATTTTAATAATATTTAATTCGTAAAATAACTTGTTTAATCTCTGAACTCAAAATCAAACCCAACGACTGTCATTCCTAACAAAATATCCCCATTCCAAACACAACGAGATATGTTTCATAAGCCAACTCGGCTGTTTCCATCAGTTTTAATCAAAATTAAAATATAAATTAATATAACGTTATATATTGAATTTGAACGTACATTTTAATTTACCAGGGCCACGTACTAACTCCAAAAATTATGAAATTTGAAATTTTGCTATGTTTTGACAATACGGTCCTAACAAAATTAATTTCATCGAATTTGAAGACTATTTGAAAATTTTCCTTTTAACAAGACTACTAAATTCAACTGATTTTACAAAACACGTTTTAAATTTGCTACCCTCACATACGAATTCCAAATGACTTGAAATTTTAAACTTAACAACAGTTTGATGTTCCGGATCCAACAAAAGTGGTTTCATAAAAAACGGAGGTCGTTTGCAAAATTGTTACTTTTAAGGGTTATATATACTAAAATATAAATAAATTCTATAGCGACTATTTTAAATTTTAAACTGGACATAACATACAATTTATAAAGTAAAATCTCAATTTCTTACACTTGTTAGTAAGATATTTTTTAATAGATTCTAACATTTGTAGTTTTATCAAATTCTGATTTATATTAAATTCTGTGCATTCATTTGAAATTAAAAATCGAATTTTGAAACTACTGCTACATTTCAAGCTCGTTTTATAATTAATATTAATATATATGTTCAAACTTTGTTTAAAATAATTTTTTCATCGTATGTTCTCAAAATAAATTGATTAAAATATTTAATTTCTATTAAAGTCAATTAAAAATAAATTATAAATTGGTTCTGAAAATGCGGGTTGATATAACAAGGAACCTATAAGTTATATTGTTAAATGAATATCCTATTAAACACATTTAAATGTCGTATTTCCTATCTTTGGTTGTTTAGGTTGTGGTTTCTAATATATAATAAGCAACCCAAACTTTAAATCTAGTAAGAGGTTTTCTATTAAACCATAATTCATAAGGTGAAAATTTATTCTTTTTAAGTAGTACACTTTTTAAAATTTAACATGCAGATAACATAGTATTACCCCATAGGTTATATGGTAAATTCGAACTTATGAGCAAGACATCAACCATTTCTGTTGAAGTTCTATTTTTCCTCTCAACAACATTATTTTGTTATGGTGTATATGGGGCGGTACACTGGTGAACTATACCATGTTATTTACAAAATAAGGTGAATTCATTTGAAAAATATTCACCACCACGATCTTAATATAACACTTTAATATTAACTCATAAATGTGTTTTGACCTCTGTTTTGTAAATTTTGAATTTATCAAAAGACTCATCTTTATTTTTCATTAGATATATGCATACATAGTATGATCATCAATAAATATTATATAGTATTGGTTACCACCATACGTGATATGACTTTTTAAGTCACCCACATCACTATATACTAGACCTAGCAAAGCAGTTTTCCTTTTTACAGATTTAAAGGATTTCCGGTGTTTTGCTTGAACACATATTTCACATTTAGAAATAGTTTCGAAATCACAATTAGAAACTAATCCTAATATACGCATATTTTTAATAGATTTATAATTAACATGTCCTAATTTACCATGCCATAAATTAACCGAATCAACAATATAAACAGAAGATTTCTTTATTAGGTTCAACTTAACCATGCCGTTAAAAGAATATTCTTGTCCAATGAACTCTCCGTCCGTGGAGAACCCTAACTTATCAGACTTATACACCATCTTGAATCCTCCTTTGTTAAGAAGGCATCGAGAAACCAAATTTTTGCACATATCGGGTACACAAAATAGATAGACTAATGAAAGAACTTTACCAAAGTTAGATGTAAGTTCTATAGTGCGTTTTCCCAAAACTTTGCTTGCAACTTTGTTTGCACCAGTAACGTCGCTGGTTTCTCCATTATTCTCTTCGTAAGTCCTGAGTAGATTATTGTATTTGCAAATGTGAGTGGTTGCTCCAGTATTAATCCACCAATCATTATCAATGCCGCGAACGGTGTTCGCCTCTTATATTATATCCACAAGCGATTCTTAACCATATTAACTTTTTGTTGTTTCTTCCATAGAAGGCAGTCTCAGGCATAGTGGTGGAGTTAATTACAATAGTAATAAACACCTTTTTTTTGTTGTTCTTGAAATTACATTTCTTCCTAAACCGTGTCTCATTCTCAGGCTATAACTTTTCAGCAATTTCAAATTATTTGTCTTAGAATGGGACTCGGTTTTCGGAATGTCATCTAGTTTGTGTTTACGATAATCCTCTTCTATATGTAGATGACGCTTTAAACCGTCTAAATCATAATCTGTTTCTGCATGCTACAATTTTTTCTTATAATCATTCCAAGAATGTGGGAGTCTTGAAATAATAACTCTAACAGTAGAAGATTCAGGGAGATCTATTCCAGCATCTTTAAGTTGATTCACCAACAGTAAGATTTCTCTTACTTTTCCAACTATTGAAATGTTGGCGACCATTTTAAAATCCATAAAGTTACAAATAAGATTTTTTTTATTACTTGCCTTGGATATGCGATACTTTCTTTCTAATACAGTCCAGAGTGCCTTTGTAGTATCCAAGGTCCTATGAGCGTTGTAGACTGGAGTAGACAATGCATTCAGAATGTGCCCTACATTGAAAATTGTCCTCTTAGCGCTTTGCTAGTTTCACATTTGTAGTGCCATCATCCTTGTATGTTTTCCTTGGTATAACTTCTAATCCATCTTCCAAAATGTAGAACAATTTGAACGCAATCAGAAATAATATCATTGTCTTTTGCCAACGAGTAAAATGTCACCATCAAACCGATTCAGTCGAATTAAATGTTGATTCATTACTTGTAGTGCGTTCGAACCTTCCATGGTTGGAGAATATTGTCTGAAAATTTGTTGCAGATTTATTGGTTCGAGACAACTTGGAGGAATATATGGCTGTACTTTAGACTTTATGGATCTATGGAATAGATTTTTTCAGACCATAGTTCAACTCACCAGGTACAAATGAGTTATCAAACTATCGACTTTCTGAATTCAATAAAGCCTTGCGACAACGTAATCGATTCAAAGTTTGTATGACTTTAGTCCGACGAAGAACACCCTAGTGTTTGATTTTTGATGATGCAAATGGAGAATATAATGAAAAGGAAGAAGAATAACAAATCTGCAATGCTTTCTGAATTTGTAACACCTTAGAGGCGTAACAAATCAGAGTAATGGCACACTATTTGAAATTGTTTTAAGGCTTTGCATATTTCCATGAAGGAGAAGAAGAATGGAATTTTGATTTAATTTTGGAATAGTTTCTAGGCGTTCCTATTTATTGGGTTGAGAGGAAGCGTCCCTTCATTCAACATGTCATGCGTTTGGAATGGTTCGCGTCTGTTGCAAACTGGAACATTTATTCATTTGCAATGGTAAAGAAAAACATTGCGATTGCCCTTCTTCATTCAAGCTTAATTTTGGGTCCATATCGGGTTGAAATTTGGCCCGTTACCATTCTTAAATTTGATAAAAAATATGTTATTGGATCCGGACACGAGACCCAAGACCTATAACATGCACCCAATCCGGTTCGGTCAGACGGATGGTGGTGACGCACTCATGTGTGGTTCAAGATTTCCCTCCTCACAACAGAGCACACATTTGGAAGCCTCAAGGCCCCAATTTCGTCTTGAGTAAGCCACTTATATACTAGAATTATTCCTCTTATTCCTATGATGTGGGATGATTTGTTTTTCCTTCCTTCTTTCTTTCTTATCTCTTGAAAAACAAGCCTAAACCCAAACAATTTTAAAAATATACAATAATCGCCCCTATTTTCAAAATAAGAAAAGAAAATAAAGTGGATGTCTAAATCGCTAGAGTGACCTCCTACGTACCCAAGAGGGATCAACTCAATGTAGTTCTAAGTGATGTTTTGCATCATCATGGAAATAAAACATAAATAAAAGATAACTTTTGGATTTAAACCAATAATTCAAAGCCTTATCGAGATTCTATGTGAACAAATATTGAACCAAGTATCCTTTATGATAAAACTGGAACAATCACACATGCTGATTTCCTTAGGTAAAGTTTTCTTTATTGCACAACACGATGATGGCCATGTGCTTTTAATCCTAGTTCATGAGTCTACTTTAAATAACGGTCTTACTTTCTAAGGAAATAGCCTGATTTCTATACTTATATCGGTAAGTCTCTTAAGGTGTTTCTGTGATACACCTTTTAAGGTTTCTAGATTTATTAAGGACATCTATTCATCTATTGTTCTTATAGAATCCAACACAAAATATTATGGGATCATTGGTTTAGTGTTCCATAATCATACTCTTAACTTGTTGATACCCATTGAACTTTTACTATCCTTTTCAAGACACAAATTGGGTTTCCGTAAACACTCCACCTCCGTTAAGGTCACCCACAAAGGGAATGCATTAACTTTGGTGGAGTATTATGGGTAAAAGGTATAGGTAATTTACAAGACATACATATAAACAACAGAAAAACTAAATTTTATTTTATAAGCATGTGGTCCAGTCAAAACATTACAACAACTGTCTTAAAAACCAACTTCCAAATCATTACAATAAAGCCTCTGTCTTGACTAAAACATAAAGAAGCATAAATAATAATAAAGCAGCGTAAATCCCTAATTAATAGTGTAACCACAACCATAGCCGAAGAGAAGAGAATCCAAGCAATACGTCTACTCTCTTCAAGCTGGAAAAGGTCTGGTCTAAGTTGAAGTATTCTCTCCCTGCGGACCCGAGGGGGAAGGGGGTACGGAAGACAAGAAGACGAAAGAAAGCAGGTCAGACATAAGCCTGGTAAGTCCAGTGATTATTTAGCATGTAAACAGGTAAAAGGATCATGACATGAATAAACTAAACCTAGGAAAATACCCTAGAAATAAGATAACAATAAATAAGGCAAGATAAATTGAATATACTATCGCACTCATTTCAATTTCTCTGCACCTACTAACAAGTGTTTTCAACTAGCACCATGTGTTCTTGACGAAATGATCCCCTTTATCGATCGGCTTCTACTCGCATGCATTTATGACTTGTGTCATTTGGCCTCGCTTGATTATAGATACCTGTGCTGGTCCCACCATGGGGTGTATCAATTCCTATGGTGGCAACCCGACACAAATTCAAGATGCACTATGTATACCACTGATGCCCAATGCCTAAGTTGTCCATGCCGGAGCATGTGCATGGCCATACTCCGTCGAAACCTACACTGCCGAACCACCCGCTGTTATTTTGACTGCTTATAATCAGTCCAATAATCGTGCCCCACCCTGCATAGTTCAGGGTACCATGATACATCTATGTGGGTTAATGCTGAAATAGGTCCACGTTACTTGGGTTTCCTAATCAACATGTTAAACGGGTTAAGTGTTCTCAAATTAACCTAACCCCACCCATCAGTTTAGTTAACATGTTGTATTGGTTAAGTATTGCCTTAATTTACTTAACCCTACCATTCTTAGCCTGCCTATTTCTTATCTTTAATTCATTCATTAAAGCACCAACCTCTCACATTAGATCTATATTGTTATGGTCGCTGGATGTGCCAGGCGGTTCCGGGCGGTCTTACACCGCAACTCAATCTAACCTTGTGTTTTTGGGCTTAATGCGCTAACCTATCACATTAGATCTGTATTGTTACGGTTGCTGGATGTGCCAGCCGGTTCCAGGCAGTCTTACACCGTAACTCAATCTAACCTCGGTTCAGGCATATTCATCTTTTAATTAATTTACATATTTACCATTTATGTTTATATGTAAATTATCCACCAATGTTGTCAACTCAAGTCATGTCCAATTTACCCTCTAAATTATGTCCATAATTCTTAGGTATACAAATTATACCATTTCATGCCATTAACCATTTACATGGTTATGAGCCAACCTATGCCAATAGCATGTAATTTAATATTTTTCCCAATGTATCCCCGTTTATTCGTTCGCATATATTACATAGAGTGTTAGGCTCGCAGATTAGCCTAACTCATGAACAAGAAGCGAAAAGCAAAGGGACATGTAACATTCCAACGACATAAAACAGTATAGATCAATTAAGCATGTGTGATATAAATTTGGCATAGTACTACACAAATTTAATTAAGCATGTAAATGTGAACTTGCATTTGAGTTGGACCAAATTAACATAGATCTAAACATCTAAGCATGTAGATCTAGACATATAAGCATATATGAACATGACTTAGCTTATGGTCTTGCATATATCATATCATAAAAGAATCACCAAATTTATATACAACATGATAGGTTCATCACCAAATAAATATACAACATGATAGGTTCATCACCAAATTAATATACAACATGATAGGTTCATCACCAAATTAATATACAACATGATAAGTTGTATCAATCACAATAGTCACGTAGGCATAGGTAATTTCAGAATTGCTACAGGGATAAACATGAATCAGAATACGATTATCTTACAACTAGGCACAGTTCTAGTTTCGCTTCAATATAAGTCATGACTTTTATTTGTTTAAATCTAAAGAATAACTGAACTTAAAAACAAAAGAACAAATCTTGTTTTCTGAGATCTGAAATTGAAAATTTATCCTTTGATGTAGACTACTGATTCTCTAGTTTGGACTTGATTAGGGGCTTTCTAACTTGATTTCTAGTTTAAAGAAAAATAGAGGCTACGCTGGTTTGGCCATGGACAACATGACGGCTTCAGAGAGCAAGGTTATGAGGTTTTAGGGTTGAGGGTTGGGGTTGTTTATATAGAAGTTTAGATTAATGAGAGCCGTTAGATCAACCCAGGAGCAATCAGAGCCATCCATACCAAATAGAGCCAACCGGAAGTTGCCACATATGCCCTAATGACTCAAAAAACATCACTAGACAAAACAACCCAGATGTGGCCGAGGGGGTCGACACCCCAGTTGACACCCCTCTTGGGGGGTCGACACCTATGTCGATCCCCTATGGGGGGAGTCGACACCTATGGGCGGGAATTTTCCCACCCAGTTGATTCTCAGAATTTTGAATTTCAAACTGTTTTTTGATTCATTTATTATTTATGTTTAATTTCCGTTTAAACTTGAAATCTTCTGAACTCCATAACTTCTTCATATGGAGTCCGATTCACGCAAACTCGGACTCGATCTCAAGCAAAATTCCGAGACGAACGCAATGGTGAAACCCATTTCCCCTAATTTTACTTTTAAATTAAGTATTCTTTAATTCGTTACTTTTATGTTCATAGAAAATATGGGGTGTTACATTCTCCCCTCCTTAAAGGATTTCGTCATGAAATCTTCAAGTTAAGAAGAATGTATATCCTACCATCCAACTTCCATCTACTTAACCATTCAATCACAGGCATCTATTTTCCTTAAAAGGTATTTAATGCTTTTCATGGACATATGCATATTGTGTGTATATTTCCTTATCTAATGCAAAATCAGGCGGTCTACTGATTCAGTTAACCTCCTTAATGCAAATCATGATAGTGCAATGAATCCATCATGTATGTAATTATTCCTAATTGTACTTTATAACTTCTACATGAGTGCACAATCATTCATACAAGTGCAACATCCATATGACAACACATCAAGTTTCAATCCATATACAAATACATATATGCATATGCAATATGAAAGTGACTAAGCCGATCTAGTACCTAATGTGTGTATATGCATCCATGAGCAACCACTTGCAACCATCAATCATAACATTTTTCAAATGCATGTTTACATTCATTGGTTTCGACCTAAAGATCAAGGATAGGACCGAGGAGATATACTTAAGAGATAGATACAAGTATGCATAAACTTATGGAAAAAGATATCAAGGATGTACCCTCAAAAAGAAAAGGGTAGGCTGTGCATATCTTGTCCTCAGTCTCCTAAGTCGTGTCTTCCTCAGCATCACTCCATTTAACTTTAACAAGTGTGATTTCACGGTTGCGTAGCTTTTTGACTTTCGTCCATAAGATACGAGTTGGAACTCTCCTCACCGTCACTTCTTGTTCCAATTCTACTTCTTCTTGTATGCTTGGCTCCACAACTTCCGCAGAATCCTGTAAGCACTTTCATAGATGAGAGACATGGAAAACATTATGAACTCCAGCCAATTTTTCGGGCAGCTCTACTCTATAAGCCATCTTCCTAATCCTCTCAATGATAGGAAATGGCCCTACAAATCTTGGTGCCAATTTTCCTATAGACCCAAATCGAACGACATTCCTCAAAGGAGACACTTTAAGGAAAACTCTGTCTCCAACCTCAAACTCAAGGTCGGTCCTTCTTTTATCTTCGTAGTACTTCTGTCTATCTTGTGCAGTCTTCATTTGTCTTCGTATCAAGTCCACCTTCTCTGAAGTTTTTTAGTCATGTCCGCCACAAGTACGAGCTTGTCTGTTGACTCCCACCAACAAGTTGGTGATCGGCATGGTCTTCCATATAAAGCCTCGAAGGGTGCCATGCCTATGGTGGCTTGGTAGCTATTGTTGTACGCGAATTCCACCAAAGGAAGATGATCCTGCACAACCTCAAAAGATCTTCTAATACTCTGTGCACCCTTTCCGTTTGACCATCAGTTTGAGGGTGATAGGCCATGCTTAAGCATAGTTGTGTGCCTACGGCCTCTTGCAAACTCTTCCAAAACTCGCTCATAAAAATAGGATCTCGATCGCTTACTATGCTAGAGGTTATTCCATGCAGTCGAACCACCTCTTTAAGATAAATGGATGCTAACGATGAGGCAATACTCCTACTCTTAACAGGTATAAAGTGAGTGCTTTTAGTGAGCCTGTCCACTATTACCCAAATACTGGTATTGCCCCTTCTTGGCCTGGGTAACCCATCAACAAAGTCCATCGAAATGCTATCCCATTTCCACTGTAGGACTTCTAGAGGATGAAGCAGACCACTAGGCTTCTTCTGCTCCGCTTTGACTTGCTGGCATATCAAGAATTTAGAGACAAACTCAACTACATCCTTCTTCATGCCATTCCAAAAGAGAACCCTTTTTATGTCTTTATACATCTTGTCCCCAACTGGATGTATGGTCAATTTAGAATGATGTGCTTCTTCGAGAACGGTTTTCACCAAATCTCTTGCTTGTGGGATGCATAGTCTTCCGTCCTATCTCAACTAACCTTTGTCATCGACGGAGTATCTATTAAGGTGACTAGAAGTCTCACCTCTCATTAGCTTATCCATTACATCAAATGACTGAGGGTCTTCACGTTGCGTGGTTCGTATTGACTCCAAAAGCGTAGGTCGCACCTCTAGTGTTGCTAATAAGCTAGGTACAAACTCAAAGGAAGGTCTAAAGTCAAAGTTTGCTATGTACTCCAAGCTTTGCCTTTCTACAAAGAGAGGACTTAGGGTCATCTTTTTCCTACTCAAGGCATCTGCTACCACATTGCCCTTGCCAGGGGTATAAGCAATCTCAAAATCGTATGAGGCAAGAAACTCCATCCACCTTTGTTGTCTTAAGTTAAGATCTTTCTGTGAGAAAATGTACTTTAACGATTTATGGTCAGTAAACAATTCAAACCTTTCTCCTAATAGGTAATGATGCCATGACTTAAGAGCGAAAACAAGCTAGCTCCAAATCATGAGTTGGGTAGTTCTTCTCACGTACCTTCAACTGCCTTCCCCCATAACAAACTACTTTGCCCTATTGCATCCAGACAGCACCCAATCCTGTACTCTATGCGTTTGTATATATAGTAAACATCTTACTCCCATCAGGCAATGTCAGAACCGGGGCTGTTGTTAGAGCTCTTTTCAATCGTTGGAAAGCAACATCACAATCCAAATCCCAAGCAAAAGTTAGGTTCTTCTTCGTCAATCTTGTAAGTGGTTCTAAGATCTTCGCAAAGTCTTTAATGGACTTTCTGTAAAAGACTGCTAGCCCAAGAAAAATTCGTACTTTAGTTGTGTTCCGGGGGACCTTCCAATCTTGCACCGCAACTACTTTTGCGGGATCCACAGCTATCCCATTTTTGGACACCACATGTCCAAGAAACCTTACTTCTTCTCTCAAAAAATGGCATTTGGAGAATTTTGCTTTCAGCTGGTGTGCACGAAGAGTATCCATGACTTCCTCTAAATGCAAAGCATGCTCTTCCTCACTTTTTGAGAAGATCAAAATGTCGTCCACGAAAACCACTACAAATTTATTAAGGAACTCCCTGAACACCAGACTCATTAAGTCAACGAAATAAGCAGGTGCGTTTGTTAAGCCGAAAGGCATGAAAAGCCATTCAAAAAAATCATCCGGGGTCCTGAATGCAGTCTTATCAATGATGTCCTCAGCCACTCTTAGCTGCTGAAACCCGGTAGCCAGATCTAGTTGGGAGAAAACTGATGCACCTACAAGCTGATAGAACAATTCGTCTATCCTTGGAAGTGGGTTCCTATTCTTCTTAGTCAGCTTGTTTAGCTCCCTATAGTCAATGCATAGGTGAATTGAACCATCTTCTTTGGTTGCAAACACCACTGGAGCACTCCATTCAGAAATACTCCGCCTTATCAACCCCTTTTCAAGCAACTCTTTAACTTGCTTTCTGAGCTCCTTCCTTTCCCTTGGAGCCATGTGTCTAACGGGTAGAGAAACGGGTTTTGCAGTATCAACAAGGTATATGTGGAAGACTATCTCCCTCTTCGGAGGTAAACCCTTCACCTCTTCAAAAACATCCGAGTATTCATGGACCACTCTTTTCAACAGACGCATCAAGAGATTCTAGGTAGCTAAGCCTAACAGAGTTCATGGGATTACAAGAGATTTCGAGAGTGTTACCGAGGTGATTCATAAGTCTAACTACTCTCTTTTCACAATCAAGGATGGCACCATTATAGCTGGTCCATGCCTTGAATCAACCCATAGCCCGTGAAGTCCAAAACTTAGGCATTACATCTAAATCCAACGCTTAGTATAGTAATTTCCAACTCCAAACAAATCATTGATAAATAAGCCGAACCCCTAATTGGATTTGAAACAACCAAGGGATCCTCTACTATACTGGTGTCTAGGTGAAGACAAACCGAAAGCGAATCGAAGCATATAAGAGAAGAAACTATTTACACTAACATGCTTAGTGTCGACGCCGAAAGAGATAACAGTTCAAAAGTCACAAGAAATGAAAGCCAAAGGACAAGACTATGAAGGCTCGAAGCTGAAATCAGAGCTTATTGTCAGAGATCAAAAGCAGTTTCGGAAGCTATCTATACCAAAGAACATTGTATTGGTACATATGAAAAGCAGAATCAAGATTAAGCTCCTAAAGCCAGACCAAAAATCCGAAAGCTTAGTGGGACCCAGTGATAATGACAAATGAAGAGAAAGGTGGCTGAAGCCACTACCATTGGAGCCGAAAGGTGTATAGAGGCCAAAAGCCATTACCGCATTCGAAAGGGGCTTCTGTTGACCCGACGGCAAAAGATGGTCCGATTTGTCTATAAATAAGACCCTAGGGGTCACATTTTGGAGTACTTTTTTTCACTCTCAAATCTAAACTCAACTTAGAGAGCTCAAACTCTAATTCGTGAATCAAATTGGGGATTTCCCTTGTAACCTCCACCATGAATTAAATCATCAAAACCCTTAGGGTAGATGTAGGTTCTATCAGAACCGAACCAAAATACTATAAATTGTGTGTTCTTATTATTTTCATACATTATACTGTCTAATGCTGTGTTTCTAATTGCATCCTATTATGCGTCCAAATTACCAAGATACCCTTCTATAAGCCGTTTAGCTTTCTAACTTGCTTTATGCTTATGGAACTCTTATTTCAAGGTAATTGTTGGTCCTTAAGTCTCGTTAGCGTGATACTCATCTCTTGAAGGAAGAGTAACTAATCTTAAAACTTAAGACCTTGATATATAGGAAACAGTGAACTGACTCAAACTTGTAGGGACTAAATAATCCTCGAATTCCTTTGAGTTCGTAACCATACCCTTATTTTCGGTGTTAACGAAAATTATTTTTAACATTTTGGTGCTAGAAGGAGGGCCTAAACCTCTGACCTTGTGCTTAACCTTACCACGCTAGCTATGTTGTTCCGTCCCAGGGTTGTACTATGTTTTGAAGAAGTAAGATTAAGGGAAAAGAGTTTCGACAAGGACCTTCCAAACTTCAATTTGCTACTTAAAATGTTATTGAGCGAGGCATTGTTTAACCTTAAACCTCCAGCCTTTCCTCACATATCCTCTTCCTTATTTCCTGTTACGCCTTTACCTAATATTCCATCATAACAGTACACTTTCCGAATCCATTAAGGATGGGTAGACAACAAGAGAACTAGGACAAAGGTTCCAATGCATCTTCCATTATAGAAACTAGCATGCTATCGAGCGTCGACTTAGTGAATATGGTAGACGAAGAACCTATGATTCCTGCGGAAGGCAAGGATGATGAATTAGAAGAAGTATATTTGACTTTCCATGTAGACGCTACTAGGAGATTGATTGAAGAGAGTTCAGTCCAAAGTGCTTGTGCATTGGAATTCTATCAAACAGGATCAAAGACAAAGACACCTCCCGAATTCAATGGTCGAGCTATATCTACATTAAAATGCAAGTTAACTTAGTTTCACAAAGAGCCATCAAACATCAAAAGAGATAGCCAATGCAAAAGGAGAAACATCCCCGTCATTTGACATAAATGCTGCAGGAGTCGACGAACCCCCAATCCCAACACAACCTCTAGACTTGAGTTCTAGAGATGAGAATGTCGAAAGGATAGAAGTCCTATAATAACAACTACTTGGAATGAAGAGCTTACGGGAGGTTACCAAATCGCTAAAGACTTCGGAAAGCACCAAACCTAATCAAAGGGACGAAGTTAAACCTTCAACCTTAACAAGAACAACAAGCAGCAAATTGGAAATATTGCCATTAACGACATAGATTAATTCTACGAGAAGATTTATCGAAGCAGACTTGGCCCGATTGTCCTTAAATATAATACTATATGAAGCAGAGTCAAGAGTAATGGAACCTCAAGAGTTAGATATCCAAATTAAATCTTTAGTCGATCCACAAAGAAATCAAGTATTAAGTAAGGAAGCCAATTCGAAAGAGGAAAAAAGCCTGTTGCCACCAAAAGATAGGAAATAAAAAACGATCGAGGCTCAATTCAATATAAAGGCACCACGCTTCATATATGACGACACTATAGACCCCAAAAAACACCTTGCTGCATTTGAAAGTTATATGGATTTCCACAATGCTTCTGAAGCTATTCAATGTCGAATGTTTCTGATCACTAGGAACAGCTATTAATTGGTATCATCAATATCAAAGGAAGGCCATCCGTTCTTAGGAAAAGTTTTTCTATGAGTTCTATGCACGATTCTGCTACCATAATGATCCGGTTGTGGACCTCCTTGCCATTATAAGTATAAAGCAAAGGCAAGAGAAGTCTTTAACCAATTACATAAAATGATTTTATGCTGAAGCTTCAAAATCAGGAGATATAAGCGACCGTGATAAGCTTGTCGCCATCCATTCAGGATTGGTTGAGGATATACCTTTTTGGAGAGAGTTATACATACAGGGTGTAAAGTTCTCCCAGAATTTAACCATCAAGCGAGCAAATTCATTAGCATGGAGGAAATGTATCAATCAGGAAAGAAATTATTTAACTATGGGGAAGGTAAGAATCCCCGCTCTAATCAGGAACCTCAAGACAGGAGACCTGACGTAACGACCCACATTCTATGTATCGAAGGATCATAGAATTTTATTTCTTTTTCATATGAGGTCGTATGGTCGTGTAACTTTGGGGAACGACTATTAGGGTCATTTCCCATGTTCACGATTTTTGCCGATTTTTAAATGACCGTCTTGCCCCTAGAGAATCTTGTTTCGCATATAACTTTTGATTGGTAAGGAGTTTGACCTGAAACCACTTCCATTGGATTTAGATGATGGTTTACCTTTCCGTAGAGTGGTCACATTGATCAAACGGACTTACCGTTTGGGAGATATGGCTGAAATAAGGTTTGGAAGGTGAAAACAGCTTAACCGGGCCTAACTAGGGTGATTAACAGCTAGACCCATAACCCATTTCGGGATTAGGGTTATGCGGAGGCTAAAATCAGTTAGGAAACGATTTTATTTCATTTTCTCAGCCTCCTAAAAACATTTCTCTAACCCTAACAATGGCCTTCACCTTCTAAAATCATCCCAAATCACCTTCTAATCACTAATTAAGAAGATCTACATCAAATCGAGGCAAATCAACACCAAATCAGAGTTGGAACTGCTGTGTTGCACAGGAAAACGCCCCCAAATAGTAGAGTTTCAGATCTAAAGTTTTATTTATGGCTAAGGTGAGTGATTTGCATTGTTTTCACTAATTATGGCTAATTAGGGGTGATTAGTGATAATTAGCGAAATTATGGCTCAGAAAAATCTGAAAAAAATTGTAAAATTCTGAAATATTATTTTATGGCTCTGATAAAAATTTGAGTTAATTTCGATTAAGTGTGCTAACCCTATTGTTAAAACATGCTTAAGGGATTAAGGGGAAAATCATGCTTTTGGTGTATATTAGATCTTAAATGACCTATATGCTTGATGTTTTGACCTTGTTGATTGATCTAATATGTTACTATTACTGTTTAGAATGTTTTATGATTGGTTAGTGAAGTTAGAATGGTTGAAAATGCCATTGTATGGCGAGAATGGACAGAAATTTACTCGTTGGAAAATGTGCACGGTTTCAGATCGGATCGGATTTGGGGCAAAGTGATCGTAGCAAGGCTATGAGCCAGCGCAATGGAAATGTCATGACTCCATGGGGGCAGAGTGGACATAGCGAAGTATTAGTGGTTATGAATCAGTGCAGTGGAGCCACCATGACTCCATGGAGTAGAGTGATCGTAACAAAGAATTTGGTGATCAAAGTGGTGGATATTGTATACTTTAAGGACTGAGTGAGAGATGTGAGGATGATTGCTATGTTTGATGTTTGCTATCACTATGACATGCACACCGCCTCCCCATTATTTTCACACCATGTGTTAGTGTCACCTTAGAGTATTGTACGTCCTGTTGTGCTAATTCTTTGGTTGCAGGTCCAGGTTCAGGTATGATTATGTATACCTGTTATTGTTCTGTTTTACTGCTTATCGCTCATACCTTACTTTTGTCTGACCCAGAGCTTTATATCTCTTCTTATTACTCTAGGTGCTCTTAAAAGGGTAGACTAGAGACAAGTCAAGTGATTTTGCACGAGTAGATGTAACGGAGACGAGCATGAGGCTTCCACGTATGATGTATATATATATAATCTCTCTGTGTTGTTGTTGGTCACTACTTTGGGCATTAGTAGTTTACCTCTTTCTTTTGCTTTCGAGATAGTATTTCAAAGTTGTAATAATGTTGGTGTGGATGATAAGCTGTATTTTAGATTTCCGCTGCTATGATGGTTTAGTTTTCAGCTTATGCATTGTCTCGCCTTTTTTATGTCAAAGTTATGTTATTATTATATTTTATCCCATGCGCTGTGAGACATTCTATAGGTTCCTTGTTAGTTCAAAGCCTTTTCTTTTCCCTTCTTTGACGACCGTCCCATGCTAGTAGGGCATTGGCACAACGCACTTTCTTAGGAAATGTCGGCTGTTGCGGGAAGGGCTGTCACACTTGGTATTAGAGTTCTAGGTTGCGTAGTTAACCTAGGGAAAGACACCCGGGAGAGATAATATGTATATGAGAGCGCGTACTTGTGATATTTTGGTTTTCCAAAGCTATATATACTATTAGTATATCTAATTAAGGATGGAGTCGCACTGCACTTGCACCACTGAAGAGATGGTTAATCGTTTTCTCCTTACAGATTGAACGATGAGCCGATATACGAGGAATACTGGTTTAGGAGCCAATAATAGGAATGCTCCTGATATGAGGACGATGTTCACTGACTTCATGAGAGAGATGCTTAGGGATGTTCAGAAGGCAGCTCTTAATGCTGCAAATGGTGGTGGTGGTGCAGCGGTGCAGGCGCCTAGGGCCCATTTCACCAAGCTCTGTAAAGACTACACTAGTCTTAGTGGAAGCCGTTCCATGGAACGGAATCGGCCACAGAAGTTCAGGATTGGATCGATAGTTGTGAGTGCATCTTCGAGGACTTAGGGATCGATGACGCGATGAAGAGGAAGCTAGCATCGCGCCAACTACAAGGACGAGCTATGAATAGGTGGAATGCTATTAAGGCAGCTATCCCTGAGGATCAAGTTACTTGGGACCAGTTTAAGGCCCGATTCAGTGATAAGTTCATCCCAGCTACGCAAAAATCAGAATTGTTTAGGAAGTTCTTGGAGCTTAAGCATAATGGTAGGGCAGTCTCGGAGTATATTGTTGAGTTCGACACTTTATCGAAGTATGGATTATCCCTTATTGACACTCCTGAGAAGAAGAATGAGAAGTTCATAACAGGCTTAGATCAATACTTGAGGGAAAGGCTTATAAACCATATTGTTGAGACTTTTGAATTGATTGTTGGAAAAGCATTAAGATCATAGAGCCTTTATCCTAAGCCCAAGATTGAAGTCGCTGTTGCATCTGCAGAGGGGCCAAAGTCGCAGGCAAGTGGCGGAGGTAAGAATAATTCTCAGAATAAAAGGAAGCAGAGTCAGACCAAGAATGGTCGGAAAAAGAAAGACCAGAAAGAGGTAGAGTGCTTTAGCTGTGGCAAGAAGGGACATTATGCTAAAGAATGTCAAGCAAAGCCAGCGGACAGGAAATGCTTCAACTGCGGCCAAGTGGGACATCACAAGGATAAATGTCCGCAACCCCCCAAAGAGAAGAAGATTGTGAAAGAATATGCTATAAATGCTATTCCTTCTTCTTCGAATGCCCCAATTGTGGTGGAGAAAGGAAAGAATGTCGTCATTCAAGGTATGCTTTCTGTTTATGATGTTCCTGTTCGAGTATTGTTTGATACTGGGGCTTCCTGTTCCTTCATATCTAGTGACCTGGTAGATTGATTGGGATTGGAACCCGAGATAGTCGATAGACCTTTAGTTGTGACGAACCCGATTGGTGGTTCGACTAGCCTTAGTATGATTTGTCGAATTTTGGTCTTATCGAGTCATGGATGTATGTTTGCTTGTGATTGCTTTGTTTTGGGCTTTACTGGGTTTGGCATTATTTTGGGAGTCAATTGGCTCCAAAGATATGGGGGTGGTGGTGGTAGACTGTGAGGGATTTTCGGCGACTATTAGGGCGGATGATGGGCGGAGGGTAGTGTTTGGTGGCCTACCTAGTGATGAGGTGACGACTAGTTTTCTAAATTTCCTCAACATTCTGCAGGACGAGTTATTAGGGGTTCCCATTGCTGGCCAGTATCCAGATATCTTCGAGGAAGTGACCGGACTTCCACCACACCGAGAGATTGAGTTCCGTATTGATTTAGTGAAAGATGCCAAACCTATAGTGATTCAACTTCGTCGTATTGCACCAAAGGAGCAAAGAGAGCTCGAGTGCAAGTAAGCAATCTTTTGAAGAAGGGATTTATCAGAAGAAGTGTCTCCGAGGGGGGAGCACAAGTTGTATTTGCTACCAAGGCAGATGGTTCCCTTCATTTATGTATGGACTATCGCGAGTTGAATAAAGTGACTAGGAAGAATAAGTATCCTCTTCCGTGGATAGATGATTTATTTGATCAACTAGAGGGAACAATGGTTGTTCTCCTAATTGGACCTCGCGATCGGATTTCATCAGCTCCGAGTAGCAGCTAAGAGTATTCCTAAAACGACATTACAGACGCCATCTGGATTATATGAGTGGTTGGTCATGCCATTCGGGTTGACCGATGCACCAACATATTTTGGGGATCTTATCAATAGGGTATTCAAGGATCAATTGAATAAGTTTGTTCTTGTGTTCGTAGGCGATATCTTGGTTTACTCGAGGATAGAGGAAGAACACAAGGAACATTTGAGAGTAGTGATGGAGATGTTGAGAAAACACCAATTGAAAGGAAAGTTTTCTAAGTGTCACTTCTGGAGAGGGAAGTGAAATTATTGGGCTATGTTGTTTCAGAGAAAGGTATTGCCATGGATCCTATGAAGGTGGCTACGGTACAAGATTAGTCCACGCACAAGAATGCAAAAGACGTAAGAAGTTTCTTGGGATTAGCTGGATATTATTGCAAGTTTATCCAAGACTTCTCAAAAATAGCGGCACCGTTAACTCAGTTGACCAAGAAGAATCAAGCTTTCGTCTGGGACGGAAATTGTGAAAATGCATTTAAGAGCCTAAAGGAAAAGTTGACGTGTACATAGGTGTTAGTCATTCCTAAAGGGAATGAAGAGATGACAGTACACACGGATGCATGTGGTATCGGACTAGGTGTTGTATTGATGCAAGGAGGTAGGGTTGTAGCCTATGCAAGTCGGCAACTGAAACCGCATGAGAAAAGATACCCTACCCACGATTTGGAATTGGCAGTGATCGTGTTCGCGTTGAAGATGTGGAGACATTATCTCTTGGGAGAAAGATTCGAGTTGTTTACTGATCATAAATCGTTAAAGTATCTCTTCTCTTAGAAGGATTTAAATCTCCGACAGCAAAGATGGTTAGAATTCTTGTCTCTTCTCTCAGAAGGATTTAAATCTCCGACAGCAAAGATGGTTAGAATTCTTAGCTTCCTATGATTTCGATATCGCATATACACCAGGAAAGGGAAATGCAGTAGCTGATGCATTGAGTAGAAGACATGCCAATTTAGGGGCTATGTTTCTTGAGGTGAAGCAACTGGAGTATATCGCAGGGTACGATTTCAGACCAAAGTGCGAATTGGATCGAGAGATGTTAGCAAGTTTGACGGTCAGACCCACTCTAATTGAGCGGATTGGTTCCAGTCAGAAGGACGATCCTAACTTATTTGAAATCATCTCCGAGTTAGAGATGGGTATCGATAGTGAGGAGATAAACAAGTATGGGCTTGACTGAGATGGATGGCTTAGAAAAAATGCGAGACAAGTTGTACCCAATGTAAATGGATTGAGAGATGAAGTGCTTAGAGAATGTCATCACTCAAAACTGACTATACATCCCGGTGGTAACAAAATGTATTGAGACATGAAGAAGACCTACTACTCGGAAGGGATGAAAAGAGACGTTGGGAAGTTTATATCAAAATGCATGAATTTCCAGCTAGTTAAAGCTGAGCAAACAAGACTAGTGGTTTGTTGCAACCACTGGAAATTCACGAATGGAAATGGGAACAAGTTTCAATGGATTTCATTGATGGGTTACAAAGGACTAGATCAGGCCATGATAGCATTTGGGTAATCGTGCACCGATTGACCAAGAGTGCAAGGTTTATACCTGTAAAGTCGAATGGAACAGCAGCTAAGTTAGCAGAACTGTATATGAAGTGGGTAGCGAGATTTCATGGAGTAACCAAAGGAATTGTAAGTGACCGAGATCCGTTGTTCACTAGTGGATTTTGGAAGAGCTTACAAGAGGCTTTAGGATCAGATTTACATCTCATTACCATGTACCATCCTCAAACCGAGGGTCAGACAGAGAGTGAATCGTGTATTAGAAGATCTCTTGAGAGCTTGCATATTGGACTTTGGAGGATCATGGATGATCAATTACATCTGGTTGAGTTCGCATATAATAATAGTTATCAATCCAGTATTAGTATGGCTCCATTTGAATCTTTGTATGGAAGACCGTGCAACTCACCATCATGTTGGTTGGAAACCGGTGAGAAATTCGTGCTTGGGCCAGATGTAATAAGAGAAACTTCAGACAAGATCAAGGTTATACAACAACGAATGAAGGCTGCCCAAGATAGGCATAAGAGTTATGCTGATAAGAGACGAAGAGATTTGAGATTCTCCGTTGGCGACTTGGTGTTTGTCAAGATCTCTCAGATAAAGAGCGCGATTCGATTTGGTAGGAGAGGCATGTTAACACCAAGATTTGTTGGTCCATTCCCGGTTCTCGAGCAAGTTGGGAATTTGGCATATAAAGTTGAGTTGCCAGACAAGATGGCCGGAGTTCATAACGTGTTTCATGTTTCCCAGTTAAGAAGTTCGTACATGACCCCGATATGACTATTTCACCGGATCAGTTGGATGACATCAAAGTAGAACCGGAGGCGGTTGGGAACCGCAAGCCGATCCGTATTGTCGAGAGCGATACGAAGCAACTTCGAAGGAAGGCGGTGAAACTGGTCAAAGTTCAATGGGGGCGAGAATGAGAGTGACTGTACTTGGGAAACAGAGGAGAGCATAAGGAAATCAAATCCAGAACTCTTTAACTGGTAAGATTTTAATAGTGATAGTTTCTTCCCTTGTTGGTAAACCACATGCTAGGCTAGGTTTGTTGTGCTTATTGTGTATGCTTGATTGTTTGTGAATGGATGATAGGCATGCAAAACACCTTTGTGTGTTTTTGGTTAAGGAGTTTTAGGTGCTAAATTTCTTAAGGGAGGGGGGGAGGGGGGAGTGTAACGACCCGCATTCTACGTATCGAAGGATCGTAAAATATTTATTTATTTTTCATATCAGGTCGTATGGTCGTGTAACTTTGGGGAACGACTGTTAGGGCCATTTCCCATGTTGACGATTTTTACCGATTTTTAAATGACCGTTTTGCCCCTAGTGAATCTTGTTTCGCCTATAACTTTGTTTGGTAAGGAGTTTTGACCTAAAACCACTTCCATTGAATTTGGATGATAGTTTACCTTTCCGTAGTGTGGTCACATTGATCAAACAGACTAACCGCTTGTGAGATATGGCTGCAATAAGGTTTAGAAGGTGAAAAACAGCTTAACCGGACCTAATTAGGGTAATTAACAGCTAGACCCATAACCCATTTCGAGATTAGGGTTATGGCGAGGCTGAAATCAGTTAGGAAATGATTTTATTTCATTTTCTCAGCAGCCTAAAAACATTTCTCTAACCCTAACAATGGCCTCCACCTTCTAAAATCATCCCAAATCACCTTCTAATCACTAATTAAGAAGATCTACATCAAATCGAGGCAAATCGACACCAAAGCAGAGTTGGAGCTGTTGTGTTGCATAGGAAAACACCCCAAAATAGTATAGTTTCAGATCTAAAGTTTTATTTGTAGCTAAGGTGAGTGATTTGCATTGTTTTTCACTAATTATGGCTAATTAGGGGTGATTAGTGATAATTAGCGAAATTATGGCTCAGAAAAATTTGAAAAAATTTGTAAAATTCCGAAATATTATTATATGGCCCTGATAAAAATTTGAGTTAATTTCGATTAAGTTTGCTAACCCTATTGTTAAAACATGCTTAAGGGGATTAAGGGGAAAATCATGGTTTTGGGGTATGTTTGATCTTAAAAGACCTATATGCTTGATGTTTTGACCTTGTTGATTGATCTTATATGTTACTATTACTGTTTGGAATGTTTTATGATTGGTTAGTGAAGTTAGAATGGTTGAAAATGCCGTCGTATGGTGAGAATGGACGAAAATTTGCTCGTTGGAAAATGTGGGGGTTTCTGATCGGATCGGATATCGAGCAAAGTGATCGTAGCAAGGCTATGAGCTAGTGTAGTGGAGTTGTCATGACCCCATAGGGCGGAGTGGACATAGCGAAGTATTAGTTGTTACGAATCAGTGTAGTGGAGCCGTCATGACTCCATGGGGCAGAGTGATCATAACAAAGAATTTGGTGATCAAAGTGGTGGATATCGTATACTTTACGCACTGAGTGAGTGATGTGAGGATGATTGCTATGTTTGATGTTTGCTATCACCATGACATGCACACCCCCTGCCTATTATTTTCACACCATGTGTTAGTGCCAACTTAGAGTATTGTACGTCCTGTTGTGCTAACTCTTTGGTTGCAGGTTCAGGTATGGTTATGTATACCTGTTATTGTTCTGTTTTACTGCTTATCGCTCGTACCAGACTTTTGTCTGACCTAGAGTTTTATGTCTCTTCTTATTACTCTGGGTGCTCTTAAATGGGCAGACAAGAGACAGGTCAAGTGATTATGCACGAGTAGTTGTACTGGAGACGAGCATGAGGCTTCCACGTATGATATATATATATATATATATATATATATATATATATATATATATATATATATATATATATATATATATATAATCTCCCTGTGTTGTTGTTGGTCACTACTTTAGGCATTAATAGTGTACCTATTTCTTTTGCTTTCGAGACAGTATTTCAAAGTTGTAATAATGTTGATGTGGATGATAAGCTGTATTTTGGATTTCCGCTGCTATGATGGTTTAGTTTTCAGCTTATGCACTGTCTCGCCTATTTTATGTCAAAGTTATGTTATTACTATATTCTATCCCATGCGCCATGAGACATTCGACAGGTTCCTTGTTAGTTCAAATCCCTTTCATTTCCCTTTTTTGGCGATCGTCTCGTGTTAGTCAGGCATTGGCACAACGCACTTTCATTGGAAATGTCGGCTGGTGCGGGGCGGGCCGTCACACCCGAGTTTCATAAACATCCAGTAAGGCTAGAGCAAGAACGACTTAATGCAAATCTCATAGCCCTGAGCAAAACTATCTCATACATATATGCCATGATGAAGGAGAGAGTAAACTTCTCAGTGCATTTCAAATTCAAGCATTGTGCAGAACCATTCAAGGGAGGGAAGTATTGTGAATATCACAAGGTGAATGGACACAAAACCGACAGATGCAAGGTGTTGGAAGGTATAATACAAAGGCTCATCCAAGGACACCTAGAAGAGTTCATTGAAGGTAAACAGGGAGCAACTCAACAACTGCTTGACCTCTAGACAGACGCCATAGTAGTGGGGGCCGTTTTTGTGCTAGCACCTCTCAAATCAGGTTTGCTGAGTTTTATGGTAAGGGTTCGATGTTCGGAGTAGGAAAGAACCCTCCGGATTTGGAACTTTCAAATCTACTCTTGGAAATTGTCACAATTGCGAATCAAGGGACGTTACATTAGTAAATGTCCCAGCACCCATACTTTTCGCATTTTCCAGACTTCGAACGTGCGACACTCTCATGTCCCGCATTTTAGAAAGGTAGCTATGTGTTGAGTAAGATCCTAGCGACACTTCTTCTGAATCGAGAAGTTGCCACTTTATTAATTGCTAAGTTTTATATGTATCTCGTACTTGTTTTGGGATTCTTTGTATGGTTTGTATTTAAATGACCGTACTAGGGGTTGTGAGCTCATTCAAGACTTCTGCAATATTTAGGCTAGTGTGAGATGTCGAGGTAGATAAATCATTGGACCCAATCCTCTCTTTTAGCAAAAGGAGCGTAGAATAGTATTTAGAATAGCTAGCTTGATAGGTGTAAGGTGGATAAGATATTTCCCACCATGTGTTATGGATGATTGTGTTGTTTTGCTTTAAAGATGCATTGTGAGCCTTGATGGAAACCAGGGATATCATGATATCGAAGGGTTTTCTAAAAACGATTTGACGTTATAGATCCAAATGCAACAACTTTTGTTGTGTATTTGATAGTAGGTTCTGTACTCTGTTCATAAATTCTCAAGCTAAGTAGTTACATGACATTTGGTTAATTTCTCTTGTCTACTAGCTTAATGTGGATAAACTTTCTGTATCATATTTGATGGTCATTAATTGTTCGACCATCTGTGGAACTCTGGTTCCACTTCATGTATTATATGATTTTACACTAAGCGAGCTGTGTGCTCACTACAACGTGAGTTGTGTGCTCATCGCTACGTAAGTTATGTGCTCAACTAACCAATGCTCTCAATGAGTACGTTCCAACAAATGCTCCAAAGGAATATGTTTAACCTCTGCTCTAAAGATGGGTATGATCTAACCTATGCTCTAAAGATGAGTACGTTCCACCATATCACGTAGAGGGGAACAAAGCTCGAAGGGAGCGCTAGGAGCACGTACATCCTCTGCTAAAATTTCATCCCGTAGAAGGGAATAAAAGCTCGAAGGGAGCGCTCGAAGCTCATACATCCTTTGCTCAAATTTGATCCTGCAGGAAGGAGCAAAAGCTCGAAGGAAGCACACAAAGCACTTACAACCTTCGCTTCAAGAACCAGGATAAAACGGCCAATCAAAGCCCAAAGAAGAGGCTCATAAAATTCAATCAAAGCTCTAGGAAGCAGGCTGCAAATCAGAACAAAAGCCCGGACAGTGACTCGCAAAATTAAAGGTACCTGAATTTGGTTTTGATTCACTATCAAAACACCAGAAGTGGATTTCTGGTCTAATATTAAATACCCGAATCTGGGTTTGGTTCGGGACTTCTTTCAAAACATCAGAAGTGGATTTCTGGTCTTCTATTAAACCCGAATCTGGATTTAGATCGAGACTTCTATCAAAATAACAGAAATGAATTTCTGGTCTTCTATTTAATACCCGAATCTCGGTTTGGTTTGGGACTTCTATCAAAATACCAGAAGTGGATTTCTGGTCTTCTATTTAATACATGAATTTGGGTTTAGTTCGGGACTTCTATAAAAATACCAGAAGTGGATTCTGGTCTTCTATTAAATACCTGAATCTGGGTTTGATTCGAGACTTCTATCAAAACGCCAGAAGTGGATTTCTGGTCTTCTATTCCAAACTCGAATCCGGGTTGGGTTCGGAACTTTTATCAAAATACCAGAAGTCGGTTTCTAGCCTTCTATTAAAAACCTGAATCTGGGTTTGGTTCAGGACTTCTATCAAACTGCCAGAAGTGGATTCTGGTCTTCTGTTCAAAACCAAAATCTGGGTTTTGGTTCAGGACTATTATTATCAATGGAAAGGGATTTTTTTGCTCACCTGCTATAAGTACATGAATACGGATATCAAAGCTTTAATTAATGAATTTACAAAGGAGGATTTCTAGATTTATACATTAATACCCTAACCTCAAGTTATGAACTTTCCATCTTTATTTTCGAAATAAGGTGTCTGGGTTCTTATAATCATGCCCAAGTAAAAGACTAAGCCTATTATCTTGTTTTCAAAAGTGGATGTCTTAGTATGCACTTGGGTTGGTATCCCAAGCTTTCTAATTTGAAGCTTTGCAACAAAAGATACTTTTCCTCAAACACCTCACATAGGGAGGTTCCCTAAACTTACGTTACGCAGAATTGCTATTCAAATACAAATGATCATATCACCTTATCACATGCTTGTCCATTGCCTAAGTTATAATTCAGATAGCGTCTCGCATGAGTTGCGGAAGTTATTGTACACATCCCAAGAAACTAACATTAGAATGTTATGTGTTAAACCTTATACAAAATGAGGCAGAGGAAGTTCGCATAAAGATCGACGTAGCTTTGTCAAGATTTCTACTATTCCTAAAGATAGAATTTTGAACTCCTAGCATAAATCCCTGAATTGGGGCTTCTTGGTTTCTGTTATCTCCAGAAGTGGATCTCTAGCCTTATATCTGGGGCACTCAGATATGGGTTTCTATCCCTCGATTTATTACTAGGAATGGTATCCTAAACTTATATCACAAACATACAAGTTTGGATATTGATTTCTATTTTACATTCTCAAATATGAACTCTTGATGCTGAGTACACAAAATTCAATTTTAATTTTCCTATTCCTGATAAGAAAAGTCCTGAACCTCTGGATTCACGCTATAAAGTCTCGCATGGATCAATGCTGGGTTAAACTCATAAGGGTAATTAATTTATAGTTTAATCTTCATTGCTACCTTTAAGTAAACCAAATACCCTTTCTCATATCGTTGTTTTAAGTTGTGTTAAAACTAATAAAAAAAATTCCCTAGTGTTATTGAGTTACAGAAAAACGTTACACGATTCTCAGGATTTGTCCTAAAGAACAAAAGCTTCTTTACACTAAAGGGGGGTTATCTGTTAACACCAAAATTTACACTGGACAAATACAAAGAAGCAAAAGCTCTGAAGTTGAAAAATGAAGGTTTTCAGGAAATAGAACCAAATCTTTCTAGAAAAAAACCTTGGGAAAGGGTAGAGTGCAACCAAAAGCAGTGGGCCGAAAGCTAATACCTGCAGCAAAGAGACTCAGGTTGCAACCAAGCATCAACACCTAGTATCGTTATGGAAACAATGCCAAGACCATAACAAAATAATAGAAGAGACTTGAGTGAATCAAGGCTATTAGTACCAAATTCAACACCGAACTCTACTGTAGGTGAGGTGGTGTCGGACAACAATCAACACAAAAGAATAATCCAGAAGCATGGAACCGACATCAGGCTAAAGACAAAAGTGTAAAAGAGATAAATTGGTCAATAGGCTATCGACACCAACATAAAGGAGGAAAGCTTGGAACCAACACGAAAAACAGATATTAATAAAGCAGTTCCGACTCCGAGGGAAATCAACACGAGCCTAATTCCCGAAGCAAACAAAAAAGGCAAATCCGAAAGCATTCTTTCTTGTATCAAAGGCAGATAATGATGGATTGATGGAAATATATATTCAAAACACTAATAGGAGGAAACAAGAGGATATCGATACCAATTTTCTTGGTATCGATACCAGTACTGAGATACAACATCTAAAGCCTCCAATAGATGTACAGAGACATGCTTCCGCAAGACCGAGACCAATTCCAAAGACTAACCGAAAGTGAATTGAAGCATATAAGAGAAGAAACTATCTACACTAACTTGCTTAGTGTCAGCACCAAAGCGATAGCAGTTATGAAGTAACAAGAAACGAAAGCCCAAGGACAAGACTATAAAGGCTCGAAGCCGAAACCAGAGCTTGTTGCCGGAGACCGAAAGCAGTTTCGAAAGCTATCTGTACCAAAGAACATGGTATCGATACATATGAAAGGCAACATCAAGATTAAGCTACTAAAGCCGAGACAAAAAATATGAAAGCTAGATATGACCCAGTGACAACACCAAATGAAGAGAAAGGCGGCCGAAACCACTACTACTGGAGCCGAGAGGTGTACAACGACCAAAAGCCATTACCGTATCCGAAAGAGGCATCTACTGAGCCGATGGCAAAAGGAAGCTCTGTCTATAAATAAGATCCCAAAGGTCACGATTTAGAGGACTTTATTTCATTCTCAAGTTTTAAACTCATCCTAGAGACCTCAAACCCTTATTTGTAAACCAAATTGGGGATTTCCCATGTAGATGCCATTATGAATAAAATAATCAAAACCCTTAGAGTGGACATAGGTTTTACCAGATCCGAACCAATATAAATTGTATGTTCTTAATATTTTTGCACATTATACTATCTAATGCCGTGTTTCTGATTGCATCCTGTTATGCTTCCGAATTACCAAGATACTCTTCCATAAGCCGTTTAGCTTTCTAACTTGTTTTGTGCTTAGGGAAACCTTATCCCAAGATAACTGTTGGTCCTAGGTCTCGTAAGCGTGATACTCATATCTTGAAGGAAGAGTAACTAATCTTCGGACTTATGTCCTTTATATCTAGGAAACAACGAACTGACTCAAGCTTGTAGGAACTAAATAATCCTTGAGTTCCATTGAGTCAATAACCATACCCTTATTTTTGGTGTTAACAAAAATTATCGTTAACATTTCTATAGGACCTTCTCAATGTAATGAGATTAAATTTTAATAAATCCTCCTATTTCCTAATGATTTTAATTGCTCCATCCTCTTTTAGATCTTTAATTTTAAATTTAAAAGATAGAAACTTCAAAGTTTCATTCACATAAGATATATTGGAACCAAATATCGGCATGTCATCAATATATAAATATAGGATAATATTACCGTTGTTATCCGATTTGCTATGAATACATTTACCAACATCATTAACAATGAATCCATAAGATAGTGCAAATTTATCAAATTTATCATGAAATTGCATGGGAGCTTACTTCAGGCCATAAAGAGATTTTATTAATTTGTGAACTTTTTTTCTTGGCTTGGGGCTTTTAAACCTTCAGGTTGTTCCATATACATCTCTTCTTCTAAATCTCTATTTAGAAAGGTTGTCTTTACATCCATTTCATATATAACCAAGTGAAGAATTGATGCAATTGCTAGTAAACAATGTATAAATGATATGCGAGCAAGTGGGGCATATGTATTTGTTACTATCATATTTTAACATTGAAACTAAATTATGGTGAAGGGGTATCGGAGCTTAACCGACTCAAAATGGGTAATTTGGAAGTACATAACCAACACAAAACTATTGAAGAAACCGATACCGAATGCGGGAAGAAAAGAGGTTCGAAGTATGTACTATCGATACCTATGAAAGCAAGAAAGCTTGGTACCGATAACAAAAGATGGTGGTAGAGCAGTTCCAACACTAGGAGCAATCAATTGAAAGTGGTCTCCGAGACCATACAATTCGACACCAGAAGTAAAACAACGAGTAATAGCCGAAAGCATATATAATGAAAACAAAATGGCAAAGTGTGACACCCCACGTCCGTTAATGTCACTCCTAAGAGAATGCATTAAGTTTCTTGAAGTACGATAGGTAAAAAGTATAGAAATTCACAAAACAGATATAAAATAAGCAGCGGAAAATTTTAACTTTATTATTGGAAATAAAACATAGTCTCAAAACCAGTTACATCAAACCACTTACATAAATACCAAGTATCTCGAATTTGTCTCATAAAAGAAAATAACAAAGCATAATAACATAAAATCATATCTCCCACTGCAAGCCATAATTGAGTAGAGCGCAAGTCAAAACGGTACATCTCAGAAAGTCCAATTCCAAGTCCAAGTTGTAATAGAAAGTCCTAATCACTAATGAGTGCTTCCACTCTAAGGACCTGGGATGGGGGTAAGGAAGAAAGAAGCAAAAACAAAAGGGTCAGACGTAAAGTCTGGTGAGTTCTAGTGATTTTCAAATGTGCATAAAAATAGAAATACCATGATAGGTAAACAAGATTGGATGAGAAAGCCCAGTATAAGGCAACAAGTTAACAACATAAACAGGACAAACTAGATAAACAGAAATAGTGGGATAGACAAGAATAACAGGAATAAATGGTGATCGATTAATACTTCATATTTATATCCTAAAATAGGTTGTGTCTGCAACAATACCGGTATAACAGAATCAACAGTATTAGGTATTTAACCTAATTACATAACAGCAGAATTAACAGTAGGATTAGGTGTACATTAGTTACATAACATGATTAGGTGTTAACCTAATTACATAACAGTAGGATTAGGTGTACCATAATTATTACCCATGCGATTGGCTCCCTAATACGTGACTACCCTGTGTCAACCCCGGCACTAGGGTGCATCACTCCCTAACCCAGTAACTTATATAAAACAGACCTATTTACTGGTGTTATAGCGGCTTAGTTTTCCTAATCGGATTCATGCAAGCTTATGACTCCGCCGGAACGCACTCGTACCCACCTTCCCCAATTGAATCTCTTACTATCCAGTTCAGTAAAACGTACTCTGGCCTCTAGCTTGTAACAACCCGGAAAATCCGAGCTAATTTAAAATTTTTAATTTGGCTATTTTAGTGGATTTTAAATATTTAAAATAAAATATTTTGAATAATAAACGACGAGAAGTATGTTTGAATCGATGTTTGAAAATAAATATAATTATTTTTAATTATAAACAAGGCCTGAGATGGCGCGACAGTTTCAAAATTTGAATTTAAACTTTGATAGACTGTCCTGGGTGTAAAATAAAATGGATTTTAGTGAAACCAAAAATATTTAAATCTTTTTATGATTATCTTTCTAACGAATCTGAAAAACTTAAATTTCATAGCGGGAATCAAAAGTTAGGGCCAAATGAATTTTCAGAAAGGTCGATATAGAAAATATATAGCCCTTGAAAATAGACATTTTGCAAACGACCTCAGAATTCGAAGAAACCACATTTGTTGGATCCGGAATGTCAAATTATTGCTAGGTTTCAAATTCCATAATTTTTGAAGTTAATATGTGAGCGTGGCAAAGGAAAACGTGTTTGGTTGATTTTAGTTAAATTGGATCGACCAGAAAATGGCCATTTTTTAAACGATCTCAGAATTCGACGAAATCAGTTTTGTTGGGACCGTATCGTCAAAACATAGCTAGATTTATTTTTTTGGAATTTTTGGGAACAGTATGTGTCCCCGGCAAATTGAAATGTACGTTCAAAACAGAATTTGAATGTTTTATGTTTTAATTTGAAGGATAACTGACTGTAACAGTCGAATTGGCCAACAAAACATATCCCATTGTGTTCGGAATGGGGGTATTTAGCTAGGGGCGACAGTCGTTGGATTTGGATTGGAGTTCGTTTTAGAAAACCCTATTTTAAAATTAAATAAGTGAGGGCCAATAGAAAATATTCTTTCATAGTTTATTTTAAAAATAATCAAAAAAAGCCCCGTAACTTCTCCAATCGAGAGCAGAACTATGCTCCTCCATTCCTGTTCATATTCTGGCTAATCCACTTCGAATTTGACCCTCCCCCTGTGCAACTTTTAAAGCTCTCTTCTCGCTCTTCAAATCAGTACCCGGTACACCACCCCTCGTCGCCTCATCCTCGAGAATGAGCTCCTCCAAGTTCTGACCTTTCTGCCGCCGATATCCCTGGTTCCTCCACCGAGTTCGCCAGTACCCACCTCCGCCTGAGCGCTTCTCCGAGCTCTATGGCGTGGCGCTGACGGATTTCAACATCGTGCTACGGATTTGGCTAGAAATCAAGACCGAGTTTTGAACCATTTAGAGAGGTAACGGCTTTGAAAACCCTGAACCGATTTTTACACTTTTAAGTGTTGCAAACTTCTAAAAATCGTATCTTTTACATATGTTAACGAAATTCGATGAAACAGAAGACATCGGGACCGTGACGACGCTCTCCACATTCTAGAAATGTCCGGGGATTTTTCTGAGTTACCTACGATTTTTAGCATCTCGAAAACCAAGGTGAGATTTTTAAACTGAAATACGAATGGAGATGTGATGTATAAATTATATAAGCGAAATATAAGTTATATACGCTTTGTATACCTCATGTATATGTGTTGTATAAGTTATATGAGCGATGTATAAATAATACATGCATTGTATAAATCATATGTGCGTTGGATTGGAAATAAAATATACTTATATATATGTATATATATACTCCCCTCGTCGACAAACCATGGACGATATTTATTGATTATGAATTGGCATGAATTTTTTTGGTGAATAATGCGAATAGTTGGTAGGATTGTTTGTGGTTGATATTGTTGGATTGTGGTTGAAAAATACCCGCTTGTGGTTGAAACAAATTTTGAATAGTTTGTGGAAAAGAAAAAACATGCTCGTCTGCGTACGAACTAGACGTATGAAATCCCCATTGTCAAAAACCGCAAGGTTTTAAGGTAGAGCGAGGAGCCGTGCATCGGGACGGTGCAAGTTTTAAATACCCTTCCGTTATGCTGCCGAAATTTTCAATAATATCCATGTGTTAGAATTATTTTCATGTGTTGAAACTATATTCATGTGTTGAAACTATATTCATGTGTTGAAACCATATTCATGTGTTGAATAGAAATTCATGTGTTGAATAGAAATTCATGTGTTGGATAAATTGTTTGAAAGATAAAAATAACATTTAATCACATATATAGACTATGTAAATTATTCATGTTTTAAATAAATTGTTTTAACAATAAAAATCACATTTTTATTATGTATATAAACTATAGAAAACATTCATGTGTTGAATAAAGGACTAGAACGATAAAAATCATATGTTTATCGTATGTGTGAAGTCGAAAACATTCATGTGTTGAATGTATGAATTGAACAATAAAATTTACATTTTTATTGTGAATATGAAGTGATAAAAACATTCATGCGTTGAATAAATATTTTTGATGATAAAAATATCATTTTTATCATGTATACAACTCGCTAAAAATACACAAGTGTGAAATAAATATTTATTTGCGATGAATCTTATTTTTAACATGTTTATAAACTAAATAAAATAGTCATGCATTGAAATATATTTCTATTCGCTAAAAATATCAGTTTTATACGAAATATGGAGTGTTAAAAATAACCACTTGTTCAAATAAATATTTGTGGGTTGAAAATATTATTTTAAACATGTGTAGGAAGTGTTAAAAATAATCATGTATAGAAATAAACCTTTGTTCACTAGAAATATTATTTTTAGCTTAGATTTGCACATATATATACACATATGCCGAATAGGAAAATGGATTAGTTGTTTAGTAAAGAATTTGTTTGCATGCCCGACAAATAGGTAAACCTTAATGAGTTGGATGCACAATTTTATTATTATATCAAATTCTGTAAAGGCCATTGGATGCGGAGTGCTGGTTGTTCTGTGTGTAATAATAAACGTCGCTATAGGATAGTAACAATTAATTTTGAACTACACTACATGGCATACTTCATGAAGATAGGCATACTTCATCATATACCACATAAGCATTTGGAGCTTGTGTGATGAGGTCGAAGATTTACCATACGAGCGAGAGGCTTGTATGGCGATGACTATGTATTACAGGTTGAACTGATGATTGATATGGACTATATAAAATGTAATGGTAAATTGCAAGATTAATAAAAACCCCACACGGGTCTGGAGATGATAATAAACACGTCTCTCTGGTCATTAAGGCACAAAAACCATTTATAGGGTGATGAGAATTTATTCTCTGGAGTAAAGATCTTTACACACTCCCCTGTGGACACCGGAATATATCACTATAAATATGTGCATGCTTATTAGAATTTATTGGGGACCTAATACGGCCCAATAAATTTCCAAACCCCTTCCCGTACAATGGAGGTTATGGCGAAATTTTCTAAAATTTAAAGGCGTTAGTGAAATATTTGAAGTGAAAATGATATTGAAATAGTCTAATAAATTATATTTATATTTATATAAATTAAATAAAACGAATCGAGCCCCTTCAGTTCGCGTTTTGAAATCGTAACTTCAAATGATTATACCGAAAGATCCGACCATCGGATGTTCACGAAACTGGAACCATTGGGTTTGCTTTGGAAATATCTTTCCAACAATATAAACTTTGTTAAGATCCAACAGTTATATTTAAGATATATGTAAAACAAATTTGAAGAATAATAGCGCTAGTGCCTCGGCTCGACCTGGAACGTCATTTAATTAAATAGGGCCATTTTTAAATAAATAAAAATGGCGATATATCTTTATAAAATATTATAGACGATATGGAATGGAAATATGGAAATAAACCAATTATACTTGGTTTGCTTGTCATTTGATGGTTGAATGTGTTTGACATGAAAATTATACTAATGAACTGAATTATGGATGTCGAATAATTTGACCATGGACAGAATTGATTTAAATTATAAATATACGTGAATTATTTGAAAAGGCCGAGTTAATTCTCATTTCAAATAATTGATCGACAAGTAGAAGTCGAAGAGATGAAGACGGTTCAAGACCGACGATCTTCACATCGGATGGATGGGTGCTACTAATGCTCATGATTGGAGTAGCTACCTTGAAGGGGCTGAAGTGGTTGCCATCCATACGTATTTATTGATTATACAGATATGCGAGGAATAAGGTGCCTCCGATTTCGTTCAGACCCAGAACGAACTTGTAAATGGATGCGTGACTGACATTGGATTTTGTTCTGTGCTAATTGATCTCTACTAAATATATATCTGTTTGGCGGCAGAGATTTTATTCTCTTGCTTAACGCCCTTCTATGAGACGTACGAGCTCAGAGGTTATATATCGATAGAAATTAGTCGCATGGAGTGAATTGCCTGTGTGGCAGGCTTAAATGGCAGATGATAAAGGCTTCTGTTGAAAAGCAAAGTCTTGTGGTTGATGATCAAAGCACGGCCTACGTAGCATAGCTTTGTATATAACGTTGATTTGCGAGCCTCACACCTCGGTATGAGTCAAAAACGGGATAGTGACTACAGGGAGAGCACGACGTTTGTTTCTAGCTATGGGTGATGTCAGTGACCTACCAACCGTGACATTTATATTATTTTACCTGTGTGTTTGTTGGAATGCGAGGCACCTCGGATATAAGTCCTATGGACTGGGAAACGTGTGTTAAGGAATAATTTATCCTCAAAAATAGGAGAGGACCGACCCTGAAGCTTCCAGGATCGCTGTGTGTGGTCCTGAGACATTTGCTAGAGTGTCTCGAATCGGAGAGGAGCTTGCCCCTTGCCTCGACTCATGATAGAATCCAATTTCCAATACGAAATTACAGATTTGATTGTAACTTATATATATGGCGACATAGTGGCATGGGACGCTCATGTCGTCTATGATTGATATTCATGATGGAAGTTGCTTTTGAAACATATATGCATAACAATAATATCAAACACTTTTGTTTTATACGTATCAAGCATTTCTTGGCCATTATAAGGTAAAACTCTATCCTCCAACTTGCTAAAAGCATTGCGATGATTAAATAATTTTCTTTATTTTATGCACTGGCAATCTCTGGAGTAAACCCATTCCGCGAAAGTGGCGTGGTCCTATGATTTGCCTTATTATTGTTGTTTAATCAGTTAAGTAGATTTCTCATACCAGTCCCATGACTGACTCGTAGTTTGTTTCACCTTGCAAACTCGGGTGCCTTTATTTTCACACGGGCAGCCTAATGGCAGGTAGCAGGATATATTTTGGCTTTTGCACTACAGCATAGAGTGCATCTTTTGGCTTGTATGGCGAGGACTTGACTTCTCAGTATTTTGGCTATTGATATTCTGCCATTATTATCTATACATATGATTCCGTTCATCGCGATGTAGACAAATTTATTTCTTTTATGTACTCTTTTTATGTATATGTACCGCTTATGGCAATGTAGACTGATATCTTTATTATGTCTTTTTATGTATATGTACCGCTTATGGCGATGTAGACTGATATCTCTATTATGTCTCTTTATGTATATGTACAGCTTATGGCGATGTAGACTGATCATTTCCTTTTATGCACTAAGTTGTATACTACACTGTGCTACTCTAATGTTGTTACATGTTATGTTTCCGCTGTCATATTGATGTAAATTATTCTGTTTTCTGTTTATGCCGTTACTTGTTCTCAGTTAATGCTGATTAATGTGTTATATTCCAATTGTTATCCTTAACACCATCGTACGGGGTTTTGAGATCGTCACAGGTGGTATCAGAGCTTTGGTTAATCTTAGTTCTGGAATTTAACACATTAAACACCTCATCAGAATAGAATCAGTAGTGTTCTAAGGCGAGTAGCTCATTAGAGATAGGATTAGTAATGTAATAGAATGAGCTAAGCAGAATAGCAAAAATAATTTGATCAGTACATCATTGTCTTTCCTTAGGTTATTCTGCTTTACCATATATTAAAATTACCATTTTGTGGGCTTGACTCTTTTCTTGCTTATACAAAACTTGATAAATGGATACCCGAGCAGTTGTAGCTAGAGGAGGCCAAGGAGGCCGAGGTAGAGGACGGGGGAATATCCCTGTTGTAGAAAAGCCTTTGATACAACCACCATCCCCTCAGCCATTCGAACTAGACCGAGTGGCGAAGAGATAAAAGAATCTCGGGGGCAAAACCTTTTCAGGAACTAGCGAGTGATAGAAGCCTTGGCACGGTTGAAAACTTGTGAAAAGATCTTAGGTGGCTTAAGACTCGGAGATCACGATAAGGCATTTGTGGGCGTCTGGCTTTTACAAGATGAGGCAGAATTATGGTGGGATGCCACCACCGCTGAGGACCAAGATGTAGTGAGGACTTGGGATGAGTTTAAGGCATTGTTTAAGGAGAAGTTCATCCCTGAACAAGCGATGGAGCGTATGCACGATGAATTTGCCAATCTCCAATAGGGAGACCGCTCCATCCAGGACTACCTTAACAAGTTCACGCAGCTATCTCGTTACGCACCAGAGCTTATCATGACTGCAAATGCAAAGAACAAAAGGTTCATACATGGGCTTAAGCGCAAGTATCAGGATAGAGCCATGAGCCACATCAAACTTCCATTTGCAGAAATGGTGGAAATGGCCTGCAACTATGAAGACTTGGATTAGAGGAACCTCGATCTTGACTGCGCCAGGAGTCAAGCAGGAAATAAACACAAGGCTTCTGGGAACCAACCTGAGTCCAGCAACGCAGCAGCCGCAAATCAGCAAGCTAGTAAGCCACCCAAGGTAAGCTGTTTTAATTGCAGTAAGATGGGGCATTACTCCAATGTGTGCACCGCTCCAAAGCGGTAGAAGACCAACCCACAAAGCTCAAATCAAAACCCTCAGAGTTCTAGATCATGCTTCAACTGCCGCCGAACAGGGCATCTCGTCAACGATCGTCCATTGCTAAAGAAGGCAGAAGTTGCTCATGTTTATGATGGGGCGAACCCGCCAGCTACTTCAGATGGATCGGGTAAACCAGATGTTTTGGGAGGTACCCTTACTATTAAAAATATTCATGTTTTTGTACTATTTGACATTGGGGCATCACGTAGTTTTATTGCAAGTAACACTGTTCACAAGTTAAAGTTAAAGTTAAAGTTAAGAGACCTTAAAGAACCGATTAGAGTTCATAATCCGATAGGAGGATCTCTTGTTCTTATTTCATATTGCAGAGTACCTATCTCTTATTCTTGTTAATAGTTTCCTATTAATTTAATCGTCATGAATTTCTCTGAATTCGATGTTATTCTCAGGTTGGAGTGGTTAACAAAATATAAGGCCGAAGTTAGATGTGCCAAAAGAATCGTTAAAGTTGAAACGAAGCTCGGGAATATATATATACCATGCCACGACTCAGAAACTGAGAGAAAAGAGTTTTGGTCTGCACTAGAAGTTATTCCCACTTCATTAGAAAAGATTCCTATTGTTAAAAACTATGCGGATGTGTTTGAAGATGTCGAAAACTTACCTCCGCAAAGAGAAATTGAATTCAGAATCGATCTAATTCCGAATGCCAGACCAGTGGTACATCCAATTTAAAGAATGACTCCAAAAGAAAAAGAAGAATTGGGCAATCAAACTAGACAACTGCTATGGAAGGGTCTGATCAGACCTAGCTTTTCTAATTGGGGTGCAGCTGTAGTGTTTGTTCCTAAGTCTGATGGTACTCTACGATTGTGTGTTGATTACTGAGACCTCAACAAGAAGCCGCACAAAAATAAATATCCATTACCCCGCATCGATGATCTGTTAGACTAGTTAAATGGAGCGAGAGTATTTTCCAGAATGGACCTAGCTACAGGTTTCCATCAACTGAGAATGCAGAAGACTGTGTTCCTTTGACAACATTCAGAGGTCTAGACATATTTTATGAGTGGTTAGTAATGTCATTCGGCTTATGTAACGCTCTTGCATACTTCGTTGATTTAATGAATAGAGTGTTCCGAGGTGTTTTAAATAAATTTGTTTTGGTATTCATCGAAGATATTTTAATCTACTCCAAATCAGAAACCGAGCATGAAAAACATTTAGAACAAGTATTGGGGATTCTAAGAAAGAATGTCTTCAAAGCTAAATTTTCTAAATTTATCTTCTGGTAGGATGAAGTGAAGTTCCTTGGTCACGTGGTGTCAAAGTAAGGAATTTCTGTAGATCCAAGCAAAATTACAGCAATTCAAGAGTGGAAGCAGCCTACTACACCCATAGAAGTCCGAAGTTTTCTTGGATTAGCTAGTTATTATCAGAAATTCGTTAAGAATTTTTCGAAGACATCCGGTCCATTAACAAAGCTTACAAAGAAGCACGAGATATTTAATTGGACCTCCGACTGTGAGGAAGCTTTCCAGGAACTGAAATCAAAATTGTCAACCACTCCAGTATTAACCATTATCGATGGCAATCAGGATTTGACAGTTTGGACGGATGCTTCTATTAGAGGTCTTGGTGCAGTATTAATGCAAAGAGGCCAAGTAGTCGCTTATGCAAGCCATCGGCTGAAACCGCATGAGAAGAATTATGTAACTCATGATCTTGAGTTGCTAGCCATCGTTTTTGCTTTGAAAATCAAGAGACATTACTTATTGGGTGAGAAATTCCAATTGTATACAGACCATCAATCATTGAAGTATTTGTTCACCCAAAAAGATCCGAACTTGAGACAACAGCGTTGGCTAGAATTTCTTGCAGCGTATGATTTAGATATCCTGTATACGCCAGGAAAAGCTAATGTAGTAGCGGATGCACTTAGCAGAAAAACTGCAATCATTGCCAATCTTATAATTACGCCTTCATTAATCGACAAGATCATTGTTCTCCAGGAAGACGACGAATTTATTAAAAGGATTAGCCAGCGAATTCGAGAAGGCAAGACTTCAGATTTCAGCCTAGACAGCAAAGGGGTTTTGCGATTGCAGGTGCGAATTTGTATGCCAGAAATCCCTGAACTCCGGAGAGAAGTTCTTGATGAATGTCATAAGTCCAAGCTTTGCATTCATCCAGGGGTGAGTAAGATGTACAATGATCTCAAGCGCACATTCAGGTAGAAGTCGTTGAAAAGAGATATTTCCTTATATGTTAGCAGGTGCTCTACTTGCCAACTAGTCAAAAGCGACCAACAAAAGCTGGCCGGATTGTTGCAACCATTGGAAATCCCAGGTAGGAAGTGGGAATAAATTTCCATGGACTTCATAGATGGTTTTCCCTGAACCAAGAAAGGAAATGACAGTATTTGGGTGATCGTAGATTGCTTCACGAAGACCGCCCATTTCATACCTGTCAGATCCAATAGAACCGCCCAAAGTTTAGCACATATTCATTTCAAGGAAACTGTTAAGCTACATGGATTGCCGATCAGTATAGTCAGTGATAGAGATCCATTATTTACTAGAAAATTATGGGAGGCATTTCAAATAGAACTGGGGACAAAGCTGAACCTAAGCACAACATATCACCCTCAGACAGATGGCCAAACTGAGAGGGTGAACCGTATTCTAGAAGATTTACTTCGGGCTTGCATTATTGACTTTGGCGGATCATGGGAACACCACATGCATTTGGCAGAGTTCTCATACAACAACAGTTATCAAGCAAGTTTGAAAATGTCGCCATTTGAAGCATTATACGGTAGACCATGCAGATCTCCCGCATGTCGGGTAGAATCTGGCAATAGACTTGTGCTGGGACCCGATATGATTCAAGAAGCTTCAGACAAAGTCGATTTCATCAAGAAACGATTGCATACTGCGCAAAGTCGACAGAAAAGTTATGCGGACTCTAGAAGATGAGATTTAGCATTTGCTGTTGGTGATTATGTTTATTTGAGAGTTTCTCCGATGAGAGGAGTAATCCAATTCAGTAAAACTGGTAAGTTGGCCCCTAGATTTATTGGTCCCTTTCCTATACTTGAACGAATTGGAACTCTTGATTATAGGGTTCAATTACCAGACTGGCTTCCTGGAGTACATAATGTGTTTCATGTATCTCAACTTAGAAAGCATGTACATGATCCAGATTCGATTGTGGAAGAAGTCGCACAACAGGACTTGGAAATTACTCTAGAATTAGCAGTCAGAAGAGAGCCATTAAAAATTATTGGCAAAGAAACTAAAGATCTAAGGAATAAGAAGATTCATTTAGTTAAAGTGCAGTGGAGATCTTAGAGACAATACTTGGGAGACTGAGAAGAGCATTAAGCAAGCCTACCCCAAGTGCAGAGTGGACATCTCTGACTAACTCCGGTGTAAGGTACCTTTACAATACTTTGCATTTCCATTTTTGTTTCCTACTTTACTGCTAATTCCTATTCGGGGATGAAAATTTTTAAGTGGGGGAGATTGAAACAACCCGGAAAATCTGAGCAAATTTAAGATATTTAATTTGGCTATTTTAGTGGATTTTAAATATTTAAAATAAATTATTTTAAATAATAAACGACGAAAATATGTTTGAATCAATGTTTGAAAATAAATATAGTTATTTTTAATTATAAACAAAGACTGAGATGGCGCAGCAGTTTCAAAATTTGAATTCAAACTTTGATTGACTGTACTGGGTGCAAAATAAAATGGATTTTAGTGAAACCAAAAATATTTAAATTTGTTTATGATTATCTTTCTAACGAATCTGGAAAATTGAAATTTCATAGCGGGAATCAAAAGCTATGACCAAAAGAATTTTCAGAAAGGTTGCTATAGAGAATATATAGCCCTTGAAAATAGACATTTTGCAAACGACCTCAGAATTCGACGAAACCACTTTTGTTGGATCCGAGATATCAAATTATTGCTAGGTTTCAAATTCCATAATTTTTGAAGTTAATATGTGAGCATGGCAAAGGAAAACGTGTTTGGTGAATTTTAGTTAAATTGGATCGACCAGAAAATGAACATTTTTCAAACGGTCTCAGAATTCGACAAAATCAGTTTTGTTGGGACCATATCGTCAAAACATAGCTAGATTTATTTTTCTGGAATTTTTGGGATCAGTATGTGGCCCCGACAAATTAAAATGTACATTCAAAACAGAATTTGAATGTTTTATGTTTTAATTTGAAGGATAACTGACTGTAATAGTCGAATTGGCCTACGGAACATATCCCATTGTGTTCGGAATGGGGGTATTTAGCTAGGGGCGACAGTCGTTGGGTTCGGATTGGAGTTCGTTTTAGAAAACCCTATTTTAAAATTAAATAAAGTGAGGGCCAATAGAAAATATTTTTTCATAGTTTATTTTAAAAATAAAAATAAAATAACCCCGTAACTGCTCCAGTCGATGGCGGAACTATGCTCCTCCGTTCCCGTCCATATTCTGGCTAATCCACTTCGAATTTGACCCTCCCCCTGTGCAGCTTTTTAAAGCTCTCTTCTCCCTCTTCAAATCAGTACCTGGTATACCACCCCTCGTCGCCTCATCGTCGAGAACGAGCTCCTCCAAGTTCTGACATTTCCGCCACCGATACCCCCTTGTTCCTCCACCGAGTTCGCCAGTACCCACCTCCGCCTGAGCGCCTCTCCGAGCTCTAGGGCGTGGCGTTGACAGATTTCAACATCGTGCTACGGATTTGGCTGTAAATCAAAACCTAGTTTTGATCCATTTAGAGAGGTAACGGCTTTGAAAACCCTGAACTGATTTTTACATTTTTAAGTGTTGCAAACTTCTAAAAATTGTATCTTTAACATATGTTAACGAAATTCGATGAAATTGGAGACATCGGGACCGTGACGACGCTCTCCACATTCAAGAAGTGTCCGGGGATTTATCTGAGTTAGCTACGATTTTTAGCATCTCGAAAACCAAGGTGAGACTCTTAACTGAAATACGAATGGAGATGTGATGTATAAATTATATAAGCGAAATATAAGTTATATACGCGTTGTATACCTCATGTATATTTGTTATAAGTTATATGAGCGATGTATAAATTATACATGCATTGTATAAATCATATGTGCGTTGGAATGAAAAAAAATATACTTATATATATGTATATATATATATATACTCCCCTCATCCACAAACCATGGACGAAATTTATTGATTGTGAATTGGCACGAAATTTTTTGGTGAATAATGCGAATGGTTGGTAAGATTGTTTGTGGTTGAAAAATACCCGCTTGTGGTTGGAACAAATTTATAATAGTTTGTGGAAAGAAAAAAACATATTCTTCTGCGTACGAATTAGATGTATGAAATCCCCATTGTCAAAAAACGCGAGATTTTAAGGTAGAGCGAGGAGTCGTACATCAGGACGGTGCCGGTTTTAAATACCCTGCCATTATGCTGCCGTAATTTTCAATAATATCCATATGTTAGAATTATTTTCATGTGTTGAAACTATATTCATGTGTTGAAACTATATTCATGTGTTGAAACCATATTCATGTGTTGAATAGAAATTCATGTGTTGAATAAATTCTTTAAAAGATAAAAATAACATTTAATCACATATATAGACTATATAAATTATTCGTGTTTTAAATAAATTGTTTTAACAGTAAAAATCACATTTTTATTATATATATAAACTATAGAAAACATTCATGTGTTGAATAAAGGACTAGAACGATAAAAATCATATTTTTATCGTATATGTGAAGTCGAAAGCATTCATGTGTTGAATATATGAATTGAACAATAAAATTTACATTTTTATTGTGCATATGAAGTGCTAAAAACATTCATGTGTTGAATAAATATTTTTTATGATAAAATAATCTTTTTTTATCATGTATACGACTCGCTAAAAATACACAAGTGTGAAATAAATATTTGTTTGCTATGAGTCTTATTTTTAACCTGTTTATAAACTAAATAAAATAGTCATGCATTGAAATATATTTTTGTTCACTAAAAATATCAGTTTTATACGAAATATGAAGTGTTAAAAATAACCACTTGTTCAAATAAATATTTGTGGGTTGAAAATATTATTTTTAACATGTTTAGGAAGTGTTAAAAATAATCATGTATAGAAATAAACCTTTGTTCACTAGAAATATTATTTTTAGCTTAGATTTGCACAAATATATACATATGCTGAACAGGAAAATGGATAAGCTGTTTAGTAAAGAATTTGTTTGCGTGTCCGACAAATAGGTAAACCTTAATGAGTTGGATGCACAATTTTATTATTATATCAACTCCTGTGAATGCCATTGGATGCGGAGTGCTGGTTGTTCTGTGTGTAAAAATAAATGTCGCCATAAGATAGTAACAATTAATTTTGAACTACACTACATGGCATACTTCATGAAGATAGGCATGCTTCATCATATACCACTTAACAATTTGGAGCTTGTGTGACGAGGTTGAAGATTTACCATACGAGCGAGACGCTTGTATGGCGTTGACTATATATTACAAGTTGAACTGATGACTGATATGGACTATATAAAATGTAACGGTAAATTGCAAGATTAATAAAACCCCACACAGGTCTAGAGATGACAATAAACACGTCTCTCTGGTCATTAAGGCACAAAAACTATTTATAGGGTGACAAGAAATTATTCTATGGAGTTATGATCTATACACACTCTCCTGTGGACACCGGAATATATCACTATAAATATGTGCATGCTTATTAGATTTTATTGGGTACCTAATATGGCCCAATAAATTTGCAAACCCATTCCCGTACAAAGGAGATTATGGCGAAATTTTCTGAAATTTAAAGGCGTTAGTGAAATATTTGAAGTGAAAACGATATTGAAATCATCGAATAATATATATATATATATATGTATATATATATATAAATTAAATAAAACGAATCGATCCCCTGCAGTTCGCGTTTTGAAATCGTAACTTCAAACGATTATACTGAAAGATCCGACCATCGGATTTTCGCGAAATGGAACCGTTGGGTTTGCTTTGGAAATATCTTTCCAACGATATAAACTTTGTTAAGATCCAACGGTTAGATTTTCAGGTATGTGTAAAACAAATTTGAAGAAAAATAGCGCCAGTGCCTCAGCACGACCTAAAACGTCATTTAATTAAATAGGGCCATTTTTAAATAAATAAAAATGGCGATATATCGTTATAAAATATTATAGACGATATGGAATGGAAATAAACTGATTCTACTTAGTTTGCTTGTCATTTGATGGTTGAATGTGTTTGACATGAAAATTATACTAATGAACTAAATTATGGATGTCGAATAATTAACCATGGACAGAATTGATTTGAATTCTAAATATACATGATTTATTTGAAAAGGCCAAGTTAATTCTCATTTCAAATAATTGATTGACGAGTAGAAGTCAAAGAGATGAAGACGGTTCAAGACCGACGATCTTCACATCGGATGGATGGGTGCTACTGATGCTCATGATTGGAGTAGCAACCTTGAAGGGGCTGAATTGGTAGCCGTCTAGACGTATTTGTTGATTGTAGGGATATGCGAGGAATAAGGTGCCTCCGGTTTCGTTCAGACCCAGAACAAACTTGTAAATGGATGCATGTATGACATTGGATTTTGTTCTATGCTGATTGATCTCTATTAAATATATATCTGTTTGGCGGCGGAGAATTTATTCTCTTGCTTAACGTCCTTCTCTGAGAGGTACGAGCTCAGAGGTTATATATCGATAGAAATTAGTTGCATGGAGTGATTTTCCTGTGTGGTAGGCCTAAATGGAAGATGATCAAGGCTTCTGTTGAAAAGCAAAGTCTTGTGGTTGATGATCAAAGCATGGCCTACGTGGCATAGCTTTGTGTATAACGTTGATTCGCAAGACTCACACCTCGGTATGAGTCAAAAACGGGATAGTGACTGCAGGGAGAGCACGACGTTCTTTCTAGCTATGGGTGATGTCAGTGACCTACCAGCCTTGACATTTATATTATTTAACCCGTGTGGTTGTTGCAATGCGAGGTGCCTTGGATATAGGTCCTATAGGATCGAGAAACGTGTGTTCAGGAATAATTAATCCTCAAAAGTAGGAGAGGACCGACCCTGAAGCTTCCAGGATCGCTATGTGTGGTCCTGAGACATTTGCTAAAGTGTCTCGAATCGGAGAGGAACTTGCCCCTTGCCTCGACTCATGATGGAATCCAATTTCCAATACGAAATTACGGATTTGATTGTAACTTATATACATGGTGACATAGTGGCATGGGACGCTCATGTCGTCTATGATTGATATTCATGGCGGAAGTTGCTTTTGAAACATATATGCACTAGTAATAATATCGAACACTTTTGTTTTATACGTATCAAGCATTTCTTGGCCATTATAAGATAAAACTCTATCCTCCGGCTTGCGTTGCATTGTGTGATGAGACCTGAGTCTTATAATGGCTTCATTTTTATAAAAAGCATTGCGATGATTAAATAATTTACTTTATTTCATGCATTAGCAATCTTTGGAGTAAACATGTTCCGCGAAAGTGGCATGGTCATATGATTTGCCTTATTATTGTTGTTTAATCAGTAAAGTAGATTTCTCCGACCAGTCCCATGACTGACTCGTAGTTTGTTTCACGTTGCAAACTCGGGTGCCCTTATTTTCACACGGGCAGCCTAGTGACAGGTAGCAGGATATAATTTGGCATTTGCACTACAGCATGGAGTGCATCTTTTGGCTTGTATGGCGAGGACTTGACTTCTCAGTATTTTGGCTATTGATATTCCGCCATTATTATCTATGTATATGATTCCGCTCATCGCGATGTAGACAGATTTATTTCTTTTATGTACTCTCTTTATGTATATGTACCGCTTATGGCGATGTAGACTGTTATCTCTATTATGTCTCTTTATGTATATGTACCGCTTATGGCGATGTAGACTGATCATTTCCTTTTATGCACTAAGTTGTATCCTACACTATGCTACTCTGATGTTGTTACATGTTATGATTCCGCTGTCATATTGATGTAAATTATGTTGTTTTCTGTTTATGCTATTACCTGTTCTCTGCTAATGATGATTAATGTGTTATATTCCAATGATTATCCTTAACACCGTCGTATGGGGTTCTGTGATCGTTACATAGCTAGTGCGAGGTAATAAAATACCAACAGGGATACTAACTGATATGGGTTCCAAACAGCAGATTGACACAAGCCAAACCCCTAAGCCTGTGCCCTCAAGTAACTAGGATTTAAGAGTCCCTAAAATCCGATACAATAGCAGACCGAGGGACCTCTTCAATTATTAATAATTAGGTTTAACCTAGAAGGTTTAGGTTTACTAATAAGCATGGTTGTAATATTACATGTTATTATGTGTGTACAACCCTTCCCTAAAACACCTACCCAGATGTATACAATTACTATAGTGATTCGATTTATTAACCTACAATACTCTAACATATCATTTACTTAATGTCTATATTAAGAAAAATCTAACATGTTTATACATATGCATACTATTCGCTCAATTATGTCCTAAAATTACAGCATATACAAGTTTATGCATATTATCCATTTTTATCAATTTACAACAAGTATATGCCCATTATCTCTCTTTATCAATCTACAAAAAGTATAAATATGTTCATATTATCCCTTTCCCAAATTATAGTTAAACGGTCCTCAGTTTAACTACATGCCTAATTCATGTCATTTCTAATTACCCTAATTTTTCTATACGCAAGCTTTAATCGGATATAGCCTAGGCTTCCAAAGGTCTAGGCTTAGCGTAAACAAAAAAGGAAAAATAGAGGAAGGAGAATATAGTCAAATCACACAGGCATATAGGCAAGACTGGAAATATATTAAATCATAGAAATAGGGAAAAGGAAGGTAGATACACATAGCTAATCAATTATCTTACAGTAAAGGAATATATTTTACTTATAACAATGGCATAAGTGAATAACAGTGAAGAACATGTATAACAGTTATCTTATAAACAATATATATCCTAAATCCTATTTATTTAACTGTCATGATATAGTCTAGGTATGAAATATGAAAATAATAGGGAACCCACAGCTGGTCTTGGTGAAGAAGAGATTAAATCGCTTATATATTTGTACCGTAGAAAAGTCCAATCCTATCCCTTTTGTTGTTGTATGCAAACATTTGAGTTATCTCTGTAGATCTAGGCCCTAGCAGCATTCCCCCATTATATATATATATATATATATATATATATATATATATATATATATATATATATATATATATCAGAAAAGGTTCATGGAAGCAGAAGATAGGAAGAATAATTGTGTGTATTGGAAAAGGTGAGAGCCGTCTATTTATAGATTTACAGAGTTAACCTCAACCTTTAGATTCTAGGATTTTAATCTAAGCTGTACAAGTAGAGCTGAGTCAGCGAATGAATCTAGCTAGAAAAACAATCCAGATACAGCCAAAAGAACCTTCCTAGATTGCCGTTGGGTCGACCCATGGGTCAACCCAATTGACCTTGGGTCGATCCATAGGTTAACCCAGGCCGAGTGTGGGTTGTCCCACAACGGTCTAAAATCTCGGTTTAATTCTCCGCTTCGTCTCGTTTTAATATTTTGAATATTTTTGAATTATATTTATATATAACCACTTATGTATATACAAACTTCTAAGGTTCATAACTTCTTCATATGTTATCCATTTTACGCAAACTTGGGGTCTATCTGAACCAGAATTCTAAGATGAAAGCAATGGTAAAGCCGGTTTCTCTTAATTCTAAATATATAATTAAGTGACTTCCATTTTATTAACTTTAATGTATGGTTATAGTGTACTGAATTTTGGGGTGTTACACAAAGTGATAAAGAGGGAAGCACGAAAGCCAAGATAAAATAAACTGGAAGGGGGATATCAATATTAATTTGTTTAATATCTATTCGAACACCAGGAAACTACCTAAAAGTCTCCAGAAGAGATCCCGAAACCTTACTGTCGCAGAACCGATACCAGATCCAAAAAGGCTAGAGTAAGCGAAAGCTCATGGGAAAATAGGCTATCCACACTACCATGATTGTATCGATACTGAATCTAAGAAGGACAATAAGGAAAAGACGACATCCAAATGTTATCAAAGCTAGGCAAAGATCAATATTTACTATCCGAACTATGAGACGGAATCGAAGCCAAGAGCAAATAGGAAGGTTGTCCATACCAACCAGCTTGGTATCGATACACAATCGGAAGTAGTAGCTGAATCATTAGTCACTTGGGACCGAGACCCATGTTCCAAAAGAAAATAGACCCGAAGATAAAGCTCAGGAGTGAAAAGACGGCCGAAACCAAGTCCCGACAAGCCATCAAGTCGGCCGATAACAGAATCCGTGCTGAACCCGAAAGTGGCTCCTATTGGCTGTTGTCAAAAGGGGGTTATAAATAAGACCCCAGAGGTCTCATTTTAAAGGGACTTATCTCACTCTCCAATCTTGTATTCTTTTCTTATAAAGTAAACCATAATTTCTATATTGATTTGGGGATTTTACTTAGAAACTTCAGTGTACTCAACAAAGTGATCAATAAAGGGTGAATCAATGCTTAAGATCAATGTCATGAATTTCCTTACTACTTATGCTACCGATTTCCTTACTATTTTCCTACGACAAGGCAACATGCATAACCCAAATTACCTTAAATACCCTTCTAGTAGTCGTTTAGCTTTCTAAATTGTACTACGCTTAGGGAGCCCTTATCCAAAGGTAACTGTTGGTCCTTGAGCTTTGTAAGCGTGATACTCACCTCTTGAAGGAAGAGTAACTAATCTTTGGGATTAAGTACCTTAATATCTAGGAAACGGTGAACTAACTCAAGCTTGTAGAAACTAAATAACCCCTTTCGATCCCTAGGTCTACATCCTTAGACCTAATTCCGGTGTTAACGAAAAGTGTCGTTAACATTTTTGAGCTAGAAGGAGGGGTTGAACCTCTGTACCTTTGAATAACCTTAACACATATCTAACTGTGTTGTTCCATCCCGGATTGGACTAAGCTTTGAAGGAGAAAAAACATGAGTAAAGAGTTACTACAAGGTGCTTTTGAATCTCAAATGACCACGGCAAGCAACTGTGATCCAAGAACCGTGGAAAATCAAAGACTTAGATTAGAAACCCTACAAATTAGAAATGATAATAAGGAAGTAGAACCATATAACCCCGACCATTGGAGCATTAACCCATTCTGCGTAGGGCCAACCCCGATCTTTTCTCTAAGAAATTCTACATCTAAGGAATACAACCTATTTTCCCATTTGAAAGAAGCCATTCGTGCATAAGCTAAGGGAACTGTATTTGAGCAAGGAGTATCAAAAAAGTTCAATCACTCTACATCATATGGGACTAAGGAGGTTACGTCTCAATCTCACAAAACAACAAAAAGGAAGCTTGAAGTTAAGAACGAATCAATAAAATTAAGTAACAAAAGGGCTAAGTTTCAACGCCAAAGGGGAGTCTTCAAATCAAAATTATCAAAAGATTACAAGCTTACTACATCAATTAAGAATATATTCTAACCAAGCATGAGCTCTATTTTTGGCCATCACTAAAAAAGAATCTCAAGAATGAAGTCAAATTGGGAGGATCTTACTAGTATTACCATATGATGAATGGACTCAAAATAAATCACTACTGGGTCCTAGAGGGGATGACTACTAAATTCTTTAATTAGGGCCAACCGTATAGATATGTAAAAAAGACTTAGTCAACTACAACAATGAATTCTTCAAAATAAGAATGCCAACATGGTTGGGGGTATGATCTCCCTAAAAAATAATTAGAACCACCCGAAATGGATAAAGCTATCTACGATGGTAGAAAACCCTTGTCACCACCAAGATGTCCAGGGAAAGGCATCCCTTGGACGAGGGTGGTGTGTAATTCTTTCTCCGCGCCCAAATAAGAAATGGCCAGGTTAAAGCATCAAAAGCGTAAGCCTCTAATCCACGCCAGAAATCACTACGCCATAGACAACATACTGCAATACTGGAGAAGTGATGCAAAAAGAGGCAAAAAATATTGTTGTAGGCAAAAATTGATCTATGGCAATACTTTCTCGGTGTTGCGTTTAGCCATGTTGCCTTAAAGTCAAATAAAACTCCTTTGCGACCTTATGGCAACATTGGTACAGGTGCTGCCACAGGTACCACTACAAAAAATACCCTTTTACAACAGCCAAAAATAGTTGTAATATGTCTAGTACAGCTGGAAATCGTAATAAAGTCAATCTTTTTTACAACTATTTCTAGCAGTTGTTAAAAATTGTTGTACAACTGCTAAAAATAATTACACCTCAACTACTATTAATCAAAGATTTCATAATATTATAATTATAACCGCTAGTTTACCAACAAAAAACATAATTATTCACATTAAGAAGAAAAAAAATTCACGTTTACACCTTCTGTGAACTAGTAACTTCATTATATGAAATAGATGAATTCATTACAAATGTCAATAAAAGTACATACACTTATTAAATGAGAATGTCATACTCTAGTCATAAAAAACAACCTAATTCATGTGAATCTCTAGGTGCAACAGACATAGTTAACACATTGTACTCTAGAAGGTGATTGCGAAAGCTTGCAACCTGTTTAAATTGTAATCAAATTATTATTGGATAATACAGAATATGGTTACAAGGGGATAGGTATAGTAGCAGTAGGAAAGGAATTATAAGAAATGGTAACTTATAACCATTAACTATTGTCATTAAAGATAAAGCTCAATCTCGAAATTTATCATGAAGGAAACTCAAGGTAAATAAATAGGAAATTTTTTAAATGAAGAACCACTAATATATATGTCATAAAAGAAGAGTCTAAATAGGTAGAATCAGATATTCCATACTCAAACCTTCAATCAATATTCATACCAATCAGATTATTTGGTGTGACGTTGAGCTAGTGTCATTCAAACCAGTTCCACCTACCTGCCTTTTAGCTGCAAACAAAAAACTGCTCCGTTCATAATAGAAACCCATATATAATTTAGAGTAAGTAAATAAACACTTATGGCTAACCTTCACATATTATAATTAGATGCCTTAAATGTTGGTCGTCTTTTTCTGTTGATTCTTCTAATTTATCAATGATAGTCCCTTTATGAATGAAAGGAGATAGAACATACCATTAAAATAAAATATTTAATACTAATTAATGCTTTAAAATATGGAAGTAGTGATACCTCAGGTTCATCCAGCAGCCTAAAAGGGCCATATTTTAGTTTTAACAAATTGTGTACTATCTAATTATAGATTTCTATAGCAGCGATACCTTAGGATCATCAATCACTCTATTACATGTACATATGTATGAATTCTGTGTGTATTGACAAGGATTTTTATTCTCAAAATAGAATTGTTAAGCCTTTATGTTTAAGGTAATAAAACACTACCAAAAAAAAGAAAACAATTTCATTTTTATCAATACTTAAGCTTTTATGTTTCAGGCAATAACATGTAAATGTTAGAAGCAAATGTTTAAATTCATGTGTGCATGCACGCATGTGCATAGATGTACATATGTATGAATTCCGTGTATCTTCAACCAACAGTCCACTGATCAATTTACCTTACCACGTGGAGGAGTATAAGCAACTCAGCAAGAAGAAAGATACCACGAGAATAGGTTTCGAATATATTTCAAATAAAATGAACTGTATTTTTGAAAGCATGTTACAACTGATTCATATGTGAATAGGTTTCGATGAAACAGGCGTTGGAATCGACGAAACAAAAAAAGTATCCCAGTGTAACTAACTGCAAATTAGGTCCAGCTTTTGTGAGGTAAAAAAAGTATAAACAAAAACAATAATCAAAATTTCCATGGTCAACAGATTAGCTTACCTACTTGGGATCCCAAATGCTTTGGCAGTTGCCTCCAAACTCGTTGCACTACCAACAAGCCCTACCAAGTGATGGCAGTACCTTAACATACCCTAAAGAGGGGGGAAAATTCACCATGATCATCAAAGAAACAAATATTCGCATGTAAAAAATACCAGTGACTCGATAATTAGTATAACTATATGTATGAATTTTGATGATAAACTATGATATTACTATAGTTTTACATGATCAAGAAAAAAAACATCGTATATTATGAAAAAGAGGGCCATTACCATTTGTAAGTTACAAATTGTTATTTTTGCAAATTCCCTGATAGCTTACATTACCATTACCATTTGTAAGTTAAACCATTTTTCATATTGAAATATGCTTTTATTTCGTGCTGCGTCATCTCTATCTTTTGAAATGACACGGATTTCGCCCGATCCTAATCGATCGCTAAACCGACCAACACCGTTCGAATCCCGCATACGCTAACTCTGGGCATACAACACATCAGAACAAATAATAGAAGACTTTTATAAACATCATAATAATATTACATCATAGTACAGAATATCAGAGTATATCATAATACATAGCGGAAGATAAATTTACAATAAATGTAATACAATGCACAGCGGAAATATAAACTACACAGCGGAAGACTGTAAATGCCTGGACATAGCTTAAAGCTTCAATCCAGAATCCTGCTCAATACATTTGCAAAATAAAACTACTCGACTGCTCGTGTGGAAAATAGGGGCACCCAAATTTGCAAGGGAAAAGCAAACTACAGGTCAGTCATGGGACTGATGTGAGAAAACTCTAAAAAGTTACCTCATATAAATCATATGGCATATCACGGGACCACGCCACTAACGCAGAACGGGTTTACCCCCATGAATACCACTGTAAAAACAACAATTAGTAATATAGATATATGGATCTACTATGCATCAATCAACATGAAATATACCAATCTACCCATTTAGATTAATCACCACACGTAGATTTTTTAAATCCAATTCAATTTACAGAAATTATTCCTTTGGACTTTATTTCCCGATTTCTATTTCAAATCATTTAAAAATACATATCTAACTTTCTATAACAAAGTAGATTTCACTTTGGGATCTCAAATCAAATTGTTTGGAAACTGAATTCCAAAACATAACAACGCATACAAATAAGTATGCAACCAAATATCGTGCTCCCCATCGATAAGGCAAGGGGTACGCACCTAGCAACTCGATATATATAAATGTGCACCTACCCCACATAGGACCAGGCTACACCGACGAAGCACCTCCCACACATGGAGAGCATACACCGCCCTCTCACCCGTACTTTTAGTCTCAGGGTTACCCAAATCTTTAGCCACATACTAAATCATTTCATATCCCGAAGTAGGGAAAATCATTTCACAACATAATAATCACAAGTACTTTCAAAATATAGTACTTCACATCAGTAATTCACACATATGATCATTCATTATTAATCACACAACCTTTGAGCTCGTACGTCTCAAAGAAGGGTGTTAAGCAAGAGAATAAATTCTCCGTCACCAAACAGATACATCATCAATAGCAACTAATCAAATATGTGATGAACCACAATGTAACACATAATACATTTCAAAATCTCTTCGATAATATCGGGTTTAGGCCTCGAAATCCTTTCTGTTTTATAAAACATTTTTATAAACATTCCCTGTCCAAAATTGGGAATACATTTCTTTTCACTTAAGAAAAATATATCATTTCACAATCATTCATTAAATTTGAAATGAACACAACATCGCTAAACACCTTATCGTCAAATCGTGAAGTGTTTCCCAAAGTGTTAGCACACAGATATCTTTACCCAACCCAATGCTAAATGTAAAGGCATATTCTGCTCATAAACTGGTCGAGCACCATCCGAACAATCAATCAACCACAATCAATATCAACAACTAAGTAAATTTGGTTTAATCACATCACGTGTTTTGGTAAATTTAATCACCATTCATTCATCCAAATCTAATTAACGATTTATTCAAACCCCAATTGGTTTCATCTCTAAAATCATTTCATATTGATTGTTCTACTTTTTGGAAATTAATCCTGCTTTTACGCGGGTTAAAGAACTAATGTAATTTAAACACAATTCATGACAAACCCCAAATCCAATTTGATATTAAACATAAGGCTCTGAATAGAAAATAGTATCAGCTTATATTCAACATCAAATTCTGAAACCAACAAATATCATATTGGAAATAATGATATTAATATATGTTTCAAATTTCCACAACCATATCTGTATAATCACGAAATCTAACATCGAAATATTCCAAAGATAATTTCGATTCAAATCCGTTGCAATTCATATATTGGAAATTCTGGTTATTTTAAAAACCATTTCAAATCCAATTTATTTATTTAAAAATCAATAAATTATTATTCTGGTTAATAACTAGTTCATTTCGATAAAAATCTATTTTTATCTTTTCAAATATGGGATTTTTCAGCCTAATTCTTTCCAAATCATTTATTATAATTTTACACAAATTATTGATATTTTTAATAATTTTATCAAGGCCTGTACGGTCGATTTCCATCAAAGGCCATCGAACTGCACTTACAGCGACCTTTTCCATATTTGATTTGGACATAATTCCAAATCCAACCATTAGATTTCGAATTTCTCATATTCGTTAGAAAGCTATTTTCGATACGAACCCAACGGTCCCGATTTTAGGAGAATCGATGGTCGGATCTCCCGTAACGTCAATTCGAAGTCAATGGTCAAAATTCGCGAATGGTCGCTGCGCAACGCGTTCTATTCAGGCCATTATATATATAATATATATTTCGTCGATTTCAATTCAAAACGTATTTTATAAATTGTTTTAAATTCATTTTAAAAACGATTTCAACTTCATATTGAATTTTAAGTTAAAATTGAATATTCCATATACATGAAATTTTTATAAAGTGTATATATATGTTAAAAATTTATATTTTTAACAATCATATCATTTTCACATATCATATATATATAGATTTCGCATTTCATATATATATATTATTTTTCACATCACATATATATTTTATACACATTTCCTTTGTATTTTTATTTTTCATCTCATATATATATATATATATATATATATTTCATCTCATATATATATGTATATATTTATTTCAACTCATATATATATTTTTATTCACTTTATATATATATATTTATTTTAACTCATATATATTTTTATTTCAGCTCATATATATTTTATTTTCACACTTCATATATATATTTTTTCATATTGTATATATATTTTCACATCGTATATATATTTCAATCCACATCGTATATATATTTCATTTCACATCGTATATGTATTTCATTTCACATCGTATTTATATTTTATTTCACATCACGATCAATTTTCACAACACAAACAATCACACAAGTCGTCCATGGTCTGTGGACGACGGGGAGCAATTTATATATGCAGTTATAAAATAAATAACTATACATAAATAATTTTAGTGAAAAATTCTCACATTGGGTTCTACTCCGCCAGTTTTTATCTAAATTTCTAAACCGTTCGGGTCTGAATTTTCTTGAAATTCCAACGTACTCTGTTTTGGACGAGGTCAGTTTTGTTGTGAAGCTCTCGTCCCCACAATTGCAATGGATCCAGTTTCACGCGATTTTGACCTCGTACGAAAAAGATATGGGTTTTAACGCGTTGATGACACTTTGAAGATAATTAATGAATGAATTAATTAAAATAATAACCTTCTTCTTCAACTTTTAACACAGGCCGCGAAAACACATTCCATCCAAATCTAGGGTTTAAATTCGTCATCACCACAGTCGTCGTGACCAAGATCTGGCGCTGCCACCCTCTCCGGCTTCGAGTCGCGCACCTCTGCCCACGGTTCTGGCCATCTTGGTGCCCCACAGCGGCCTGGAGGACGCTGCGAACAATAGCAGTTCGACGGATGATTTGCAGCAATTTTCACAACGAAATCCGCTCTTCGGGGTATGGATTTGAAGATCGAGTTATCCTCTTTGATTTTCGTTAGTGGAGTTGTCGAAATTATTGCATGGATCGAACGAATTTTTGGAGAGAAGGTTTGAAGTTCTAATCGCCGTTCGTTTCTGGTTGGCGGTTGTTCGTTGTTGACCGAGGGTTAGTGTTTTTGACCCTCCTTTTATAGAATTTTTATATATTATTTAATGTTTTAATTTCCAAAAATAACTATTAATTGCTACGAACTCCAAACGAACTCCAACGACTGCCGCCTCTAGCTAATTACCCTCATTACGAATGCAATGGGATATGTATCATGACCCAATTCAGCTGTTACAATAGGTTTTCATCAAAATTAAAATATATATATATATATTCAATTTGAATGCACATTTCAATTTACCGGGGTCACATATGGACTCTAAAAATTACCGAAAAATATTTCTAGCTTCGTATTGACGATACGATCCTAACAAAACTGTTTTCGTCAAATTCTGAGACCGTTTGAAAAATGGCCATTTTTTGGTTGATCGAAATTGACTAAAACTGTTAAAACACGTTTTCCTTTGCCACGCTCACATATTGACTTCAAAAATTATGAATTTTGAAACCTAGCAATAATTTGACATCCCGGATCCAACAAAAGTGGTTTCATCGAAAACCGAGGTCCTTTGCAAAATTTCCATTTTTAAGGACCCTTACATATGTTAAAATATATACAAATTCCACAGCGACTTTTCTTAACTTTCAACTGGACGTAACACTCAAATTTTAAAACGAAATCTCAGTTTATTACATCCATTAGAAAGATATCGTCAAACAGATTCAAATATTTCTTGTTTCGTTCAATTCCGACTTATACTGAATTCTGTATATTCATTTGAAATTCGAAATCGAATTTTCGAACTGCCGCGCCATTCCAGGCTCGAATTATAATTAAAATAAAATTATTCATTTTAACTTCTTTGAAAATAAATTTTTTGTCGTTATTATTTAAAATAAACCATTTTAAATATTCAAAATTCATTAAAATAGCCAAAATAAAAGTTTTAAATTGGCTCAGAATTTCCGGGTTGTTACATCTTCTGATTGAACTGGCCGCATTTCTCTATCTTCACATCAAGGAAATGTAAGATGCCAATATTAATTCCAGAATGCAACGAGAATAAAAGACAATAATATAGTTAATTGACAATACTAAACACAATATAATAAATTGAAAACAGACCCACCTGTTATCTGTTTAAAACATTTCCATATGTAGGAATGGATAAGCATAAAAGCCTCCCATCCTAATACATTTCAGAAAATTTTCAAAACATTAGTGCCCAACCATTAAATATGTATTACTGCAATGCCAACTATGTAACTATAAGAACTTAGAGCATGTGGTAATCTACAATTACCCTACTAAACCCATGTCGTGCAGTGCATACCTTTGGCACATATAGTTCTGTGTCTTGTCCAAAAAATAAAATAATGTCCCTTATCTACTCTAGATAGAAAATCTATATTCAAAAAGAGTGATAAAACAAAGTTCCCAAGAGATCAGTCTCTACTCTGGTTCAAAATCAAGTAGAGATACTCTTATTACTATAGGATCATTATGTCACAAATCTAATGGTAGTAAAGGATTGCATTCATTTTAGCAAGGTTAAATTTTTAATACCAGAACTGCATTGATTTTGGCAACGTTTGAGTACCGGAGTTGGTACAATCAATTAAATTCATTAGTTTTAGAGCTACCATTATTCTGGATCTTTATACAAATACCAAGTAATTTTTATATTTCTTGCTAAATAATAATATGCCCTTAGATTGTCCGTCCAAAACTGGTATCAGTTTATCACTTATGTTTAAAAAGCAGTATTTGATATTATACTGTTTTACAGAAGCAACTTTTACACTATACCACTTTCTTACCTGACCGTAAAGTGCAACACCTAATCCACCTGAGTGTTGGTGAGAAACATCATAAATGAGATCAAATCCTTCAGGCAGGAACCCCAACATCGAAATCCAAATTTCCATTTTCGTGGAAACTGTACCACTAAATTGACCAAATCTAAAGTTGAAAATTTCTTACTTGAGAAATCAAAAGCAGGTAGGAGATGAGAATATTTGGTTTTATCTCACATAGCAATTGAAATAGAATCACTAATTGCGATGTTGATGGATATTCTTCTTTAAAGCAATACTTAGATCCTTCACAAGAAGATCTGAGAAGGCGGTGGTATCAAATCCGTTCAATCAATGGATCGGTTGGGTTGATCTCGAATTTTCAGAACTAAGATTGAACTCACCGATTGTAAAATTGACTGAAAAATTCAACTGATTTTGGAAATTTGGGGACGTTAACAAAATGAAAATAAGCGGGTAAAGGAAAATAACAGTAGAAAATAGAAATGGGTGAGGTGTGAATCAAGAGTGTTAATTAAATGGTTGAGATTTCATTTTAACTAAGGGTACGGATCGCTGAGGTGTCATTTATTTTTTATTTTTTTAATTTGAATATATCTATAACTGCTACAACACAATTTGATATATATGCTAACACATTGAAGTGTGCGTTGCAATAGACAAAAATTAGCATAGCTGTTGCAATATTTAAGCAGGCAACACCTTGGATTTTCGTTGTAGTAGGCCATCTATGACATAGTGAATGTTCGGGGCGGAGAATCTAAATTAGCATGTCCTACCTCTACTCGCAGAAGAGTATGCCCTACCTCTGTTCTGAACTAAGAACGTCCTACCCCTTCTTGTAGAAGAGCATGTCCTACCTCTTATTATGTTCCTCGTATCCCATAAAAGGGAACAAAAGACCTTTATCCGTGCCTACGATGGCTAGGTTAAGGCACCCCTTGGAGGGGGTGGAGTGTAAGCCACTATCATCGCGTACGATGGCCAGGTTAGAGCATCAATAGAGTAAGTCTTTATCCTCACCTACGATGACCAGGTTAAAGCATATAAGCCATTATCACCGCCTATGATGGCCAGGGTAAAGCACCTCCTAGAAGGAGGTGGGTAAGTCCTTGGGCCCTGCTTGAGAATAAGCTAGCCAAGCGCATATGACACACATGCTCAGAGAGTGGCTAAAAAGCACGTAAATCCTCTGCTTTGACAATCACAAGCCCAGAGAGTGGCTAACAAAGCACGTACATCCTATGATTTGCAAATCAAACATCAAGGGGGTGATAAAACAAAATTGGCAGAAGAGGATTTTTGGACTTCTGTTAAAATACCTGAATATGGGTTATTGTTCGGGACTTCTATTATTATTAGATGTGGATATTTGGTCATCTATCAAATACCTGAATCTGGATTATGATTAGGGACTTCAAACTTGTTATTAGAAGAGGATTTTTGGTCTTCCATCAAACACATGAATTTGGATTATGATTCGGAGCTTCTAAGGGCTAGATATGGACTCCTAGACTTCTCTCATGGAGTTCCCGAATATGGGTTCCAACGATCCTATTTATACTTCCAGAAAAGAGATTCTAGACTTCCAACCTAGTACCCTAATTTGGGTTAAGAAACTCTAATTCTTATTCTTGGAAAAAGATTAGTAACACAATACTCAGATTTATATCACGAGTCTACTATCCAAAAACCTTCAGACAAAGATTGTGATCTTCCATCTTGCTCAGAGAGATTTTCTTAACCTATGTACACAAAGTAATTACTCATTATTCTGATAAAATGCATGGTCGGAATAATCACATTATCCTGATATAAAAGTAATGCAATGGAACTCTTAATAAAGGGGTACTCGGAAACACAAACTCAAGTTGTGGTAATAAACTTCTATTTCCAAACAGGGCATGGGGTCTATTTCCAAATCAAGTATAGTTCAAGCACCTAAGGATATGTGAAGGTTTTCCATCCCTTATTTGAAGGGAAGAAGAGTATTCAAACTCCGATTACTATGTCCAAGTAGGGAGTTTAAAACTATCACCTTGTCTCTGGAAAGAGAATTTTCTTAATAAATAATCAAGTAGGTAGCTTGAGCCTTCCGGATGGAACCTTATGATAAAGGTTATGTTTACCTCAATACCTCACACAGGGAGGTTTTGTGAGAATACCTATTAAACAGAATGGCTATTTTCAAAATATAAAATATGAATAAACATATTATCCTATCGTGCATTCATTTATTGTTTGATTGCAATACAAATATTGTCTCATAGAAAATAAGCAGATTATCATATATATCTTATGAGGTTAAACACCAAACAGTGTACATTAAGTTTAAACTGGATAGTGCGATAAAACCCTTGAAGGAGAGTGTTCTTAGCAAAAGAACAAGATCAATTATCAGGTAATATACACGCAAACTCGTTTACAAAATCATTTCACCAGTTGCGACATACAAAATATCGTCACATCAATTTTTTTACATTTAAGTACCATGTCTTAGTTATCAAATAAAAGAAGTTTTGTAATGACTAGAAATTTTAATCTGAGCCAGGATTCTTTAGAAGCATATACCAAGGATTTATAGCTTGTTTTAGTATCCTCAAATGTAACAACCCAGAATTTCGGAACAAATTTAAAATTTTTATTTTAGAAATTTTAATGGATTTTGAATATTTAAAATAATTTATTTTAAATAATAACAATTAAAAATTTATCTAAATCATAGTTAGAATGAATTTATTTAATTTAATTATAAAAGGAGTTAAAAATAGCGTGGTAGTTTGAAAATTTGAATTTGAACTTTGACTGACTGTATAGGATGCAAAATAAACCAGATTTGAGTGAAACCAAAAATATTTAAATCTGTTTAAAAATATCTTTCCATGAATCTGAAAAATTGGAATTTCATAGCGGGAATAAAAAGTTATGGTCAATTGAATATTCAAAATAGTCGCTATCGAATTTATATATATTTTTTAATTTTAAAAATAGCCATTTTGCAAACTACCTCCGTTTTCGACAGAACCACTTTTGTTGGATTCAGAATATCAAATTATTGTTAGGTTTAAATTTTCATAATTTTTGAATTAATATGCGAGCGTGGTAAATCAAAACGTGTTTTGTCGATTTCAGTCAAATTTAATCGACTTAAAAATGACCATTTTTCAAACGCTCTCCAAATTCAACGAAATTAATTTTGTTAGGACTGTATCGTCAAAAGATAGCAAGAAATAATTTTTTTGGAATTTTTAGAGTCCGTGTGTGGTCCCGGTAAATTTAAATGTACGATCAAATTAAATAATTAAATGATTTACATGTTAAATTAAAGAAAACAAGATGGAGATGATCAAATGGGATGACAGGACCTAGCCCATTACGTCCGGAACGTGGGTATTTGTAATAACCCGCAAAATCTGGGCCAGTTTAAAATTTTTATTTTGGCAATTTTAGCGAATTTTGAATATTTAAAATAGATTATTTTAAATAATATCGAGAAAATTTATTTTGAATATAAAATCGAACGTATATATTTATACGCGTCGTCGTTAGAATATAAATATTTATATATAATTATAAATAGAATTGAAAATGGCGCGGTAGTTCAATAATTCGATTTCAAACTTCAATTGAATGTACCGGGTGCAAAACAATCCGGATTTTAGTGAAACCAAAAACATTAGGATCTAATAGTGAATATCTTTCCAACGAATCCGACAAATCCAGATTTCATAGCGGGAATCAAAAGATATGTCCAGTTGAAAATTCTGAATAGTCGCTATGGAATTCAGGCCCTTAAAAATGGACATTTTGCAAACGACCTCGGATTTCGACGAAACCACTTTTGTTGGATCCGCAGTGTAAAGTTATTGCTAGATTTCAAATTTCATAATTTTTCGAATCAATATGTGAGCGTGGTAAAGGAAAACGTGTTTTGACCATTTCAGTTGATTTTAATCGACTGGAAATTGGCCATTTTTCTAACGGTCTCAGAATTCGACGAAACTAGTTTTGTTAGGACCGTATCGTCAATACGAAGCTAGAAAATATTTTTCGGGAATTTTTAGAGTCAGTATGTGACCCCGGTAATTTGAAATGTACGTTTAAAATTCAATATAGCGATTTAAATGTAAATTCAACGGAAACTGATTCAAACGGTCAAATCAGCTTGCGATACATATCCCATTGTGTTCGGAATGGGAGTAAAACGCTATGGACGACAGGCGGTGGGTCTCGTTTTGAGGTCGAAAATAAAAGATGCTTTTTGAAAGTAATTAAATAATTAAATATATATATATATTTTTCATATAACCCCCCCCCCCCCCCCGTTCTTTGTTTTCACGACTCAGAAGGAAAAAAAAAAAAGAGACGGGCGGAGCCCTAGCCGCCATCGCTGGCCATCCAGCGCCCGTCGCCGCCTGCGGCTACCCTCGCCAGCCCCTCCCTTTCACCTCCGACCGCTCCCCGCTTCTCCGCCCTCTCCCCTTTTCGATTCGAGACATCACGAACCCCAACCTCCTGGAAGCCCGTCGCCAGGCCAATACTCCACCGTCGGCCACAGTCGCGGCCCCTTCCCCCTCCTGGACCTCCGACGAAGCCGCATAGCCCCCCCTCTCTTCCCTTTTACTGTAAGTTTTTATTTTATTTTATTTTATTTTATTTCATTTATTTTATTTTTATTTTATATAAACAGTATTAAAACTGATTTTAATTAAGTATTAAAACTGATTTTAATTAAGTATTAAAACTAAATTTTAATTAAGTATTAAAACTAAATTTTAATTAAGTATAAAAACTGATTTTTAAAAAAAAAAGGTTTAACACTGATTTTATTTTATTTTTAAAAACTGATTTTATTTTATTTTTAAAAACTGAAAACTTAATTGCATTTTAAAACTGAAATTAATGTTTTAGGAAAATAAAGAAAAAGATTTGATTTTGAAAAAGCGTGATTTTTATATATTGAACTTCGATAGAAAAATAGGATTTTTATATATTGAACTTCGATAGAAAAATAGGATTTTTATATATTGAACATCATAGTAAAAATTAGATTTTTATATATTGAATCGCATAGTAAAAATTCGATTTTTAAAAGTATGAAGAAATTACAAAAATATGATTTTTAAATGGAAAGTGAATAAATAAAAATGTGATTTTTATTTCAAAGACAACAAAATATAAAAATGTGTGATTTTTATATATGTAGTGGCTACGGGCAAAGAAGATAGCGAAGATGAGATAGCAATGAAGATTTCTATCAGTGAGGAGCCGTGGAGCTAGGATAGCTATATGTGAGAATTTCTCACCTTTCAATTTCTTTTCTAATTATATATATATATATATACTAGGATGCAGACGGTGCTTAGTAGCACCCGACACAATCGTCCACAGACCATGGACTTGTTTGTTTGGTTGCATAGGTTAGTTATATGATTTGATTTGAATTGGGTTGTTTGGTGATTTTGATTGATGTGTGAATGGCGTGGGCCTTCACTAGACCGGGGATAAGGCTAGGCCTTGTCCCGTTTCTATTATCGTGCCTTTATGCCGCCGAAATTTTCTAAAATATATTTAGGAAATAAAAATATCATTTTATTGTGTAAATGAATAATAGAAATTCATATGTTGGAATAAAATGTTTTATCGATAAAAATATAATTTTTAACGTGAATATGAATATAGTGAAAGTGAATAAAATAAAATATTCATTTACAAACCAGACGGTTTGTTTATGTACACTTATTTGAATGACATTGATTGGGACGATAAATTTTACACATCGCCCAACTGCACAACTAAAATATGCGTTTGATTGTTTGAAACCCCACACGGGTGTTGGGATGAAATTTGAAGTTCACTCATCCTGATTGATTAAATATGTCGATCGATTGATTGACAGGCTGTTATAAGCGTTAGATATCTTTATTTGATGCTTATACAGTGTAGTGCACTTTGGTTGATGGTTGATCATTTTTCAATGTTATTATATACATGTGTTGTGTGAAAATCCATATAATTAATTTTATATGGTAATTGATTGGGCCTCATTCCAGTTTAGAAATGAAAATATTTGAAATAGAAATATTTGAAATAGAATATTTGAAAATAGAAATTTATGAAGTCGTGTTGATTAGTTTGACGCCATTTTGACGTGAACGATATTTATATCGATTTTAAACGATTTCGAAATGAAGTGAATTGAAAACGATTTCGAAATGAAGTGAATTGAAAACGATTTCGAAATGAAGTGAATTGAAAACGATTTCGAAATGAAGTGAATTGAAAACGATTTCGAAATGAATTGAATTGAAAACGATTTCGAAATGAATTGAATTGAAAACGAATTCAAATTGAATTGAAATTTGAATTGAATAGAAATGAATTTTAAAACGAATCTATAAAGAAGAATTCAATTGTGATTTGAATTGAAAAGGAAGTTGAAAATGTTTTTGAAACGAATTCAAAACTATTTATATAATTCGTTTTAAATAGAAATCAACGAAGTATATATTATATATATTATATATATAATATAATGGCCTGAATAGAACGCGCCGCGCCGCGGTAGTTCGTGAATTTCGACCATTCATTTCAAACGAACATTACGGGAGATCCGACCGTCGGATTCTCCAAAAACCGAAACCGTTGGGTTCGTATCGAAAAGAGCTTTCTAATGAATATTAGAAATTTGAAATCTAACGGTTGGATTTGGAATTATGTCCAAATCAAATTTGATAAAGGTCGCTGTAAGTGCAGTTCGATGGCCATTGATGGAAATCGACTGTACGGGCCTTGATAAAATTATTAAAAATAGTAATAATTTGTGTAAAATCATAAGAAATGATTTGTGAAGATTTGGGATGAAAAACTCCATATTTGAAAAGATAAAAATAGATTTTTATCGAAATGAACTAGTTTTGAACTAGAAATATAATTCTATTTATTTTTAAATAAATAAATTGAATTTAAAAAAAAAAGGGTTTTGAAAATAACCAGAATATCCAATGATTGCATTGGAGTGGATTTGAATCGAAATTGTCTTCGGAATATTTCGATGTTGGAATTCGTGATTATACAGGGGTTGTTATGGAAATTTGAAAGATAAATATTTATATCGTTATTTCCAATACGACGTTTGTTAGTCGTAGAATTCGATATTGAATATAAGCCGATATATTTTCTATTCAGAGCCTTGTATTGAATATCGAATGTGATTTGGGTTTGTCGTGAATGGTGTCTTCACTAACACTGTTCTTGAACCCAGTTGAGAAAAGATTAAATCTTTTTATTTGGATTTAATGAAGTGTACCAATTAAATGAGATTTAATTGGAATTGAATTGATATTGATTTTTGGGTTTATCGTGAACAGTGTTTTAAATAACACTCGTTCTTTAACCCGATAATTAGTGAATGTGATTTTGGGTTTATCGTGAATTGTGTTTTTAAATGACACTGATTCTTTAACCCAGAGAAATATTAAAACTAAGTGGAGTTTTAATGAATCTTTAATTAGATTGAAAAGATCGAAAATGGAGTATCACCAATTCTTGTTGCAGTCGTGATGGGGGGTTCTCGCTTCGCAGTTTGGTGGCGAACGGGAGACTCTTACCCCCACATGTCCCTTGTGGTGGGGGTTGGTTCGCCAGTGGGCGCGAGACTCGAGAGGGTTGCCGTAAAACAAGTAACTGGGGGACCATGTGAGAGCCACCTGGGGACCACTTTTATTGGGTTGGAATTAGAGCTGTTAAGGATTAATGGGCTTAAACCCAATAATTAGGAGGTTTTATAATATTTTATTATAAATATACCTTAAACCTAAACTGAAACCCTAATTACAAAACCAGGCCGCCACCCTAGGATTCTACGACCAAAATAATCCCGATTTCATCCCCTTAGATGTTGCAATCCATTCAATAATTAAAGAAATTCCAAATGCAAATACGTTCGTCTCTCCGAGCTCTTGCTTCTCAACGGTTGTGATGGATTATCGTGTTGTTTTGGTCTCGATTTCTGCGCTAGAAGGTGGCGGCTTCGAAGAGGGACCGTTCATGATGGGGCCCACCGAGTTCATCCATGTTCCTGGCGTGAGGAGGCGGGGTCGAGAGCTTTGGAGTGGCGTTGGCCGATCGAAGTCTGGCAGCTTGGTTGATGAGCGATGACGAACCCTAGCATTTGGGGTTGGGTTCGATGGTATCAGGAAGAAGAAGAAGAAAGAGGCGGCCTAGTTTTGTTTTAAGGGGTAATCAAAGGATTTAATTAAATTAACTAATTAATTAACGTAATTAACGTTCAAACTATTATAACTTCTGCAAATCTTATCAGAATTTGACGAAACGAAGTTCGTTGGAATCGCAGAGACGAGATCTTCGCGATGGATCTGACTAGAGTTTGAATGGAGCACTTCGAAAATTTAGACAAAAAGCAAAGTGAGATTTATATTTTTAAAATAAAATTAATTATTTATTGCATTGTGAAATTTATAAATTCATGTTGATGTTGTATATATCTACCGCGATGTTGATTATTTTGTGATTGCGATTAACCACTGAATTAAATTGTGTGTATTCATGTTTGTCAGAATTTTGTGTATACAATAAAAACCATATTTTTATCGTATATATATATAAAATATATAATATTCATTTCTGTTGTTTACATTAAACATGGTTTGTTTAGAATTAGAATTAACAATAAAATCTTATTTCTATTGTTTACATGAAAAATGTTTTTTGTCAAAAATTTGTTTCCATTAGAATAAAAAGATTATAATAAGCAGATTATAATAAAAAGATATCATATTTTTTTTGTCACTTTGTTCAACACAATAAAAAGATTAAAATTAATTAACATTTTTGCTATTAGTGTTATGCATTAGAATTTAAAATTAACAATTGTTATAAATGTTATGCATTAGAGAAAATTAACATTTCTGTTATAAATGTTATGCATTAGAGAATTGGATAAAATCAAATTATCATTTTGCTCGTTAGATTGTCAAAATTAACATTGGATTGTTCACAAATAAAAACATTGATTTTTATTTGTCACATTTAACATTGAATTATTCACGAATGTAAACATTCATTTTTATTTGTCAAATTTTACATTGAATTTGTAAACAAATAAAAATAATCATTTATATTTGTTATGTGAAGGGTATATATTTGTATGTAAATAAATTTACATTTTTAATTGTCATGTTGAGATTAGAAACTGTACAAAAATATTCATTTTTGTCAATATAGTTTAGTTTAACAAAAATATTCATTTTTGTCAATATAGTTTAGTTTAACAAAAATGTTCATTTTTGTCAATATAGTTTAGTTTAACATTTTTTTTTTGTCAATATAGTTTAGTTTAAAAAAAATATTCTTTTTTGTCAATATAGTTTAGTTAAGGAAAAATATTCTTTTTTGTCAATATAGAATAGTTAAACAAAAATATTCATTTTTGTCAATATAGAGTAGTTAAACAAAAATATTCATTTTTGTCAATATAGAATAGTTAAACAAAAATATTCATTTGTGTCAATATAGAGTAGTTAAACAAAAATATCCATTTTTGCCAATATAGTTTTGTTGAACAAAAACATTCATTTTTGTCAATTAGTATCGTTGAAATAAAAACATTCATTTTCGTCAAATTAGAATTGCTGAACAAAATATACGTTTTTGTCAAAACGCATTAGTTGAAACCCGATTTGTCACTTCTGTCAAATTATAATTGTTTAATCAAATTTGTCACTTTTGTCAAATTACAAGAGTTGAAATCAAAATTGTTGCTTTTGTCAAATCATAAAGGTTGAAATCAAAATTGTCGCTTTTGTCAAATTATCATAGTTAAAACAAATTTGTCACTTTTGTCAAATTATCATAGTTAAAATCAATTTGTCACTTTTGTCAAATTATAATTGTCAAAACAAATTTGTAGCTTTTGTCAAGTTATCAAAGTTGAAACCAATTTGTCGCTTTTGTCAAATTATCAAAGTTAAAACCAAATTTGCCCCTTTTGTCAACATGTAACAGTTGAAACAAAATTGGCATTTTTGTCAAAATATAATGGTTAAAACAAAATTAACATTTTTGTAAAATAGATTTGTGTTAAAACAATAATATCACTTTTGTTAAATAGAAATTGTAAACAAATAAAATTATCATTTTTATTTGTTATGTTAATGTAAACAAACGAACATATCACTTTATTTGTTTTGTTGAATTAGAATTGTCAACAAAACAAACACATCACTTTTATTTGTTTTGTTGAATTAGAATTGTCGACAAAACAAACATATCACCTTTATTTGTTTTGTTGAATTAGAATTTTCGACAAAACAAACACATCCCTTTTATTTGTTTTATTGAATTAGAATTGTATACAAAACAAACATATCACTTTTATTTGTTTTGTTGAATTGGAATAGTCGACAAAACAAAGTTATCATTTTTATTATTTTATTTAAATGGACTTGTCGGCAAAACAAGATCATCATTTTTATTGTTTTGTTGAAATTGATCAGTTGAATCAAATATTTTTGTGAAAATATCTATTTCTGTCAAAATAGATTAGTTGAATGAAAACATATATTTTTGTCAAAATATGCACTTTTGTCAAAGTAGATTAGTTGAATCAAAATACACATTTTTGTCAAAATATACATTCTTGGCCAAGTAGATTAGTTGAACCAAAATATTGATTTTTTGTTAAAATATAATAGTTAAAACAAAAATTACATTTTGTTAAATATGATGGTTGAAAACAAAAATTACATTTTTGTTAATTAGATTTGAAATAAAATAAAAAACGCATTTTTTGTTAAACAAAAGAATTAAAACACAAATAGCATTTTTGGTAAATAGATTTGTGTTACAACAAAGATATTCATTTTGTTAAATTAGAATTGTTAACTATATGAAATATCATTAATATTCACTTTGTTAAATTTAAATTGTTAGCAACATGAAATTGTCACCTTTTTATTCGTCTTGTTGAAATAGAATTGTCAACAAAATGAATGAATCACTTTTTATTCATTTTGTTGAAATAGAATTGTCAACAAAATGAATGAATCATTTTTTAATCATTTTGTTGAAATAGAATTGTCATCAAAATGAAGGAATCGCTTTTTATTCATTTTATTGAAATAGAATTGTCAACAAAAATGAGTTTATCACTTTTTATGCATTTTGTTGAAATAGAATTTATATGCAAATTATAGTATCATTTTTATTGTCTGTATACACATTAGAATTTGTGTATATATTAAAATGACATTTCTATTAACAATATACACATTAGAATTTGTGTATATATTAAAGGGGAATTTCTATTGCAAACATACATGTGACGATCCCAAAATCCGAGGGGCGGTATTAAGGATAATCATTAGGAAATAACACATTAATCATCATAGCAGAGTACAGATAATAGCAGAAACAATAAATAAAATAATTTTACATGGATATGACAGCGGAATCACAACATGTAGGAATATCAGAATAGCATAACGTGGGATATAACTTAGTAAATGAAAGGAAAGTGATCAGTCATCATCGCCAGAGGCGGAATACATACATGCAGTGAGACATAATAAAGGTATCAGTCTACATCGCCGAAGGCGGAATACATATACATATAGTGAGAAATACGGAAAGTAAATCAGTCTGCATCGCCAGTGGCGGAATCATAATATAAATACAGTAATGGTGGAAAATATCAAAGTCATCTCTGTGAAGTCAACCTCGCCATGAGCCAAAAATGCACTCTATGTAGCAGTGCAGAACCAAAAACCACCTGTCACCTGTGTACTAGGCTTCCCGTGTGAAAATAAGGGCACCCGCGTTTGCAAAGTGAAACAAACAACGAGTCAGTCATGGGGACTGGTATGAGGAATCTATTTAACAGTTAAACAACAGTAATAGCAAATCATAGGACCACGCCACTTTCGCGGAACGGGTTTACTCCAGTGATTGCTAGTGCATTTAAAACAAAGTAAATTCTTTTAAAACAACGCAATGTTTTTAGAAAGAATGAAGCCATTATAAGACTCAGGTCCCATCACACAATGCAACGCAAGCCGGAGGATAGAGTTTTACCTTATAAGGGCCAAATATGCTTGATACGTATAAAGCAAAATCATTTGATATTATTACTAGTGCATATATGTTTCAAAAACGAATAGCATCATAAATATCAATCATAGGCGACATGAGCGTCCCATGCCACTATGTCGCCGTATATAAGTTACAATCAAGTCCGTTATCTCGTATTGGAAATTGGATTTCCGTCATGAGTCGAGGCAAGGGGCAAACTCCTCTCCGCTTCAAGACACTCTAGCAAATGCCTCAGGACTACACACTCTGGGTAACCCTTGGATCGGCTGGGCCGGTCCTCTCTTACGTTTGAGGATTATTTATTCCTAAACACACGTTTCCCGGTCCTTACAGACCTATAATCGAGGCGCCTCGCATTCCAACAACCACAAAGGTGAAAAGTAGATATATATGTCAGGGCTGGTAAGTCACTGACACCACCATAACTAGAAAGAAACGTCGTGCTCTCCCAGCGGCCCGTATCCCGTTTTTAACTCATACCGGGGTGTGAGGTTCGCGAATCTACGAAATACACAAAGCTAGGCTATGCAGACCTTGCTTTGATCATCATCCACAAGACTTTGCTTTGCAACAGAAGCCTTGATCACAACATCTTGGCATGCCACATAGGCAGTCCACTCCATACGATTGATTTCTATCGATATATAACCCCTGAGCTCGTACGTCTCAGAAAAGGGCGTTAAGCAAGAGAATAAATTCTCCGCCGCCAAACAGATGTATATTTAATAGAGATCAATCAACACAGAATAAAATCCAATGTCAGACACACAGTCCATTTACAAGTCCGTCCTGGGTCTGAACGAAACCGGAGGCGTCAAATTCCTCGTATATCCGTCCAATCAACACATACGTTCAGACGGCTACTACTTCTGTCCCTTTCCGGTAGCTACTCCGGTCAGGAACCTCAGTAGCGCCCATCCAACCGATACGAAGATCGTCGGTCTTGAATCGTCTTTGCATTTTCCAATTCGAATCGCTCGATAAATTATTTGAAATGAGGGTTAGCTCGGCCTTTTCAAATAATCCACGTCATTAGAATTTAAATCGATTCATTTTATGGTTATATTATTCGACATCCATCCTTCGGTTCTTTAGTGTTATTTTCATGTCATACACATACAACCATCAAATATCAAACAATTCAAGCCCAATTGGTTTATTTTCAATCAATGTTGCTTATAATATTTTATAACGATTTTTCGCCATTTTTATTTATTTAAAAATGGCCATATTTAATTAAACGACGTTTCAGGTCGTGTCGTGGCGCTGGCGCTGTTTTTCCCCTAATTTGTTTTACACATACCGGAAAATCTAACCGTGGGATTTCTACAAAGTCTATATCAGTGGGAAGATATTCCCAAAGCGAACCCAACGGTTCCAGTTTCGTGAGAATCCGACGGTCGGATCTTCCACACTAGTCGTTTGAAGTTACGGTTTCAAAATTCGAACTGCAGCGTCGTTATTCGATTTGATTTAATTATATTTATATTTATATATAAATATAAATGATTCTAGCGCTGTTTTTCTTCAGATTTGAATTAAACATTTCGGACAATCCAACCGTTGGATTTTTACAAGGTTGGTGCCGTTGGAAAGATATTTCCAAGGCGAACTCAGCGGTTGCGGTTTCGGGAAAATCCGATGGTCGGATTTCTCGTACTAATCGTTTCAAATTACGATTCCGAAACGCGAACTGCACGGCCTCTATTCCTTTTAATTATATTTATATTTATATATATAAATATAGTTCAATCTATAATTTCAACTATAGCTCATTCTATATTTTCAACTTCGTTTTCACTTCAAATATTTCACTAACGCCTTAATATTTCGAAAAATTTCGCCATAACCTCCTTTGTACGGGGAGGGGTTTGGAAATTTATTGGGCCGTATTAGGTACCCAATAAATCCTAAAAAGCATTCACATATTTATAGTGATATATTTTGGTGTTTACGGGGGAGCATGTACTGATAATCACTCCAGAGAATAAATTCCCGTCACCCCGTTTCCGTGTGGAAATAAATAGTCCATGTGCCGTATCTAATAACTAAAGCGACGTGATTATTGTCAACTCCAGACCCGTGTGGGGTTTTTATCAATTTATCGTTATAATTTATATAGTCCATATCAGTCATCAGTTCAACCTGTAGTGCATAGTCATCACCATACAAGCCTCTTGCTTATATGGTAAATCTTCCACCTCGTCACACAAGCTCCAATTGCTTATGTGGAATATGATGAAGTATGCCTATCGTCAAGAAGTATGCCAAGTAGTGTAGTTCAAAATTAATTGTTACTAACCTATGGCGTTGTTTATAATTTCACACAGAAAAACCAGCACTCGGCATCCAATGACATTCACAGGAGTTGATATATAAATGAAATTGCGCAGCCAACTCATCAAGGTTTACTTATTTGTCGGGCACGCAAATAATTTCTTTACTCTACAGCTAATCCATTTTTCCTATTCAACACATGTATATATATGCAGAACAAAGCTAATAATAATATTTCTAGCAAACTATTATTTATTTCAACACATGTGTATTTTTAACCAAGCGTATACATGATAAAAGGAATATTTTTATCATCAAAAATATTTATTCGACACATGTGTATTTTTAACTCTTCATATTCATTATAAAAATATAATTTTCATTGTCGATTCATTTTATTTTTAAAAGATGATAATATTCAACACATGAATTTCAACTCAACACATGAATATTCGATATAGTTTGAATATATATAAAAATGTGATTTTTATCGCTAAAGCCATTTGTTTAAATTCGAATAATATTCAACACATGAATTTCAACTCAACGAATGAATTGCAACTCAACACATGAATATTCGATATAGTTTGAATATATATAAAAATGTGATTTTTATTGCTAAAGCCATTTGTTTAAATTCGAAAAATATTCAACACATGAATTTCAACTCAACGAATGAATTGCAACTCAACACATGAATATTTCAGAAAATTTCGGCAGCATAACGGCAGGGTAGTTAAAACCGGGACCGTCCCTAGTACGGCTCCTCGCTCTACCTTAAAACCTCGCGGTTTTTGACAATGGGGATCATGCATCTAGTTCGCACGCAGGCGGCATGTTTTATTTTCAATTCCACAATCCTATTCTATTTTGTTTCAACCACAAGAGGATATTTTTCAACCACAAAGGTATTTTTCAACCATAATATCAACCACAAACAATTATTTCCAACCATTCGTCAAACCATATAATATCACGTCAATCACAAGCAATAAATATCGTCAATGGTCTGTTGACGAGGGGAGTATATATATATATATAATATAATAATTCACTTGCATTTCATCACAATTCAAAGCATATATGTTTCATTCAACGCTTGTATAATTTATACATCGCTAATATAACTTATACAACACATGTACATGAGGTATACAATGCGTATATAATTTACACTTCGCTTATATAATTTATACAACGCGATTTCATTCACACAAATAGTTTAGATTCCTCACATTGGTTATTGCGGTGCTAAAAATCGTAGGAAGGTCAGAAAAATCCGCGGCTTCTTCTAGAATGTAGAGAGCCTCCTTGCGGTCACGGTGTCTCCTGTTTCATCGAATTTCGTTAACATAGCAAAAAGATACGATTTTTACAAGTTTGCAACGCTTTATAGTGTAAAAATCAGTTGAAAATGGTTTCAGCCGTATACCCTTTTCGAGATCGAAAACTAGGGTTGAACTTTTCGGCAAAACCACGAAGCTTTAGGACGAACGGCCAGCGCTGCGTCGAAGAGGAAGGAAAGAGCTTCCCAAAGCTACCCGAGATGGTCAACTCGGTGGCCTCCAGAACCTACGGCGGCGGCGCAAAGTTCGGGGTTTCCCGACTCTATAACTCCCTCAATACTCAACGATAATTCGTGAAATTACTATGGATTTGAAGATCTCTGAACGCTCTTCAAAATGGATCTGAGTTTGCTTGATTTCGTTGTGTGGTTGCGGAGAAATTTAAGAGAGAAGTTTCGGATCCTTTTCCGCGTCGCGACAGGAAGGCGTTGGGGAAGATGAATTGTGATTGGTCGATGCCCTTTTTATTTTAATTTTTAATTTATTTAATTCCAAAAATACCCCCTTCCACAAACGACCTCGAAATCAAACCCAACGACTGTCGCCCCTAGCTAAATACCCCCATCCCGAACATAATGGGATATGTTTCGTTGGCCATTTCGACTGTTACAGTCAGTTATTTTTCAAATTAAAATATAAAACATTCGATATTTAATTTAAACGTACATTTCAATTTGCCAGGGCCACAAACTGAATCGAAAAATTCCAGAAAAATAAATCTAGCTTTGTTTTGACGATACGGTCCTAACAAAACCAGTTTCGTCGAATTCTGAGCTCGTTTAAAAAACGGCCATTTTTAGGTCGACCCATTTTAACAGAATTTGACCAAACACGTTATCCTTTGCCCCGCTCACATACTAGCTTCAAAAATTACGAAATTTGAAACTTAGCTATAATTTGACATCCCGGACCCAACAAAAGTGGTTTCGTCAAATTCCGAGGTCGTATGCAAAATCTCAATTTTCAAGGGCTATATATACTATACAACGACCTTTCTGAAAATTCATTCGGCCATAACTTTTGATTTCCGTTATGAAATTTCGATTTCTCAGATTCGTTAGAAAGGTATTGATAAACAGATTTAAATATTTTCAGTTTCGTCAAAATCCGTTATATTTTACACCCGGTACAGTCGGACAGAGTTTATATTCCAAATTTCAAACTGCCATATTATACACAATTCTATACTTTATTGAAATAGGCTATTTAAATTATTCAAATTCTTTGGTAATAACCTAATTTAAAAATTTTAAACTGGTTCACATTTTCCGGGTTATTACAATACACATTAGAATTTGTGTATTGATTAAAGAGACATTTTTATTTTCTGGATATATATTAGAATTTGTATGCAAATTAAAATAAACATTTTTATGTGTCGTGTCACACATTGAAACTATAAACAAATAAAAATATTTCTTTTATTTGTTAAGGTATAAAATAGAAATTGCATACAAATAATGAAAATAAAAATTATCTTTTATTTGTCATTAGCAAAGATGTCATGTGAATGAAATACATATTTGTTTGACATTATGAACATTTAGATGTGCTATGCCGATAAAACATTCCTTTATTTGGCGTGTTATATACGTTAGAGGAATCATCGAGTAATTTATATGTAACAACATGCAAAATCAGAACCAATTTAAAAATTTTGTTTCAGCAATTTTAATGAATTTTGAATATTTAAAATGAATTATTTTAGATAATAACGACAAGAAATTTATTTTGAATAGAATTAGAATGTACGTATTTATTTGAATCGAAGTTAGAATATAAATATTTATTTTAATTATAAAAGAAATTGGAAATGGCGCGGTAGTTTGAAATTTTGATTTCAAACTTCAAATAAATGTAAAGGATTCTAAGTAAACCAGATTTTAGCAAACCCAGAAATATTTGAATCTATTTGGAAATATCTCTCAAACGAATCTGAAAAATTGAAATTTCATAACGGGAATAAAAAGTTATGCCCAATTGAAAATTCAGAATAGTCGCTATGGAAATATAACCCTTAAAAATACCAATTTTGCAAATTACCTCCGTTTTCAACGAAACCACTTTTGTTGGATCCGGAATGTCAAATTATTGCTAGATTCCAATTTTCAGAATTATTGGAATTAATATGTGTGCGTGGCGGATTTAAACGTGTTTGGTAATTTCAGTTTGAATTTAATCGACTAGAAAATAACCGTTTTTCAAATGGTTTCCAAATTAGACGAAATTAGTTTTTAGGACCGTATCATCAAAATATAGCCAGATTTATTTTTCTGAAATTTTTGGAGTCCGTATGTGGCACCGTAAATTAAAATGTACGTTGATTTCAATATAGAACATTATATTAATTTATATTTTAATTTTAAAGAAAACTGATCGAAACGGTCAAAATTGCTTACGGGACCTATCCCATTATGTCCGGAATGTGGGTATTCGGTTAGGAACGACAGTCGTTGGGTTCGATTTGGAGTTCGAATAAAAAACTAACTTTTTGGAAATAAATTAAATTAAATATATATATTACTATGCTTGGTCAACTCTCCCTCTCTCTTCCTCTCTTCCACCGTGAAAAAAAAAAGAAAAAGAAAAAGAAACACAACACGCTCCCGCTTCATCCCCTCCCAGCGCCCCACCACCACCTCACGCCTCTCCCCTCCTCCTCCTCCTCCCCTCCTCTTCCTCCTCTTTCCCTCTTTCAATTTGCAAAACCCTAAACCCTAAATCACCACCAACCACCTCCTTCGGCCCCATCACAGCACCACCACAGCCACTCGCACCTCCCCCTCGTCCAATCAGGTCCTACCACCGTCTCCCCTTAGCCCAATTCCTATTGTGGCCCCGTCTCCTCAAAAAAATTTGTTTTAACCAAAAATTCGCGCGTACAAAACGGCCCAGAACTGTTTTTGTCTATATCTCGCAATCCGAGCGCTTCTGGCCAAAACTCCACATTATGAAAATCGAAGAGCACGATTTTCTCATCGATTTGAGTATGCGGAAGTCATATTTTGGATAGCAAAGTTATTCAGAAAACGCGTCCAAAGTCTGCTGTCCAAATACTGTCTTTTCACGATTTCCGGCGAAATGGCACATTTTCGGAAGGAAAACCACAAGGCGAAAGTTGTCCGGAATGGCACGTTTAAGCTAGAAAACAAGATGGTGTGAAGATTGGAGCTCGTTTGCAAATTTTGGAACCAAAACAGCAAATTTGAGTGATAGAAAATATGCGAGTTTTCTCCGCTTTAAAGCTTCTATGGTTTTTGAGATATGAAGTATGTAATGTTATGATTTTTATTTATATAAAATTATGGTTTTTATTTATATAAAGTTATTATTTTTAATTACATAAAGTTATAATTTTTAGTTATGTAAAAATATCATTTTTGGTTAGTTAAAAATAGGATTTTTATCGAAGGAAGGAAATATTTTTGGCAAGATTAAAAATATGATTTTTAACTAGGGTATGGCATGGAAATGTTTTTTTAGAAAGATAAAAATATGATTTTTTTTATTTTATATATGTTATTCATAAAATGGTCATACAAAGAAATAATTATTAGTGGGCTAAAAATCCGATTTTGATATATGTAATAGCGATTTAAAATGTGATTTATATAATGTAAAAATCGTGTTAAAAATATGAATTTTACCTATGTAGTAGTGTTATAAAAATATGATTTTTATGTACATGTAGCGACATTAAAATTATAATTTCTATATATGTAGAGTATTAAAAATATAATTTTTAGTGAAGTAAAAATATAATTTTTAGAATTGAAATAAAAATGTGATTTTTTACTATGAACAGCGTGAAGAAGATTGCGTTGGAATTTCAGGCAAGTCAGGACTATTCTGAAATTCAGAAATAAAAATGGCGGAGTGGAACCCACGGTGAGAACTTCTCACTAAAATTATTTTTGTACAGTTATTTATTTTATAACTACATATATGAACTTTCCCCGTAGTCCACAGACCTTGGACGACTTGTTTGATTTGATTGTGGTTGTTCTGCGTGATTTGATTGAACTGTGGAAATTGATAAATTAGGGTAATTGTGTTTGGATAGATCATTTTTTATGGCGCGAGCCAATATCAGGAGAGGGGTAATGCTACACGTTACCGATTTCAATATCGCGCCATTATAATACTGAAATTTTCTGAAATATAAAGAGTTAGTTAAAAATAACGTTTTTATTGAAAGTATGAACTGTTAAAAATAGTAAATTGTTGAAATAAATATTTTAATATTAAAAATATAATTTTTAATGTATAAAGGAACGGCATAGAATTCTCCTGAAATGAAAATGAATATACATTTACAAATCGAATGATTTGTTTATGTACGCATATTTGACGGACATTGATTGGGACGATAAATTTTACACGTCGCCCAACTGCACAAATAAAATCTGTGTTTGTGGATTAAAACCTCACACGGGTGTTCGTATGATATTCGACGTACACTAATCCCAACTGTTTAGTTGTATGTCAATCGATTGGTTGACAGACTATTTTAAGCGTTAAATATCTATATTTAATGCTTATACAGTGTAGAATGCACTCTGGATAGTGGATGATTGTTGATTATGGTTGTTATATACGTGTGTTGTATAAAATTCATATAAACAACATTATATGGTAATTGACTGTTTCTGATTCCGGTTCAGAAAGAATGAATATTTTAAAATAACGAATATTTTAAAATAACGAATATTTTAAAATCATATTCAGTAAAAGACCAAATTCTGATTTTGATGTCCGATTTGGGATGGACACGAATATATTTAAATATATAAAGGCATGTTGATTAAATTAACGCCATTTTGACGAGAACGATGTCCATATCGATTATATTCATTTTTATAATTAATATCGAAATGGAAGTGATTTCAAAATCTAATATTTTGAAAATATCATCATTTATATATTAATGATATGAAATATTCAGTTTTGATTGAAATTGAATATGAAGTTGAAATCGTTTTAAAAACAAATTTAAAACGATTTATAAAATACGTTGTAAATGGAAATCGATGATATATATATATATATATATATATATATATATATATATATTTAATGGCCTGAATAAAACGCACCGCGCTGCGGCAGTTCACGAATTTCAACCATTGATTTCAAATAGACATTACGGGAGATCCGACCGTCGGATTCTTCTAAAATCAGAACCGTTGGGTTCGTATTGAAAAGAGCTTTCTAACGAATATTAGAGATTTGAAATCTAATGCTTGGATTTGGAATTATGTCCAAATCAAATTCGGAAAAGTTCGCTGTAAGTGCAGTTCGATGGTCGTTTATGGAAATCGCCTGTACGGACCTTGGTAAATTTATTAAAAATATCAATAATTAGTGTAAAATCATAAGAAATGATTTGGAAAGAATTGGGATGAAAAATTCCATATTTGAAAGGATAAAAATAGATTTTTATCGAAATGAACTAGTTATGAACTTGAATTATAATCCAATTATTTCTAAATAAATAAATTGGATTTGAAATGGTTTTAAAAATAACTAGAATATCAAATATATGAATTGGAATGGATTTGTATTGAAATTATCTTCGGAATATTTCGATATTGGATTCCGTGATTATACGGGCATTGTGGAGGAATTGGGAAGATATATATATATCGTTATTCCAATATGATGTTTGTTGAGTTCAGAATTTGATATTGAATATAAGCCGATATATTTTCTATTCAGGGTCTTGTATTTAATATCAAATGGGATTTGGGGTTTGTCATGAACGGTGTCTTCAGTAACACTGTTCTTGAACCTCATGTGAAGAGAATAAATCTTTTTAATTAAGATTGTCAGAGTTTCCAATTATATTTAATAATCGGAAGAAAATGGAATGTGAATTGGGTTTGCCGTGAACAGTGTTTTTAACAACATTCGTTCTTTAACCCGATTTACAGTGAATTGTTATTTATAATTTATAACTCTTTTGTTAATATTTAAAGGAGATTTTCCTAAGTAAAGTTTTCTAATTTAACTTATTAAATTAGAATTGAATGGAATTCGATTTGGTAATAATCTAATTGAGCTTCTGTAGAGGAAGACTACTAATATATATGGGATTTAAAAGACTTGGCCGTTATTCCATTTATATTATCGGTTGAATATGGAAGTTTGTATCGATTATATATACTGGTTTGTTTTTCCGTGAAAATTCCATAATTAATGGAATGCGATTTTGGGTTTATCGTGAACTGTGTTTTAAATGACATTAGTTCTTTAACCCAGTTAAAGACAGGATTTATTTCCTGAATTGGAAAAATCATTAAGTAATGATTGTTGGAAATTAAAACTGAATTAGAGTTTTAATGAATCTTTATATAGATTGAAAGGTGAATTTGATAACTAAAATTATCAAATCCAAGAAATGATTGAGAATGGAGTACCACAGTTTTGCTCCAAGCGATAGGTTCATATTTAATTAGATTTGAACGTGAAATGGTAACTAATTTTACCGATAACACTGTGGTGTTAGATATGAAGTATTACCAGTTTTACTTTATGGGATGAATAGGTTATGATAGGGAAATTAAACAAATGATTACTTCAATAAGATTCGCTAATCCTGACTAGTTTGGATAAACCATAATTTGGTTTGAATTAATATCCAAAGAAAGATTAAAGAATAAATTTAAAGAATTTATCTTTGATAAAATTAATGGGAACTTTTTCCCAAAGTATGAGAATATTTGGATAAAGGAATATTCTGGATTGGAATAAGGCATATGTTGTGTTTTCGTAGCACTTGTTTATAATGTATGCGAGTTATTCGGAAAGAGTGGGTTAATCCCATTCTGAATAACTGGATCGGCGATGAGTCGACGACGAAGACGGTGGTCGAAGACCGGAGGTCTTCACATCGTTTGGATGATTACTGATGTCTTGATTAGGCTGTACACCCAAGACGAGGTAATAATGTTGATCGTCCAGACGTACTTGAAGATCGACCGGATATGCGAGGGCCTCTCTCCTATATTAGACATACAGGACGAGGAATAAGGTGCCTCCAGTTTCGTTCAGACCTAGAACAAACTTGTAAATGTATGTGTGTCTGACATCGGATTTCATTCTGTGTGATTGATAGACATCGGTTGCATAGCGTGAATTGCCTGTGTGGCTTGCTGAGATGCAAATGATCAAGGCTTCTATTGAAAAGCAGAGTCTTGTGGTTGATGATCAAAGCACGACTTTAATATAGCATAACTTTATGTAGCGTTAATTCGCGAGCCTCACACCCCGGTGTGAAACAGAAACGGGAGAGGACCTCAGGGAGGGAAAGCGTTTCCTTCTAGCTAGGAGTGGTGTCAGCGTTTTGCAAGCCCTGACGTTTTACTTATGTGGATGATGGATAGCGAGGCGCCTCGGTTATTTTGGTCTCTGCGGAGCCGATAGATGGTCTTTATAAAGATCATATTTATGCCCCACAGGGCGGGGAAACACAGTGTTCAGGCACTTTAATCCACTCCGTATGGACCGGCCCTGACGATCCAAGGTGCAGTTGCGGCTATTCCTGAGACATGAGCTAGATTGTCTCGAAGCGGTAAGGATGATCCCTTGCCTTGGTTCACAGATGGATATCCAACTTCCAATACGTGACAATTGTGGTTTTGACTGTGGAGCCTGGTATTGGCAACATAGTGGGATGAAGCACTCATGCCGTCTAGGATTGATATATTTATATTCGAAGTTGTTTTTGACACTATACACTTATAGTAATAATAAAATATGAAATTTCATGTACCAAGCATTTTGGGCTATTATAAGGTAAAAACTCTATCCTCCGGCTTGCGTTGCATTGTGTGATGGGACCTGAGTCTTATAATAGCTTCACTGTTCTTTATTTAGCATTGCGCAGTTTGTTTGATGCACTAGTATTCTTGGGAATAAAACTGTTCCATGTTATATGGTGCGGTCCCTTGATATACCTAACTTTAAAATCAGTAACTGTTTTAGTTCTCACACCAGTCACATGACTGACCTGGAGTTTATTGTTTTAACCTAAACTCTGGGTGTCCATATTTTCCACACGGGCAGCTAATAGTTTCGGTTTTGCAGATATTATATTAATAGGATCCTGGTTTACAGCTGGAACGATATTCAGAAAGATCTGTATCCGCTTATCTCTTTCAGTTATGTTTTGTATTATTTTCCGCTGCATTGTAAATTGTAATTCCCTGATATTTAACAAATGTATAATGTTTATTCATACTCTGTTATATTCTCGTATTCTGATGGAATTGTTGTAATAAGCAATGAATGTTCTTCTGTTCATGTCCTGATTTGTCGTGTTCTCAAAGCAATCCATTCTTTCCTTCACGGGGAAGTTCGGGTCATTTCATTTTGTTATCAGAGCTTTGGTTTACGGAGCTCGGGAACGTGGAACCTTAGAACCAAATGAAAGAATTCATCAGAGATTGGGTTAGTATATCCAATGAGAATGACTCGTTAGAGATGGGATCAGTAGTATCTTAGAATGTGTTGGAAGAGTGTTGTTTTTCAAATAAAAATGAAAACAGTCTTTGTTTTGAAAATTCAAATCTTATTATGTGTATTTGAATATTTATTTTATGTTGAATTTGGACAATCCAGTATATAGAGATTTTCATATACGTCTGATCCACGTGTATTTGAAGTCTCAAATATACTGGATCGATATAGAATTACACTCTAGTTGCCCGAGGATGTCTCTAATGATTGATATATCATGATCAGAATTTATGTTCGAGTGATGAAAGTGGGATATCTATATGTTTCCAATTGACTGGTGTGAGAACCAAAACTTACATAGGATTATTTGTTGTGATTTGGCATCAAAGATATGATTTTTGACTATGTATTAAAGTTATGTATTTGAAACATTAATTAACTAATTGATTGCTGATTGCTAATTTCATTGTGTGATTATTCATTTGAACCAACATGTAGATGTATGGTAAATTTGGGCCAAATTGATCAAATATTGAATTGAATTGAAAATTGTTTGGAAAAGCATACATATACATTGAACAGGTCATAGCAAGGAGGCTACAGAAGAGGAATAAATTGTATGCCCGACAAATAGGTATATGTTCACTAATTTATTGGGTTTAGATGATTTTATGAGCCGATTGGCTAGCCGCTTGGCCTTTTCTTTTTCTTTTTGAAATGAGAGGGCCTGTGTGGTGGTTTGGGGATTTTCCCGGTGCTCCCCGTACAAAGGAGGTTATGGCGGAATTTTTCGAAAATTTAGGGTGTTAGCCAAATTTTTGAAGAATTGGAAAATTCTTAGAAACCGGAAAGTTGAAGAATGAAAGCCAAACTGAAAGTTGAGTTGATTAGTAAAACAACTTTCAACTCCGTTCCTTTTCGAGGACGAAAAGATTTTAAGTGGGGGAGATTGTAACAACCCGGAAAATCAGAACCAATTTAAAATTTTTATTTCAGCAATTTTATTGAATTTTGAATATTTAAAATGAATGATTTTAGATAATAAAGACAAGAAATTTATTTTGGATAGAAATAGAACGTATATATTTATTTGAATTAAAGTTCAAATATAAATATTTATTTTAATTATAAAGGAATTGGAAATGGCGCTGTAGTTTGAAAATTCGATTTCAAACTTCAAATGAATGTACATGATTCAAAATAAATTGGATTTGAGCGAAACCAGAAATATTTGAATCTGTTTAAAAATATATTTCCAATGAATATGAAAAATTGAAATTTGATAGCGGGAATAAAAAGTTATGCCCAGTTGAAAATTCAGAATAGTCGCTATGGAAATATAACCCTTAAAAATAGCAATTTCGCAAATGACCTCCGTTTTTGACGCACTTTTGTTGGATCCGGAATGTCAAATTATTACTAGATTCCAATTTTCAGAATTCTTATAATTAATATGTGAGCATGGCGGATTTAAACGTGTTTGGTAATTTCAGTTTGAATTTAATCGACTGGAAAATGACTGTTTTTCAAACGGTCTCCAAATTCGACGAAATTAGTTTTGTTAGTACCATATCGTCAAAACATAGCCAGATTTATTTTTTTGGATTTTTGGAGTTCGTATGTGGCCCCAATAAATTAAAATGTACACTGAAATCAATATAGAACATTATACTAATTTATATTTTAATTTTAACGAAAACTGATCGAAACAATCGAATTGGTTTACGGGAACTATCCCATTGTGTTCGGAATGGGGGTATTTATTAGGGATGATAGTCGTTGGGTTCGATTTGGAGTTCGAATAAAAAACTAACTTTTTAGAAATAAATTAAATTAAATATATATTATTATACTTGGTCAACTCTCCCTCTCTTCCACCGTAAAAAAAATAAAATAAAAATAAACGCACCATGCTCACGCTCCAGCCCCTCCCCGCGCGCCACCACCACCTTAGGCCTCTCCCCTTCTCCTGCTTCTCCACCTCCTCCCCTCCTCCTCTTCTTCTTCCCCCTCTTTCCCTCTTTCAATTTGCAAAACCCTAAACCCCAAATCACCACCAACCACCTCCTACGTCCCCACTGCCACACCACCACAGCCACCTGCACTTCCCCCTCATTCAATCAGGTCCTTCCGCCACCTCCCCTCAGCCCAATTCCGATTGTGGCCCCATCTCCTCAAAAAATTCATTTTTACCAAAAATTCGCACGTACAAAACAACATAGAACCGTTTTTGCCTATATCTCCCAATCCGAGCGCTTCTGGACAAAGCTCCACATTAGGAAAATCGAAGAGCATGATTTTCTCTTCGATTTGAGTATACGAAAGTCATATTTTGGACTGCGGAGTTGTTCAGAAAACGCGTCCAAAGTCTGCTATCCAAATACTATTTTTTTGCGATTTCCGGCGAAATGGCACATTTTCGGAAGGAAGACCACTAGGTGAAAGTTGTCCGAATGACGCGTTTAAGCTTAAAAATAGATGGTGTGAAGATTGGAGCTCGTTTGCAAATTCTAGAACCAGAACAGCAAATTCGGACGATAGAAAATATGTGAGTTTTCTCCGCTTTAAAGCTTCTATGGTTTTTGACGTATGAAGTATGAAAAGTTACGATTTTTATTTATATAAAGTTATGATTTTTGTTTATATAAAGTTATTATTTTTAATTACATAAAGTTATGATTTTTAGTTATGTAAAAATATCATTTTTGGTTAGTTAAAAATAGGATTTTTATCGTAGGAAGGAAATATTTTTGGCAAGATTAAAAATATGATTTTTAACTAGTGTATGGCATGGAAATGTTTTTTTAGTAAGATAAAAATATGATTTTTAGATTATATATATTATTTATAAAATGGTCATATAAAGAAATAATTATTAGTTGGCTAAAAATTCGATTTTTGTATATGTAGTAGCGATATAAAAATATGATTTTTTATAATGTAAACATCGTGTTAAAAATATGATTTTTACCTATGTAGTAGCGTTATAAAAATATGATTTTTATGTACATGTAGCGACATTAAAATTATGATTTTTATATATGTAGAGTATTAAAAATATAATTTTTAGAATTGAAATAAAAATGTGATTTTTACTATGAACAGCATGAAGAAGATTGCGTTGGAATTTCAGGCAAGTCAGGACAGTTCTGAAATTTAGAAACAAAAATGGCGGAGTGGAACCCACAGTGAGAACTTCTCACTAAAATTATTTCTGTATAGCTATTTATTTTATAACTGCATATATGAACTTTTCCCGTTGTCCACAGACCATGGACGACTTGTTTGATTTAATTGTGGTTGTTCTACGTGATTTGATTGAATTGTGGAAATTGATTGATTAGGGTAATTGTGTTTGGATGGATCATTTTGTATGGCGCGAGCCAATATCAGGAGAGGGGTAATGCTAGACATAACCAATTTCAATATCGGGCCGTTATAATGCTGAAATTTTCTAAAATAAAAAGTGTTAGTTAAAAATAACAATTTTATTGAAAGTATGAACTGTTAAAAATAGCAAACTGTTGAAATAAATATTTTAACGTTAGAAATATAATTTTTAACGTATAAAGGAATGGCATAGAATTCTCTTGAAATGAAAACGAATATACATTTACAAATCAAATGATTTGTTTATGTACACCTATTTGACGAACATTGATTGGGACGATAAATTTTACACGTCGCCCAACTGCACAAATAAAATCTGTGTTTGTGGATTGAAACCCCACACGGGTGTTGGGATGATATTTGACGTACACTAATCCCAACTGTTTAGTTGTATGTCAATCGATTCGTTGATAGACTGTGGTAAGCATTAAATATCTATATTTAATGCTTATACAGTGTAGAATGCACTCTGGATAGTGGATGATTGTTGATTATGGTTGTTATATACGTGTGTTGTTTGAAATCCATATAAACAACATTATACGGTAATTGACTATGTCTGATTCCAGTTCAGAAAGAATGAATATTTTAAAATAACGAATATTTTAAAATCATATTCAGTAAAAGATCATATTCTGATTTTGATGTCCGGTTTGGGATGGACATGAATATATTTAAATATATAAAGCCATGTTAATTAGATTAATTCCATTTTGATGGGAACGATGTTTATATCGATCATGTTCACTTTTGTAATCAATATCGAAATGGAAGTGATTTCAAAATCTAATGTTTTGAAAATATTATCATTTATATATTAATGATATGGAATATTCAGTTTTGATTTGAAATTGAATATGAAGTTGAAATCGTTTTGAAAACCTATTTAAAAAGATTTATAAAATACATTTTAAATGGAAATCGATGAAATATATAATATATATGTATATTATATATATTTAATGTAACAACCCGTATTTTTATAACGTGTTATAACTATAAATCAAGGCAGAATTAATTTTTAAAATAAAAATCAAGGGAAACAGGTTACGTCATTGCGTTCGTCTCGAAATTCTTCTTGGAAACGAGTCCGAGTTTTCGAAAATCGGAGTCCTTATGACTAAGTTATGACCTTTCGAAGTTTTCAGAAGTTTTCAAGTTCAAAACAGCTTGGAATTCGAATTCAAATTTCGAAATTCAAACCTCAGAATGGACTGGGCGGGAAATTTTCCGCCCAGGACCAGGTTGACCTGGGGGTCGACTATGTAGTCGACCTACCCAGGACCATGTCGACCATAGTGTCGACCTGGGGGTCGACCTGGGAGCTGAGCCCACTTTTGAAGCTGGATTCACTTTTATGTTTCTGGCCTCGGTTCTGTCTACATTCGTTGACCTGACCGTATATATACAGCCCCTAACACTAGTCTCTCTACACAAAATTCTTTCTGACCTTATGCTGCTCTAATTCTGGTTGAAAAGTTAGAGAAAGGGACTACTTCTTCTACGTCGAAACTACGTTGCTGATTTGGGGATTTATGTTAGGACTTGACTAAGCATATAAAGATTCAACATCGACTCTCTTTTTCTAATTCTCGAACCACAATCTGTAAGCCCCAGTTATTTTTAGATTTAAACTGTAAATGTAATATGAATATGTTGTAAATTGAAATTGGACCTATGTATGAATACTGTTTTACATCCATTCTTGTTCATCTTGAATCTTAACTTTTGGATATATTACTATGACATTGATTTGGGGCATATTCATGTTGTAAATCAAAAAGAAAAACCCCTCATATTATCATGTTGAATCTGCTATTAGTCACAAGTTTATGACTATCACCTTATGTCAATCGTTACCATGACTATCACCTTATGTCAATCGTTACCATGACTATACTATCACCTTATGACAACTGTTATCTTGACAAGTACATTATTTTGCTAAATTTGGAATCTTTATGTTTGAGGCCAATATTCCATATGCCAGTAATGTTATAATCATTTATCTCAAGTCATACAATGTTATGCTAGTAATCACTTTTGCCACCCTATACCCGTCCCTCTTTTTGTTATTCCCTAATTAGATTTAATTGTATCGATTCGAGCTTATGTGCGATGGGAATACGATTTGGGTAGATTAGGTAAAACATAAATTGGCTTTGAACACGAACGTTATTATAACTTGAACCTGGATATGGACATGAACTTGACATGATTTGACATGAAACATGACACGAAAACTCGACATGAATTTTGACATGAAAACTTGAACGTGGGCATGACAATTAGATAAACTTGAAAATGGCCAACTCGAGGTTGAGTTGAGTTTGCAGTGTAAATCTGCCCGGAACCACCAGGCAAATCCAGTGACTGCAAACAATAGGATCCAATGTGGGTAGTTGGTCATATCGCATGAAAAACCCGAGGTTAGACTATGTTGTGGTGTAAATCTGCCCGGAACCGCCCGGCAAATCCAGTGACCACAACAGTTAGTCTAATGTGAGAGGTTGGGGTGCATTAATGAATTAATGCCACATGATAGGGTTAAGTCATGAACCACTTGAATATACTTAACCAACTTGACACAATGATTTGATAAGGTTAAGTCATGAACCGCTTGAACACACTTAACCAACTTGATACATGATTTGGATAGGGTTAAGTCACGAATTTGAATGACAACACTTAACCCATTAGAAACCCTAGTTTCGCGGTCCTTTTCAACAGTAACCCACTTAGATGTATCACGATAACCCGGGACTAGGCAGGGTAGGGCACGATTATTGGGCTGATGTTAAGCGACCAGAACGACGGCTGAGTAGGTGCGCCATTATAGGTTCAGGCGGACTATGGTCGTGCACGTAGTCCGGAGTTGAAAAGCAGGCATTGGGCACCCGTAGGTTTACACTGTGCATGCTTGATTCGTGTCGATGGTTGGCACCATAGGGCTTGATACACCCTTTGGTGGACCTAGCACAGGTAACTACATTTCAGGATAGGGTCATATGACACAGACACATGAAGAGCTAGAAATTGTAGGGAGCTGATCGATTAGTAGATCATGCCGTAGGACCCCGTAATGGGTCACTTCATGATATTGGGCCAAGGGATCATTTCATGATTAATACTTGACATGGGTTAGAACGCTAGTACAGTTGGTGCAGCGAATCTCGAATATGCGATGCTAGACTTGACTTATCCTGTTATCTTAATTATCCTACCGGTTCTGTTATCATCCTTGTGTTTAATTCCAATTTTCACATATCATGTTACCTTTACTAGTTTTCATAATGAAAGTCACTAGGGCTTACCAGTCTTTATGACTGACCCTTTTTCTTTCGCCTCTTTTTCTTTTGTTTTCCCCTAGGTTCTCAGGTAGGAAACACTAGCTCTTTGCTTGGATTTAGCTTGGTTTCTGACAGCTCATGTACGGTTTGGTCTTGAGCTATGCTATGGCTGCTTCTGCTATTTATGGGGAATAGTTTACTTTTGTTATCTTAAGTTTATGCTTCTTTATTTGGAACTTGATGTAATGGAATAATATGTACCTTGGATATATGGGTTTTGACTCTTTTCTTGAAAATAATAAAAATTTGGTTTTTAATTTCTACCGCTGCTTTATTTATGTTCTACCTTGTGATATCTCTGTGTATGTTTACCTAGATAATACTCCACCATAACTAGTGCATTCCCTTTGTGAGTGACCCTAGTGGAGGTGGGGTGTTACATTTGGTATCAGAGCAGAAGGTTACCAGGCTGGGCAAAAAGTTTTAAAAACCTTCTAAAACTATTTTCAAAACCATTTATAAAGAAGCATTTTTCAAGAAAAATTTATGTTTAAAAAGCCTATTCCCCAAAAAGCCATTAGCACTTTCCTTTGTTTCCTCGTTTGAATCTTTTTCTTTTCGTTTTTCAGCATGGCTGATCTTAACCTGCCTGAGGGAATACCCATGCCTGGATGGTTCCAAAGGTACTTAGAAGACAGGGCCAACGGCGCGGGCACGACAGACATCCCTCCTCCTCCTCCCCCAGTGGTCGCGGTTCCTCCTCCTCCTAGTACCGCCTTTGCCAAAATATGCAAAGACTTTAAAGCAATGGGCGGCAAGAACTTCATTGGAACTGAAACCTTTGTGGAGGCATGAAACTGGCTAAAGGAGACGGAAGACTTGTTCGTTATCTTTGATGTGGAGGACCATAGGAAAGTTCAGTTGGCAGCATGGTTGTTGAAAGGGGAAGCTGCATTTTGGTGGGAAATCACCAACGCTACCAGGCCAGTTGAGACTTGGGCAGACTTTAGAGAGAGGTTTAGGCTTAAATTCTTATCGTCAGCAGAAGAGAACCTTCAGATGGAGAGGTTCCTAGCACTTAAGCAAGGGGACATGTCTGTTAGGGAGTACGTGAATAAGTTTAATCAGCTTGCTCGGTTCGGTTTGGATTTGGTCAACACAGCCCAGAAAAAGGCTGTACGCTTTGCTCGAGGATTGAACGAGCCACTACACAGTTTGGCCATAACTCATATACCCATGGGGGCGACCTTTGAAAGCTCGGTGGATATGGATCTACATCATGAGGAAGGCAAGAATAGCAAGAAGGAGGTTAAGCCTAATGAGACTCAGAATAAGAAAGCTGACTTCAAGAAGGGGGGCAACAAGAATAACAAGAGCAACAACAAACCACGTGAGACGAGGAAGTGCAACTTCTGTGGTATTACTGGACATCTAGCTAAAGACTGTAAAAAGAAGAAGAGGAAGTTGGGTGAATGCTTTCATTGTGGAGATACTGGGGTGCTCCAGTGGGATTTGCTACTAAAGCGCATGGATCGCTTCGTCTGTGCCTAGATTATCGTGAGTTAAACAAGCTAACTAAGTAAAATAGGCACCCACTACCAAGAATCGATGATTTGTTTGACCAGCTTGTGGGAGCATCTGTTTTCTCTCAACTCGATCTAGCCACAGGATTCCATCAGCTTAGAGTGGCTGAGGATAGCATTGACAAAACTGCGTTTAGGACTCAAGATGGGTTCTTCGAATGGCTCGTCCTACCATTTGGGTTAACAAATGCACCCGCGTACTTTGTAGATTTGATGAGTAGGGTGTTTCGGGAGTTCCTTAACAAGTTTGTGGTAGTTTTCGTGGATGATATTTTGATCTTCTCAAAAGATGAAGAAGAGCATGCTATACATCTCAAGGAAGTCATGGAAATGCTTAGAGCACACCAGTTAAAGGCTAAGTTCTCCAAATGCCATTTTTGGAGGAAGGAAGTTCGGTTCCTTGGACATGTAGTTTCTAAGCAAGGCATAGCCGTGGACCCCGCAAAGGTAGTTGCGGTACAGGACTGGAAAATTCCTACGAATGCAACGGAGGTGAGGAGCTTTCTCGGTTTGGCGGGCTACTACAGGAAGTTCATTAAGGACTTCGCTAAGATTTCAGCCCCTCTTACTAAGTTAACAAAGAAGAACCTAGCTTTTGTATGGGACATAGAGTGTGACGTTGCTTTTCAGAGACTCAAGAGAGCCCTCACCACAGCTCTAGTTTTGGCATTACCTGACGGAGGCAAGGTGTTTATGGTGTACACAGATGCGTGCGGTATGGGATTAGGCGCCGTCCTAATTCAAGAAGGAAGAGTAATATGCTACGGGGGAAGACAACTTAAAGTTCATGAGAAAAACTATCCCACGCATGACTTGGAGTTGGCCGCGATTTTTTTTTCACTTAAAGCTTGGCGCCATTATCTTTTAGGGGAGAGGTTCGAGCTATATACTGACCACAAATCGCTTAATTAGCTCTTCTCAAAGAAAGATTTGAATCTGAGACAACAGCGGTGGATGGAGTTCTTGGCATCATATGACTTCGATATAGCTTATACCCCTGGCAAGGGTAACGTGGTGGCGGATGCGCTAAGTAGAAAAAAGTTGACTTTGAGCCCCTTGTTTGTTGAAAGGAAAAGCCTTGAGTTTATAGCAATCTTTGATTTTACACCTGCTGTTGAGTCATTGATTGCTACGTAAGCATCTCTTGAGTTAAGACCTACACTTCTAGATCAAGTAGGGACTTCACAGAAGGAAGACCCACAAATAGTCGAAATCATGGACAAGCTGATTAGTGGTGAGACGTCAAGTCACCTCAGTTTGTATGCCATAGATGACTAGGGATGGCTAAGGCGCGATGGAAGGCTATGTGTCCCACAAATGGGAGACCTAGTAAGGAAAGTTCTCGAAGAGGCGCATCACTCGAAGATGACTATACATCCCGGAGGGGATAAGATGTACAGGGATATGAAACGCATTTTCTTTTGGGCTGGAATGAAAAAGGACGTGGCAGAGTTCGTTTCGAAGTGCATGGTGTGCCAACAAGTAAAGGCCGAGTCAAAGAAGCCCAGTGGGCTATTACATCCTTTGGAGGTTCCGCAATGTTAATGGGAGAGTATCTCGATGGATTTCGTGGATGGACTTCCTAGGTCAAGGAAGGGAAATACTAGCATATGGGTCATAGTTGATAGACTCACGAAAAGTGCTCACTTCATTCCAGTGAAAAGCAAGAGGACCGCATCATGGCTAGAATCTATTTACCTTTGAGGGATAGTACGGTTGCATGGAGTTCCTTCTAGTATAGTTAGTGATCATGACCCGATTTTTACTAGCCAGTTTTGGAATAGTCTGCAAGAAGCAATGGGTACACGACTGAACTTGAGCACCGCCTATCACCCGCAGACGGATGGACAAACCGAAAGGGTAAATAAGGTGCTAGAGGATCTTTTGAGACTATGCATTCTTGACTTTGGTGGTACTTGGGAAGACCATATTCCTCTCATGGAGTTTGCATATAACAATAGTTACCAAGCTAGCATCGGAATGGCACCGTTCGAAGCCCTGTATGGATGACCATGCAAATCGCCAACTTGTTGGTGGGAGACGACAGGCAGACTTATACTTGGGCCCGACATGATAAGGGACACTTCTGAGAAGATTGAGTTAATATGAAGACGGATGAAAACGGCCCAAGATAGACAGAAATCTTATGCGGACCAGAGAAGGACAGACCTAGAGTTCGAAGTCGGAGATATGGTCTTTATAAAAGTTTCTCCGTTACGCAATATAGTTCATTTTGGAGCAGTTGGAAAGCTAGCACCAAGGTTTGTAGGACCGTTCCCTATCGCTGAGAGGATTGGACGGATGGCCTATAAGGTAGACTTACCCGAGAAGCTGGCTGGGGTGCATAATGTCTTTCACGTCTCGCATCTACGGAAGTGCTTGCATGAGTCAGCCGAAGTGGTTGAGCCAAGCATCCTTGAAGACGTAGAAGTGGAAAAAGAAGCAAAATTGAGGCGAGTTCCGATTCGTATCTTAGGAACAGAGATTAAGAAGCTAAGGAATCGAGAAGTCAAGATAGTTAAAGTGCAGTGGAGTGAAGCCCAAGAAGACGCAACTTAGGAAACTGAAGAGAAGATACGCTCGCTTTACCCATTTCTTTTTGAGGGTACATTCTCGATCTCTTTTTCCTATAAACTTGAAAACCTTTTCGTATCATGCTTCTACTATCTACGTTTGTCTTATTATCTTCTCGATCTTATCTTGAGAAACTTAGGTAGAACCATATGGATGTAAACATGTGATTGAAACATGTTATGGTTGATGTTTGCAAATGGTTGCAAGTGGTTGCTAGTGGATGCATGACACACATTATGCACTAGATCGACTCAGTCACGTTTTCATGTTGCATATGCATGAGTGCTTATACTTGTACTTGGATGTAACTTGTTATGCTATCATTTAGATGTTTCATATGAATGAATGTTTGTGCACTCATGTAAAGATTATAAACTATGTTAGGAATTTGCATACATGTTGGATTCATTACACTAACATATTTTGCATTAAGGAGGTTTACTGAATCAGTAACCGCCTGATCTTTTGCATTAGATAAGTACATATACACACACTTTCTGCATATGTTCATACAGCACTAGAAATCTTTAAAGGACGATGGTTGCCTGTGGATTATTCTTTGAGTAGATGGATGATGGATGGTAGGACACATCCTCCCTAACTTAGAGATTTCGGGGACGAAATCCTTTAAGGAGGGGAGAATGTAACAACCCGTATTTTTATAACGTGTTATAACTATAAATCAAGGCAGAATTAATTTTTAAAATAAGAATCAAGGGAAATTTGTTACGCCATTGCGTTCGTCTCGAAATTCTGCTTGGAAACGAGTCCGAGTTTTCGAAAATCGGAGTCCGTATGACCAAGTTATGACCTTTCGAAATTTTCAGAAGTTTTCAAATTCAAAACAGCTCAGAATTCGAATTCAAATTTCGAAATTCAAACCTCAGAATGGACTAGGCGGGAAATTTCCTGCCCAGGACCAGGTCGACCTGGGGGTCGACTATGTAGTCAACCTGCCCAGGACCAGGTCGACCATAGTGTCGACCTGGGGGACGACCTGGTAGCCGAGCCCACTTTTGAAGCTGGATTCACTTTGATGTTTCTGGCCTCATTTCTGTCTACACTCATTGACCTGACCCTATATATACAGCCCCTAACACTAGTCTCTCTACATAAAATTCTTTCTGACCTTATGCTGCTTTAATTCTGGTTGAAAAGTTAGAGAAAGGGACTACTTCTTCTACGTCGAAACTACGTTGCTGATTTGGGGATTTCTGTTAGGACTTGACTAAGCATATAAAGATTCAACATCGACTCTCTTTTTCTAATTCTCGAACCACGATCAGTAAGCCCTAGTTATTTTTAGATTTATACTGTAAATGTAATATGAATATGTTGTAAATTGAAATTGGACATATGTATGATGACTGTTTTACATCCATTCTTGTTCATCTTGGATCTTGACTTTTGGATATATTACTATGACATTGATTTGGGGCCTATTCATGTTGTAAATCAAAAAGAAAAACCCCTCATATTATCATGTTGAATCTGCTATTAGTCACAAGTTTATGACTATCACCTTATGTCAGTCATTACCATGACTATACTATCACCTTATTTCAATCGTTACCATGACTATACTATCACCTTATGACAACTGCTATCTGGACTAGTACCCTATTTTGCTAGATCTGGAATCTTTATGTTTGAGGCCAATATTCCATATGCCAATAATGTTATAATCATTTATCTCAAGTCATACCATGCTATGCTAGTAATCACTTTTGCCACCCTATACCCGTCCCTTTTTATGTTATTCCCTAATTAGATTTAATTGTATCGATTCGAGCTTACGTGCGATGGGAATAAGATTTGGGTAGATTAGGTAAAACATAAATTGGCTTTGAACATGAACGTTATTATAACTTGAACCTGGATATGGACATGAACTTGACACGATTTGACGTGAAACATGACATGAAAACTCGACATGAATTTTGACATGAAAACTTGAACGTGGGAATGACAATTAGATAAACTTGAAAATGGCCAACTCGAGGTTGGGTTGAGTTTGTAGTGTAAATCTGCCCGGAACCGCCCGGCAAATCCAGTGACTGCAAACAATAGGATCCAATGTGGGTAGTTGGTCATATCGCATGAAAAACCCGAGGTTAGACTATGTTGTGGTGTAAATCTGCCCGGAACCGCCCGACAAATCCAGTGACCACAACAGTTAGTCTAATGTGAGAGTAGGGGTGCATTAATGAATTAATGCCACATGATAGGGTTAAGTCATGAACCACTTGAATATACTTAACCAACTTGACACAATGATTTGATAGGGTTAAGTCATGAACCGCTTGAACACACTTAACCAACTTGATACATGATTTGGATAGGGTTAAGTCACGAATTTGAATGACAACACTTAACCCATTAGAAACCCTAGTTACGCGGTCCTTTTCATCAGTAACCCACTTAGATGTATCACGATACCCTGGGACTAGGCAGGGTGGGGCATGATTACTAGGCTGATTGTAAGCGACCAGAACGACGGTTGAGTAGGTGCGCCATTGTAGGTTCAGGCGGACTATGTCGTGCACGTAGTCCAGAGTTGAAAAAGCAGGCATTGGGCACCCGTAGGTTTACACCGTGCATGCTTGATTCGTGCCTATGGTTGGCACCATAGGGCTTGATACACCCTATGGTGGTCCTAGCACAGGTGACTACATTTCAGGATAGGGCCGTATGACACAGACACATGACGAGCTAGAACTTGTAGGGAGTCGATCAATTAGTAGATCGTAACGTAGGACCCCGTAATGGGTCACTTCATGATATTGGGCCAAGGGATCATTTCATGATTAATAATTGACATGGGTTAGAACGCTAGTACAGTTGGTGCAGCGAATCTCGAATATGCAATGTTAGACTTGACTTATCCTGTTATCTTAATTATCCTACCAGTTCTGTTATCATCCTTATGTTTAATTCTAGTTTTCACATACCATGTTACCTTTACTGGTTTTCATACTGAAAGTCACTAGGGCTTACCAGTCTTTATGACTGACCCTTTTTCTTTCGCCTCTTTTTCTTTCGTTTCCCCCCTCCCAGGTTCTCAGGGAGGAAACACTAGCTCTTAGCTTGGATTTAGCTTGCTTTCTGACAGCTAATGTACGGTTTGGTCTTGAGCTATGCTATGGCTGCTTCTGCTATTTATGGGGAATAATTTACTTCTGTTATCTTAAGTTTATGCTTCTTTATTTGGAACTTGATGTAATGGAATAATTTGTACCTTGGATATATGGGGTTTTGGCTCTTTTCTTGAATGTAATAAAAATTTGGTTTTTAATTTCTACCGCTGCTTTATTTATGTTCTGCCTTGTGATATCTCTGTGTATGTTTACCTAGATAATACTCCACCAAAACTAGTGCATTCCCTTTGTGAAGTACCCTAGCGGAGGTGAGTTGTTGCATTTAATGTCCTGAATAGAACGCGCCGTGCCGCGGCAATCGACGAATTTTGACCATTGACTTCGAATGGACATTATGGGAAATCCGACCATCGGATTCTCCTAAAATCGGAATCGTTGGGTTCGTATCGGAAAGAGATTTCTAAGAATATTAGAGATTTGAAATCTAATGGTTGTATTTGGAATTATGTCCAAATCAAATTTGGAAAAGGTCGCTGTAAGTGCAGCTCGATGGCCGTTTATGGAAATCGATTATACAAGCCTTGGTAAAATTATTAAAAATATCAATAATTAGTGTAAAATCATAAGAAATGATTTGGAAAGAATTGGGATGAAAAATTCCATATTTGAAAGGATAAAATAGATTTTTATCGAAATGAACTAGTTATGGACTAGAATTATAATCCAATTTTTTCTAAGTAAATAATTTGGATTTGAAATGGTTTTAAAAATAACCAAAATATCCAATATATGAATTGGAATGGATTTGTATTGAAATTATCTTCGGAATATTTCGATATTGGATTCCTTGATTATATGGGCATTGTGGAGGAATTTGGAAGATATATATATCGTAATTCTAGTATGATTTTTGTTGAGTTCAGAATTTGATATTGAATATAAGCTGATATATTTTCTATTCAGAGTCTTGTATTTAATATCAAATGGGATTTGGGGTTTGTCGTGAATGGCGTCTTGAGTAGCACTGTTCTTGAACCCCATGTGAAGAGAATAAATCTTTTTAATTAAGATTGTTAGAGTTTCCAATTATATTTAATAATCGGAAGAAAATGGAATGTGAATTGGGTTTATCGTTAACTGTGTTTTTAACAACATTCGTTCTTTAACCCGATTTACAGTGAAATGTGATTTGGAATTTATAAATCTTTTGTTAAGATTTAAAGGAGTTTTTCCAATGTAAAGTTTTCCACTTTAGCATATTAAATTGGAATTGAATGGAATTCAATTTGGTAATAATCGAAGTGAGCTTCTGTGGAGGAAGAATATTAATATATATGGGATTTAAAAGGCCTGGCTGTTATTCCATTTATATTATCGGTTGGGTATGGAAGTTCATATCGATTATATATATTGGTTTATTTTTCCATGAAAATTGCATAATTAATGGAATGTGATTTTGGGTTTATCGTGAACTGTGTTTTAAATGACATTAGTTCTTTAACCCAGTTAAAGACAGGAATTATTTCCTAAATTGGAAAAATCATTAAGTAATGATTGTTGGAAATTAAAAATGAATTAGAATTTTAATGAATCTTTAAATACATTGAAAGGTGAATTTGACAACTAAAATTATCAAATCCAAGAAATGATCGAGAATGGAGTATCACCAGTTTTGCTCCAAGCAATAGTTAAATCTTTAATTAGATTTGAACATGAAATGGTAATTAATTTTACCGATAACACCTTGGTGTTAGATATGAAGTATTACCAGTTTTACTTCATGGGATGAATAGGTTGGGATTGGGAAATTAAACAAATGATTACTCCGGTAAGGTTCGCTAATCCCGAATAGTTTGGATAAACCATAATTTGGTTTGAATTGATATCCAAAGGAAGATTAAAGAATAAATTTAAAGAATTTATCTTTAATAAAATTAATGGGAACTTTACCCAAAGTATGAGAATATTTGGATAAAGGAATATTATGGATTGGAATGAGGCGTATGTTGTGTTTTTGTAGCACTTGTTTATAATATACGTGAGTAATTCGGAAAGACCAGGTTTATCCCATTCTGAATAACTGGATCGGCGATGATTCGACGATGAAGATGGTGGTCGAAGACCAGAGGTCTTCACATCGTTTGTATGATTACTGATGGCTTGATTGGGCTGTACACCCAAGACGAGGTAATAAGTGGTGATCGTCCAAACGTACTTGGAGATCGATCAGATATGTGAGGGCCTCTCTCCTGTATTGGACATATGGAACGAGGAATAAGGTGCCTCCGGTTTCGTTCAGACTAAATGGATGTGTATCTGACACCGGATTTCATTCTGTGTGATTGATAGACATCGGTTGCATAGCGTGAATTGCCTGCGTGGCATGCTAAGATGCAAATGATCTAGGCTTCTGTTGAAAAGCAGAGTCTAGTGGTTGATGATCAAAGCACGGCTTTAATATAGCATAGCTTTGTGTAGCATTAATTTGCGAGCCTCACACCCCGTTGTGAACCAGAAACGGGAGAGGACCTCAGGGAGGGCATGCGTTTCCTTCTAGCTAGGAGTGGTGTCAGCATTTTGCAAGCCCTAACGTTTTACTTATGTGGATGGTGGATAGGGAGGCGTCTCAGTTATTTCTGTCTCTACGCAGCTGATGGATGGTCTTTATACAAACCAGATATATGCCCCATAGAGCGGGGAAACGTAGTGTTCAGGCATTTTAATCCACTCTGTTTGGACCGGCCCTGACGATCTAAGGTGCAGTTGCAGCTGTTCCTAAGACATGGGCTAGATTGTCTCGAAGCGGTAAGGACGATCCCTTGCCTTGGTTCACAGAGGGAAATCCAACTTCCAATACATGACAATTGCGGTTTTGATTGTAGAGCCTAGTATTGGCGACATAGTGGGATGGGGCACTCATGCCATCTAGGATTGATACATTTAAATTCGAAGTTGTTTTTGACACTATACACTTATAATAATAATAAAATATGAAATTTCACGTACCAAGCATTTTTGTCTATTATAAGGTAAAAACTCTATCCTCCGGCTTGCGTTGCATTGTGTGATGGGACTCGGGTCTTATAATAGCTTCATTGTTCTTTATTTAGCATTACGCTATTTGTTTGATGCATTAGTATTCTTGGGGGTAAACCCGTTCCGTGTTATACGGCGTGGTCCCTTGATATACCTAACTTTAAAAGCAGATTAATAACTATTTTAGTTCTCACACCGGTTACATGACTGACCTAGAGTTTATTATTTTAACCTAAACTCTGGGTGCCCCTATTTTCCACACGGGCAGCTAGTAGTTTCGGTTTTGCAGATATTATATTCACAGGATCCCGGTTTATAGCTGGAATGATATTAGGAAACTCTATATCCGCTTATCTCTTTCAATTGTGTTTTGTATTATTTTTTGGTGCATTGTAAATTGTATTTCCCTGAAATTTATCAAATGTATAATGTTTATTCATACTCTATTATATTTTCGTATTCTATTGGAGTTATTGTTATATGCAATGAAATGTTCTTCTGTTCGTGTTCTAATTTGTCGTGTTCTCAAAGCAATCTGTTACTTCCTTCACGGGGAAGTTCGGGTCGTTTCATTATATTTATATATAATTTTAATATATAAATTAAAATTAAAATTAAAACAAATCGCGCATGGTAGTTCGCGTTTCGAAATCGTAACTTTTAACGATTATACCGAAAGATCCGACAGTCGGATTTTCCCAAAGCTGCAACCGTTAGGTCCGCTCTGAAAAGATCTTTCCAAGATATAAAATTTGTTAAAATCCAACGGTTAGATTTCGAGAAAAGTATAAATCAAATTTGGTAAAAAAAATAGCGCCATGGTCGCCTATTGACCCGAAGCGTCGTTAAATTAAATTGAGCTATTTTTATATAAATAAAAATAGCGATAAATCGTTATTAAATAACATTAATGATATGGAATGATTTTAAATTACAATTATGCGAGAATTGTTTGAAAAGACCAAGTTCAATCTCATTTCGAATACTTATACGACGATGTAAAGTTGAAGACATTGAAGACGGTGATTGAAGACCGGCGATCTTCACTTTGAATGGACAAATACTGATGCCCGGCATTGGTTAGCTCCTAGTAAAGGGTTAAAAGTGGTATTTTGTCTGGATGTGAGCATCACTCTTCCGTATTGGACATACGGGACGAGAAATAAGGTGTCTCTGGTTTCATTCAGACCCAGAACGGACTTGTAAATGGATGTCTGTCTGACATTGGATTTCATTCCATGTAAATTGATTTCTATTTAATACATATCTGTTGTGGCAGAGAATTTATTCTCTTGATTAACACTCTTCTTCGAGACGCACAAGCTCAGAGGTTATTAATTGGTAGTTATCGATCGCATGGCGTGAATTGTCAATGTGGCATGCCAAGATGCAGATGATCGAGGCTTTTGTTGAAAAGCAGAGCCTTGTGGTTGATGATCAAAGCACGGCCTGTTTATGCGTAGCTTTGTGTATAGCGTTACTTCGCGAGCCTCACACCTTGGTATGAGTCAAAAACGGAGCAAGGGAGTGCACACGTTTCTTTTTAGCTAGAAGTGGTGTCAGCATTTACAAGCCCTGACATTTTTAACTTATAGGGATGATGGATTACAAGGCCTCAGTTATTTGGTTGATAGTGATCATTTTATAGGTTCAATAGAACCGGGAAGCGTGTGTTCAGGCATAACTAATCCACTAAAGTATTTATGGACCGGCCCTGCAGGATCTAAGGGTTCGCCAACGTCCGAATCCTGAGACATTTTCTAGAGTGTATCGAATCGGTAAGGAGATCGTTCCTAGCCTTTACTCATGATGGAAATCCAACTTCCAATACGACACCATGCGGTAGAACTAGTATGGCGACATAGTAGGATGGGGTACTATGCCATCTATGATTGAAAATGTTTTTAAAACATATATACACTAATAATAATATCAAATCCGTTTTTATCGTATTAAGCATTTTTTACCATTATAAGGTAAAACTCTATCCTTCGGTTTGCGTTGCATTGTGTGATGGGACTTGAGTTTTATAATGGTTTCATTTTTCTAAAAAGCATTGCGTTGTTTAATGATTTACTTTATTTAAATTATACACTGGCAATCCAATGGAGTAAACCCTTTCCGCGTTAGCGGCGTGGTCCTTTGATTAGCCTTATTACTAGTTAAGTTAAGTAAAGATTTCTCATACTAGTCCCATGACTGACCCGTAGTTTGTTTCACTTTGCAAACATGGGTGCCCTCTTTTCCACACGGGCAGTCGAGTAGCTTATTTTGCAGATATATTGAGCAGGATTCTGGATCGAATCTTAAAGCTGTGTCTAGAGCATTGATAGACTTCCGCTGTATCAGATTATTGATTCCGCTGCACTGTATTAAATTCACTGTAAATTTATCTTCTGCTGAATTATGTTCAATGTACTCTGATATTCTATACTCTGATGTAACATTATTATGATGTTTATAAAAGTCTGTTGTTATTTGTTTAGATGTGTTGTATTCCCGAAGTTAGCGTATTCGGGTCTTTGAACGGTCTTAGTCGGTTTTGCGATCGATTAGGTCCGGGCAAAATCCGAATCGTTACAGTTGGTATCAGAAATCTGGTTAGCTCAAATTTTTGGGGTACAACTCGTTAGAACTGAACAAAAGACTCATCAGAGGTAAGATTAGTAATATCCTATAATGGCATACTCATTAGAGATAGGATCAGTAGCATCCTAGAATGAGAAACTCGTGAGAGATGGGGTTAGAAATGCCCTAGAAGGAGTTGAGAGTGAAAAGTTTATAATTAACGTATTTGTGATTATAAATATAATCCGATATTAGAAAATATTATTTTTGAATATATAAAAGTTATAGAAAGTTGAGTTGGTTAATTAAACAACTTTCAGCTCTATTCCTTTTCGAGGACGAAAAGATTTTAACCGGGGGAGATTGTAACAACTCGGAATTTTGGAACCAATTTAAATTTTTTATTTTAGAAATTATAATGGATTTTGAATATTTAAAATATTTTATTTTAAATAATAACGATTAAAAAGTTATCCAAATCAAAGTTAGAATGAAAATTTTTAATTTAATTATAAAAAGAGTTAAAAATAGCGCGGTAGTTTGAAATTTTGAATTTGAACTTTGACTGACTGTACATGATGCAAAATAAACCAGATTTGAGTGAAACCAAAAATATTTAAATCTGTTTAAAAATATCCATCCAACAAATCTGAAAAATTGGAATTTCATAGCGGGAATAAAAAATTATGGTAAATTGAATATTCTGAATAGTCGCTATGGAATATATATATATATTAATATTAAAAATAGCCATTTTGCAAACGACCTCCGTTTTCGGCGAAACCACTTGTGTTGGATTCAGAATATCAAATTATTATTAGGTTTAAATTTTCTTAATTTTTGGAATCAATATGTGGGCATGGTAAATCAAAACGTGTTTTGTCGATTTCAATCAAATTTAATCGACTTAAAAATGACCATTTTTCATACGGTCTTCAAATTCGACGAAAATAATTTTGTTAGGACTGTATCGTCAAAACATAGCCAGAAATAATTTTTTTGGAAATTTTAGAGTCCGTATGTGGTCCCGGTAAATTTAAATGTACGATCAAATTAAATAATTAAATGATTTATGTGTTAAATTAAAGAAAACAAGCTGGAGATGATCAAACGGGCTAACGAGACCTACTCCATTACATCCGGAACGCGGGTATTTGTCTAAGGGCAACTTTCGTTGGGTTGGAATTAGAGCTGTTAAGGATTAATACGCTTAAACCCAATAATTAGGAGGTTTTATAATATTTTATTATAAATATACCTTAAACCTAAACTGAAACCCTAATTACTAAACCATGCCACCACCCTGGGATTCTATGACCAGAACTCTTAGATCTTGCAATCCATTCAATAATTAAAGAAATTCCAAATGCAAATACGTTCGTCTCTCCGAGCTCTTGCTTCTCAATGGTTGTGATGGATTATCGGGTTGTTTTGGTCTCGATTTCTACGCTAGAAGGTGGCGGCCTTGAAGAGGGACTGTGCGTGATGGGGCCCACCGAGTTCATCCATGTTCCTGGCGTGAGGAGGCGGGGTCGAGAGCTTTGGAGTGGCGTTGGCCGATCGAAGTCTGGCTGCTTGGCTGAGGAGTGATGATGAACCCAAGCGTTTGGGGTTAGGTTGGATGGTATCAGGATGAAGAAGAAAGAGGCGGCCTAGTTTTGTTTTAAGGGTAAATCAAAGGATTTAATTAAATTAACTAATTAATAATGTAATTAACATTCAAACTATTATAACTTCTGCAAATCTTATCAGAATTTGACGAAACGAAGTTCGTTGGAATCGCAGAGACGAGATCTTCGCGATGGAACTGACTAGAGCTTGAACGGAGCACTTTGAAAATTTAGACAAAAAGCAATGTGAGATTCCTATTTTTAAAATAAAATTAATTATTTATTGCATTGTGAAATTTATAAATTCATGTTGGTGTTGTATATATCTACTGCGATGTTGATTGTTTTGTGATTGTGATGAACCACTAAATTGAATTGTGTGAATTCATGTTTGTCAGAATTTTGTGTATACAATAAAAACCATATTTTTATTATAATTAGAATTAACAATAAAATATTATTTCTATTGTTTACATGAAACATAGTTTTTGTCAAAAATCTGTTTCCATTAGAATAAAAAGATTATAATAAGAAGATTATAATAAAAAGATTATTATAAAAAGATATCATTTTTTTTGTTGTCATTTTGTTCAACATAATAAAAAGATTAGAATTAATATAACATTTTTGTTATTGATGTTTGTAAAAACCCGTAACTTCCCCGTGAATGAAAGTGTCGGATAGTTCGAGAACAAGCCACAACAGAACACATATAAAAGAACATTTCATTGTATATCACAACAATGCATCAGATTACAAGAATATACAGAGTATAAATGAATATTACACAGAAATATCAGAGATTTAAATTACATTTAAATACATAGCAGCGGAAAATAATACAATACACAACTAGAAGAGATATACGGATACAAAGCTTTCCGGATATCATTCCAGCTGTAAACCAGGATCCTGTGAATATAAATCTGCAAAACCAAAACTACTAGCTGCCCGTGTCAAAATAGGGGCACCCAGAGTTTAGGTTAAAACAATAAACTCTAGGTCAGTCATGTGACTGGTGTGAGAACTAAAACAGTTATTAATCTTTGTTTTTAAAGTTAGGTAAATCAAGGGACCACGCCGTATAACACGGAACGGGTTTCCTCCCAAGAATACCAGTGCATAAAACAAACAACGCAATGCTAAATAAAGAAAAATGAAGCTGTTATAAGACCCAGGTCCTATCACACAATGCAACGCAAGCCGGGGGATAGGGTTTTCCCTTATAACAGCCAAAGAATGCTTGGTACGTTTAAAACAGATCATTTGATTCTATTATAAGTGCATAGTGTATAAAACAACTTCAAATCATAAGTATCAATCATAGACGGCATGGGTACCATATATCATGTCGCCATACTAGTTTTACAAGTAAAACCGCAAATGTCACGTATTTGGAAGTTGGATTTCCATCTATGAACCGAGGCAAAAGATAGTCCTCAATCGATTCGAGACAATCTAGACCATGTCTCAGGATCAGAACGCATCAACCCTTTAGATCGTCAGGGCCGGTCCACCGATGTGGATTATTATGCCTGAACACTACGTTTCCCCACCCTATGGGGTGTAAGTGAGCCAACTAAATGACTCCATCGGTTCGAGAACGACCGATCAATCCGAGGCGCCTCGCAATAGCAACAACCACATAAGTCAAACTCGTCAGGGCGTGTAAAACCACTGACGCCACTTCTAGCTAGAAAGAAACGCAAGTCCTCCCTGATGTCCTCTCCCGTTTTTGGTTCATACCGGGTGTGAAACTCGCGAAGTAAACGTTACACAAAGCTACGCCACAAAGGCCGTGCTTTGATCATCACCACAAGACTTTGCTTTTCAACAGAAGCCTCGATCAATTGCCACTTAGGCATGCCACACAGGCAATTCACTCCATGCGTTTGATATCCATCAATATATAACCCCTGAGCTCGTACGTCTCAGAGAAGGGCGTTAAGCAAGAGAATAAATTCTCCGCCGCCAAACAGATATATATTTAATAGAGATCAATCACACAGACTAAAATCCAATGTCAAACACACAGTCCATTTACAAGTCCGTTCTGGGTCTGAACGAAACCGGAGGCACCTAGTACCCCGCATATCCATCGATCTCCAAGTACGTCTGGACGATCACCAACTGTTTCCATCTTCTTGGGTGTACAGCCCAATCAAGATTATCAGTAATTATCCAAACGACGTGAAGACTTCCGGTCTTCGACCATCGTCTTCATCTTCGACTTATCGTCGTATCAGTTATTCAGAATGGGATAAACCCGGTCTTTCCGAATAACTCGCGTATATATTATAAAAGTGTTACACAAACACAACATACGCCTCATTCCAATTCATCAGTCACTAACTGTAAATTAATCAAGAGAACAATTCCCCAAATATTAACCCCGAAGGCCGAAACCAACATCAGATCAATATTCAGAAAACCATTCTGCTTGGCTAACCGACAGTTAGTTTCTAAATTTCACATTCATAGGGAAAGGTTCCCATTAAATTTATCCAAGATAAATTCCTTGAATTTATTCTTTAATCTATTTTTGAATATCAATTCAAACTAGTCGGGATTAACGAACCTTACCGAAGTAATCATTGGTTTTAATTTCCCAATCCCACCCTATTCATCCCATGAAGTAAAACTGGTAGTACTTCATATCTAACACCACGGTGTTATCGGTAAATTCAATTACCATTTCACGTTCAAATCTAATTAAAGATTTAACTATCGCCTGGAGCAAAACTGGTGATACTCCATTCTCGACCATTTCAATCTAATTAAAGATTCATTAAAACTCCACTTAGTTTTAATCGTTAACTGGGTTAAAGAATCCGTGTCATTTAAAAACACGGTTCACGATAAACCCAAAGTCACATTCATTAATTATCGGGTTAAAGAACATGTGTTATTTAAAACACCGTTCACAATAAACCCAAAAATCAATATCAATTCAATTCCAATTAAATATTATTTAATTGGTACACTTCATTAAATCTAAATAAAAGATTTAATCATTTCTCAACTGGGTTCAAGAACAGTGTTAGTGAAGACACCATTCACGACAAACCCAAATCACATTCGATATTCAATACAAGGCTCTGAATAGAAAATATATCGGCTTATATTCAATATCGAATTCTATGACTAACAAATGTCGTATTGGAAATAACGATATAAATATATATCTTTCAAATTTCCATAACAACACCTGTAAAATCACGAATTCCAACATCGATATATTCCGAAGACAATTTCGATTCAAATCCACTCCAATGCAATCATTGGATATTCTGGTTATTTTCAAAACCCCTTTTAAATTCAATTTATTTATTTAAAAATAAATAAAATTATAATTCTAGTTCAAAACCAGTTCATTTCGATAAAAATCTATTTTTATCTTTTCAAATGTGGAGTTTCTCATCCCAAATCTTCACAAATCATTTCTTATGATTTTACACAAATTATTATTATTTTTAATAATTTAATCAAGGCCCGTACAGTCGATTTCCATCAACGGCCATCGAACTGCACTTACAGCGACCTTTTCCGAATTTGATTTGGACGTAACTCCAAATCCAACCGTTAGATTTCTAATTTCTGATATTCGTTAGAAAGCTCTTTTCGATACGAACCCAACGGTTCCGGTTTTAGGAGAATCCGACGGTCGGATCTCCCGTAATGTCCGTTTGAAATAAATGGTCGAAATTCGCGAACTGCCGCGGCGCGTTCTATTCAGGCCATTATATTATATATATATATATAATATATATAATATATATTTCGTCGATTTCTATTTAAAATAATTCATTTTAAATAATCAAAATTCGCTAAAATTGCCGAAATAAAAATTTTAAACTGGCTCAGATTTTCCGGGTTATTACAATATTATGCATTAGAATTTAAAATTAATAGTTTTGTCATAAATGTTATGCATTAGAGAAAATTAACATTTATGTTATAAATGTTATGCATTAGAGTATTGGATAAAATCAAATTATCATTTTGCTCGTTAGATTGTCGAAATTAACATTGGATTGTTCACAAATAAAAACATTGATTTTTATTTGTCACATTTAACACTGAATTATTCACGAATATAAACATTCATTTTTATTTGTCAAATTTTACATTGAATTTGTAAACAAATAAAAATAGTCATTTATATTTGTTATGTGAAGGGTAGATATTTGTATGTAAATAAATTTACATTTTTAATTGTCATGTTGAGATTAGAAACTGTAAAAAAATATTCATTTTTGTCAATATAGTTTAGTTTAACAAAAATATTCTTTTTTGCCAATATAGTTTAGTTTAACAGAAATATTCATTTTTGTCAATATAGTTTAGTTTAACAAAAATATTCTTTTTTGTCAATATAGTTTAGTTTAACAAAAATATTCATTTTTGTCAATATAGAATAGTTAAACAAAAATATTCATTTTTGTCAATATAGAGTAGTTAAACAAAAATATTTATTTTTGTCAATATAGAGTAGTTAAACAAAAATATCCATTTTTGCCAATATAGTTTAATTGAAAAAAAACATTCATTTTTGTCAATTAGTATAGTTGAAATAAAAACATTCATTTTCGTCAAAGTGGAATAGCTGAACAAAATATACATTTTTGTCAAAACACTTTAGTTAAAACCTGATTTGTCGCTTCTGTCAAATTATAATTGTTTAATCAAATTTGTCACTTTTGTCAAATTATAAGTGTTGAAATCAAAATTGTCTCTTTTGTTAAACTATAAAGGTTGAAATCAAAATTGTCGCTTTTGTCAAATTATCATAGTTAAAACAAATTTGTCACTTTTGTCAAATTATCATAGTTAAAATCAATTTGTCACTTTTGTCAACTTATAACAGTTAAAACATATTTGTCATTTTTTTCAAATTATCAAAGTTGAAACCAATTTATCGCTTTTGTCAAATTATCAAAGTTAAAACCAAATTTGCCACTTTTGTCAACATGTAACAGTTGAAACAAAATTGGCATTTTTGTCAAAATATAATAGTTAAAACAAAAATAACATTTTTGTAAAATAGATTTGTGTTAAAAGAATAATATCACCTTTGTTAAATAGAAATTGTAAACAAATAAAATTATCATTTTTGTTTGTTATGTTGAACAGAAAAATGTAAACAAATGAACATATCACTTTATTTGTTTTGTTGAATTAGAATTGTCGACAAAACAAACATATCACTTTTATTTGTTTTGTTGAATTAGAATTGTCGACAAAACAAATACATCCCTTTTATTTGTTTTATTGAATTAGAATTGTCAACAAAACAAACACATCACTTTTGTTTGTTTTGTTGAATTGGAATTGTCGATAAAACAAAGTTATCATTTTTATTGTTTTATTTAAATGGACTTGTCGACAAAACAAAGTCATCATTTTTATTGTTTTGTTGAAATAGATTAGTTGAATCAAAATATACATTTTTGTCAAAATATCCATTTTTGTCAAAACAGATTAGTTGAATCAAAACATACATTTTAGTCAAAATATACACTTTTGTCAAAATAGATTAGTTGAATCATAATACACATTTTTGTCAAAATATACAATCTTGGCCAAATAGATTGGTTGAACCAAAATATTCATTTTTTGTTAAAATATAATAGTTGAAACAAAAATTAGATTTTGTTAAATACGATGGTTGAAAACAAAATTTACATTTTTGTTAACTAGAATTGAAATAAAATAAAAATCGCATTTTTTGTTAAATAAAAGAGTTAAAACGCAAATAGCATTTTTGGTAAATAGATTTGTGTTACAACAAAGATATTCATTTTGTTAAATTAGAATTGTTAACAATATGAAATATCATTAATATTCACTTTGTTAAATTTAAATTGTTAGCAACATGAAATTGTCACCTTTTTATTCATCTTGTTGAAACAGAATTGTCAACAAAATGAGTGAATCACTTTTTATTCATTTTGTTGAAATAGAATTGTCAACAAAATGAATGAATCACTTTTTAATCATTTTGTTGAAATAGAATTGTCAACAAAGTGAATGAATCACTTTTTGATCATTTTGTTGAAATAGAATTGTCAACAAAATTGAATGTATCACTTTTATGTATTTTGTTGAAATAGAATTTGTATGCAAATTATAATATCATTTTTATTGTCAATATACACATTAGAATTTGAATATATATATATATATATATATATATATATATTAAAATGACATTTCTATTGACAATATACACATTAGAATTTGTGTATATATTAAAGAGGCATTTCTATTGCAAACATACACATTAGAATCAGTGTATTGATTAAAGTGACATTTTTATTGTCAGGATATATATTAGAATTTGTATGCAAATTAAAATAATCATTTTTATGTGTGTCGAGTCACGCATTGAAACTATAAACAAACAAAAATATTTCTTTTATTTGTTAAGGTATAAAATAGAAATTGCATACAAATAATGAAAATACAAATTATCTTTTATTTGTCATTAGAAAAGATGTCATGTAAATGAAATACATATTTATTTGACATTATGAACATTTAGATGTGTTATGCCGATAAAACATTCTTTTATTTGGCGTGTTATATACGTTAGAGGAATCGTTGAATAATTTATATTTATATATAATTATATATATATATATATATATATATATAAATTAAAACGAATCACACACGGTAGTTCGCGTTTCAAAATCATAACTTTAAACGATTATACTGAAAGATCTGATCGTCGGATTTTCCCAAAGCTGGAACCGTTAGGTCCGCTCTGAAAAGATCTTTCCAACGATATAAAATTTGTTAAAATCCAATGGTTAGATTTCGAGAAAAGTGTAAATCAAATTTGGGTAAAAAAAACAGCGCCATGGTCGCCTATCGACCCGAAGCGTCGTTAAATTAAATTGAGCTATTTTTATATAAATAAAAATAGCGATAAATCGTTATTAAATAATATTAATGATATGAAATGATTTTAAATTATAATTATGCGAGAATTGTTTGAAAATACCGAGTTCAATCTCATTTCAAATGCTTATACGACGATTTAAAGTTGAAGACATTGAAGACGGTGATTGAAGACCAACGATCTTCACATCGAATGGACGACTATTGATGTCCGGCATTGGTTAGCTCCCAGTAAAGGGTTAAAAGTGGTAGTTTGTCCGAACGTACTTGTTGATTGTTCGGATAAGCGAGAACCTCTCTTCCGTATTGAACATATGGGACGAGGAATAAGGTGTCCCCAGTTTCGTTTAGACCCAGAACAGACTTGTAAATGGATGTTTGTCTGACATTGGATTTCATTCCATGTAAATTGATTTCTATTTAATATATATCTGTGGTGGCAGAGAATTTATTCTCTTGCTTTACACCCTTATTTGAGACGCACGAGCTCAGAGGTTATATATTGGTAGTTATCGATCGCATGGCGTGAATTGTCAATGTGGCATGCCAAGATGCAAATGATCAAGGTTTTTGTTGAAAAGCAGAGCCTTGTGGTTGATGATCAAAGAACGGCCTGTTTAGGCGTAGCTTTGTGTCTAGCTTTACTTCGCGAGCTTCACACCCCGGTATGAGTCAAAAACGGAGCAAAGGACCGCAGAGAGTGCACACGTTTCTTTCTAGCTAGAGGTGGTGTCAGTGTTTACAAGCCCTGACATTTTTTACTTATGTGGATGATGGATTACGAGGCCTCAGTTATTTGGTCGATAGTGACCACTTTATAGGTTCAATAGGATCGGGAAGCGTGTGTCCATGCATAATTAATCAACTAAAGTATTTGTGGACCAGCCCTGCAGGATCCAAGGATTCGCCAGCGTCCGAATCCTGAGACATTTGCTAGAGTGTCTCGAATCGGTAAGGAGATCTTTCCTAGCCTCGACTCATGATGGAAATCCAACTTCCAATACGACACCATGCGGTTTTGATTGTAGAACTAGTATGGCGACATAGTAGGATGGGGTACTATGCCGTCTACGATTGACACATTATGATTGAAAATGTTTTTGAAACATATATACACTAATAATAATAATATCAAATTCGTTTTTATTGTATCAAGCATTTTTGACCATTATAAGGTAAACCTCTATCCTCCAGTTTGCGTTGCATTGTGTGATGGGACTTGAGTCTTATAACAATTTTATTTTTCTAAAAAGCATTGCGTTGTTTAACGATTTACTTTATTTAAATTATGTATTGGCAATCCAATGGAGTAAACTCATTTCGCGGGTGCCCTCTTTTCCGCATGGGCAGTCGAGTAGCTTATTTTGCTGATATATTGAGCAGGATTCTAGATCGAAGCTTAAAGCTGTGTCCAGAGCATTGATAGACTTCCGTTGTATCAGATCGTTGATTCCGCTGCACTGTATTAAATTCACTGTAAATTTATCTTCCGCTGTATTATATTCAATGTACTCTGATATTATGTACTCTGATGTAACATTATTATGATGTTTACAAAAGTCGGTTGTTATTTGCTCGGATGTGTTGTATTCCCAAAGTTAGCGTATTTGGGTCTTTGAATGGTCTTAGTCGATTTTGCAATCAATTAGGTCCGGGCAAAATCTGAATCATTACATCCAATTTGACTTCTAATTCATCGATTTGTCAAAGCAATTTACTTATCTCTTCATCCGAATTGGTAGAAGGATTAGACCTTGGTTTCCTTTTTAACCCAAGAATAGTTTTATCTTTCCCTTTCAGTCGACCTTCCAGAGTGGATATTTGTTCATCCTGAGTCCTAGTTGTCATCTTTTTAAGATAATACATCCTTTCCCATTTAAAGTGGGAGCATATTTAAAAATGCTCTTTGGCTTTATAATTCCTAATGATTTTTTCCTTAGTCGAGAAGGTGAATGTAAAGCCCCATACTTTTTTGCACCCAAAATTTGACAAAAATCAAAAGTTGAACACATCCAAGCATAGAGCGTATATATGGTACCTGCAATAAATGAGCATGAGCATAATTAGAGTACGATAAATATAACCCACAGTGGAAATAAAATAGGATAAATTAGTATTAACTCAAGTAACTACCTTTTTCAAAGTAAGTCACTTTGCCAATACTGAGCATGAGAGAGAATGAGAACCGAAGCCAAACTTAAACATCTCTAAGAACCCAACCTTCCTTATGAAATCTGGAGGTTGTGATGAGGAGGGGGGTCAGAACAACCAGTTATGATGACTAAGAAATGTACAACACAGTCTATAACACAGATATATTCTGTTTGTTTCAACCCAAGCTGTATGCCTAACCAGGTTTATGATTCTATCCTAACCTAGTAATTGTTTACACACGACTTTGCTATTCAGCCCAAAGAAGTATTCCCAAATTATATTACCGAGATAGGATATTTACAAAAAAAAATTAAAGCCTTTACACCAAAGTTTAATTGTTTAATTATACCCAGAGTGGGCCCCTAATTTCGGGGTTTCTATTTGTATACTCATTCTCTATTCTTTGTTATTTAGCGCCCCACTATCAATGATAAATAGGGTGGATTCTTCCTGATCACTTAAGACCCTAGGCGGACCTATTGGTCACTTATTGACCCTCAATGATATATTAAATGTTAACATAAAACAAGAGGGCACTAGCTACGGGCCCTACTAGTTAAGGCTTCCATCATTCACGCATAAACCCTTACCCTGCATAAGGTGAGAGTAGGTATTTTATTATTCGTTATACCTTCTGGCTGACCTTATTAGATAACCTCCTTAGTCACTTACTACTTCCCGTAGGATAGGCGACCATATCTGACCCTTTTAATTTCCAGGTTTGGGTAGGCCAACACGCACCTTCCATTTAAGACCCTATATTGAAAAACCTATACCCAGGTGGACTCTATAATCCTAGTCTCTTAACCTTTTAGGACCCAGGAAGCGGACTATATACGCGAAGGTTATTCGTTCATCCCTCATTTTCCTCTAACACCTTTCCCTTTTTGGGATAAAGTAGGCTCCGTTAAAAGTCATTTATGTTTAATTTCTTTATACAGAAATGATATACGTACACCATTTATTTGTATCACGGGTCCATATGGTTAATAATGTCTTATATTATTAAACTACCAAGTCCAACTATATTTTTAATTATAAGTTTTGTTGACATAAATAGGGAAGGTTATATTCCCTTTTCTCTAGGATATTTATTTTATTTCTTCCCTAATTTGGACTTAGTATTAAACAACAATAAATACCCATTAATCCCCCTTTTGACACCCATTTCTTTTTATTTCCTTTTTAATGCCCTTTTATGACTCTAACAGTCATATTTCTGCCTAAGGCAGCTATTTATCAGTCCCAAGCTATCTATTGTTATACCCCAACGGACAATTTCTATTTTTATTCTTTTATTTATTGATTGACTGTTATATATATATATATATATATATATATATATATATATACATACCAGGTCTCTCACATTAAGTTGGCTACTTGTAGATGCTGGATATATCGGTCGGTTCTGGGAAGACTTCTAACACAAGTATTAACCTCGTGCCTTAGTATGATTATATTTATGCGTTAGACCCCTCACATTAAAATGACTACCTGTGGTTGCTGGATTTGCAAGTTGGTTCCAGGCAGGCTTACACCAGAAGTTGAGTTTAACCTCATGTCCAGATGGGGTTATAATTTAAATTTCCTAATTGGGGTCAACAACAGTTATCCTAATTTATTCTGGGAATTGTAACCATTTTCCTATTCACATTTATTTTCCCCAAATCAATATTGGTTACAATGGTTATTTCTTTATTTGCGGTCTCATTTACAGTCGTTAATTACATCTATTACTACGAATGGTCACCACAAATATATTAATTAAAAATGGATTATATTTACACATAATTCCATATTTGAGCCTTATCCGATCATTCAAAGATTCCATACAATTTATATTTCACCATTTTATGCTGATTTGGATGGATACTATATATATATATATATATATATATATTCTTTTTTTTTGTGCGGTCAACGTAGTTATTACTGTTTATTTTTATTTATTATTTTTAAATGTTTATTTTTAAATCAACGATTTGGTCTAATTAGTATACCAAACATTCTCCTTTTACATTCAATCTTTCGAAAAAGGTTTCAAGTCACACAAGGACCGTTAGCCAAAATCATTGTAAATCATGCTTATTTTGCAATATTGACATATTTCCAAATCACATGTAATATATGTAATATATTTTTATTTTTGAATAGTCAATAAAAATTACAAACAAAACATATATTTATTTTTATATGCACCTTTGCACCACTTTTCCCCTTTTAATTCTTTTTGTCACACTTCTTGTGATTCTAAAATAATGCCTTTTTATTTAAAAATAAGGAAAACGGCATAATTTACAATGCTTAAGCCAAAAACCCAACAAAATTAAATGTAAACAAGGAATATTTATTTTATTCTTATAATCACATAATACACCAATTCATCTTTTCACCCAAATTTTCATGTTTCATATTTCAGCACTAAACCAAAGATCTGGAACATAACTACAACAATTTATGTTTAATGGGACAGACTTCCAAATCCACAGTGCTATGTGGCATATATAACATATTTCCTAATTCATGACATAACTTATAGGAATATATGAGAATTTATATAAAAATCCTACAATTCACGTTTCTACAAAATCACAACTTTATCATTTATCGACATATTCAAAATCAGATCCGATGGTTATCACAATTTACAATCATTTAAATAGCAGATCTGATAGGCATAAAACATAGATTGGATTCAAACAAAATAGATAAATCATTATATCTGTATTAGTAAATTTATCACTCACCTTATATCTTCAAATTTCTAAATTATGAACCTTTTTAGGCTTATAATCCCTAAATTCTTACAAATCTACAATAATCTAGAAGGGGCAAATTTTAGGTCTGTAGAAATGTAAGAAAAAGGGAAAAGAGCGAAGAAATCTATCATTGAGCACCCTCTTCCATTGAATCTTTTTCTCTTCCCAATTCCATATGAATTTGATTTGATTTGGCATATGCATGAATATATTTATTTAGGATTTAGGTTAGAAGAGGAAGAAAAATGGCACAGCTCCGCTGCCTTCATAGATTTGAATGGAAAAAGAGTGAGGCTCTACTCCTTTATTTATAGGGGTGGAAATGGCTTAGAACCGTCAGATTAGTCTTAAGTTATATCCGTCCATCCGTTATAATAATATTATAAACAAATACCTATATAAACCAGCCGCCACTAGGCATTTGATCACCCAGTTTGTCGACCATGGTGGTCGGCCACTAGTCGACCGCCTGGGCAATCAGATGCCTAGGTTGGCTGTTCATATATGTTATAATATTAATTAATTATTCAGTTTAATTATTTTCTGCCCATTTTCGTATTTCGTCCATAACTTTTTCATACGGACTCCATTCGCGAAACTCCAAACATGAAAGTTGACCTACATTCTGAGACGAACGCAATTTGGTTAAAGTTTCATGGCCAAATTCCATTATTTGTAGAAATTCCTATTTTTGAATTCTAATAGTTAATTTATATTGCCAAAATTTCAGGTTGTTACATTCTTTCCCCCTTAAAAGGAATTTTGTCCCGAAATTCTGGTGTCTAAAATCCTATGCTTGTGTACATACACTTTGCAACCATGTGTACATGTACATGGTGTACATAATGCAATGTCAACCAAAAACATGCATGCAAGATGATTATAATCGGATCCTCCTATATATTTGCATTAAACTTTTTGAAATATTTTTGAAACACATGATGCATAACATCCTAAATATACTGGCAGTTATATATGAATGCAAATTTTGAAAATTATTTTTCATCCATAACCTCCACGCAATTACGAATAAAAGTATGTAGCAATCAATTTTGCATCCAAACCCTACCATCCAAAACGTACGCAATCTAATCATTCACTATTTAATTTCTCCAAAATCGAAAAAAGGAAAGAAAAGGGAAGAAATTGAACATTCCTTTTGCTTTCAAATATTTCATTTCTCGACCTACAGTGGAATTTTCACCTCAATTACCCGAAATTCCCTAAAAATGTCCAACTGTTGACTGTAAAGGAGGCTTAAAACAAGCTCTAGAACGTAAAACGAGTTAATTAATAGCATGCGTGCATCGTTGACGAGGTATGGAAATAGCGTTTCCAAGGACAAAACAGCCTTTTCCTTGTTTCCATTAACATTTTTATCGTATCGCTGGTCCTATTGCAACGCTAAAACAAGCACACAAAGCATCCAAAAATCTTCCTTACACCTTTTATGTGATCAAAAATCAGAAATTTTCATAAAAATAAATTTCATCTTGAAACTTTTCATATTAATTTTGAAAATTTCTTTTCAAAACTGTTTCATTTCTCTATGAAATAAGAAAATGATAAACAAATGTTCTTTTTCTTCAAACAACATTTTCCATAAACTTTTAAAAATGTATTTTATGGAAATTTAAACGATCTAAGTCACATATTGGAGAAAAAGGAAGTCAATCACGCCAAAAAGGCGAGAACTAAAATCCCACAAAAAGACAAAAATAAATTTTAGTTTTGACAAGGAACGGTGGTTTATATATTTGTATACCCGTGACGTAGAACCATTCCTTTACTAAAATTTACCCAACATAGAATTTTAAATATCTCCAGCTTTAGGACAAATGCTAGTAAATAAATGAGATTTCATTAAGTTAATCGTGCGTGAATGACAAACATTTTTCTTTTGACATAGAAATCTCATTACTAAAGTTGTGCGAATTTTTCATTAGTTGTAACTTCTAACACAATGCTACATCAAAGAAAAAAATGCTAGAAAGGGAAACACACGATACAAGATATGACATGCACAAAGCATGTTCTAACAACAACAACGACTATGACTAACAATACCCACTATAGGCTGATCTACCTCCGCGACTGGAACCAGATCCATTACCACGTCCACGCCAAGAGCGTAGTATAGCGGAGATGCAAACAATCTCTCGTGACTGTTAGTGCTTCTCCAGTCGAACCTCTCGGAGGTCGGCCTGCATGACTTGCATGGAAGTGAGCTTAGGGGTCTTATGTCCAGGTTGCTGAGCTGGAGTGGGTGGTGCAGGTGCAGGAGCATCAGGTAGTTAGATACCCATCTTCCAGAGAGTGGCACGACAGATGGCGGTCGGTGCCTCCTTCATAGGCATCTCCCTAGAAAGTCACACCTAGAAGTGCTAGAAGATATGGGTCAGAAGATGGCTATAAGGAAAATGGCTCCGTGGGGTACCAGCAAAGGGCTCATTGAGATGGATCATAAACATATGCTCCTAATTAACAGCTATCCCGCCAAGGATAACAAAGGTGGCACGGTGAATAGAAGGATAAATCTGCTCCAAGCTTCCCGTTTTCGGGATGATGTTGTGTTGTATGATGCGCACAACAACACGGGCGACTGGTCGCAGATTGACGATGGTCTAAGCTCCAGTCTCTCCAACAAAGATACGCTGAAGGATCTAAGGGTCCTCCATCTCAATAGCATCCGGCTTGGCTCCATCTGTCGAGATACCCAAAATCTGGGCCAAATCCGCATTAGTGAACTCGATGCGGGTGCCCAAGACCTCAGATCTGATGACGTGGGACTCGTCATCGATATCAACATCCATCTGGGCATCGTGCAGATGGATGCAACACAGATAGACATCGTGCTCAAAAGTGTCGAAGTGCAGGATCAGTGCTAGGCCTGCAGCGACAAACAACACCTCCACACCAAATGCGGCAAAGTAGGCGAATTGGGCGACCAACTTGGTACTCACCACTAGCCGTGGGTAGGAATTGCTTAATCTTAGCATCATCACGGTTTAACTAAGCGGCTTCTTGGAGCATGAGAGCAGGGTATTGGTTGCAAGGTGCCATGGAGGAATCAGTGAAATGGGGTAAAAGAAATTGCAAATCCGGGGTATATTCGGGTAGAGATTTGCACGAGGAGGATTTTAATGGTAATTAGAGGTGAAATGGAGTAGGGATTGTTCGGAATGAAGCTTGGGAAGGAGGAGGTCTTGAGTTTTTCGGTAGAAGGGGGTTTAGGGAAGAAGGGTTGGCTGAATGATGTTATATACATCGTTCAACATGAAATGGGTCGGGTCGACCACGCTCTTGGGTGGGGTAGCGATCAGCCTGGCCCCCAGAGGGCGGTCGACCACTAGTCGACCGCTTACCTCGTGTAGGGCACGGTACGAACCTCAGCCCAACGGCCCGTTTTAAATTATATAAATTAAAATTTAATTTTCTATTTATGTCGAAACAACTACTACTCCCAAACAAAGTCTCGTATTGACTTCCACCACTCGTCTAGTCAAGAATTTAATTTTTCTAATGCCTTTTCCCTGCCTCTAAAGAGATTTGTGACCACCGAAAGAACACACTTAAAACAGAAAATCATCTAGAAATCCAAAATAAATTCTAAAACGGATTTCCCCCTTAGCAGCCGACACAAACTAAGCGATTCAAATTCAAATACCCCAATGATCAAGGTGACGGATTTTTCTTAGCCCTTTCGAAGAAAAATTTAAAACTTTTCCAAAAATGGAATTTATTTATAAACTAACGGTCTCGTACTTATAAATCCATTTATTATTATTATTATTATTTATATTCCACTTTTATATTTTAAACCGGAAAAACCTTTCCATTTCCAAAATGTTAGAGCTTTAGAATCTTTAAGGGTTAGTTTTGGTAATTTTAATAAATTATCCAACATATATAGGAAAATGGATACTAAAAATCACAAGAAATGCACATTTATTATTTTCAAGTTTAGTGGCATATTCCTTGTCCTTCCTAATTCTATCTTTCCTACCAATCGGAACATATTTGTTAAAATCACACCGTAGCTCTAAAATTTTGATAAACGAATAGATTAAAAATTTAAAAACATATCTTCAAAAACTATTTTCCGAAACCATATTTCAAAACCATTGAAATCCATTTTTATTTTTCAAATAGTTTTTAAAATAAATTTCCTCGAACATAAGGCCAAGAACTCAATTGAATACCTTAATAAAGGTAGATTCAGAATTTTAACGAAGTGACAAATGGGTACACCTCGTAGTTATATTCTCGAAATGGATACGACATATTAATGTGGGCTCTTTTACCATTTTGGATCGAGTAATGGTCTTAACTGGAACTATCGACTAAACCAAAAACTAGAAATCGCAACTATCTTTGTTTTAGCTAGATTTGTATTAATATATATATATATATATATATATATATATATATTTCCAGTTTCCAAAACTCGAATCAATGGAATCCACCATATGTCGTCCCATGCTCTTCACAAGGAGATTGCGAACTTACTTTGGGGTAAGACAAATTTGGCTTTAAACCCAAACTCAAACTATTTCAATTCTTAGTCGCTCAAAGCCCACTATATATAATTAGGCCCACGACTAATTTCTATAGTCGAAATAATTTAAAGCCGAGTAAGAAAGACTAAGAAAAACAGAAAAGAAAATCGAATTACGTTCTCTCACGATTCCTAATTTAACTAATTCCTCTGATCTCCTAACCTAAGCTCTGATACCAAATGTAACACCCCACACTTTTATGCACCTAAATTTTGGCAAAAATCAAAACTTGAACATATCCAAGCACTAAGCATATATCTGGTAACATCAATAAATGACCATGAGCATAATCAGAGTATGATAAATATAACTCACAACGGAAAAAAATAGGATTAATTAGCATTAACTCAAGTAACCACCTTTTCAAAGTAAGTTACCTTGTCGATACTGAGCATGAGAGAGAACGAGAACCGAAGCCAAACTTAAACATCTCTGAGAGCTCGACCTTCCTTATGAAACCTGGAGGTTGTAATGAGTAGGGGGTCAAAACAACAAGTTCTGGTGACTAAGAAATGTATAACACAGATATGTTCCATTTGTTTCAACCCAAGCTGTATGCCTAACCAGGTTAGTGATTCTAGCCCAACCAAGTAAATGTTTATGCATGACTTTTCTATACAGCCCAAAGTAGTATTCACAAATTATATCATCGAGACTTGACATTTACACACATTCTTGTGAAGCCTTTGTACCACAGTTTAACTGGTTAATCATACCGAGAATAGGCCCTTAATTTCGGGGTTTCTATATATACCCTCATTCTCTATTATTTATTATTTAGCACCTCACTATCAATGATAGATAGGGTGGATTCTCCCTGATCACTTAAGACCCTAGGCGGACCTATTGGTCACTTATTAACCCTCAATAATATATTAAATTTTAACATAAAACTTGAGGGCACTAGTTACGGGCCCTACTAATTAAGGATTTTGTCACTCACGCATAAACCCTTACCCCGCATAAGCTGAGAGTAGATATTTTATTGTTCGTTATACCTTCTAGCTGACCTTATTAGATAACCTCCTTAGTCACTTACTACTTCTCGTAAGATAGGGGGATATAATTGACCCTTTTAATTTCCAGGTTTGGATAGTCCGACACACACCTTCCATTTAAGACCCCTATACTGAAAAACCTATACTCAGGTAGACTCTTTAACCCTAGTCTCTTAGCCTTTTAGGACCCATGAAGCGGATTACACACGAAGGTTATTCGTTCGTCCCCATTTGCCTTTAATATCTTTCCCTTTTTGGGATAAAGTAGGCTCCGTTATTAAGTCATTCCCATTTAATTTCATTATACGGAAATGCTATATGTACACCATTTGTTTGTATCACAGGTTTATATGGTTAATAATGTCTTATATTATTAATCTACTAAGTCCAACTATATTTCTAATTATAAATTTTATTGACGTAAATAGGGGAGGTTATATTCCCTTTCCTTTAGGATATTTACTTAATTTCTTCCATAATTTGGACTTAGTATTAAATGGCAACCAATACCCATTAATCCCCTTTTTTTACAACCATTTCTTTTTATTTCCCTTTTATGACTCAAACGGTCATATTTTCCTAAGGCAACTTGTAACGTCGTAGTTTTGATTGAATTTGTAATATAATTCATTATTATTTCAATTATTGGTTTAAATATAAATAAATTTTTAAATAATAAACTTGAGAAAAATCCAAGAATGCATACATTTTAAATGGTTTGAATTTTATATAACCAATGTATACATGTATATAAAAGAAGTAAATAATGTTTCATCAATTTGTTTTGTATTTTTATATTTGTTATAAAAATAAATAATATGGAATTTGAATATTCTAGAACATTAGAATAATAATTTTTATAAAATTCTATGTGTATATTTTACATATATATATATAAATAAGAAAATGGCATTTCAAATCTTTCTTTGCATTGCATTTATTTTAAATCCAATTTCTTCTCATCTTAGCAAAGATATGACAAGACTATCAATACAGCATTAAGAAAAAGGAGTACTCAACTATTTAATCTCTTGAATTACCGGGGTGCTAACTATGAATGGAAAAGCACATAATATGATAAAATTTTAGTAAAAACATGGTTTGGAATTGCATTAGAGTTAAATTGAAGTATTAACATATTCAAGCACATGGCCTTGTGCTTATATATATATATATATATATATATATATATATATATATATATATTGAAAATGGGTAACATATATTAATCAGAAACAATACAAAATTACGGTTAGCATACGAACCGGATTACAAACAAACAAATTATAGACTGAAATACCTAATAACAGTTAGCAAACTAACTGGAATACACAAACAAATTAAAACAAAGCTCCATCTCGTAGAGCTAAAACCACTGCAACAATCTCAACCATCTAAACCCCAGCAAATTACAAAACCAGAGTGCTCCAACATGTTGAGCAAAGCAATTGCAACCTTCAATCAATAACTAGAATAACACTTCCAAAAAATACGGCTAAGAATAGAAGTAACGCCGAAATCTGTACCTCTGGAACACATCCTACACTAATTCATCATAGTAAACACAGCCCCAAAATTGAATTTAATGTCCATAACAAAAACGAAGCTGCCTCAACATCATACCAAAAGCTCACATAGAGAAGACCGCAAACACCAAAACAAAAGAAATGAACCAATGCACCAAACAAAACTCAAACCAGGGAAGCAGGAAGGTCGATTGCCAGAGGAAACGGTTATGAGGAGACTGGAACTGAAAGACTTCAGTAATGCCGGCAACGCCAGAACCCAGGCTCCAAAGAGGCTTGTTCCCAAAAAAAATGACCAACACGCCTACACTGACCAAGCGGCAGCGCAGGGATTCAAATCTTCCATCGATGAAGCATAGCTCAGGCGAGTATCTGGTACGAAGGTCTGATTTTGAAGCCCCAAATTGAATCGCTATGAAGAGGGAGAGAAGCAGTGAATTAGAGAGGAAGGGGAAGGCCGATCTAACCAGTAATGGAGAAAGCTAGGTTAGATTGTGGAAGAGACGAGGATGAAGAGGCGAAAAGCAAAAGGAAGATTAAAAAATGAGAAAGGCAGCGGAAAATGCTGGTGACCTAATCGCCATTAATGAGAAAGAAATCGGCCCTCGTCTCGAGAATATATATGTGCTTATATATATATATATATATATATATATATATCTGGTGTAGACTATTGTAGCCCTGTAAGAAACAGCTGGGATTTTTTTAATAAAGATGAGGCATCAACATCCTTTCTATCAAATTTATGATAACCTATGATATACCATCCTTTAACCTAGCAAAATCTTCCCTCCATGGACCTTCAATACATGATTTTACACATTTATATATGTTGAAATATACCCTGGCCGTAACACAATACTTGGAAGCCAAGTTGTTTTTAATATTTTTTTCTCATGGTTTGCATATGAAAGCGGGAAATGCATATGCAGCTGAAGCTAGTATAGGACCAGCTTTCACCCTTGCTTTATTTCATTTCAATCCAATCCTAGAGGCAGCCTAACGTGATAAGCAAAATACCATTAAACATCAAGAGTTTTGTTGGAAGAGAAGTTGGTTTTAAAATCCACTAAGTACATATGATGTACACACACACAAAAATATGTATATATATATATATGCATGTGCAACCCAACAGATTTAAGTGACTACACAAACAGCCTCATCCCTACCCTGTTTTAGCCTATAAGCTAACCCATTGTTTTAATCATCTTCTAAACTTAAAAATATAGTAGCTGCTACACACATTCACCACATATCTTTTGAACCAAAACTTGAATAAAACTAGGAAGAAGACCTGGAAGGAATACCATGAAAACATGGAACTTTTTTCAGTGAGCAAACTTGGACAAAACCAGAGAACAAAAGTAAAGAACAACAAACTAATTTGGTGAGTAAACATATATGCTTTTTCCTACTTTACTTCAAGTAATGATTCACATCTGTATTTTTACATACAGGCACCTAATTTAGCCTGGATTTTTATATTATAGTAAGCTATTTAAGAAAAAAACTATTGTCATTATGATGCCTATATGTTTACATTCTTCTAATGACCTTAGAAATGATCTCGCCTAAGAACTAGACTCTTAAATCCTATGTGTGTTTAGTTGATAACATGATTTAGTTCCCTGAATAATCTGGGTATGTGGATTAATAAATAGAAAGACTGTTAATTTAAAAAAAAACTAGAAGGAGATCTTTTGCAAACCATGACCTAGAATGTAGAAAACTTAGGGAAAACATAGGACCTATTTGAGTGAGAAAACCTCACTTTTAAATTCCCATTTCTTTAAATCATCACTTGAATGTATGATTATTTGGTATCTTATATATATCCATATGCCTATAATTGATACTTTGTATCAATTAAAAACAAAATCACTTGAAGCTATATATATATATGTATGTATATATGCATATTGCTCTGCTAACCCATTTTTGCTATTGTAATTGAAACTGGGTGGATATATTCACCTCTCAAACTTATAAAATCAAATCACCCCGATTCTAATATGTTATTGTATTAGAGTTCTATATGAAAATTGTTTGAGTATATTTGTAGTGCAGGCTAAAAATAGTTACAGCCCATATTATATTATACATTTACATATAGCAACAAATATATATCAAGACGTTTAAAATCATAAAATTCAAACATCATAAGTGAGTAATTCAGGCATACAGTGGATTCGTGTGGTTAAATCGTGAGTTTGGATAGTAAATTCACGATTTTTACTGCTGTGGTGAGGTAGAAATTCTGAGTTCATCTGAAAATGCAAAAGGGGGATTCTTCAGCGATCTGGGTGGTCGGGAACCATAAGGTTGAGTCTAGGGAAGTGTGAGTAGTTAGGGATCATGGGAAAAATGTCTTCGAATTTTTTCATGGCTTAATCAAGGAGAATGGTCTCTTTTTAGGGTTGTTGGGTGTTGGAAGGGGTGACATCAACATCGAAATGTGCCACCATGGGAGGAGTCATGCCTGCACACCTTGGGAAATAGAAGGGGTTCGTCGTGAGTCTATAGCCAAGTTTTGGTGATGACCAGTGGAGTATAGTGGTGGCACGTGATATTTTCATGGATTGATATTCATAAGGTTACTTACGGTTATTAATGGTGGAGGAGCTTTTTTGAGAAGGAGGAGATCTTGGATGATGACAACCAGTCCTGACAAATCTTAGGCTGAAATGGGGTTTCCGAGGGGTGTTTGGAGAGCCGTCCGACAATGTGAGTGATGGTGCAAGTGCACCACTATGCACATTGCATGGGTAACTATGAATGTGAAACACCCCACCTCCGTTAGGGTCACTCTCAAAGGGAATGGCCTAATTTTGGTGGAGGTTTATAAGTACAAGTCACAGATATACAAGACAGATATAAGAACACATATTTGTAAACAGCGGAAGAACAACAAACTTTATTTCATAAAGTCAAATACGTGTTACAACAACATCCTTTCCAAAAACATAACATAACACTTTCATAATCTGTCTTGAGTACATTATTTAAAGAAGCATAAATAAAACATAGATAAACTGCAAAAGCCCCATAATGGATTGTCCAAAGCCATAGTTCAAAACAGGAAAGTCCAAGCAATACATTTCTCTTCTTCAAGCTGGATGTTGAGGTAGGTCAAGCTGCTGTGTTCCCTCCCTGAGGACCTGGGGGGGAAACGGAAGAAAGAAGACGAAAGAAAAGTAGAGTCAGACATAAAGCCTGAGTAAGTCTAGTACTATTTTTTCTATGAATAAAGAACTGGGTATGATAAGTATAAACAAGAAGTGGGCATGCACTATAAACTAGGTTAAGTTGTCTAGGGTCGAATATATAGAGGTTAGGAACTGATTAGGACCATTGATGTTGCTTGGATTGATCGTAGCCATTCATTCTAAGGAGAGACCAATTAAAACTTGCCACCTAGCCCTAGTGACAAAGCAGACCACAGAAAATCGACCACATAGAGAATAGGCCAGCCGGGTTAGACTGGGCTCGACCTGGTCTGGACCAGGTCGACACCCCTGTCGACAGCCCTGTCGACAGGCCTGTCGACCTGGTTAGACCAGGTCGACAGCCCAGTCGACTTGGTGGGTCAGGCGGGTGTTTTTCCGCCCTGGCCCATTGGGCCCCATTTTCGAATTTAAACCTGATTTATTCTGTTTGAATTTAAACTTGATTCTCAAACTTCCGAAGGCCATATCTTCTTCATACGGACTCCGTTTTTCGAAAACTCGGACTCTATTTCGCGTATTTTTCCGAGACGAACGCAATGGCGTATCCCGTTTCCCTTAGTTCTTTGATTTCAGATTAATTATACTTTAATTTGTTAATTTCACAGTTATAGAATTTTCGGGGTGTTACATTCTCCCCCACTTAAAAGGATTTCGTCCCCGAAATCTTCAAGTTAGGAGGATTGTATATCCTAACATCCAATCATCCATCTACTCATCCATCAAACACGAGCATCCATTGTCCTTAAAAGACTTCTAATGCTTCATGATCATATGCGAAGTGTGTGTGTACATGTACTTACCTAATGCAAAATCAGGCGGTCTACTGATTCAGTTGACCTCCTTAATGCGAATTATGTAAGTGCCATGAATCCATTATGTATGCAAATTTTCCTATTCATGATTCTACATGAGTGCACAATCATTCAATACAAATGCAACATCCACATGACAACACATTAAAGTTCAACCATATACGAATGCAAACATATATGCATATGCAATATGAAGTGACTGAGCCGATCTAAAACCTAGATTGTGTGTGTATATGCAACCACGAGCAACCACTAGCAATCACTTGCAACCACTTGCAACCATCATCCATAACATGTTTCAACTACATGTTTCCATCCAAAAAGATTCTATCTAAAAGATACGGTCGAGGAAATATACCTAAAAAGATGGATAAAAGCGCAACTTAAGGAAAAAGAAAGATCAAGGATGTACCCTCGAACAGAAAAGGGTAGGCAGTACGTATTCTAGCTTCAGTTTCCCAAGTCGCGTCTCCCTCGGCGTCGCTCCATTGAACTTTGACGAGCTTGACTTCACGGTTGCGTAGCTTCTTCACTTCCGTTCCTAAGATGCGGGTTGGAACCTTTCTTATGGTTGCTTCGCGTTCCACTTCGGCCTCTTCGAGTATATTTGGCTCTACCACTTCAGCAGACTCATGTAGACATTTTCGGAGATGTGAAACGTGAAAAACGTTGTGGACTCCAGCCAACTTCTCGGGTAGCTCTAATCTATAGGCCATTTTCCCAATTTTCTCGATAATAGGGAATGGCCCTACGAACCTTGGTGTCAGTTTTCCTGTGGTTCCAAAACAAACAACGTTCCTTAGCGGTGATACCTTGAGAAAAACTCTGTCTTCAACTTCAAATTCAAGGTCGGTCCTCCTCTTGTCGGCGTAGGACTTTTGTCTGTCTTGGGCCGTCTTCATCCTTCTTCGTATTAAGTCTACTTTCTCTGAGGTCTCTCGGATCATATCTGGTCCAAGTATGAGCTTATCCGTGGACTCCCACCAACAAGTGGGCGATCGGCACGGTCTTCCATATAAAGCTTCGAAGGGCGCCATTCCGATGGTTGCTTGATAGCTGTTGTTGTAGGCAAATTCCACCAAAGGAAGGTGGTCTTCCCCTGTCCCTCCGAAGTCAAGGACGCATAGCCTTAAGAGGTCTTCCAAAACTCTGTTCACTCTCTTTGTTTGGCCGTCGGTTTGGGGATGATAGGCTGTACTCAAGCATAACTGCGTTCCTACTGCTTCTTGCAGACTCCGCCAAAACTCACTGGTGAAGATGGGGTCTCGGTCACTAACAATGCTAGATGGTATTCCATGGAGTCGAACGATTTCCTTAAGGTAAAGTGATGCTAGGGATGAGGCAGTTCTTTTACTTTTGACAGGTAAAAAGTGGGCGCTTTTAGTAAGCCTATCCACTATTACCCAAATGCTAGTGTTGCCTCTCCTAGACCTAGGCAGCCCATCGATGAAGTCCATTGAGATGCTATCCCACTTCCACTGCGGGACCTCCAGAGGATGTAGCAGCCCGCCAGGCTTTTTCTGTTCCGCCTTAACCTGTTGGCACACCATACACTTAGAAACGAACTCTACCACGTCCTTTTTCATGCCGTTCCAGAAGAAAGTCCTCTTTATGTCTTTGTACATTTTATCTCCGCCTGGGTGTATCGTCATCTTGGAGTGATGTGCTTCCTCTAGAACCTTCTTTACTAAATCTTTTGTCTGTGGGACGCATAGTCTTCCGTCTCGCCTTAGCAAACCCTTATCGTCGATGGAGTATCTGTTGAGGTGACTTGAAGTCTCACCCCTAATTATCTTATCAATTATTTCCTCAAGCTGAGGGTCTTCGCGTTGTGCTGCCCCTACTGAATCCACTAAAGCTGGGCGCACTTCGAGAGATGCTAGCAAGCCTGGTACGAAATCGGAGGAAGGCCTAAAGTCGAAGCTGGCTATAAACTCTAGGCTTTGTCTTTCAACAAACAACGGGCTTAGGGTCAATTTCTTTCGGCTCAACGCGTCTGCCACTACGTTGCCTTTGCCCGGAGTGTAGGAGATTTCGAAATCGTACGAGGCAAGAAACTCCATCCATCTTTGTTGCCTCAAGTTAAGATCCTTCCGCGAGAAAAGATATTTCAACGATTTATGGTCAGTGTAAAGTTCGAACTTCTCACCTAGGAGATAGTGTCGCCAAGACTTGAGTGCAAAGACGATGGCGGCTAACTCAAGATCGTGGGTTGGGTAGTTCTTTTCGTGCACCTTCAATTGCCTCCCGCCATAAGCTACTACCCTTCCTTCTTGCATTAAGACGGCGCCTAGCCCTGTCCCACATGCATCCGTATAAACAGTGAACATCTTGCTCCCATCTGGCAGCGTCAAAACTGGGGCTGTTGTGAGAGCCCTCTTCAGTCGTTGGAAAGCAAACTCGCAATCCAAGTCCCAATTGAACACTAGATTCTTCTTAGTTAATTTCGTGAGCGGAGCTGAGATTTTCGCAAAATCCCTTATGAATTTTCGATAGAAACCCGCTAGTCCTAAAAAGCTTCGGACCTCAGTTGCATTCCTTGGCGTCTTCCAATCCTGTACCGCCACTACCTTAGCAGGGTCCACTGCTAACCCTTGTTTGGATACTATGTGCCCAAGGAACCTCACCTCTTCTCTCCAAAAGTGGCATTTGGAGAACTTGGCTTTTAGTTGATGGACTCGCAAAGTTTCCATGATTGCCCTTAAGTGCTGAGCATGTTCCTCTTCACTCTTTGAGAAGATAACGATATCATCTACGAAGACCACTACGAATTTGTTGAGGAAATCTCTAAATACCCTACTCATCAGGTCCACGAAATACGCATGTGCATTTGTCAAGCCGAAAGGCATGACAAGCCATTCAAAGAAGCCGTCTGGGGTTCTGAACGCCGTTTTATCGATGCTATCTTCAGCCACCCTTAGCTGATGAAAACCGGTTGCTAAATCGAGTTGGGAGAAAACAGACGCCCCTACAAGCTGGTCAAATAAATCGTCAATTCTAGGGAGAGGGTGCCTATTCTTTTTCGTTAGCTTGTTGAGCTCCCTATAGTCAACACATAGACGGAGTGAACCATCTGCCTTTGTAGCGAACACCACTGGAGCGCCCCATTCTGAAATGCTCCTTCTAATGAACCCCTTTTCTAGAAGCTCTTTAATCTGTTTACTGAGCTCTTTCCTTTCTCGTGGAGCCATGTGTCTAACAGGCAACGCAACGGGCTTTGCATTATCTACAAGATATATGCGGAAGTCTATTTCCCGCTTCGGAGGCAAGCCCTTCACCTCTTCGAAGGCATCCGGATATTCCCGGACCACTCTAACTGATTTCAAATTTTCAACAGAGGCATCTAGCGATTCAAGATAACTAAGCATAACCGCATACGAGGGATTACAAGAAATTTCCAAAGTATTACCGAGCTGGGTTAGGAGCCTAACAACCCTTTTCTCACAATCAAGGATGGCCCCATTACTGGATAGCCAATCCATACCCAAAATCAAACCATAACCCGAAAAGCCCAAAACAAAGGCACTACACAGAAATTCTACGCTTAGAATAGAAATTTTCAATCCCACACAGATCATAGACAAATGAGCTGGGCCCCCAATTGGGTTTGAAACAATTAAGGGGTCCTCTACCATACTAGTTTTTAGGTGCAGAGATTCTACTAAAGCAGACGAGATAAAGGAGTGTGATGCGCCAGAATCAAATAAAGTGCGAACGGGGTGATCATAAAGATAAACTACACTTTCTACAGAAGTATTTATACCTCGCTGTTGCAGAGGTGGCGCTTCCAGCACATGAACCTGTGCCCCTGGGGTGGATCCAGCCCTCTGCCCCTGTCCTCGTTTCTTTGGGCAGTCCTTAGCCCTATGGCCTGTCTCACCGCAAGAAAAGCACCCACCATTCTCCTTGGCCTTCTTTTTCCGGCAGTCCTTTACTAAGTGCCCCACTTTGCCACAGAAATTACACTTCCTCTTCTCTTTGTTGCCTTTCCCGCCCTTCTTAAAGTCTGTCTTCTTAGGCTGCAAACCCTCTTTCTTCTTGCCCTTATCCTCTTCATTCAGCAATGCCATTTGCACCAATCTTTCATACGTGGCTCCCTTGGGTATATGGGTCATGGCCAAACTGTGTAATGGCTCATTCAACCCTTTGACGAAACGGAGAGCCTTCTTGTGCGGGGTATTGACTAGGTCAAGCCCAAACCTAGCCAGCTCATCGAACTGATTCACATATTCTCTGATTGTCTTGTCCCCTTGCTTAAGAAATACGAATTTTTCCAACTGCAAACTTCTTTCCGCATCTGAGAGAAATTTAGTCTCAAACCTTGCCCTAAAGTCCTCCCATGTCTCCACTGGTCTTTCAGCATTGGTGACTTCCCACCAGTAGGAAGCCTCGCCCTTCAATAGCCATACTGCCAATTGTACTTTTTGTCTATCCTCTACCTCAAAGATGATGAATAGGTCCTCCGTTTCTTTCAGCCAATTTCTGGCTACAACGAAGGACTCAGTTCCATGGAAATCCCTTCCTCCCATAGCTTTAAAATCTTTACATATCTTAGCAAACGTGTTTCCCCGAGGAGGAGGTGGAGGAAAAGGTGCCGCTGCGGCTGGATGATTTTCTTCAGCTGGGGGAGGAGGAATGGTAGGACCTGGCTGAGAGGCCCTTGCTTCTAAGAACCGTCTAAACCAACCAGGTATTGGCACCCCTTCAGGCAAGTTAAGATCTTCGGACATGCTGAAACAAAAAGGATAGATTCAAAACGAAGGATAAGAGATAGTACATATGGCTTTGGTGAGTGGACTTTGCCTTTTTAAAATAAAATAATATTTTCCTTTAAAAATGCTTCTTTAAATTTCCTTTTTGAAAATAATTTTTCAAAACTTTTTATCTTATCTGGTAAACCTATGCTCTGATACCAAGTGAAACACCCCACCTCCGTTAGGGTCACTCTCAAAGGGAATGCCCTAATTTTGGTGGAGGTTTATAAGTACAAGTCATAGATATACAAGACAGATATAAGAACACATATTTGTAAACAGCGGAAGAACAACAAACTTTATTTCATAAAGTCAAATACGTGTTACAACAACATCCTTTCCAAAAACATAACATAGCACTTTCATAATCTGTCTTGAGTACATTATTTAAAGAAGCATAAATAAAACATAGATAAACTGCAAAAGCCCCATAGTGGATTGTCCAAAGCCATAGTTCAAAACAGGAAAGTCCAAGCAATACATTTCTCTTCTTCAAGCTGGATGTTGAGGTAGGTCAAGCTGCTGTGTTCCCTCCCTGAGGACCTTGGGGGGGGGGGAAACGGAAGAAAGAAGACGAAAGAAAAGTAGAGTCAGACATAAAGCCTGAGTAAGTCTAGTACTATTTTGTCTATGAATAAAGAACTGGGTATGATAAGTATAAACAAGAAGTGGGCATGCACTATAAACTTGGTTAAGTTGTCTAGGGTCGAATATATATAGGTTAGGAACTGATTAGGACCATTGATGTTGCTTGGATTGATCGTAGCCATTCATTCTAAGGAGAGACCAATTAAAACTTGCCACCTAGCCCTAGTGACAAAGCAGACCACAGAAAATCGACCACATAGAGAATAGGCCAGCCGGGTTAGACTGGGCTCGACCTGGTCTGGACCAAGTCGACACCCCTGTCGATAGCCCTGTCGACCTGGTTAGACCAGGTCGACAGCCCAGTCGACTTGGTGGGTCAGGCGGGTGTTTTTCCGCCCTGGCCCATTGGGCCCCATTTTCGAATTTAAACCTGATTTATTCTGTTTGAATTTGAACTTGATTCTCAAACTTCCGAAGGCCATATCTTCTTCATACGGACTCCGTTTTTCGAAAACTCGGACTCTATTTCGCGTATTTTTCCGAGACGAACGCAATGGCATATCCCGTTTCCCTTAGTTCTTTGATTTCAGATTAATTATACTTTAATTTGTTAATTTCACAGTTATAGAATTTTCGGGGTGTTACAGAATGAAAGAAAAAAAAGAGAGAAGAAGGGTAGGGGCCAATCAGTTGAACTTGGTTCAACCTAAAGGGGTGCAACTCGAAAGAAGAAATGAGAAGTAGTAGCTAATCAGAAGAGAAAGGAAAGAAAACGAAGTATGGTAGCAGCAGTAGAACAACAAGAGGAAGGTAACAGCAAAATAAGAATATAGAAGAGAGGTGTGGGCTTGAGCAATTAGGCCTATGGGCCGGAAAGGTATATAGGTGGAAATAAATAAGAAATAAAGAAGAGGAAATGGGTCATAAAAGCGCCTGTGGGCCGAAAACAAATGGGAATAGAAAAGAAAGAAAAAAAAGAATTTTAATAAGTATAATACATAGGTAATAAATACACTAGTGTGTTTAAAAATAAAATTTGTTAACCTAAGTGTTGATTGAACTAATTTAAATAGGCTCGACCCATCACCGTGTAGAGAAAAAGGAAGGATGTGAGATTTGAAAATTTAGATATATATATATATATATGCATGTGTGTGTGTTGTGTGTACATAGGGTAGTGTGTTGGTTGAATTCGCTCGAGAGGTGAGGAAATAGAAAGTTTTTGTTTGGTAGAAGCAGTGCAATGAACTGGACGAGTTGGAAATAATTTAAATTTCAAATTGAGTTAAAGTATAAAAATCGTTTATAATATATTAAATATAAATTTAGTCGTTGAACTAAATTAACGTAATCAGTTAATAATTAATATATAATGATCTATAATTCAGTAACTATGAATTGTTTGTTTAAATCATTATTTAACAAATTGCGTTGTGTTAAATTATGTTAATCATAATTATATATGGATATCTGATAGCAGAAATAAACCCCGTTCTACTATTATATCAATTTGACATATTTGTTGGGATATTATCAATTGATCATACTAAATTGTATTTACATGATTGTTGGTATAAATTTGGTTAACAACTTGAACGTCATCTGTTACAGAACTGCTATATGCCATTGGGACTGCTAAGCTATAATTTTTGTAAAATAAATTAGAAATTTACTTAAGTTGTAATAGTTTGAATAATTATTTCAAAAAATGGAGGTAATTATTTTAAATTAATTAAAAGGAAAGATCAAGGGAAGCCAGTCAATCATATTGCTTTTGGGTTGATTTAAACCAACCTATTTAAATGGAATTTGGTTATTAAATTACTTTGTTCTAATTAAATTAATAAATTAGCTTTTAACTAGTATTGTTAAAATGTAGAAATATTTTATAACAAGATAAATAATATTTTAATTAACATAATGTGGTAATAGAGAAGTCGAAATTTGATAAATTATCGAAGATAATGGTTTAACTTAATTAATCTCTTAGTTAAATGAGTTTTAAAGATAATTTAATTATCAAAAGGAAAAGGGAATTAAGTCGAATTATTTGATTAAACTCCTTGGTTTTAATATTTAAGTTAATCAACTCAAGTGGATAAAGGTTTCCAAAACAACAACGTTGTTTTGAAAATTGTTTAAGATTTAAAAATCAAATGAATTTACAAAGTATGGTTTGTCGAACATTTTGAATAACGAACTTCTACAAATCTTGACGATAAGAATTATTTAGATTAAAGGTCTGAGAGGTAAATAAAAATACCCCAACTTGAACGATTTCACTATTAATATTAGTTTGTATTCCGAATGAGTATTAAAGTTGAACATCACTTTCAACTACGAAACGTATATTCAAGAGTGAGATTTTCCCATAAGATTATAATAGGAATTTCTAAAGTTAAGAAGAAATATTTATGTTTTCAGACAAGTATAAACAAAGTTAATATTCAATTTAAATAATTGAAGATTATTTAAATGAGGCTTAGCAGATCCAATGGATGTAAATCTATTCATTTTATTTTATATTTGATAGCTAAATCACCAACTATCAAATCTTGACCCTTTACGCTGTCATTTCGAAGAGTGGAATTTAATTCCACTTCGATTCGATTTATGTGTTTCAAGTCAGAGATTATTGAAGATGGAGTTTATGCCAGAGCTGTTCTATTAATCCTAGGTATAAATTGCCTAAGATGGATTACAGGATAGTGCCTTCAGTTTGTCCAGACCTAAGACAACTTGTATGGATGAATATCTGACAAAGTATACCTAACAGTTCGCGTAAGTTGATCTTTTCAAAACTATGTTTGGTGGCGGAGGAATTCGTTTCTCTTAGCATTCTACCTATGGTTTTGGGGAAATAAATTTGTGATTTGACGGGTTTGACAGTGTCATTCAAAGTGAATAAAGATGTGTAGTACAAACGGTAAGTTCTGACCTTAAGCCTCACAACCGGAAAATGACAAAAATCGGGCAGACAGCGTAGTTATGTGGGTTGCTCCCATTAGGGTGTATTGTCACCCATCTATAGAATATTCTCATTTGTTTCTTCTTTCGCTTATGTATCTTCAGATAATGGTTATGTGGGCCGAACCGTTGGTGACAATATATTCGATACACTCAAGAGAAATGAGAGGTCAGTCATGTATGGCCAGTTTGCAAGATGTTCTTGTTGATCCCTGTGTATTCCCCTCTAGAGATACACACTATTGGAAGGTGGTTCCATACCTTGTCATAGTCAGAATCCAATCTCCAATAAGCGCCCGCAGTTTTGATTGTATACTATGTATGTGGAGCATGAGATGCAAGCGTTCCACTAGATTGCTATTTATTTGTATTTAGACACCATTATAATATCAGAAGATATATATGATTTCAAAATGTTTTGGGTTATCGTAAGGCAAAAAACATCTGTATTTTTGTATGGATCCGTCCTACGATTATCTTTTCTTTCAAAAGGGTTTTTGAAAGTTAAAATCAAGCTGTTTAAAATCGTTTACTCACACTAGTCCCATGACTGACCCAAATTTTATTTTTCTATGCTTTTCCCTAGAATCTTTGGGTGCCCAAATTTGTACGGGTAGTTAAGTAGTTTATGATTTTACAGACTTTCTGGAGGAGCTTGGAGCAGGAAGCTTCAACGTTAGATATATAGAGTTTATTTCCGTTGTTTTAGGTATGTGTTATACTCTGATGATGCATGTAAGTTAAAATCCAATTTGTATTTCAAATGTGATTATATATTTATTATATTATATTCGTTGTGCTGTGAGATTCGTGTTTACTTTGATTCTGTTATTGAGTTTCTCCTTTTCCTTCTATTCTAAATTTTCTATCTTATCTATTCTCATCCTGTAATTTCTTTCTTTGACATCTGGGTTTTAGTTTTCTTTGGTTTGGACTTGAGATGTATTTGGTCGACTCAAGGGGTAGCGAAATCTAGGTCGTCACATTTGGTATCAGAGCTGAAGGTTGAGTAGTAAACTTGGCTCTATGGTGTAACTCGACAGAGACATAGTTAGTAACACCCTTGATTGAGTTTAAGTGTATATATATGAGCTTGTATTTGTTAATTGATTTAAAAACTACTTTATATTGTGTTGATTGGTTTGTCGAGCAGTTTATGAATTATGGTCGATGCGGTAATGTAAACCATATCGATAAGTTTTTCTAAACTCTTGAACAGAGTAATTCGACATAATATTGTTTTAAAAGCCAAATAAATGAAATAATTTTGTTTAAAATTATATTTTATATAAAAGGAATAATGTGTCGATATTATTATATATGGATTTATCGATAATTGTTATTATAATCGAATAGGTTTATACATTAAAATGGTTGTACAAAACCAAATTGAACTTGTATAAGAATAAATATACGAATAAGACAATTGGAAATCGTTTAAGGAAAACAGATAATTTGGGAAAATTCAAAGGTTTTGAATTTGGAATAAAAACCAAGAGTTTGAATTTAGGAGCTTGGAATTTTAGCTGAAATAAGATTAAATTGAGTGGATTTAAATTGGAGTTTAAAAAGAGAATTTGAAACAGATAGATATTTTTGAACATGATTTGATTCAAATTATTGGAGTAAATAAGATTTGGGATTTACTTCCAAATATAATTAGGATATTTTCTAAAAAGAGAAAATAGGGCTATATGTGTTGACAAGGAGATAAGATATGGAATTAGACCCTAACTAGAGATTAGTTGAGTTAAATGATTTTTCGAGCATCGATCTTATGTTGATTTCATTCTTCGGGGTTGACACTTAGGGGATTATCTTTTTACTTATTTACAGTTAGGGACTAACAGATGTTTGTACTGTTTGTATTGCTTGTTGTGGAAATGTTCGATAGATAACCTATTTGTTTTAGATGTTGGGTTTGCTATGTTTGTTTGTATATGACTTACACATACATATATATGTCTATATATATAGACATATATATGTATGTGTAAGTCATATACAAACAAACATAGCAAACCCAACATCTAAAACAAATAGGTTATAGATACAAATGAAATTTCCTAGTTACTCTTTAATTTCGAGGACAAAATTATTTTAAGGAAGGTATATTGTAATGTCCCAGTTTTGACTAAGTTTGTAATATAATTTATTATGAATTATTTCAATTATTGATTTAAGTATAAATAAATTTTTAAATAATAAACTTAAGAAATTCCAAGAACGCATATATTTTAAATGGTTTAAATTTTATATAAGCAATGTATACATGTATATAAAAGAACTAAATAATGTTTCATCAATTTTTATTTGTTATAAAAATAAATAATATGAAATTTGAATATTCTAGAACATTAGACTAATAATTTTTATAAAGTTCTATGTGTATATAATGTATATATAAGCAAATGACATTTCATATCTTTCTCTGCATTGCATTTATTTTAAATCCATATAAGCATAACATGGGGATTTAATTATATAACAAATGAAATTAAAATTCCAATTTCTTCTCATTCAAGCATATATATGACAAGACTATCAATATAGCACTAAGAAAAAGGAATACTCAACTATTTAATCTCCTGAATTACTTAGGTGCTAAGTACGAATGGAAAAGTACATACACATGAAAAAATTCAGAAAAAACATGGCTTGGAATCCAATATCGAAAATACCCCAAAGACTATTTCCATTCAAATCCATTCCAATTTATTCATTGGAAAACTATGGTTATTTCTAAACCCATTTACAAGTCCAATTTTTTATTTAAAAACATAGGATTATTATTCTAGTTAATAACTAATTCATTTCGATAAAAATATATTTTTATCTTTTCAAAAATTGAAATATTTAATCCAAAATCTTTCCAAAATGTTTATTATGATTTTTCATAATTTATTCATATTTTTAATAATTTTATTAAGGTCCTTATAGTCGGTTTCTAATAACGGCCACCAAACTGCATTTACAGCAACCTTTTCTGAAATTGATTTGGACATATTTTAAAATCCAACCATTCAAATTTAAATCTCATATATTCATTGGAAAGCTCTTTTCGATACGAACCTAATGGTTCTGGTTTTAGGCGAATTCGACGGTCGGATCTCCCGTTACGCAAATTTGAAGTAAATGGTTGAAATTCGCGAACGGTCGCTGCACGGCGCGTTCTATTCGGGCCGTCAAATATATATACCAAATATATCATCGATTTCCATTTGAAACGTATTTTATAAATCATTTATAATTTCATTTTAAAAACGATTCCAATTTCCATTTCAATTTTAAATAAAAATTGAGTATTCCATTACATAACAATTTTATACAGGGCACATATATGTTAAAAATTGTATTTTTAGCAATCCAATAATTATTCCATTACATGACCATTTTATATATCACATATATATATGTTAAAAATAATATTTTTATCCAACCAATATTTATTTCAATACATGACCGTTTTATATATCGCATATTATTATTTTTTACATTGCATATATATTTTATTACATCGCATATATATTTTATTCAACACACATATATATTTTTTTACATCGCATATATGTTTTATTTAATACATATATATTTTATTCAACACATATATATTTGTATACATCGCATATATATTTTATTCGAAACATATTTATTTTTGCATCGCATATATATTTTCCATATCGCATATATATATATATATTCCATATCGCATATATATTTTTATTTTCCGTTTCACATCACAATCACAACACAATACAGTCAATTTAAATCGTCCATGGTATGTGGATGAGGGAGGCGAGCTAACAGACACCGTGTACAATTTATAATAATTAAAACTAATAAAAGTAAATACTGGAAGTTCTATATATGCAATTATAAAATAAATAAATGTACAAGAATTTTAGTGAGAAGTTCTCACTTTGATTGGTTTCTGAAATCTTTATATAATGATGGTTCTAATTAAATTAAACCGATCGTTTAATTTAATTAGAAATTTCCATTAGCCCCATTTCTATTTTGGTCTTTTCCATGGTGTAGTGCTTGACAAGGGGATTCGAACTCAAGTTATTTCATGCGGTTCTATTTTCGTATGAACCAGAAATTGCAATTAACAATTATAACACATTTTATATAATTTAAATTTTAGATTAACCCGAATTACCATCATTAGTTATAAATCCCGTCGTTAAGGGTATTAAACCCTTCGTCATCTTCCTTTTGTTCAAACTCATTAGCGATATTTAAGGCTCCATGGCGCACGCGTCTCGAGGCACTGGATGACAATCAGTTGTCCCTACATCGACCGCCATCACCTTTTACCCCCACCGCCATGAGCAGTTCATCACCCGACCTCCCCTTCGCTGTTGGAAACCCATCCAAACGACCTGACCTTAGGCTTGAAAATTGAGAGAACCAGGCCACTATAATCGATCACTGCCGTTGAAGTGGTCAAGGTCAGAGATCAGCACATTTTTGTAAATAGAAATTGGTGGAGATAGCGAACGGATTAGAAGAACGGTGATGAAACGCCTGGCCATTTACGGCTTATAGCATCTTAGAACGTATTGAAAAAGGAGGCTATGGTTTTCTATGTAATAACGTTATATATATACCATATATTTTATAATTTAATAATATTTTAATTCACCAATTACTTGTTTATCGGTCTGAACTCCAAACAAATCCCAATGACTATCACCCATAGCTAAATACCCCCATTCCAAACACAATAGGATATGTTTCATAAGCCAATTCTATCGCTTTGATCAGTTTCCATCAAAATTAAAATATGAATTAATATATATTGAATTTGAATGCACATTTTAATTTACCAGGGCCACATACTGACTCTAAAAATTACCGAAAAATAAATCCAGCTATGTTTTGATGATATGGTCCTAAGAAAACTAATTTCGTCGAATTTGGAGGCCGTTTGAAAAATGGCCATTTTCTAGTCGATTAAATTCAATTGAATTGACAAAACACGTTTTTACTATGCTCACATATTAATTCTAAAAATTATGAAATTTGAAACCTAACAATAATTTGACATTTCGGATCCAAAAAAGTGGTTTCATCGAAAACGGAAGTCGTTTGCAAAATGGCTATTTTTAAGGGCTATATATTATATTAATATATATATATGTGTATATATATATATTCCATAGCGACTATTTTGAATTTTTAACTGGACATAACTTTCAATTTATAAAGCGAAATCTCAATTTCTTACATTCGTTAGAAAGATATAATTAAATAGATTCTAAGTTTCTTGTTTTACTGAAATCCGATTTATTTTGAATCCTATACATTCGTTTGAAATTTAAAATCGAATTTTCAAACTACCGCGCCATTTCAGGCTCGTTTTATAATTAAAATTAATTTATTCATTCTAAATTCGATTTAAATAAATTTTTAGTTGTAATTATTTAAAATAAATCACTATAAATATCCAAAACCCAATAAAATAGCTAAAATAAAATTTTTAAATTGATTCAGAAATTCCGAGTTGTTACAGGATAGTGCCTTCAGTTTCTCCTGACCTAGGACAACTTGTATGGATGAATGTCTGACAAAGTATACCTAACATATCGCGTAAGTTGATCTCTTCAAAACTATGTTTGATAGTGGAGGAATTCGTTTCTCTTAGCCTTTTACCCATGGTTTTGGAAATATAAATTTGTGATTTGACGGGTTTGACGATGTGGCATTCAAAGTGAATAAAGATGTGTTGTACAAATGGTAAGTTCTGACCTTAAGCCTCATAACCGGAAAATGACAAAAATCATGCAGGCAGCATGGCTATGTGGGTCGCTCCCATTAGGGTGCATTGTCACCTATCTAGAGTATATTCATATTTGTTTCTTCTTTCTCTTATGTATCATCGAATAACGATTATGTGGGCCCAACCGTTGGTGAAAATATATTCAATACACTCAAGAGAAATGAGTGGTCGGTCTTGTATGGCCGTGTTGCAAGATGTTCTTGTTTAATCCAATGTATTCCCCTCTAGAGATACACTATCGGAAGGTGGTTCCATACCTTGTCATAGTCGGAATCCAATCTCCAATAAGGGCCCGCGATTTTGATCGTATACCATGTATGTGGAGCGTGAGATGTGAGCGTTCCGCTAGCTTGCTATTTATTTGTATTTAGACACTATTATAATATCAGAAGATATATATGATTTCAAAATATTTTGGGTTATCGTAAGGTAAAAACCATCTGTATTTATGTGTGAATCCTAATTACGATTATCTTATCTTTCAAAAGGTTTTTGAAAGTTAAAATCAAGCTGTTTAAAATCATTTACTCACAGCAGTCCCATGACTGACCCAGAGTTTATTTTTCTATGTTTTTCCTAACTCTTGAGTGCCCAAATTTGTATGGGCAGTCAAGTAGTTCAAGATTTTACAGATTTTTTGGAGGAGCTTGGAGCAGGAGGCTTCAACATTAGATATATAGAGTTTATTTCCGCTGTATTGTGTATGTGTTATACTCTGATGATGTATGTAAGTTCAAATCCAGTTTGTATTTCAAAAGTGATTATATATCTATTATATTTTATTCGTTTCGCTGTGAGATTCGTGTTTACCCAGCTTCTGTTATTCAGTTTCTCCTTTTCCTTCTATTCTAAATTTTCTATCTTATCTATTCTCATCCTCTAATTTCTTTTTTTGACATCTAGGTTTTAGTGTTCAGTGGGTTGGACTTGTGATGTATTTGGTCGACTCAAGGGGTACCGAAATCTGGGTCGTCACACAACTATTTATCAGTTCCAAGTTATCTATTGTTGACCCCAACGGAAAATTTATGTTTTTATTCTTTTATTTATTGATTGACTGTTTTATATATATATACATACTTGGCCTCTCACATTAAGTTGGCTACCTGTGAATGCTGGATACGCCGGTCGGTTCTAGGCCGACTTCTACCATAAGTGAACTTAACCTCGTTCCTTTGTACGATTATATTTATCCATTAAACCCCTCACGCTAAAATAATTACATGTGGTAGTTGGGTTTGCCAGTTGGTTCCAAGCAGGCTTACACCACAAGTTGAGTTTAACCTCATGTCTAAATGTGGTTATAATTTAAATTTTCTAATTAGGGTCCACAACAATTATCCTAATTTATTTTAGGAATTGTATATATCCATTTTCCTGTTCACATTTATTTTCCCCAAATCAATATTGGTTATAATGGTTATTTCTTTATTTGCGGTCTCATTTATAGTGGAATTCAAAAAGATTATATTTACACATAATTCTATATTTGAACCTTACCCAATTGTTCAAACATTCCATACAATTTATATTTCACCGTTTCACACTGATTTGGATGGATAATATGTATATATTTATTTTTATGTTTTCGTGCGGTCAACGTACTTATTAATATTTATTTATTATTTATTATTTTTAAATCAATGATTTGGTTTACTAAATTTATCAAACATTCCCCTTTTACATTCAAACTTGCCAAAATGTTTTCAAGTCACACACGGACCGCTAGCCAAAATCATTGTAAATCATGCCTATTTTGCAGTATTGACATATTTCCAAATCACAAGAAATATATGTAATATATTTTTATTTTGGAATATTCAATGCAAATTACATACAAAATATATATTTATTTTTATATTTACCTTTGCACCACTTTTCCTATTTTAATTCTAAAATAATGCCTCTTTATTTAAAAATGAGAAAATGACATAATTTACAATGCTTAAGCCAAAAATCCAACAAAATTAAATGTAAACAAGGAATATTTCTTTTATTCTTATAATCAAATAATACACCAATTCATCATTTCACCCAAATTTACATGTTTCATATTTCAGCACTGAACCAAAGATCTGGAATATAACTACAACAATTTATATTTAGTGGGACTGACTTCAGATCCATAGTGCTATGTGGAATATACAACATATTTCATAATTCATGACATAGCTTGTTGGAATATATTAGAATTTATATAAAAATCCTACAATTCATGTTTCTACAAAATCACAACTTTATCATTCACCAACATTTTCATAATTAGATCTGATGGTTATCACAATTTACAATTATTTAAACATCAGATCTTATAGGCATAAAACATAGATTGGATTCAAAAAAAATAGATAAATCATTATATCTATATTAGTAAATTTCCCACTCACCTTATAGCATCCAATTTCTGAATTATGAAACTTTTTAGGCTTACAATCCCCAAATCTTACAAATCTACAGTTTATCTAGAAAGGGGAAAATTCTAGATCTGTAGAAATGTAAGAAACGAGGAAAAGAGCGAAGAAATCCATCATTGAGCACCCTCTTCCATTGAATCTATTTGTTTTCCCTGTTCCATATGAATTTGATTTGATTTGGTATATGTATGAATATATTTTATTTAGAATTTAGGTTAGAAGAGGAAGAAAAATGGTACAGCTCCGCTGCCTTCATAGATTTGAATGGAAAAAGAGTGAGGCTCTACCCTTTTATTTATAGGGGTGGAAATGGCCTAGAACCATCAGATTAGTTTTAAGTTATATCTTTCCATCCATTATAATAATATTATAAACAAAACCCTAAATGAACCAGCTGCCACTGGGCATCTGATCGCCAAGTAGGTCGATTGTGGCAGTCGACTACATAGGCAATCAAATGCCCAGGTCGGCTGTTCATATATGATATAGTATTAATTAATTATTCTATTTAATTATTTTCTGCCCGTTTTCGTACTTCGTCCATAGCTTTTTCATACGAACTCTATTCGCGAAACTCCAAACATGGAATTTGACTAGAATTTTGAGATGAATGAAATGATTAAAGTTTCATGGCCAAATTTCATCATTTGTCGAAATTCCTTTTTTTGAAACTCTAACTAATTTATATTTCTAAAATTTCGGGTTGCTACAATAAAATTATAGGTTGACTTCCCTATTCACATGAAAGACAAAACACAATCGTTTACGAATTCCACCTCGAAAGAATAGTATTGATAAATCATAGTTTTCGTTAGCAAAGAAGTTTGCGCAAAATGTACGCACACATTGGAAGTTACAACAATAATCCCATTGGTCAAGGTACCTCTTACATATGGTTAAAATCGACAAGCTATGGTTCTAAGTTTCTTTTAGAATGGATTCCCGTTCATTACCTAAAAAACCTAGGGGAAGCCCATATTTCACACAGATACGACGAAAATTACGTATTAAATGCTATTAAAGGATCTCTTTCAAATTTGGGTGTTGCTTGAGGAATAGTCTGCGATGAACAACCACTCATTAGGCTAGAATATGAACATAAGGCATCTCTTGAAAGTGCATCTTCGAAAACAATAGGATTCTATCACAACACAAAATGAAATAGGGAATTGATAGTATAAAAAGTTGTGATAACCCGTAACTTCCCCGTGAAGGAAAGCACAGATTGCTTTGAGGACAAGACTAATCAGAACACAAACAGAAGAACATTTCATTGTTTATTACAACAATTCCATCAGAATACAAGAATATACAGAGTATGAATAAATATTACACATTTCACAAATATCAGAGATTGTAATAAATTACATAGCAGCGGAAAAATAATACAATACACAACTGAAAGTAATACACGGATACAGAGCTTTCCGAGTATCGTTCCAGCTGTAACCAGGATCCTATGAATATAAATCTGCAAAACCAAAACTACTAGCTGCCCGTGCGGAAAAATAAGGGCACCCAGAGTTTAGGTTATAATAATAAACTCCAGGTCAGTCATGTGACTGGTGTGAGAACTAAAACAGTTATTAATCTTTATTTTAAAGTTAGATAAATCAAGGGACCACGTCATATAACACGAAACGGGTTTCCTCCCAAGAATACCAGTGTATAAAACAAACACCACAATGCTAAATAAAGAAAAATGAAGCTATTATAAGACCCAGGTCCCATCACACAATGCAACACAAGCCGGAGGATAGGGTTTTACCTTAAAATAGCCAAAGAATGCTTGATACGTTTAAAAACATATTATTTTGATATTACTATAGGTGTATAGTGTCAAAACAATTTCAATCATAAGTATCAATCATAGATGGCATAGTTACCATCTACTATGTTGCCATACTAGGTTCTATAAATAAAACCGAATTATCACATATTGGAAATTGGATTCCATCATGAGTCGAGGCAAGGGGCAAGCTCCTCTCCGATTCGAGACACTCTAGCAAATGTCTCAGGACCACATACAGCGATCCCTTGGAACCTCCAAGGTCGGTCCTCTCTTACTTATGAGGATTAGTTATTCCTGAACACACGTTTCCTGGTCCTATAGGACCTATATAATTGTCTGTACGTTGGCTCACATAGTGCCAGTTATTGACCATATATTCGAGGCGCCTCGCATTCCAACAACCACACAGGTAAAAAGTATATAAATGTCAGGGTTGGTAGGTCACTGACATCACCCATAGCTTGAAAGAAACGTCGTGCACTCCTTGGGTCCCTATCCCCTTTTTGACTCATACCGAGGTGTGAGGCTCGCGAATTAATGCTACTGCCACACAGGCCGTGCTTTGATCATCAACCACAAGACTTTGCTTTTCAACAGAAGCCTTGATCATCTGCCACTTAGGCTTGCCACATAGGTAATTCACTCCATGCGACTGATGTCCATCGATATACAACCTCTGAGCTCGTACGTCTCAAAGAAGGACGTTAAGCAAGAGAATAAATTCTCCGCTGCCAAACAGATGTATATTTAATAGAGATCAATCAACACAGAATAAAATCCAATGTCAGACACACAGTCCATTTACAAGCTCGTTCTGGGTCTGAACGAAACCGGAGGCACTTTCCTCGCATATCCATCGATCTCCAAGTACGTCTGGACGATCACCAACTGATTCCCTCTACTTGGGTGTACAACCCAATCAAGATCATTAATAATCATCCAAATGATGTGAAGACTTCCGGTCTTCAACCATCGTCTTCATCTTCGACTTATCGTCGAATCGGTTATTCAGAATGGGTATAAACCTGGCCTTTCCATATAACCCCCGTATATAATAAACAAATGTTACACAAACCCAACGTACGCCTCATTCCAACTCTGGATATTCTTTATTCAATTATTCACATTCTTAGGGAGAGGTTCCCATTAATTTTATCAAAGATAAATTCTTCTAAATTTATTCTTTAATCTTCCTTTGGATATCATTTCAACCCATATTATGGTTTTCCAAACTAGTCCGAATTGGCGAACCACACCAAAGTAATTATTTATTTTATTTCTCAATCCCAACCTATTCATCCCATGGAGAAAAACTGGTACTACTCCATATCTAACACCACGGTGTTATCGGTAAAATTAATTACCATTTCACGTTCAAATCTAATTAAAGATTCAACTATCGCTTGGAGCAAAACTGGTGATACTCCATTCTCGATCACTTTAATCTAATTAAAGATTCATTAAAACTCCACTTAGTTTTAATCTTCTCAAAAATCAATATCCTGTCTTTAACTGGGTTAAAGAACCAATGTCACCTAAAACACGATTCACGATAAACCCAAAATCACTTTCTATTGTTAATCGGTTAAAGAACAGGTGTTATTCAAAACACTGCTCACGGTAAACCCCAAAAACCAATTTAAATTCAATTCCAATTAAATACTAATTAACTGGACAATTTCACTAAATCTTAATTAAAAGATTTATTCTTTTCTAAACAGGGTTCAAGAACAGTGTTATTTAAGACACCATTCACGACGAACCCAACATCCCATTTGATGTTAAATACAAGGCTCTGAATAGATAATATACCGGCTTATATTCAATATCAAATTCTGAAACCAACAAATATCATACTGGAAATAACGATATAAAATATATCTTTAAAATTTCCACAACCATATCTATATTATCATGAATCTAGCATCGAAATATTCCGAAGATAATTTCGATTCAAATCCATTCCAATTCATGTATTGGAAATTCTGATTATTTTCAAAACCATTTCAAATATAGTTCAAAACTAGTTCATTTCGATAAAATATATTTTTATCCTTTCAAATGTGGAATTTTTCATCCTAGTTCTTTCCAATTCTTATATTATGATTTTACACAAATTATGAATATTTTTAATAATTTTATCAAGGCCCGTACAGTCGGTTTTCAATAACTGCCACCGAACTGCACTTACAACGACCTTTTCCAAATTTGATTTGGACATAATTCCAAATCCAACCATTAGATTTTAAATTTCTAATGTTCATTAGAAAGCTCTTTTCGATACGAACCCAATGGTTCTGGTTTTAGGAGAATCCAACGGTCGGATCTCCCATAACATCAATTCGAAGTCAACGGTCGAAATTCGCGAACTACCGCGGCGCGGCGCGTTCTATTCAGGCCATTAATATATATATATTATATATTTCATCGATTTCAATTCAAAATGTATTTTATAAATCGTTTTAAATTCGTTTTCAAAAAAATTCAACTTCATATTCAATTTCAAATCAAAATTGAATATTTCATATCATTACTATATAAATGATAATATTTTCAAAACGTTATATTTTGAAGTTACTTCCTTTTCTATATTCATTACAAAAACAAATATAATCGATATAAATATCGTTCGCGTCAAAATAGCGCATATCTAATCAACACGGCTTTATGTATTTCAATAACTTCATTATTCTATTCAAGAAATGAATATTTATTCTTCAACACATGAATATATATTTTATCCAACACATGAATATTTATTTTTCTTTCAACACATGAATATTTATTTTCCTTTCAGCACATGAATATTTATTTTTCTTTCAGCACATGAATATTTATTTTTCTTTCAACACATGAATATTTATTTTTCTTCCAACACATGAATATTTTATTATCCATTTCACATCAACATCACAAACAAACTTCACAACACATCAAACAAGCATACAAGTCGTCCATGGTCTGTGGATGACGGGTGCCGGGTGTTGCTAAGCACCGTCTGCATCCTAGTATATATTTTTAACTAGAAAAGAAAATCTAAAGTGAGAAGTTCTCACTGATTAGCTAAATCAAATGCCGCGACTCTTCATATGTATAAATCTTCGTCGTGCTCACCTTTCATCACTTTCGTTGGAAAGATATCCTCAATTAGATTATAGTATTTTTGGTTTTGCCAAAATCCGGTTTATTTTGAATCCTGTACATTCATTTGAACTTTGAAATCGAATTTTCGAACTACCGCGCCATTTTCAATTCCTTTTATATTTAAAATAAAATATTTATATTCTAACGACGATCTATATAAATATATACGTTCGAATTCTATTCAAAATAAATTTCTCGTCGATATTATTTAAAATAATTCATTTTAAATATTCAAAATTCACTAAAATTGCCAAAATAAAAATTTTAAATTGGCTCAGAATTTCCGAGTTGTTACAAAAGTTAATGTCAAAAACGTATCAATTATATTAGCAACTTCACCTTTTCAAAGCACGGATAAGTTACATCCTTTTCTGGTTATTATCTAACCCCGCATCGTATTGGAAAACATTGCTTTCCTTCTATCTATATGTTGTTATAGGAAACCAACTACCTAGAACTGAAAAAATAAGAAAAACGCTGCTAAAACAAGGGCCATACCTGAAGCAAATACTCCCGATTGAGCTGGATGCATTGTTTCTTTCTGTCCTTGGTTTGAGCCGCCATCTTTGGAGAGAATTTCAACTAAGGCTTGGTTAGGAGAAACATTCAAAAGACCTAGAACTATTTCTTTAGAAGCATGAATATCTCCAGCAGAAGGAGGACAAATGGCTTGACTTCCACTTAAATCATCGAGAATCCTTTTGCCTTTGAGGTTATGATCACAACCATCATCGTCCCAGTCATCATCGGTATCAGTAGTTACGTCCTCTTCTTCGTATGAATCGGAATCATCCTGAAGGTCCTTAATATATGAAAGTCTTTAGGTTTCCCAAGGCCTCCTTAGGAACATCAATACCTTCTTAAACTACTCAATTTTATGCATAACTCGGCCCGAAATAGAATGATGAACTGAAGGGAATGCAATCGCTAGGTACTTTTTAAAATTGTCAGAATACGCCAACAAAAGAGCATACTTATAAGACTTTAGCACTTCCCTCAGGTAGTGAGATCCCAGAAATGAAGAAATTCTGTTTTTGGCTTAATGAATTATGCGCTTGACATTAGAAAGCGCCTTATGAACCTGGGAGAGTTGGTCATCTTTTCTTTGATCCTCTTGGTATGATTAGCCATCATCTTGTCCTTCTTTTCTTCAATTTCATGCTTAAACAATTGGAGCGTGAACACTTGATCATTCAAAAGGAACTTCTCCTTTTTCTCAGCCTCCATCTCTGGTTCAACCTTATTAAGAGACGCCTTTAATTTTGCACACTCCTTCCTATGCTCCTCCATCAGAGACTTAACCTTAGAATCAAATGCAGACTTCTCCTCTTCAAGTGTCACAACCTCCGAAGAAGATGGAGTAGTCGCCTCTAGAATAGAGTAACATTTCTTAGTGATTTGAGAACATAAATTTAAGGTTAGGACTCATGAAGAAATGGAAAATCAAAGAAGAAAATAAAAGTTAGGTTATACCAAGAGCTATTGTTCTATAAGTGATCACTCCAGACTCATTAAGTCTGAAAACAAGGACAATAATGAAATATTGCAAACTCATAAGAAGAAAGAGCAAACTTTATAATTTCAACAAAACTCTGAGTAATTAGAGGATTTTTAGAGGAACTAATATGTCTAGGCAAAGAATGCCTTGTTAAATATTATTCTACTAAGTTTAAGGACCAAGGAGAATCGGGTGTCAAGATACGGTCCATAAAGTCACTATCCAGAGTCGTAGTTTAAGAAGGAGTGACACTAGAGGTCACACTAGTACAGTGAGTAGTAGGATCAAGAGAATGATGCCTGCTAGGCTGAGTAGCAACATCCTCTGGAAGAGAAATGGGGTTTATAGACTCATCTTATGCTTCTTAGAGGCCGATTCGTCAGTCGTAGTGGCAAGGTTTCTCTTAGCTGCAACATTGGATCAGGTCAGGGCATCCAAAGTATATTCCCCATCAAAAGTTTGAGAAGGTAACCGAAACAATCATCCAGAGGAATGAAATTAAAAAGATTGAATGCAGAACAAGATCTTACAAATAAGGATGAATAACTACCCTTACATGAAGATCCAGGAAATAAAGGAGACAAGTTGGCGAATATATCAGATACCAAAAATGTGTGCTTAGCACCGGGAAAATGTAAGGGAGGTCTTCCCAAAGTCTTTTGCTTAGGAGGAAGAAAGTCATACTTTTGAAGGTTGCCTAGGGTTAATAAGAGAGATCGCTTTCCAAAAGTCTCGGCAGCCTTATAAATAGCATTAACGGCTCGACCTACCTTATCACTTAGTTCCCTTCTTGTGGAAGCAGAAACTGAAGATGAGCAAGGGTAAAATAAAGCCTAGAAAACAGTGTAACAGATACTAAAGAGGGGAGCTCACCTAGAGTAGTAAAAATGCTTAGGATACCCAAAGGACACTTGATATAGAAAAATTGCGTCTCCTAGTTTGAGAATTGGGAAAGTTTGTCGCTAATTAGCTTCTTTGAAGGGTTCACGTGAAGAATAGGAAACTTTTTCCTTTCGACTGCTGAAAGTCGTAATAAATAATACAAAAGCCGAGGGCTGAGAGAAAGTTTCCTGACTCGAAAGCTAGGAGTTCAAGGCATAGAAGGCAGGTATACGTATTTGGAGTTAGCTGAATGGGAGACAACTTCAAATTTTGTAATAACCTTAAGATAAAGTCTGGGAATGGGAAGAAACCACCATGCCAGTTATGGATGTCCTAGTATGCAAAGTACCTTCTGGCGGATTCTCAATGGTATCTTTCCCAGAAGCAATAATGGTATTAATTTCGGTCATGTCATAACTCTCGAAAATGACCTTCACTTCTTCTTGAGTTTGAATAGGAGAATGCTACCGAAGTTCTTTCCGTCTTTGGCTTAAAAGAAGAAAAGTGAAATAAGTTTGGTTTACCAACACTTTGCTTCCAGATGCAATGTTGCTAGGTGATATGATTCCATAAAGCACATTAATACAATAATTTTGTATTAGCAAATACGGATCATTTATATGCTTAAAACCATCATATAATCTCAAAAACATTAGTTACCCTACATCTTTATGGAAACTATGACACATTATTAATCATTAAGGTTAAGCCTTTACCAGAGTACACATATGATCATGCATCACACACATATGTCTAATAGTGGTTATACATTTGGTATTGTCCATGTTCATTCTTTTGACATTAAAACTAAAGGTAGTAGAGGATTCCAGTATCGGCAAGGTTAAAACCAAGATAACAAAAATCTGTGTTGTTGGTATAGCCAAGGCTAAACATTTTATTATCAATATTGAGAGACCAAGTAAATATCAAGAAGGGTAAAACCAGAACCCAAAAGGATTCGGTAAGAGGTTAACACTGAATCTTTCGAAACCACGAGAGAATTTTCACATTCACTATGTCTTTATGTAAATTTTACATTTTGAACCCCGGAAAAGGTGTTGGGAGTATTTGAAAAACTTAGCTTTGGCCACTATTATTGATCATTACAACTACTCACGTGAATAGGTTCATTTAACAGGGATAAAAGCTTATGAGTCTCAATCAATTTCATACTTAAGTTAGTAGTACAAATTTTCAAATTCTACTTTAATACTTATGAGATATTCGAGCTTGAGATCCTAAAAGAATTTGTAGGAATTTCGAACAACAGTAATCTTTCTTGAAGCATTGCTCCTTGCAAGTGAAGAAGAAGAAAGAGCTTTTATACCAAAAACCACTCTTCAATGTTAGCCGAACAGACAAGAACAAATCAACGAGCCCGAACAATTCGAGAATACTAAAAGGCGGAAAATCAAAGTACAAGAATGAAAGTCAAAGATTGACTTGAGAAATCGAAAATACCCCTTCACTGGTGGAGGCAAATGTTACTACCATATTTTGACATCAAAACTGAATTATGGTGATGGGGTATCGGAGCACAACCTACTCAAAGTGGGTAATTTAGAAGCACATAACCAACACCAAACTATTGAAGCAACCGATATCAAAAGAAGGAAGGGAAGAAATTCGAAGTATGTACTATCTGTACCAACAAAAACAAGAAAGCTTGGTATTGATAACATAAGATGGTGGAAGAGACGTTCCAACACCAACATCAATCAATCGGAAGTGGACTCCGAGAGCATACAATTCGACACTAGATGTAAAACGATGAGTAATAGTTGAAAGGAAATATACCAAAACCAGAATGACAGAGTCATAAAGAGGGAAGCACCAAAGCCAAGCTAAGATAATCAGGAAGGGGGCTATCGATTCTAATTTTCTTAGTATCAATACGGACCCCAGGAAACTACCTAAATGTCTCTAGAAGAGATCTTGAAACATAGCCTTCGCAGGGCCGATACCAGATTCGAAGTGGCTAGAGCATGCGAAAGCTCATGGTAAGATAGGCGATCCACACTAACATGCCTAGTGTCGATACCAAAGCTAAGGAGAACAATAAGGAAAAGGCGACATCCAAATGTTATCAAAGTAAGGCAAAGCTCTATATATACTATCGGAACTATGAGATGGAATCAAAGCCGTGAGCAAATATGAAGGCTAACCATATCAACTTGCTTGGTATCGATACACAATCGGAAGCAATAGTTGAATCATAAGCTACTAAGGACCGAGGCCCATGTTCCGAAAGAAATATGACCCAAAGATAAAGCTCAGGAGTGAAAAGAGGGGGGAAACCAGGTCTCGGCACCGAAAGTCATCAAGGCAGCCGATAACAAAATTCCCTGTCGAACCCGAAAGCGGCTTCCGCTGGATGTTGTCAAAAGGAGGCCCATATTTATTATAAATAAGACTCCAGGGGTCTCATTTTAGGAGGAATTTTCTCATTTTCAAATATTGTAATCTTTTCTTATAGAGTAAACCCTGATTTCTAAGTCGATTTGGGGATTTTACTTAGAAACTTCAATGTACTCAACAAAAATAGTGAATCGATGCTTAAGATCAATGTCAAGAATTTCCTTACTACTTATGCTATCGATTTCCTTAATTTCTATGATAAGGCACCATGCATAACCCAAATTACCTTAAATACCCTTTTGCAAGCCGTTTAGCTTTATAGCTTGTATTGCGCATAGGGAACCCTTATCTTAAGGTAACCGTTGGTCCTTGAGCTTCGTAAGCTTGATACTCATCTTGAAGGAAGAGTAACTAATCTTCGGGCTTAAGACCTTGATATCTAGGAAACGGTGAACTAACTCAAGCTTTTAGAAACTAAATAATCCCTTTTGATCCTAAGTCCACATCTTTAGACCTAATTCCGGTGTTAACGAAAAATATCATTAGTAGTATCATCTACTCCATGTCTTTTCTTATATCCCTCAGCAACTAATCTAGCTTCAAACTTATCAATGGATCGATTTTTATTTAATGTTTTCTTAAATATCCATTGACATCCTACAGGTCTGACACCAAGAGGTAAATCAGTCAAAACCCAAGTTTAGTTTAACATTATGGAATTCATTTCATCATTGATTATTTCTTTCCAGAAAATAGAATCTCTGGAACTCATTGCCTTAATATAAGTATTGGGATCGTTATCGACGTTGATTACATATCTTGTCACATTAAGAACTTCGTCCTTATAGCCTTCTACAAGATATGTTATGAAGTCAGGACCATGGTCCTTCTATTCTTGCTCTTTTACTTCTCCTTTGTTCAATACCATTATGTAGTACTGATACTTCCTTATTGTTTTGAGCAGGAGAATAGTCATCGTCGTTGATATCATCAATCACATTAGGTTCTAAACTGGATGATCTCAGTGGAACCTCAATAGTATGATTTTAAAAGAATTACACATTATAGTGTAAGGAATAAGCAATCTATAATTTATACTATTATGTGAATGTCCTATGAAAACACATTTAAATGCCCTATTTTCTAACTTTTATCGCTTAGGGTCTAGTTATCTAACATATGATAAGCAACCCCGAACTTTAAGTCTAGTAAGGTTAGGTTTTCTTTAAACCATAATTCATAAGGGGAAAAAAAATATTCTTTTTAAGTGGTACTCTATTTAGAATGCAACAGGCAGATAACATAGTATCACTCCATAGGTTATAAGGTAAATTTGAACTTATGAGCATGCATGAACCATTTCTATTAAGTTCTGTTTTTTCTCTCAACAACACTGATCGCTGCTAATCTATGAATTAGAAAAGCGCGACATTTAAATTAAATTCTGCAAGCGCACAGGTTTGTAGCATACAGGTCGAACACAGGGAGGTGTTATTAAAAATTATTATCTATTTATTCTTGGGCGAGTTAGACGAAGTTTGGGGTTGTTGTTTTTTATGTTGTTGAAATTACTCTGAATCTAATCAGTATCAAATTCAACAATTGAAAAGAAAAGGAACAATTACTAGAAAAAGAGAATAACGACTAGAACAATAACAAAAATTAAAAGTAGGATTCCTGTTGAAACTAATCAAACAGTGAATCGCTAACAAGCAGTAATAAAAGACAATAACAATATGCGTTCTACCCAAACCTAATTAGGTAGATAACACAAATTGTTATGAAATTAAAATAACAATAAAACTAGAAAAGAAAAGACTTTTATTAGAACAAAAGAGAATACAGAATAGAAAATTGAATGAATGGCATTTACAATGGGACATCATGTATATTTATAGAGATGTAGACCAAATCCTAATCAAATCAATGACTAAATGGCCCTCTTTTCCCAAGAAGTAATATCAAATCTCTTGCCTTCCTTGACCAGGCTTGATTGGAAACCAAATCACGGTGAATATCTTCCAAATCTTCCTTATCTTCCATGTGGCAAATTGATTGATTGATTGATGAGCAGATTGTATGTGATTAATTCTTTCAAACAAGGATACTCATTAGACTCCAAAGGCAACAAGGGATAAAATCTTCAAAATTGATCTTTTCTTGGCAATATTTTTATCAGAAATTCTTCTAATTGGAATTTGAAAAACGAATGTTCTGAATTGATTTCCATGATTACTCCTGAAAGGTCCATTAGTGAATATCATACATACACATGACTATGTATATATATAATATAACACTAATTAATATATCCTTTATAGCAAAGGGGCAGTGTGAACGCGTTCCGTTCTTTGGCAAAAAGTGAGCTCGACGGGGATCGAACTCAGGTCTCTCAGTACAAATTTCCATGCAATTATCAGTGAGCTACAACGTCTTTTGTAATTGAGATGGCTTTAATACGGGGAAGTAGCTTTTTATCTGTAGTTGACCTTTAATTTGAAACGAAGGAGGCATTTCTTGACATCCTGTAAAAACACACAAAAGTAACCAAAGTATCATTTATTTATTTACAAAAGATAAAATATACGAGCATAAAATAAACACATTTCTATGTTAATCAAATACCCCCACACTTATCTTTTACTCGTCCTCGAGTAAAAAGAAAATGAAAAACTAACTAGATAGGTCTCACTTTCGTAGGAAACACGATTGCAATCAGCATATGCAACAAGCTGTTAAACCTCTAGGTGTCCCTAGTAGGACGAGTGGTGTCTCGTGAGGGTTTTCAGCGGATACTACCCACAAAATCCAAATGCAGTATGCTATGATTCTAATGAAACTACATGAATGCAATGGACATATGCAAATAAAAACGAAAAATGAAAACACGACTTATTTCAGGAAAGTGGTACAACAAATTAAGTTAACAATTTCTGATCAGTTGATTTTATTTTAGATACCTCAACTTGTCACAAAATTTTCAATATAAATTAAGTTTTCAAATGTTAAATTCCAGTTTGGCCAGTTAGTTCGGTCGATAACATAGTGCAGCCATGAAATAAATTCTTAGTTTGCTTAGCACAGTTTGCAAAGTGGTATTCTAATTTTCTCATGTATGCCTGGTCAAATCAATAAGGTTAAGAAGTGTTTGGGAATCATTGCTTATTCTTTATTCTATAGAATTTTAAAATTTATGATTAAGAACATACACCTAACTTAGAAGACCAAGGTTTACCACCCATGCACTGCCTCGCGGACTAACGGAGAGTGGGTAAAGAGCTTGGCGGATTGTGCAGGCCGACTTTGACTTTGTCAACAACGTGTCGGTAATCCTTAGGTGTCTAATCTCATAAAATGAGACCAAGATATTCCAACGCTGACTTTGTCAACAACATGTTGGATAGAGCTTGGCGGGTTTGCACACCAACGCTCGATATACAAGCAATGTTGGATCCCCTTGGATTATTATTATTATTATTATTGAATTTATAAGCACAAAAAAAGAGAGTTACGCGAATTCAACTTAGCACAACTTATTTTTAAAGATTTGACAAGCTATTATAAGTATTTTAAGTCCTCCACTTATTTAAACAAAGTCTACAATATAGAATAGATTTCATGGCCATCACCTAAGAATCTCCCTATGTACCGGTTACACTATTATCCCTTAAAATTAAACTTTTCATTATATTTCTTCTTCGATCTAAGTTGAGAGAAAAAAATACAATCAACTGGCTAAAAATTGTAAACTTATTTTGTTGTATCAATTGAAAATGAGTCGTATTTAAAAAAAAAATTATGGTATGTTACTACGATATAAAATGTATGATGGTCCTACATGAAAAGAAAGGAAAATTAAAGAAAAATCAAAAGAATGCAATGCAGACTCCCCCCCACACTTGATTGAGACAGTGTCCCAACTGTCTAAGGCAGAAAAACAAAAATAAAATAAAAAAAATGAAAAAGAAAAATAACAGAAAAATAACGTGTACCACATGATTTCATGGTGGATGATCAGGCTCATGCAGATCGATAAGGTCGTCTTCGTCATATTGCTCGAATTCCAAAAATGGTTTCAGTCGTTGACCGTTTACTTTGAAGACTTTTCTAGGATTTTCAATTTCAACCGCTCCATGAGGATATACTGTTTTCACGACATAAGGTCCAGTCCATCGAGATCTGAGTTTTCCTGGAAACAAGTGAAGTCTAGAGTCGTATAAAAGAACTTTTTACCTACGTTGAATTCCTTACGGAGTATGTTTTTGTCGTGTTGGGCTTTGGTTCTTTCTTTGTAGATTTTCGCATTTTCATACGCCTCATTTATTAATTCCTCTAATTAAGAAATTTGTAACTTCCTGTGTGAGCCGGCTTTCTCTAAGTCAAAATTCAAAAATTTTATGGCCTAAAGGGCACAATGCTCCAATTTAAGAGGTAAGTGACAGGCCTTTCCAAAGACTAATCGATATGGTGACATCCCTAGATTGGTTTTATAAGCGGTGCGAAAAGCCCAAAGTGCATCAATCAGTTTTACGGACCAATCTTTTCTATTGGAATTCACGGTTTTCTCAAGAAATTGTTTGATTTGTCTATTAGAGACTTCTACTTGTCCACTAGTTTGTGGATGGTAAGGTGTTGACAGCTTGTGTGTGATTGAGTATTTCTTGAGCAAGGACTCAAAAGCACGATTACAGAAATGAGTGCCATTATCGCTAATGATAGCTCGAGGTGTGCCAAAGCGTGAAAAGATGTTTTCTTTGAGGAATTTGACAACAACCTTGTTGTCGTTGGTTTTGGTCGGAATGGCTTCAACCCATTTGGAGACATAATCTACCGCAAGCAAGATGTAAAGATTCCCTAATGAATTAGGGAATGGTCCCATGAAATCGATGCCCCAAACATCGAATAACTCAATCACTAAAATGGGGTTGAGAGGCATCACGTTTCGCTTAGTGATTCGACCCGTTCTTTGACATCGCTCACATTTAGAGCAAAATTCGAAAGCGTCACGGAAGAGTGTGGGCCAATAAAAACCGCTTTGCAAAACTTTTGCAGCAATTTTTCTTGCTCCAAAATGACCGCCACAAGCATGGTCATGTGAGAAGGAGAGAATACTTTGGTGTTCATGATCGAGCACATACCTTCGAATGATTTGGTCTGGGCAGTATTTGAAAAGATATGGGTCGTCCCAATAGAAGTTTCGAACTTTTGAGAGAAATTTTTGTTTATCTTGTTTCGACCATTCAGCGGGCATTTGTTGTGTGATAAGATAATTCACATTGTCAGCGTACCAAGGGGTGTTAGAGATGGAAAGAATTTGTTCGTCAGGAAAATAGTCATCAATTTGGGTGTCGTTAACATTTTCGTGCACAATTCGAGAGAGATGATCAGCTGCGACATTTTCAGAACCCTTTTATCTCGTATTTCTATATCGAATTCTTGAATAAGAAGGATCCAACGAATCAAGCGAACCTTAGCATCCTTCTTAGAAAGCAAATATCGTAGAGCAGCATGATCAGTGTAAACTATGACTTTGGATCCTATGAGATGTGGTCTGAATTTCTCAAGAGCGAAGACAACTGCCAAAAATTCCTTTTTAGTAGTTGAGTAATTCAATTGGGCCTCGTTTAAGGTTTTGCTAGCGTAATAAATGACTCAACGGAGTTTATCGATATGCTGACCTAAGATGGCTCCAACTGCAAAGTCAGAAGCGTCGCACATAAGTTCGAAGGGCTGAGTCCAATCAGGAGGTTGAATGATGGGAGCTGTGGTCAAGATTGACTTAAGAGTTTCAAAAGATGTTTTGCGATCATTGGAGAATTCGAACTTAACGTCTTTGGCAAGTAAATTTGAGAGAGGTTTTGAAATTTTCGAGAAATCCTTAATGAATCTTCTATAGAATCCCGCGTGGCCAAGAAATGAACGAACATCTTTAACAGACTTAGGAGGAGGCAGATTAGCAATCAAATCGATTTTAGATTTATCGACCTCAAGGCCATCTTTGGAGACGACATGACCTAGAACTATCCCCTTTTTACCATGAAGTGACATTTTTTCCAATTAAGCACGAGTGATTTTTCCTTACAACGTTTTAAGACGAGTTCTAAATGAGTGAGGCATTGGGAAAAAGATGATCCGTAGATTGAAAAATCATCCATGAATATTTCCAAGAATTCGTCCACCATATCAGAGAAGATACTCATCGTACACCTTTGGAAAGTCGCGGAGGCATTACAAAGACCAAAAGGCATGCGACGATACGCAAAGGTTCCAAAGGGACAATAAAGGTGGTCTTGTGTTGATCCTCTAAAGCAACAGGGATTTGGTTATAGCCAGAGTATCCATCGAGAAAACAATAGTACTCATGACCCGCTAAGTGTTCGAGCATTTGGTCAATAAAAGGTAAGGGGAAATGGTCTTTTCGTGTGGCTGCGTTGAGCTTCCGATAGTCGATACATACACGCTATTTTGTTTTGATTTTTATTGGGACAAGCTCATTACTTTCATTTTTGATCACTGTGACTCCTGATTTCTTTGGTACGACTTGTACCGGACTCACCCAGGTACTATCAGAGATGGGATAGATGATGTTATTGTCTAGACATTTGATTATCTCCTCCTTGACCACTTCTCTCATGTTTGGGTTTAATCGCCTTTGAGCCTCACGGATGGGTTTAGCCTCATCAACTAAGTGTATGCGATGTTCCACAATTTATGGGCTAATTCCTTTTATATCGCTCAGCTCCCATCCCAAGGCCTCTTTATTTTCCTGCAAAACTTCTAAGAGTTTTTCTTCTAGGTCCTCGGTAAGATCAGAGGCCAAGATTACGGGAAGAGTTTCTGAGGAGTCTAAGTATGCGTACTTAAGGTCTTGTGGCAAGGGTTTGAGATCTAACTTAGGATGTTCTTGAGTGTTAACGTTGGTTAACATTCCTTGGTTAGATTCAGAAGACGAAGGATTTAAGTCAAGAAATTCATTCAGTTCAGAAATGTATTCAAGTTCGTCGAAATCAGAGTCGAAATGTTCCAAACACATTTTCAAGGCTTCAGAAGTGTCTTTAGAGGTTTCGTCAACTATGGTTTGAATCATGTCGATTTCATCGGTCTCAAAATCCCTAGGTTGTTTGTTGAGAATGAAGATGTTTAGCTCAATGGTTAGGTGCCCGAAGGAAAGTCGAAGCTGACCATTCCTACAATTAATGACAGCATTAGATGTTGCTAAGAAGGGCCGTCCTAAAATCAACGGTATTTGAACTTTGGGATTTGAGACAGGCTCTGTTTCTAAAACTATGAAATCGACAGGGAAGTAAAACTGTTCGATCTGTATCAAGACGTCTTCGATAATTCCCAATGGTTTTTGACAGATCGATCAGCTAGCTGAAGAGTGATTTTTGTTGGTTTAATCTCCCCTAGTCCAAGTTGACGATAAACAGTATAAGGAAGAAGATTGACACTGGCACCAAGGTCGAGTAGAGCACGAGAGATATGGGTGTTTCCTATTTTGCAATCAATCGTAGGGCAGCCAGGGTCTTTGTACTTGACTGGGGTAAGATTCGAAAGAGCAGAGCTTGTATTCGCAGTTAGAAAGGCGGTTTTTGGAACATTAGTTGCACGTTTTTGTGTGCACAATTCCTTAAGACATTTGGCATATTGAGGATTTTGTTCGATTGTGTCTAAAAGGGGAATGTTCACACGGACTTGTTTGAAAATTTCCAAGATTTTATCGAAATTTGCCGCTTTCTTCTTATTGTTGAGCCTATGGGGAAATGGAGCTATTGGTTTTTCAACTCTGTGATGAGTTTCATCATTCGAGGAAGAAGGTTTATCCAAGAAAATAGAAGGTGGTAAGGTCGTAGAAGATGGAATGTTGGTATTGCCAACATTAATTTTCGAAGGTGGGTCGGGTTTGCCGACACTGGAAGAAGAATTGTTGGGATTGCCAACATTTAAGGAAACTTGAGGTTTAGAGGAATTGGTATTCGAAGCCGAGGATTATCAAGATTTGGAATTGGGGTCGAGTTAGAAGGTTCGTCAGGGTCGCCCACGTTATTATCAATCCTCTTTCCAGATCGAAGGGTTGTAATAGCGTTGACTGGATTATGGTTTTCGTTCTCACAAGAATTCACAGCACGAGAGTTATATTTTGGATTCACCTCAAGTTGACTCGACAACTTTCCCTTCTCATTATTTTTCGCCATTTCCTTTATCATATTCATCATTTGGTCCATTTTAGCGTCTTGCGAGTTTATTTTGGCTTCGTAAGAGCTCAACTGTTTTTCTAGACGCACAATGTCTTGTGATGGTTGAGAAGATTGAGAGGATTGGTTCGATGATTGAAAATTGGGGTGCCTATACGGTTGTTTGGATTGAGGTGAAGCTTGAGATGTTTGAGAATTGGAAGAAGGAGCTTGGTAATTCGGATTGGGAATAAAGGGTTGCATGTGAGCTGGGTTGGCCGAATTATTGGGGTTTGACCAAGAAAAATTTGGGTGGTTCCTCCAACCAGGATTGTATGTGGATGAGTAAGGATTATTTTGAGCTATGGCATTAGCTTGTTCCTGAGAGTAATAGTGGGGTAACCCTTCTCCGGCTTGAGGAGTTTGATTTTCTAAAGGAATTTGATTTGGGTCCATGACATGCACACCTCTAGTAGAAGTACGAATGGGAACACGAATTGATTCCCATTGCATGTCCTTTTTAGAATAATCTTCTAAGAATTGCCAAGCTTTATCGGCTGTCTTAGACATAAAATCTCCTCCACACATTGATTCTAGTTGAGTTCTAGTCTGATATTTTAGCCCTTCATATGCAATTTGACATAAGTGGTCTTTTAGAATTCCATGATGAGGGCAACTATATAATAGCTGGTTGAATCTCTCAAAGTATTTTGAAAAAGTTTCCCCCTCGTTTTGACAAAATTGATTTATCTCGGTTCGGATTTTTAGAGTTTTGTGGAAAGGGAAAAACTTTTTCAAGAATGTAGTGACAAATTCATCCCAACTTCTTATGGAATGTCGTGGAAGAGAATTTAGCCATCTTTTAGCGCTTTCAAGTAGTGCAAATGGGATTAGCCTTAGCTTGATCGATTCGTTAGATAGTTGTTGCATTTTTGTTGTGGAAGCATACAATTCAAATTCACTTAGAAATTCATAAGCATTTTCAGACCCAGTAAACTTTGGTACCCCTTGGATAAAAGAATGTTTTAGCTCAAAATTGTTTCCTTCGGCTGGTGGGAACACAATGACAGATGGTTGAACGGTCCTAGTAGGATAACATCGATCACGAAGAGACAAGGGTCTATCCATTTGGATATTGAGATTTTGAAAATTTTGATTTATTTGATTTTGATCTCCAAAGTTTGGAAAGTTTTGATTCACTCGATTTTGATCCAATTCGGTTGGAAAATTTTGGTTGATACGAGAACCCCTAGGAGAATTTTGTTGGATGACACTTTTTTCACTCATTGTTGTTAAATGCAAGCATAGAAATTAGCTACAATGAAATTTTCTGTCCTTATTGGCTCCTAACGCAAAATTATATAGTGGCACGTTTGATTACTTAGATCAAAATGTTTCTTAGCTAGTTAACGGACAGGAGTTATCGGTGCACCAGGAATCACCCTAGCAATGCAGCCGAAGGTTTAAGTACCTTCAGAGTAACAACCGATATAATATTTACGAATCACCGTAATATTTATAAATGGTTATTTCTCTGCCGTAGTCTAGACACCAAGAAATAATTCGTTCCAAATGAATCAACTATCACAATACAATTAAGCCCTAGATGAGCCCGTGACTCCCTTAAGTCCAACGTCTAACCGTTATTATTAGTTAGATTCTACGATGAAATGCAATTTGTGGGCTAAGGAAAGGGTGATGAAATCCCTCACCTTATGTGAATTGGGGTATTGCCCTTAACAGAATGAATAAAAAGTGCAGAAATAACAATAATCACACAATTTAATTGCACAAATTAAAAATTTACATTCAAGCCGCTGCCCCTGCAGAAATTTTTTACAACAATTGTCTATATTTTTTTTCTTTTGCAGCAGAGCACCTGTAGAGTTTTAAAAATTTCTCACCTTGATCGGCAGTCCTCCAGTGAAATTGGGTTGCGCTAGCGCGTTCACACCCCACTTGGTGTGCAACCGCTCCAACAATTCGACTTCAACTATTTGCAATTGTTTGACTTTTGAATTTCTCCACTTCGGTCTTGCTTGTTTTCCTTCCTTCGCTTGATCTTGATTTTGATTTCTTTTTTTTTTTAAGAAATTGTTAAAACAAGGAAAGAGATTAAGGAAAAAAAAGGAATAGAAGACAAAACTAGCAAGATATTTTTTTCTTGTTTTTGGAGATTGCAATGTCAATAAATAACATCAAATCTGCCAATCAAGAGTTTTTTCAGAAAAAATGGAAAGGAATAGTATTAGAAGAAAATAAATCTAATGTAAAAGGAAACAAAATAAATGAAAAGAGAAAGAGGGAAGGAGATTCTATTGAAAACAGGGAACGAAAAAGCAAAAGGAAAGAGTTGTTTTTTTTATTAATATGTTGAAAAGAAGAAAGAATTTGTAAAAGAAGAGAATGGGATTGAGAAATAAAAAGGAAAGAAATAGGTGAAAATTGGTAAATTTTTTTCCTTTTAAAATTTGTAAAATGAAGAAAAGGGGTGTATAAAAAATAGGAAAGGAAATGAAGGAAAGAAACTGAAAAATTGGTAAGAAATTAAAAGAAAAAGTGGCATTTTTTTTATAAAACGAAAGCAATGAGAGAAAATAGCAAGCAAATTAAAGATGTGAAAACTAAAAGGTGATTGCAAAATGGAAAGAAATTTGGGTAATGGAATTATTCAGCAACAACGAGAAAATTTAGAAAGAAATTTGTTTTTTTTTTGTTTTTAAAAGGGTAAGAGATTTGCAACAGAAGGAGATTTGTGAGAAGAAATTATAAGAAAATGGAAAGAATTTGTACAATGGGAAGAATTTAATGACAATTTTTTTTTGTTTTCTGATTTGTAAAAGAAGAAAGAAAACGTAGAAGATTGGGAAAAGAAATGGAAAGATGGAAAGAAATAAAGCAAAAATTGAAAGGTTTTTTTTTTCCTTTAGAATTGAAAAGAAGGAAGAATTTATAAAAGAAAAGAAGGAGATTGAGAAATAAAAAGGAAATAGATAAATGAAAGAAAAAAAAGGAAATAAGGTCAAGAAAATTTGGCAAGTTCTTTTTTTTTTATTTGCCTAAAGTAGGAATAAATTCGCAAGAGGGAACAAACAAATGTAAAAATTGGGAAGGAAGGAATAGATGAGATTAAACAAAAGAAACTAAGAGACAAAAGTGGCAAGAATTTTTTTTCTCTTCTCTTGTTTAGATGATTCTAGCACCAATGTCTGATACAAAATCAACTAATAAAGAGATTTTTTTTAGCAAAACAAAAACAAAAATAAAAATAAAAACTAACATGAATCAGATATTAAATAAACAATAAAATTTAATCGTTACCTCCCCGGCAACGATGCCAAAAACTTGATCGCTGCTAATCTATGAATTAAAAAAGCACGACATTTAAATTAAATTCTGCAAGCGCACAGGTGTGTAGCATACAAGTCGAACACAGGGAGGTGTTATTAAAAATTATTATCTATTTATTCTTGGGCGAGTTAGACGAAGTTTGGGGTTGTTGTTTTTTATGTTGTTGAAATTACTCTGAATCTAATCAGTATCAAATTCAACAATTGAAAAGAAAAGGAACAATTACTAGAAAAAGAGAATAACGACTAGAACAATAACAAAAATTAAAAGTAGGATTCCTGTTGAAACTAATCAAACAGTGAATCGCTAACAAGCAGTAATAAAAGACAATAACAATATGCGTTCTACCCAAACCTAATTAGGTAGATAACACAAATTGTTATGAAATTAAAATAACAATAAAACTAGAAAAGAAAAGACTTTTATTAGAACAAAAGAGAATACAGAATAGAAAATGGAATGAATGGCATTTACAATGGGACATCATGTATATTTATAGAGATGTAGACCAAATCCTAATCAAATCAATGACTAAATGGCCCTCTTTTCCCAAGAAGTAATATCAAATCTCTTGCCTTCCTTGACCAGGCTTGATTGGAAACCAAATCACGGTGAATATCTTCCAAATCTTCCCTATCTTCCATGTGGCAAATTGATTGATTGATTGATGAGCAGATTGTATGTGATTAATTCTTTCAAACAAGGATACTCATTAGACTCCAAAGGCAACAAGGGATAAAATCTTCAAAATTGATCTTTTCTTGGCAATATTTTTATCAGAAATTCTTCTAATTGGAATTTGAAAAATGAATGTTCTGAATTGATTTCCATGATTACTCCTGAAAGGTCCATTAGTGAATATCATACATACGCATGACTATGTATATATATAATATAACACTAATTAATATATCCTTCATAGCAAAGGGGCAGTGTGAACGCGTTCCGTTCTTTGGCAAAAAGTGAGCTTGACGGGGATCAAACTCAGGTCTCTCAGTACAAATTTCCATGCAATTACCAGTGAGCTACAACATCTTTTGTAATTGAGATGGCTTTAATACGGGGAAGTAGTTTTTATTTGTAGTTGGCCTTTAATTTGAAACGAAGGAGGCATTTCTTGACATCCTGTAAAAACACACAAAAGTAACCAAAGTATCATTTATTTATTTACAAAAGATAAAATATATGAGCATAAAATAAACACATTTCTATGTTAATCAAACACCATTTTGTTGTGGGGTACATGGGCGATACACTGTGAACTATGCAATGTTGTTTACAAAACAAAGTGAACTCATTTGAAAAATATTCACCACCACAATCTGTATGCAACACTTTAATTTTAACTCCTAACCGTGTTTCGACCTCTACTTTGTAAATTTTGAATTTATTAAAAGCCTCATCTTTATTTTTCAATATATATATGTATGTATGTATATATACATATATATATATATATATGCATATCAAGTACAATCATCAATAAATGTTATATGGTGTTGGTTACCACCATAGGTGATATGACTTTTTAAGTTATCCACATCACTATATACCAAATCAAGCAAACCAGTTTTCCTTTCTGCAAATTTAAAGGATTTCCGGTGTATTTTTCTTGTACACATATTTCACATTTAGAGATAGTATAAAAATGGAAATCAGGAATAAATCCTAATGTATACATATTTTTAATAGATTTATTATTAACATGTCCTAATCTACCATGCCATAAAGTAACAAAGTCAACAATATAAACAAAAGATTTCTTTAATAGATTTAACTTAACCATTCCATTACAAGAATATTAATGTCCAATGAATTTTCAGTTCTTGGACAACACTAACTTATTAGATTCATGCATCATCTTGAATCCTCTTTCGTTAAGAAGTTATCCAGAAACCAAATTTTTGCACATGTCGGGTATATATAATATGTTAACTAATGTTAGAATGTTTCCAGAGGAGAATGTAAGTTCTATAGTGCCTTTTCTCAAAACTTTGCATGTAACTTTGTTTGCGCTAGTAACTACGCTAGTTTCTCCATTATTCTCTTTGTAAGTCTTGAACATACTACGGCTCTGAAAATGTGAATGGTTGCTCTTATATCAAGTCACCAACCATTATCAATGCCACTAACGAAGTTCGCCTCTTATGCTACAGCCACAAGCGATTCTTTGGCCACATTCATCTTTAGTTGTTACTTCTGTAGATGGCAGTCTCAGGCATAGTTGCAGGAATTTTTTACAATAGTAACAAGCACATATCTTTTTGTTGTTCTTGAAATAATTATTTTTAAAATTGTGTCTCATTCTTAAGCTTTAACTTTTCAGTAATTTCAACATTTTTTGCCTTAGAATGAGACTCAATTTGCATATTATAATCTAGTTTGCGTTTATGAGAATCCTCTTCAATATGAAAATGGTGGTGTAAACCGTCTAAATCATATTCCATTTCTGCATGCTTCAATTTTTTCTTATAATCATTCCAAGAATGTTGGAGTCTCGAAATAATAACTCCAACAACAAAAGATCCAGGGAGATCTATTCCAGCATCTTTAAGTTGATTCACCAACAGTAAGATTTCGCTTACTTGTCTAGTTATGGACTTGTTGGCGACCCTTTTTTAATCCATAAATGTATAAATAAGAAAATTTTATTACTTGCCTCGGATATGCGACACGTTCTTTCTAATGCTGGCAGAGTGCTTTGTAGTTTCAAGGTTCTCATAGCATTGTAGACTGGAGTAGATATTGCATTCAAAATGTTCCTTTTACATAGTAAATCGTTGTCTTTGCGATTTGCACATTTCGCCTTTAGAGCGACATCATCCTTGTCTATTACATCTGGTCTAACCTCCAATCAATCTTCTAAAATGTAGAACAATTTGACAATAATCAGAAAGAATTTAATTATTTCTTGCCAACGAGTAAAATTGTCTCCATTGAACCGCTCCAATCGGGTTAAATGATGACTCATAACCTTTAGTGCGCTTGAACCTTCCATGATTAAGGAATATTATCTGATTTTTTTAGGATTTTGTGGTTAGAGATGACTTGGAGGAATAAATTAATTGCCTTACTTTAGACTTCAAGGAATATGGAATGGATTCTTCCAGACAATAGTTCAACTGACGTACAAATGGGTTATTGAACTATCGACTTTCAAAATTCAATGAAGCCTTGAACAGCGTAATCAGATTCAAAGTTTGTATAAAAATTATCTGACTATGAGAACTCTAGTGTTTGGTTTCTGATGATGCAAGTAAAGAATTAAATGAAAAGGAAGAAGAATAAGAAATCAACAACTTTTTCTGAATTTGTAACACCTTGGAGGCGTTACAAATCAAAGTAATAACACACTGTTTGAAACAGTTTTAAGGAATTGCAGATTACCATGAAGGAGTAGAAGAATGAAATTTCGGATTATTCTGGAACAATTTCTGGGCGTTCCTATTTACAGGTTTGAGAGGAATCATTGCTTCATTCAAAACGCTATGACCTTTGGAAACGGTTTGCGTCTGTTGCAAACAAGTGCGTCCATTCATTTGCAACGGTCAAAAAACATCATTACTTTCTGCCTTTATTCAACTTTAATTTGGGTCCATAACGGGTTGAAATTTGGCCCATTACTATTCTTAAATTCGATCCAAAAATATGCTATTGGATCCGGACTTAAGACCGGAAACTCGCATCCGCACTCGACCCGGTTCGGTAAGATGGACGGTGGTGGCAGTTCGTATCTGTTACAAAAAGGCATATCCATTCATTTTGTGATTCGAGACTACTTGAAAATGTCACGATCGATTGGAGCAGTTGTGTCTATTAAAAACTGGTACACCCACTCATTTGCATCGGTAATAAAAACGTCTCTATTTCCCAACTTCATTCAAATTTAATTTCGAGTCCGTAACAAGATGAAACTTGGCCCGTTACGGTTCTTAAATTCGATCCAAAAATGTGCTATTAGATCCAGACCCCAGACGCAAAACTCGCACCTAAACCCGAGTCTGTTCGGCGGGATGGACGGCGATAGGATGCGCGTGTGCGGTAAATGACTTCCCTACTCACAACAGAACACACATTTGGGCTTCTCAAGGCCCCCACACCTTCTTGAGGAAGCCATCGCATACTAGAATTCTTCCTCTTAATCCTGTTACATAGGACAATTATTTTTTTCACTTCCTTCTTCCACTCTTTCTTATCTCTTCAAACACAAACACAAACACTAACCCAAAAAATTTCTAAGTATATGATAATCTCCCCCAATTTTCAAAATAAGAAAAGTAAATAAAGTAGACGGTAGAATTACTGGAGTAAGTTTCTACATACCCAAGTGGGATCAACCCAAGTAGTTTTAAGATCAAATTTTGCATCATCATGGAAACAACACGTAAATAAAAGGTAACTTTGAATTTGAACCTAAAGTTTGTATAAGCCATTCAAAGCGTTATCGAGATTCTATAGTGAACGAATCTTGAACCAAGTATCCCTTATGATAAAACCGGAACAATCACACATGTTGATTTCCTTAGGTAAAGTGTTTTGTATTGCTCAACACGTTAATGGCCATGTGCTTTTAATCCTGGCTCATGAGTCTACTTTAGAAAGCGGTCTTGCTTTCCTTGGAAATGACCTATTTTTCATACTTATATAGGTAAGTCTGTTAAGGTGTTTCTACGATACACCTTTTAAGGTTTCTAGACTTATTAAGAACATTTATCCATACTTCGTTCATGTAGAATCCAACACTAAATATTCTAGGATTATTGATATAATGTTCAATTATCATACTATTAATTTGTTGGTTCCCGTTGAACTTTGTCTATCCTTTTAAAGACATAAGTTAGGTTTCTATAAGGATGATTAATCTTCATTCACAGACCGTAGCCCTATTTATTTTGACTTTATCTAAACTATTGCCTTTGGAAGACCTTTTGTGAGTGAGTCAGCCAAGTTTTTCTTTATTTATGTGTAGTTAGTAGTTATTACTCCACTTTTGAGTAATTGTCTTACCATTTGATGTCTCATACTCACATGCCTAGAGATTATATGTCTTATTAGAGACATTATATGTCTTATCAGAGACATTATATATCATCGCATGACTATCATAGTTAATCAAGACCAATAGAGACGGCTTCACCTATAATGGAATTTCTGTTAATAAATTCCTAAGTCATTCTACTTCCTTACATGCATTTTCTGATGCAATCATTTCCATCAACATTGTTGAGTCAGATATATAGGTCTGCTTCTTGGAAGCCCAAGACACAACAAGTCCTCCTAATGTAAATATCCATGCAGTCATAGACTTGGATTTGGATTCAACATTGTTCCACGTTGCATCACTATATCCTTCTATTATAGAAGGATACCCTTTATAAGATAAACCGTAGGTAAGGGTTCCTTCCAAATAAGCTAAAATTCTAGGAGTAGCTTTCCAAAGTTCAGAACCTAGATTGCTCCTAAATCGACACAATATAGTTATCACATGTGTGATGTCTGGTCTAGTGCAATGCATAGCATACATAAGACTCCAATGACACTAGAATATTCTTGTTAGGAAATGGTACGTCCAGTGCTCTTTTCTAATTTAACACTAGGATCTAGAGGAGTTAGTTATAATAACCATATTGTTGTAGGAATTTCTCAATGTAATGAGATTGAGTTAGTAATAACTCCCCATCTTTTTTAATGATTTTATTTACGTCATCCTCTTCTAGATCTTTCGTATCAAATTTAAAAGATAGAAACTTCTTAGTTCCTTTCACACAAGATATATTGGAACCAAATATCAACATGTCTTTAACGTATAAGCATATTGTAACATAACCGTTGTTACCAGATTTTCTATAAATACATTTATCTGTATCATTAATAATGAATAAGATAATTCAACTTTATCAAAGCTCTCATGCCATCGCATGAGAGCTTGCTTCCCGGCATAAAGAGATTTTATTAGTTTGCGAACTTTCGTTCCTTGGCCTTGGGTTTTGAAAACTTCAGGTTATTCCATACATATCTCTTCTTCTAAATCTCCATTTAGAAAAATCTATCTTTACACCCACTTGATGTATGACTAAATTATTAGTTGATGCAAGTGTTATTAAAGAACATATAGAAGATATGCGAGCCACCAGAGCATATGTATTAAAATAATCTACTTCATGTCTTTGCTTATATCCCTTAGCAACTAATTTGGCTTTAAACTCATTAATGGATTCATTTATATTCAACTTTTTCTTGAGCATCCATTTATGTAACGTCCCGTATTTTTATCACTTCAGTTCTGAATATTTGAATTAGATTATGTGTCGAATTCGTAATACAAATGGATTTTTATATTAATTAAAATGAAGTTTGAAACATATATATATATATATATATATTAAAACGAGCTTGTAATGACGCGGTAGTTTGTAATATTTAGTTTTGAACTTCAATTGAGTGTAGAGGATCCGTTATACTTTGTAATTCGCTGAAACAAGAAATATTTGAATCTTTTGAACTACAATTTTCTAATAAAAGAGAAAAATTGAGATTTCGTATTGTAGATTGGTAGTTATGTCCAAATCAAATTTTAGAAAGTCGTTGTGGAATCGTTTATAAACCGTAACGATTTATTTAACAAAATAAATCGATTTTAAATCAATTTAATATTGGTTTAACATGAAAATTAAATATCAAGTTTAAAATTTCAAGTTAGTTTATTATGGAAATTTTATGAATTCAGTTTGTGTATATTTATATGATAATAATGATTTATTCATTATTTTTGAGTTGAATTATATTAAATCAAATTTAATGTTAAATCGTTAATTTAATTAAACATCTTTTATATATGGTCGAATTAGACCGTGGAAACTATTCCGGTGTGTCCAGAATAGGGGTAGAACTCTAGTAATGTCATTCGTTGCATTCAGATAAGGGTTTAGAATCACAGGGTGTTTTAATTTAAATTTCATCGGTTAAATATAATTTAATTTAAATTAATAAATCAAATTAAAAATAGGGGACGATTAACTTTTAGCACAGGCTATTTTGAACAGCTACTCTCGTATTTTCTTTTCACCTACAGATCAAATTTTTCTTCCTTCTCCACGAAGTCTTCAACATGGTTCACTGCAATCCTACCTTATCCCTAAACTCTGTTGATGGACGTCATTCTTATCACTTAATCGTTCGTCTATAAATGGAGCTCTCACGTTTGATCCTCCCCATTCCAAATCACTGAAACAAAATCGAAGTCTCTGCCTCTTCTATATTTTTTTTCCTCCATTCATTTTTTTCTCCCCCATTCACAAAGAGATCGATCCACAAATAAATAAAGAAAGGTAAATCGAAATTAATATCCAAAAGGAAATCGCAATACCCAGTCATCACGATTCAGAACCGCCTCTTCCCTGGAGTTCGACAATGCTTGGAGTCCTTCGTGATTCGGCGAGGAGGTTTACCACTGGGATTTGCAGATCGGTGTTGCGAGATGCTAGAAACAGATGCTACTATTTAGTAATCGAAGTGGACGTTGATGTTGGGTCAATTTTGAGTAGTGCGAATATCTAATAGAATGAACTGGGTGGTTATATTTCTTTGCCGGGGAGATTTGAATGTGCGCTTGTGTATTGGAAAATGGGGAGTGCGGATGTTTTGTGATGAACTGAGAAGGTGTTTTGGAGTTCATTTTTTTTCTTCTGATGTGAATCTGCGATAAGCTAAGATGGATAGAAAGGATGTTGTGTGAAGAGGACAATGTTGTGTGATGTTCTAATGAAGAACTGAGTGGTGCGGTCTTTGCTAAAGTTTGATTACTGAGTTGAACTGTGGGTGATCGGCAGTGGGATGACGATGACTAAGGAGTGAACTGAGATGTGTATTGAAGCGAAAGGTGTGTTTTCGATTGGCAGTGCAGTTTGTATTTTGGTGATGTCAAACTAGGGATGGATGTTGTAATTATGGAAGGTCGTAGTAGTTAAGGATGAGCATGGTAGCATGATTTTGTTAATGGTTGAATTTGGAGCCGACTCGGGATTTGTTTCAGGAATTTGTCAAGTAGTTGGAATTAAAAAAATAAGGTATACGTTTTTAAATAATTTAAATGCATAGATAATTTATTTAATGTAGTTCATTTAAATAAATATTTAATTGATAAATAAAATAATCGTATATGATAAAATAAAATATTCGAGACAATGAAGTAGATGAGTTGTTGAGACAATATGGAATTTTTAACAGAATATTTGGCATAAGAAAATCGAGGTGAGTTAAACTCACTCAGTAAAATTATTAGGAACTATTTATAATAGTTCAAAATTTATTTATTGCTTGTTGGCTGATAAGTTGATTGATATAATTTGACAATAGTATATAATAATATTATATAATTATAATATTGGTGATTGGATTTCCCATAGTACCATTAGCGGATGATTTCCCTATGTGCCCCACAATATATATAGTGGACGACCTTTTATACCGCGATATCCTGCCTCGAAGCAGGAACCGTATTATTATTGTTGACTAATGTATGTGGATGTAAGAAAAACAGGTTGGAGAAATCCAACTGGATTCCGCACATTTAAATTATTATTTTTCATATATATGCTAATATATGATGTGTTTATAACCTGTGACAGTTTGTAGTATAGTTGGATGTGTTAGTAACACTGATTGCTGATTTTGGATATTTTAAATATCTTAAATAATGATATATGGATTTCAAAATAAAAAATGAAATATAAAGAGAGCTTAAAAGAAAAAATATATTTAAATAGAACTGTTTATTTAGAATCAGAATTAAATAGAATTTAAAAATAAAATATTTGTTTAAACAAATGAGATGAAGAGGAAATTTTATAAATGAAAATATTGCTGGGGAATTTGTGGAAAATGTAAAGTATGTACGAATTTGGAAAAGAAATGTAAATCGAAAAATAAACCGTTATTTTAAAATAGACTGAAATCTTCCTAATTTTCAAAGGAAAATAATAAGAAGATTTTATAATGAATAAAAGTTATAAAAGAAAATAGAATTAAAATGAAACGACCCAGACTTCCCCAATCCCCGAAGAGACGGAGGAGCCCGGATTGCTTTGAGAACACGACTGATCGGAACGCAAACAGTAGAAAATTTCGTTGCAATTACAAGAATTACATTAGAGTACAAGAATATATCAGAGTACGAATAAATATTACAACGGAATATAATATCAGAGATTTAAAATACATAGCAGCGGAAAATATTACATGAATATTATATGCAGTGGAAGACATCAACTACAAAAACTTGAAATAAATACACGGATACAAAGCTTCCCTAATATAGCTCCAGCTATAAATCCAAGAACTTTTGTAAAGAAATATCTACAAAAACCAAAACTAATACTTCCCCGTGTGGAAAATATGGGAACCCAGAGTTTAGGTTAAAACAATAAACTCTGAGTCAGTCATGGTACTGGTGTGAGAACTAAAATAGTTATTAGCTTTTTATTTTAAAGTTAGGTAAATCACGGGACCACGCCGTACACAGAACTGGTTTATCCCCCATGAATACCAGTGCATAAAATAAACAGCTCAATGCTAAATAGAAAATTGAAGTTATTATAAGACTCAGGTCCCATCACACAATGAATGCAGTCGAGGATAGAGTTTTAACTTATAATAGCCAAGTATGCTGGATACACGAAATTTCATCTTTTATTATTACTATCAACGAAGAAATCAACTTCAAATATAAATGTATCAATCATAGGCAGTGTAGGTACCATTATACTATGTCGCCATATATATTTTCAACTAAAACCGTAAAATCGCATGTTGAAAATTGGGTTTCCATCTGTGAACCGAGGCAAGGGATCTTCCTCACTGATTTCGAGACACTCTAGCAAATGCCTCAGGATCACACCTACGGGCAACCCAGGGATCTTCATGGTCAGTTATCCGTCGATGACTAATTATACCATAAACTATATGTTAGCAGGTTCTATCAAACCTCCAAAATGGTTAGTCTAGTCGACCAATAAAGAGCCACTAGGGACTCAAATCATGGAGCCTTTCAATCGGCCCAATATCCGAGGTACCTCGCTTTCCGTCATAAAGTTTTTCCAACATTCACATATGTAAACGGTCTGGGCTCCATACCATGACGTTACTCGTAGCTAGAACTAACATATGTCCATTTCCATGCAGTTACTATCCCTTTTTGGTTCATACAGGGGGGTGAAGCTCGCGAATTAACGCTACACAAAGCTATGCTACTTAAAGCAGTGCTTTGATCATCATCCACAAGACTCTGCTTTTCAACAAAAGCCTTAATCATTTGCATCTCAACATGCCACACAGTCAATCCATACCGTTCCACTGATTTCCACTAATATATAACCTCTTATCTCATATGTCTCAGAGAAGGGTGTTAAGCAAGAGAATAAATAATCCGCTACCAAACATATATATATTTAGCAGAACTCAACTAATACAGTATAAAGGAATACAATGTCAGACACATCATCCATTTTCAAGTTCGTTCTGGGTCTGAACAAAAACGTAGGCACCTTATTCCTCGTCCCATATGTCCAATACAGGAGAGAGGTCCTCGCATATCCGGTCGATCTCCAAGTACGTCTGGACGATCACCACTTATAATCTTGTCTTGGGTATACATCCCAATCAAGACATCAATAATCATCCAAACGATGTGAAGATCTCCAGTCTTTAACCACCGTCTTCGTATCATCGACATTTAGTCGTCGAATCAGTTACTCAGAATGGGTTAAACCCAGTCTTTCCGAATAACTCGCGTATCTTATAATCAAGTGGTATAAAAACACAACAAATGCCTTATTCCAATTTAGAATATTTTTTCATTCAAATATTTACATCTTTAGGGAAAGGTTCCCAATAATTTTATCAAAGGTAAATTCTTTTAAATTTATTCTTTAATCTTCCTTTTGATATTGTTTTCAAAACATTTTATTTTATCCTTTAACAATTCTAAACCAAATTAAGGTTTATTAATTAGTCGGGACTATCGAGCCTTACCGAAGTAATCATTTATTTTATTATCCCAATCCCAACTTATTTATCCCACAGACCAAAACTGGGTAGTACTCCATATCTAACACCTACGGTGCTATTGGTAAATTTAATTACCATTTCTTGTTCAAATCTAATTAAAGATTTAGCTATCATCTGGAGTAAAACTAGTGATACTCCATTCTCGGTCATATCATGAATTCGATAAATTTAATTATTCTCTTTACATTCCAATCTAATTAAAGATTTATTAAAAACCCCATCTTGGGTTTAATCTTAATAAAAATCATTATGTAATGGTTAATCAACTTTAGGAAATCAATCATGTCTTTAACTGATATAAAGAACCAATGTCATTTAAAACACAGTTCACAATAAACCCAAATCAACTACCATCAACTATGGAATCTTCACACTAATTAAAAATTCTTTAAAACTCCAACTTAGTTTTAATATAAAAAATCATTACTTTATGATTATTCAACTTTAGGAAATCAATCCTGTCTTTAACTGGGTTAAAGAACCAATTTAATTTAAAACACAGTTCATAATATACCCAAATAAGCTTCCATCAACTATGGAATCTTCACGGAGAACAAATCAATATATAATCGATATCAATTTCTGTCTCAAATCAGTACTATAAATGGAATAATGGAAAAAGCCTTTTAAATTCCATATATATTATGGTCTTCCTTTACAGAAGCTCATCTCGAATATTACCAAATCGAATTCCATCCAATTCCAATTAAATATGTTACATTGGGAAACTTTGGAAAATTTCCATTAAATCATAATAAAAAGATTTATAAATTCCAAATCATATCCACACTGTTAATTGGGTTAAAGAACAAACGTTATTAAAAACTCCGTTCACGATAAACCCAAAAATCCAATTTCAATTCAATTCCAATTAAATATTAATTAATTGCTTCTCTAAATCTTATTTAAAAGATTTATTCTTTTCTCATCGGGGTTTAAGAATAGTGTTATTTAAGAAACCATTCACGACAAACCCAAAATCCAATATCAATTCAATTCCAATTAAATATTAATTAATTGGTAAATTCTCCAAATCTTAATTAGAATATTTATTATTTTCTCATCAGGGTTTAAGAATAGTATTATTTAAGACACCATTAACAGAAACTCAAAATCCAATTTGATATTAAATACAAGGATCTAAATAAAAATTATATCGACTTATATTCAAAATCAAATTCTAAAACGAATGGACATCGTATTGGGAATAACAATATCTATACCTTCCAAATTCCTCAACAATATCCGTATAACCTCGGAAACCAATATCGAAATATTCCAAAAATTGTTTCCATTCAAATCCTTTCCAATTCATACGCTAGAAAAATTCTGGTTATTTTGAAACCATTTAGAAATCCAATTTATTATTTCTAAAAATCATTGGATTATTATTCTAGTTATTAACTAGTTCATTTCCATAAAAATATATTTTATCTTTTCAAAACTTGAAATATTTTGTCTAGAATCTTTCCAAATCATTTATTATGGTTTTACGCAATTTTCCATATTTTTAATAATTTTATTAAGGCCTTTAGAATCGGTTTCCAATAACGGCCACAGAACTACATCCATAGCGACCTTTTCTGAAATTGATTTGGACATAATTTAGAATCCAACTGTTCAAATTTAAATCTCTTATATTCATTGGAAAGATCTTTTCGATATGAACCCAACGGTTCTGGTTTTAGGAGAATCTGACGGTCGGATCTCCTGTTACATCAATTTGAAGTTAATGGTTGAAATTTGCGAATGGTCGTTGCGTGGTGCCTTCTATTTAAGCCATTATTTATATAATATATATATATATATATATATCATCCATTTTTGTTAAAACGTATTTTATAATTCTTTTATAAATTCGTTTTAAAGCGATTTAAACTTCATTTTCAATTTTAAATCAAAATTGAATATTCCATATCATTATAATATTAAAATGATAATGTTTTCAAAATACCTGATTTTGAAATCCATTTCACTTTCGTATCCATTTATAAAATGAGTAAAATATATATACAAATCCGTTCGAGTTAAAATGATGCAAATCTACTTAACTCGGCTTTATTCACTTTAATATTTTCGTGTCCATCCAAAATCGGACATCAAAACCATATTTTGATTATTCGTTGAATATTATTTTAAAATATTCGTTCATATTTTTGAATTGCAATCAGATTCAATCAATTACCATATAATTTTATTTATATGGATTTCATACATCGCATGTATTCAACAATAATGATAAACAATCATTAGACATTCAAACATCATCCAGAGTGCCTTCTACAACTCTATAAGCATTAAAATAAATAAATAATGCTTACCACGGTCTGTCAACCAATCGATTGACATACAACTAAACAATTAGGATTAGTGTATGTCAAATATTATCCCAATACCCATGCGGGGTTTTGATCCAACAAATACTGATTATTATTTGTGCATTTGGGTGATGTGCAAAAATTATCGTCCCAATCAAGATCAGTTAAATAGGTATACATAAAAAAGTCGACCGACTTGTAAACGGATAGTTATTCCAATTTTATTGTTTAAATTGTAAATGGATATTTGTAATTTTAATTTCAACTACCACAATAATATTAACATTATTTTAATATGTTAATCATCATAGTCACAATACACAAATCACCAAATCATCCATACAAATACTCAACAACCCAATGCCATTTACTGCGCCACAAGTGGCCATTCACGGAGTATGAAATGCGAGTGTCGCTAATATCCATACATCGCTTCCGATTTAAATGATTTGTGGGAGTTCGTGTGTTCAACTCAAAAAATAAATAACTACATGATAAAATATTGAGTGAGAAGGAGTTCTCACTTTGGTTTCCACTCCATCATTCTTTAACTGATGATTTTAGTACAGTTCGGATTTAAATTCGCCTCAAATTCAAATTTTCTCCATTTTCGTCCCAGTCAGTTTCATCATGTAGTGCTCAATCTCACGATTCCAATGGTCCCATTTTTGCTGAATTAGGATAATATATGAGAAAGATATTAACATTCAAAGCTTAAACAATTTAAATGGATAATTAACATTATAATTAAATAATTAATTTACCCACAACACAAAAAAATGATGCTGCTCTTCTTTATCTTCCTTGTTACTTCAGGAACTCGTTGACTTCTTCCTCCTCTTATGCACGTCGCCAGAGAGGGCTGAGCGTCGTTCAGTCTATACCACGGCATCACCCTTCCGCCTCTTGCCACCCCTATGAGTCACTCGCCGTTCGGTTGTCCCTACGCTACGAAAAACCCCTCCGACCGCACCTACTTTCAAACTCAAATCCGGCGATTTTGACAAACTAAAACCGATCATCCCCTTTGAGAAGATGGAGCTCAATGAGATGAACAGAAACACAGTTGGTGATTTTCGATTTCGATTTACAATTTGGGAGAAAATTGAGCAGAAATTTTGGAGCATACTGGCCCTTGAAATGTTCTGGCGGCGGCTCTTAATGTTTGGAGAATTAGGGTTTTGAAATTTTCCCTTTATACCCCTTTTTAATATTTATTATATTTAATTCATACGTTATCCTTTTAATGCTCCGAACTCCGAATCAATCCCAATGATTGTCACCCCCAGCTAAATACCCCTATTTCGGACACAATGGAATATGTTTCGTAAGCCAATTTGGAGACCATTTGGATAATGACCTTTTTCCAGTCGATTAAATTCAAACTGAAATTACCATACACATTTAAATTCATTGCGCTCACATATTGATTCCCAAAATTATGAATTTTTAAACCTGACTATAATTTGACATTCTGGATCCAACAAAAGTGGTTTTGTCAAAAACGGAGGTCGTTTGCAAAATGACTATTTTTAAGGGCTATATATTATATTAAAATATATAAAAATTCCGTAACGACTATCTTAAATTTTAAACTAGACATAACTTACAATTTATAAAGTGAACCCTTAGTTTCTTACATTCGTTAAAAAGATATTATTATGTAGATTCAAATGTTTCTGGTTTTACTGAAATCCGATTTATTTTGAATCCTATACATTCAATTGAAATTTAAAATTGAATTTTCAAGCTACCGTGTCATTTCCAGTTCGTTTTATAATTAAAATAACTTTATACATTCTAACTTCGGTTTAAATAAAATTTTAGTCGTTATTATTTAAAACAAATCATTTTGAATGTTCAAAATCCATTAAAATAACTAAAATAAAAATTTTAAATTGGTTCAGAAATTCCGGGTTGTTACGATCTCCCCGACTTAAAATCTTTTCATCCTCGAAAGGGAACGGAGCTGAAAGTTGTTTAACTAACCAACTCAACTTTCATTCTTCAACTTTTCAGTTTCTAAGAATTTCTAAATTTCTCAAAAATTTGGCTAGCTCCTTAAATTTCTGAAAGCCATAACCTCCTTTGTACATAGAGGGTTTGAAAATTTTATTGGGTCGTATTAGGCACCCAATAAATCATAAGTAGCATATACAATTTTTGTGACCTATCTATGCCCAAGGCAGACGTGTAAAAGTCGTAATCTCGTACCTTGTCCTGTGTTGGAAATAAAATAATCCATGTGTCGTAAACTAAAAACAAGAGAGATGTGAATTTTTATCATCTCCAGAGTTATGTAGGATTTTTATTAAATCCTGCCCCGAGCACCTTTATACGTATTTTATTAAGTCCATAATCGGTCCTCGATTTTACTGTAATTCAGTCCTCGCCATACAAGCGTCTCGCTCGTATGGTAATACAAACCTCATCTTATAAGCGCCAGATGCTTATATGGAATATGATTTGATATGCTATTTTCATGTAGTATGCCATTTGGTGTAGTTCATAATTTATTTATTGCTATCCTATGGCGTATGTTTATAATCTCACACAAAACAACCATCACACCGCATCCAAAAACACTCACAGGAGTTTATATATAAATAAAATTGCGCAACCAACTCATTAAGGTGCACCATTTTGTCGGGCATGCAATATATTTCTCTACTCAAGAGTAAATCCATCCTGCTCAGCATGTGTATATATGCATATCTATCCAATGTATAAATTCAATTCGAACTAAATTTTCAATTTAATTCAATATTAATTTGATTTGGCCATATTTATCATTCATTCTCATAGTGGTTAAATTTATTATCATTCCAATATTTTTATTAATTAAAATAATATTCACACAACACAACCAACAATCAATTTGTTGATTAAATTCTCAAACATATATCTTTCTATATGTACTCAAAAATCATATTTTTAGTGCCAAATCACAAACAATAAATTTTAACTAACTTTTAGTCCTTACACCAGTCAATTGGAAATGTATAGATATCCAATTTAGAAACACGAACATAAACACTGATGATGAGATCTCAATCATCAGAATCATCTTTGGGTGACTAGGTTTGATTCTATATCTGAAGACCTGTAACTTCCCCAGTACGGAAAGAGCAGATACTTCGAGAACAACACACAAAAGAACGCAGACATAAGAACATTTCATTGTTAATTACAACAATTCCATCAGAATACAAGAATATACAGAGTATGAATAAATATTACACAGAAAATATTAGAGATTTAAATTACATTTAAATACATCACAGCGGAAAATAATACAAAACATAACTAGAAGTAATACACGGATACAGAGCTTTTCGAGTATTGTTCCAGCTGTAAATCAGGATCTTGTGAATATAAATCTGCAAAACCAAAACTACTAGCTGCCCGTGTCGAAAATAAGGGCACCCAGAGTTTAGGTTAAAAAATAAACTCCAGGTCAGTCATGGGACTGGTGTGAGAACTAAAACAGTTATTAATCTTTATTTTAAAGTTAGGTAAATCAAGGGACCACGCTGTATAACACGGAACGGGTTTCCTCCCAAGAATACCAGTGCATAAAACAAACAGCGCAATGCTAAATAAAGAAAAATGAAGCTATTATAAGACCCAGGTCCCATCACACAATGCAACGCAAGCCGGAGGATAGTGATTTTACCTTATAATAGCCAAAGAATGTTTGATACGCTAAAAACAAATCATTTGATACTATAATAAGTGCATAGTGTATAAAACAACTTCAAATCTAACTATCAATCATAGACGGCATAAGCGCCCCATACCACTATGTCGCCATATATAGGTTATACAATCAAAACCGCAAAGTCACGTATTGGAGGTTGGATTTCCATCTGTGAACCGAGGAAAAAGATAGTCCTCACCGGTTCGAGACTCTCTAGCCCGAGCCTCAGGACCCAGACACAGGTGAGCCATTGGATCGTCAGGGCCGGTCCACCGATGTGGATTAAAATGCCTGAACACTGCGTTTCCCAGCCTTTAGGGCGTAAATGAGCCAAATGACTCCATCGGCTCCACACAGTCACTGATATATCCGAGGCGCCTCGCAACAGCAACAACCACATAAGTCAAACTCGTCAGGGCGTGTAAAACCACTGACGCCACTTCTAACTAGAAGGAAACGCATGCCCTCCCTGAGGTCCTCTCCCGTTTCTGGTTCATAACCGGGGTGTGAGGCTCGCGAATTCACGTTACACAAAGCTATGCCACACAGGCAGTGCTTTGATCATCAACCACAAGATTTTGCTTTTCAACAGAAGCCTCGATCAATTGCCACTTAGGCATGCCACACAGGCAATTCACTCCATGCGTTTGATATACATCAATATATAACCTCTAAGCTCATACGTCTCAGAGAAGGGCGTTAAGCAAGAGAATAAATTCTCCACCGCCAAACAGATATATATTTAGTAGAAATCAATTACATAGAATAAAATCCAATGTCAGACATATAGTCCATTTACAAGTTCGTTTTGGGTCTGAACGAAACCGGAGGCACCTTGTACCTCGCATATCCATCGATCTCCAAGTACGTCTGGACGATCACTAACTGATTCCCTCCTCTTGGGTGTACGACCCAATCAAGATCATCAGTAATAATCCAAACGACGTGAAGACCTCCGGTCTTCAACCACCGTCTTCATCTTCGACACCACGTCGAATTAGTTATTCAGAATGGGATAAACCCGACCTTTCTGAATAACTCGCGTATATAATAAACAAGTGTTACACAAACACAACATACGCCTCATTCCAATTCAGAATATTCTTTTATTCAAATATTCTTATACTTTGGGAAGATTCCTATTAATTTTATCAGAGATAAATTCTTTAAATTTATTCTTTAATCTTCTTTGAATATCAATTCAAACTAGTCGGGATTAGCGAACCACACCGGAGTAATCATTTATTTTATTTCCCAATCCCCACCTATTCATCCCATGAAGTAAAACTGGTCATACTTCATATCTAACACCACAGTGTTATCATAAATTCAATTACCATTTCACGTTAAAATCTAATTAAAGATTTAACTATCGCCTGGAGCAAAACTGGTGATACTCCATTCTCGATCACTCCAATCTAATTAAAGATTCATTAAGACTCCACTTGGTTTTAATCCTCCCAATAATCACTATCAATGATTATTTAACTTGGGAAATCACATCCTGTCTTTAACTGGGTTAAAGAACCAATGTCCTTTAAAACACGGCTCACTATAAACCCAAAATCACATTCCATTAATTATCGCATCAAAAAACAAGTGTTATTTAAAACACCGTTCACGATAAACCCAAAAATCAACTCAAATTCAATTCCAATTAAATACCATTTAATTGGTACACTTCATTAAATCTAAATAAAAAGATTTAATCTTTTTCTCAATTGGGTTTAAGAACAGTGTTAATGAAGACACCATTCACTGCAAACCCAAATCACATTTGATATTAAACATAAGGCTCTAAATAGAAAATATATCGGCTTATATTCAATATCAAATTTTACGACCAACAAATATCGTATTGGAAATAATGATAGAAATATATCTTTCAAATTTCCATAACAACATCTGTATAATCACGAAATCCAACATCGAACTATTCCGAAGATGATTTCGATTCAAATCCATTCCAATTCAATCACTGGAAATTCTGGTTATTTTCAAAACCATTTCAAATCCAATTTATTTATTTTAAAAATAAATAAATTATTATTCTAGTTCAAAACTAGTTCATTTCGATAAAAATCTACTTTTATCTTTTCAAATATGGAGTTTTTCATCCCAATTTTTTCCAAATCATTTCTTTTGATTTTACACAAATTATTACTATTTTTAATAATTTTATCAAGGCCCATACAGTCGATTTCCACCAATGGTCATCGAACTGCACTTACAACAACCTTTTCCAAATTTGATTTGGACATAATTCCAAATCCACCCATTAGATTTCGAATCTCTAATATTCATTAGAAAGCTCTTTTCGATACGAACCCAACGGTTCCGGTTTTAGGAGAATCCGACGGTCGGATCTCCCGTAATATCCGTTCGAAGTCAATGGTCGAAATTCGCGAACTATCGTGGCATAGTGCGTTCTATTCAGGCCATTATATTATATATATAATATATATAATATATACTTCGTCGATTTCCTTTTAAAACGTATTTTATAAATCGTTTTAAATTCGCTTTCGAAATGATTTCAACTTCATTTCAAATTCAAATCAAAATTGAATTTTTCCTTATAAATTCGTTTTAAATTCATTTCAAATTGATTTCAATTCAAATCGATTTTTAATTCAATTTCATTTCGTTTTCAATTCAATTTCAATTTGAATTCATTTCTATTCAATTTCAATTCGAATTCAATTCTATTCAATTTCAATTCGAATTCATTTTCAATTCAAATTCATTTCAAATTGATTTCCATTTAATTTCAATTCGATTCGAATTCATTTTATTTTCAATTCAATTCGAATTCTAATTCGTTTCAATTCGAATTCTAATTCGTTTCAATTCAATTTAATTCGAATTTGATTTCAAAATATTCGATTTTGAAATCACTTTTCAATATTCCTTATAAAAATGAATATAATCGACATAAATATCGTTCGCGTTAAAATAGCGCATATCTAATCAACATGGCTTTATATATTTCTATTTCAAATATTCTATTCAAATATTTCGTTTCAAATATTTCCTCTCAAATATTTTATTCAAATATTTCTCTTCAAATATTCTATTTCAAAACTGGAATGAGGCCCAATCAATTACCATAGATTTTATTTCTATGGATTTCCATACAATGCATGTACATCTCAACAATGACAAATAATCAACCATCATCCAAAGTACATTCTACACTGTATAAGCATCAAATATAAATATTTAACGCTCATAACAGTCTGTCAATCAATCGATCGACATACAACTAATTATTGGGATTAGTGTATGTCATATATCTTCCCAATACCCGTGTGGGGTTTCAAACAATCAAACACAGATTTTATTTGTACAGTTGGGCGATGTGTAAAATTTATCGTCCCAATCAATATCAGTCAAATGTGTGTATATAAACAAATCGTTCGATTTGTTTATGTTGATTTATTTCATTCCATATACACGTTAAAAATTCTATTTTTAACTATAAAAATATTTTTTATTTCAATCCACATCACACAATCAACTACACATCAAAATCAAACAAACAAACAAGCCGTCCATGGTCTGTGGACGACGGGTGTCGGGTGCTACTAAACACTGTCTGCATCCTAGTATATATTTCAACTAGAAAAATAAATAAAAGGTGAGGAGTTCTCACCAACTGGCTAATCCAAACGCCACGACTCTTCTTATGTAGAAATCTTCGTCGCGCTCGCCTTTTGTCAATTTCGTCGCCCATATTCACTACATATATAAAAATTATATTTTTATCACTTCATTTCAATAAATAAAAATCATATTTTCATTTCTACTTCATATATATTTCTAACGCTTCTTTCTATATAAAAATTATATTTTTACATTTCTACTTCATATATAAAGATCGAATTTTTATATCATCGCTATAAAAATCACATTTTTATTTCAACATATATATAAAAAAATCAGATTTTTATTTCGCTACATCTATAAAAATTATATTTTTATACTCTACATCATATAAAAATTATATCTTTATCTCTTCTACATAATAAAAATCGAATTTTTATTATCTATATAATATAAAAATCAAAATTTTATTATCTCTACTATATAAAAATCATATTTTTATTCTCTTCATGTATAAAAAATCGAATTTTTATTCTATACATTATATAAAAATGGAATTTTTATTTCGCTTTCATATGAATAAAAATCGTATTTTTATTCCATAACCATGTATGCAAAAAATCCCATCTTTATTCACCAACCACATCGTTAAAAATTGATTCTTTACATCATTAAAAAAAAGATTCTTTACATCATTAAAAATCCTATGTTCTTGCATCAGCAAGAGTAAGTAAAAATAAACAAAAATAAGTAAATAATTAAATAACAAAACTTACAGTTAATCGGTGAAAGGGTAGGGGGTCGCCTGCGCTCGCTGGGGGTGGAGGAGGCGCGCGGGGCGTCGGCTGGGCGAGGTGCAGCAACAACATGGTGGCTGCAGGCGGAGGGGATCGCGGATTCCGGAGTTGGGGGGTGGGTTTCGAGATGGAGGAAGGAGGGAGAGGAGCGGGAGGAGAAGAGAGAGGGCGTTCGGTGGTGGTCGGCGCCACCTGAGGGGAGCGCGATGGGGTTGGTAGTGGCGGTTCCCTCCTCCCCCTCCCCCCCGCGCCGCTCCTGTTTTTTTCTCTGAATCTCGTTTTGGGCCAAGAAGTGAGGGGGCTGAGGGAATATATAATTACATATATTATTTTATTTTCTTTATTTAATTCCAAAACGAAACTTTAAATTTCGACCTCGAAATCGAACCCTCCGACTGTCGTCCATAGCTAATTACTCCCATTCCAAACACAATGGGATATGCATCGTAAGCTGATTCGATCGTTTCGATCAGTTTTCATCAAAATCAACATATAACTCTATATATTGAATTTGAACGCGCATTTCAATTTACCAGGGCCACATACTAACTCGAAAAATATTTTCTAGCTTCGTATTGACGATACGGTCCTAACAAAACTAATTTCATCAAATTCTGAGATCGTTTGAAAAATGGCCAATTTCCAGTCGATTAAAATCAACTAAAACTGGTCAAACGCGTTTTCCTTTGCCACGCTCACATATTGATTCGAAAAATTATGAATTTTGGAACCTAGCAATAACTTGACATCACGGATCCAACAAAATTGGTTTCGTCGAAAACCGAGGTCATTTGCAAAAATTCTATTTTTAAAGGCTAGAATTCCATAGCGATTATTCTGAATTTTCAACTAGACGTAACTTTTTTATCCCCACTATGAAATTTCAATTTTTCGGATTCGTTGGAAAGATATTCTCAATTAGATTCAAATATTTTTGGTTTCGCTAAAATCCACTTTATTTTGAATCCTGTACATTCATTTGAAATCTGAAATCGAAATTTCAAACTACCGCGCCATTTTCGATTCCTTTTATAATTAAAATAAAATATTTATATTCTAACAACGATGTATATAAATATATACGTTCTAATTCTATTCAAAATAAATTTCTCGTCGCTATTATTTAAAATAATTAGTTTTAAATATCGAAATTCACTAAAATTTCCTAAATAAAAATTTTAAATTTGCTCAGATTTCCGGGTTATTACACTATATCTACCTAGTATTTTTGTGACCTCGTATACACGTGGATCAGACGTATATGCAAAATCTCGTTATACCTGATAGTTCAAAATCAATTTAAAATAAAGTACTTAAATACATATAATAAGATATAATTTTCAAAACTAAATTCATTTTTTATAAGTAATACTCCTCAAACTCATTCAGGATACTACTGATCCTATCTCTAACTAGTTACTCTTATAGGATATTACTAATCCTATCTAGGATGAATTCTTTCGTTTGGTTCTAACGTGTCTTGCTCTCGTGCTTTGTAAACCAAAGCTCTGATACCAAAATAAAACAAATTAGACTTCCCCGATCCTCGAAGAGACAAAGGAGCCGGAATGGCTTTGAGAACATGACTCATTAGAACAAAAACTATAGAACATTTCATTATTATTACAATAATTACATCAAAGTATAAAAATATATCAGAGTATGAATAAATATTACAGCAGAAAATAATATCAGAGATTTAAAATACATAGCAGCGGAAATTATTACATGAATATAATGTACAGTGGAAGACATCAACTACAACAACTTGAAAGAAATACACGGATGCAACGCTTTCCGAATATAGCTCCAGCTGTAAATCTAGGATCTTGTGTAAAGAAATATCTGCAAAATACAAAACTACTAGTTGCCCATGTGGAAAATATGGGCACCCAGAGTTTAGGTTACAACAATATACTCCGAGTCAGTCATAGGACTGGTGTGAAAACTAAAATAGTTATTAGCTTTTTATTTTAAAGTTAGGTAAATTACGAGACCACACCGTATAACACGGAACGAGTTTATCCCCCATGAATACCAGTGCATAAAACAAATAGCGCAATGCTAAATAGAAAATTGAAGCTATTATAAAACTCTGGTCCTATCACACAATGAACGTAGTCGAGGATAGATTTTTACCTTATAATAGCCAAATATGCTTGATATGCGAAATTTCATCTTTTATTATTACTATAAGTGAAGAAGTCAACTTCAAATATAAATGTATAAATCATAGGGGACAAAGGTACCATTATATTACGTCGCCATATAGGTTTACAGCTAAAACCGTAAAATCGCGTATTGGAAATTGGGTTTCCATCTATGAACCGAGGCAAGGGATCTTCCTCACCGATTTCCAGACACTCTAGCAAATGCCTCAGAATCACACCTACGGCCAACCCAGGGATCTTCATGGTCGGTCATCCGTTGATGATTAATTATACCATAAAATATATGTTAGTCGGTTTTATCGAACCTCCAAAATGGTCAGTCCAGTCGACCAATAAAGAGCCACTAGGGACTCAAATCATAGAGCCTTTCAATCGGCCCAATGTTCGAGGTAACTCGCTTTCCATCAAAAAGTTTTTCCAATGTCCACATAAGTAAACAGTCTGGGCTCCATACCATGACTTTACTCATAGCTAGAACAAATATATGTCCATTTCCATGTAGTCACTATCCCATTTTTGGTTCATACAGGGCGGTGAAGCTCACGAATTAATGCTACACAAAGCTATGAAACTTAAAGCTATGTTTTGATCATCATTCACAAGATTCTAATTTTCAACAAAAGCCTTGATCATTTGCATCTCAGCATGCCACACAATCAATTCATACCGTGCCACTGATTTTCACCAATATACAACCTTTAATCTCGTACGTCTCAGAGAAGGGTGTTGTGAAAACCCGTAACTTCCCCGTAAAGGAAAGCGTCGGATAGTTCGAGAACAAGCCACAACAGAACGCATATAAAAGAACATTTCATTGTATATTACAACAATGCATCAGATTACAAGAATATACAGAGTATAAATGAATATTACACAGGAATATCAGAGATTTAAATTACATTTAAATACATCGCAGCGGAAAGTAATATAATACACAACTAGAAGGAGATATACAGATAAAAAGCTTTCCGGATATCATTCCAGCTGTAAACCAGGATCCTGTGAATATAAATCTGCAAAACCAAAACTACTAGCTGCCCGTGCGGAAAATAGGGGCACCCAGAGTTTAGGTTAAAACAATAAACTCCAGGTCAGTCATGTGACTGGTGTGAGAACTAAAACAGTTATTAATCTTTATTTTAAAGTTAGGTAAATCAAGGGACCACGCCGTATAACACGGAACGGGTTTCCTCCCAAGAATACCAGTGCATAGAACAAACAGCACAATGCTAAATAAAGGAAAATGAAGCTGTTATAAGACCCAGGTCCTATCACACAATGCAACGCAAGCCGGGGGATAGGGTTTTCCCTTATAACAGCCAAAGAATGCTTGATACGTTTAAAACAAATCATTTGATACTATTATAAGTGCATAGTGTATAAAACAACTTCAAATCATAAGTATCAATCATAGGCGGCATGAATGCCCCATAACACTATGTCGCCATATATAAGTTTACAATCAAAACCGCAAGACGTCGTATTGGAAGTTGGGTTATCATTTATGGTATGAACCAAGGCTAGGGGCAAGATCCTCTACCGATTCGAGACGCTCTAGTCCGTGTCTCAGGCAAGCGCGCAGACAAGCCTTGGATCTTCAGGGCTGGTCCACCGATGTGGATTATTATGCCTGAACACTACGTTTCCCCGCCCTTTGGGGCGTAAGCCTGGCCCGTCAGCCGACCAGAAGCATCAGCCGAAACCGATATCACGAGGCGCCTCGCTTTTCAGCAAGTAATAATAAGTAACATCCACATGAGTCAAACTCGTCAGCCAGTTCAAGCACTGACGCCACTCCTAACTAGAAAGAAACGCATGCCCTCCCTGAGGTCCGTCTCCCGTTTTTGGTCCATACCGGGTGTGAAACACGCGAGGTAAACGTTACACAAAGCTACGCCACAAAGGCCTTGCTTCGATCATCAACCACAAGACTTTGCTTTTCAACAGAAGCCTTGATCATTTGCCACTTAAGCATGCCACACAGGAAATTCACTCCATGCGATTGATATCCATCAATATATAACCCCTGAGCTCGTACGTCTCAGAGAAGGGCGTTAAGCAAGAGAATAAATTCTCCGCCGCCAAACAGATATATATTTAATAGAGATCAATCACACGGACTAAAATCCAATGTCAGACACACCGTCCATTTACAAGTCCGTTCTGGGTCTGAACGAAACCGGAGGCACCTAGTACCCCGCATATCCATCGATCTCCAAGTACGTCTGGACGATCACCAACTGTTTCCATCTTCTTGGGTGTACAGCCCAATCAAGATCATCAGTAATCACCCAAACGACGTGAAGACCTCCGGTCTTCGACCATCGTCTTCATCTTCGACTTATCGTCGTATCAGTTATTCAGAATGGGCTAAATCCGGTCTTTCCGAATAACTCGCGTATATTTTGAATAAGTGTTACACAAACACAACATACGCCTCATTCCAATTCATTAGTCACTAACCGTAAATTAATCAAGAGAATAATTCCCCAAATATTAACCCCGAAGGCCGAAACCAACATCAGATCAATATTCAGAAAACCATTCTGCTTGGCTAACCGACAGTTAGTTTCTAAATTTCACATTCATAGGGAAAGGTTCCCATTAATTTTATCCAAGATAAATTCCTTGAATTTATTCTTTATTCTATTTTTGAATCTCAATTCAAACTAGTCGGGATTAGCGAACCTTACCGAAGTAATTATTTATTTTAATTTCCCCATCCCAACCTATTCATCCCATGAAGTAAAACTGGTAATACTTCATATCTAACACCACACTGTTATTGGTAAATTCAATTACCATTTCACGTTCAAATCTAATTAAAGATTTAACTATCGCCTGGAGCAAAACTGGTGATACTCCATTTTCGATCATTTCAATCTAATTAAAGATTCATTAAAACTCCACTTAGTTTTAATCTTCGACTGGGTTAAAGAATCAGTGTCATTTAAAACAAGGTTCACGATAAACCCAAAATCACATTCATTAATTATCGGGTTAAAGAACGAGTGTTATTTAAAACACTGTTCACGATAAACCCAAAAATCATTCCATTAATTATCGGGTTAAAGAACAAGTGTTATTTAAAACACTGTTCACGATAAACCCAAAAATCATTCCATTAATTATCGGGTTAAAGAACAAGTGTTATTTAAAACACTGTTCACGATAAACCCAAAAATCATTCCATTAATTATCGGGTTAAAGAACAAGTGTTATTTAAAACACTGTTCACAATAAACCCAATATCAATATCAATTCAATTCCAATTAAATATTATTGAATTGGTACACTTCATTAAATCTAAATAAAAAGATTTAATCTTTTCTCAACTGGGTTCAAGAACAGTGTTAGTGAAGACACCATTCACGACAAACCCAAATCACATTTGATATTCAATACAAGGCTCTGAATAGAAAATATACCGGCTTATATTCAATATCAAATTCTACGACTAACTAATATCGCATTGGAAATAACAATATATATATATATATATATATATATATATATATATATCTTTCAAATTCCTATAACAATATCTGTATCATCACGAAATCCAACATCGAAATATTCCGAAGGCAATTTCGATTCAAATCCATTCCAATGCAATCATTGGAAATTCTGGTTATTTTCAAAACCATTTCAAATTCAATTTATTTATTTAAAAATAAATAGAATTGTAATTCTAGTTCAAAACTAGTTCATTTCGATAAAAATCTATTTTTATCTTTTCAAATATGGAGTTTTTCATCCCAATTCTTTCTAAATCATTTATTATGATTTTACACAAATTATTACTATTTTTAATAATTTTATCAAGGCCCGTACAGTCGATTTCCATCAATGGCCATCGAACTGCACTTACAGCGACCTTTTTCAAATTTGATTTGGACGTAACTCCAAATCCAACCGTTAGATTTCAAATTTCTAATATTCATTAGAAAGCTCTTTTCGATACGAACCCAACGGTTCCGGTTTTAGGAGAATCCGACGGTCGGATCTCCCGTAATGTCCGTTTGAAATAAATGGTCGAAATTCACGAACTGCCGCGGCGCGGCGCGTTCTATTCAGGCCATTATATTATATATATAATATATATAATATATACTTCGTCGATTTCTATTTAAAACGAATTATATAAATAGTTTTAAAATCGTTTCAAAAGCAATTTCAACTTTCTTTTCTATTCAAATCAAAATTGAATTCTTCTTTATAAATTCGTTTTAAAATTCATTTCTATTCAATTCAAATTTCAATTCAATTCGAATTCATTTCAATTCACTTTCAATTCAATTTGAATTCGTTTTCAATTCAATTCATTTCGAAATCGTTTTCAATTCAATTCCTTTCGAAATCGTTTTCAATTCAATTCATTTCAAAATGAATAAAATCGATATAAATATCGTTTACGTCAAAATGGCGTCAATCTAATCAACACGGCTTCATAAATTTCTATTTTCAAATATTCTATTTCAAATATTTCTTTTTCAAAATAGTTGTTATTATCAAAATATTTCGTTCAACACATGACCAATCTCAATGGATGAGTACTGTCAACACATGAACCTTTATTTTATATTGATAAAGATGTAAATTTTATTACTAAAATATTTCGTTCAACACATGACCAATCTCAATGGATGAGTACTGTCAACACATGAACCTTTATTTTATATCGATAAAGATGTAAATTTTATTACTAAAATATTTCGTTCAACACATGACCAATCTCAATGGATGAGTACTGTCAACACATGAACCTTTATTTTATATCGATAAAGATGTAAATTTTATTACTAAAATATTTCGTTCAACACATGACCAATCTCAATGGATGAGTACTGTCAACACATGAACCTTTATTTTATATCGATAAAGATGTAAATTTTATTACTAAAATATTTCGTTCAACACATGACCAATCTCAATGGATGAGTACTGTCAACACATGAACCTTTATTTTATAATATTCTTTATTTTTCAAATTGGAATGAGGCCCAATCAATTACCATATAAACTTAATTTTATGGATTTTCATACATTACACACATATAATAGCATTGAAAAATAATCAACCATCAACCAAAGTGCACTACACTGTATAAGCATCAAATATAGATATCTAACGCTTATAACAGCCTGTCAATCGATCGATCGACATATTTAATCAATCAGGATGAGTGAACTTCAAATTTCATCATAACACCCGTGTGGGGTTTTCAAACAATCAAACACAGATTTTAGTTGTGCAGTTGGGCGATGTGTAAAATTTATCGACCCAATCAATGTCCTTCAAATAGATGTACATAAACAAACCGTTCGGTTTGTAAATGAATATTTTATTTTATTCACTTCACGTTAAAAATTATATTTTTAACGATAAAAACATTTTTATTTCAACATATGAATTTCTATTCAGTTCATTTATTCAATAAAATGATATTTTTATTTTTCTAACATATTTTAGAAAATTTCGGCGGCATAACGGCACGATACTAGAAACGGGACGAGGCCTAGCCTTATCCCCGGTATAGTGAAGGCCCACGCCATTCACACATCAATCAAATCCATTCATCTCACCAAACAATTCAATTTCAATCAAATAATCTAACTTATTTTTGCAATCAAACAAACAAGTCCATGGTCTGTGGACGATTGTGTCGGGTGCTACTAAGCACCGTCTGCATCCGAGTATATATATATAACTAGAAAAGAAATTGAAAGGTGAGAAATTCTCACTAAAAGCTATCCTAGCTCCACAGCACTCCAAATGTAGAAGTCTTCCTCGTTATCGCATCTTCATCATCTTCGTTGCCCGTAGCCACTACATATATAAAAATCACACATTTTTATATTTGCTGATGTCTTTAAAATAAGAATCATATTTTTATAATCGCTTCCTATATTTAAAAATCGAATTTTTATTCCGTTATTCAATATATAAAAATCGAATTCTTACTTTGTTATTCAATATATAAAAATCGAATTTTTACTTCTATGTTATATAGATAAAAATTATATTTTTATCACGCTATTTTCCATATAAAGTTTTCGCCTTTTCTAAAATAAAGATTTCGCCTTTTCTAAAATAAAGATTTCGCCTTTATAAAAATATAGATTTCATCTTTTCAAATATCAATCTTTATTTTGCTACACATCTAAAGATGCTATTTTTAATATTCCTATTATGTAAAAATTATATTTTTAGTTCTCTACATAAACAAAAATCATATTTTTACATCATCTACATAGTAAAGATTATATTTTTACTACTTTAAAAATATAAAAATCATATTTTTATTCTTCATACGTATATAAAAATTATATTTTTACTTCTTCTACATAATAAAAATTATATTTTTACTTCTTCTACATAATAAAAATTATATTTTTATTTCTCCTACATAATAAAAATTATATTTTTATTTCTCCTACATAATAAAAATTATATTTTTATTATCTATATAATATAAAAATCATATTTTTCTCCTCTAATTTCATGATAGAAATCCTATCATTATCGGCTCTTTACATATAAAAAATTATATTTTTATATCTTTGCTTTCAATATAAAAATCTTATTTTTATACAATAAAAGATCTCACCTTTACATACACAAAAATTCGACCTTTATGTTTCTAAAACTGAAATAAAAATCACAACTTCATGTTAATCAAAACCACACCTTTTATATATTTAAAAATCAAAGCTCTTCATATGTGGAGAAATAAAATCTTTACATTGAAAAATTAAACTAATTACAACGTATATATATATATATAAACTCACCTTTAATCGATTTCTGCTGCATCGAACTGGAGCTGATGGTCGGAGGGGGTATTGGGGGTCAGGCGGAGCAAGAGGGGTTCGGAGGCTGTGCTGTGGGCCTGCGGCGCGGATTTGGGTGGAGGTTTGGGGGTTCGATTGATTCAGTAAACCGTTGGTGGCCGGAGACGTGGGCGGTTCTAGGGTTTCACGAGGAGAGGGGGTGCGAGATGAACGGAGGGGCGACGCCGTGGTGGAGGCCGGCCTGGGCGGAGCTCCGGTGCGGTGGCTCACGATGGGGTGCGACGGGATTTAGATCGTGGATTTTTTTTTCTTTTAATCGGGTTTTGAGTGTTGACCTGGTAAGAGGGGAGAGAGATAAAGGGATGGGGTTTTTATAATTAATTATTCAATTAATTCAATTACCCAAAAAGTTACTTTAAAATTCGATCTCTGAACGAGGCCCAACGACTGTCGTCCCTAGCTAATTACCCCCATTCCGAACACAATATGATATGTATCGTAGGCTGATTCGACTGTTTCGATCTGTTTCCATTGAATTTACATTTAAATCATTATATTGAATTTTAACCGTACATTTCAAATTACCGGGGCCACATACGGACTCTGAAAATTCCAGAAAAATTATTTCTAGCTTCGTATTGACGATACGGTCCTGACAAAACTAATTTCGTCGAATTCTGAGACCGTTGGAAAAATGGCCATTTTCCAGTCGATTAAAATCAACTGAAACTGGTCAAACGCGTTTTCCTTTGCCACGCTCACATATTGATTCGAAAAATTATGAAATTTGAAACCTAGCAATAACTTTATATCACGAACCCAACAAAACTGGTTTCGTCGAAATCCGAGGTCGCTTGCAAAATGTCCATTTTTAAGGGCCTGAATTCCATAGCGACTATTCAGAATTTTCATCTGGACATATCTTTTGATCCCCGCTATGAAATTTCGATTATTCGGATTCGTTGGTAAGATATCATCAATTAGATCCTAATGTTTCTGGTTTCACTAAATTCCGGATTGTTTTGCACCCGGTACATTCAACTGAAGTTTGAAATCGAATGATCGAACTACCGCGCCATTTTCAATTCTATTTATAATTATATATATAATTATTTATATTCTAACGACGACGCGTATAATATATACGTTCTAAATATATTCAAAATAAATTTCTCGTCGATATTATTTAAAATAATCAAAATTCGCTAAAACTGCCAAAATAAAAATTTTAAACTGGCCCAGATTTTCGGGTTGTTACAATCTCCCCCACTTAAAACTTTTCGTCCCCGAAAAGGAACAAAGTCGAAAGTCGTTTGATTAATCAACTCTACGTTCGATCTGGCTTCCATTCTCCCACTTTTCAGTTTCTGAGAATTTTCAAATTTTCAAAAATTTGGCTAACACCCTAAATTTTCGAAAAATTTCGCCATAACCTCCCCTGCAATGGGAGCATCGTGAAATCTCAAATAGCTTCCCCGGTCCTTTGGATCTCAAAAAGAAAAAGTCAAGCGGCTAGCCAATAGGCTCATAAAATCATCATCACCCAAACAAAACAGTAAATTATGTAGTAAACATGTACCTATTTGTCGGGCAAACAAATTTTATTCTCTGCTCTAGCCTCCTTGCTATGACATGTTCAATGATATACTTGTATATGCAAGCAAATGCGACCAATTTTCAATATAATTCAATATTTGATTCAATTAGGCATAATGGTTCAAAATTATCAAACAAATAAACAAACAACACAAACATCAATCAATTAGTGAATTAGAGTTTTCAAATTCATAAATTTGATATATATACAAAAAATCAAGTTTTTGATGCCAATTCACATCAAAGTGTTCTAGCTATATAAGTTTTGGTTCTCACACCAGTCTAATGGAAATATATAGAAATCACACCTTCGAAACACGAACATAATTATTGATGATGCCATGGTCATTATCAACATCATCTCCGGGCGACTAGAGTGTAATTCTATATCTATCCAGTATATTAAAATTTCAAATACACGTTTGCAAGGCGTATATGCAAAATCTTTATATACTGGACTGTCCCAATCAATATAAATTAAATAATCAAATACGAATAATTGATTTTAAATTTTCAAAACAAAATTGGCTTTCATTTTAAAAATATACTCTTCACACTCGTTCTAGGATACTACTGATCCCATCTCTAACGAGTCATTCTAATTGGATATTACTAATCCAATGTCTGATGAATTCTTTCGTATGGTTCTAATGTGCCTTGTTCTCTAGCTTCGTAAACCAAAGCTCTGATACCAACTGTGAAAACCCGTAACTTCCCCGTAAAGGAAAGCGTCAGATAGTTCGAGAACAAGCCACAACAGAACACATATAAAAGAACATTTCATTGTATATTACAACAATGCATCAGATTACAAGAATATACAGAGTATAAATGAATATTACACAGGAATATCAGAGATTTAAATTACATTTAAATACATCGCAGCGGAAAGTAATACAATACACAACTAGAAGGAGATATACGGATACAAAGCTTTCCGGATATCATTCCAGCTGTAAACCAGGATCCTGTGAATATAAATCTGCAAAACCAAAACTACTAGTTGCCCGTGCGGAAAATAGGGGCACCCAGAGTTTAGGTTAAAACAATAAACTCTAGGTCAGTCATGTGACTGGTGTGAGAACTAAAACAGTTATTAATCTTTATTTTAAAGTTAGGTAAATCAAGGGACCACGCCGTATAACACGGAACGGGTTTCCTCCCAAGAATACCAGTGCATAGAACAAACAGCGCAATGCTAAATAAAGGAAAATGAAGCTGTTATAAGACCCAGGTCCTATCACACAATGCAACGCAAGCCGGGGGATAGGGTTTTCCCTTATAACAGCCAAAGAATGCTTGATACGTTTAAAACAATTAATTTAATACTATTATAAGTGCATAGTGTATAAAACAACTTCAAATCATAAGTATCAATCATAGGCGGCATGAATGCCCCATAACACTATGTCGCCATATATAAGTTTACAATCAAAACCGCAAGACGTCGTATTGGAAGTTGGGTTATCATTTATGGTATGAACCGAGGCTAGGGGCAAGATCCTCTACCGATTCGAGACGCTCTAGTCCGTGTCTCAGGCAAGCGCGCAGACAAGCCTTGGATCGTCAGGGCCGGTCCACCGATGTGGATTATTATGCCTGAACACTACGTTTCCCCGCCCTTTGGGGCGTAAGCCTGACCCGTCAGCCGACCAGAAGCATCGGCCGAAACCGATATCACGAGGCGCCTCTCTTTTCAGCAAGTAATAATAAGTAACATCCACATGAGTCAAACTCATCAGCCAGTTCAAGCACTGACGCCACTCCTAACTAGAAAGAAACGCATGCCCTCCCTGAGGTCCGTCTCCCGTTTTTGGTCCATACCGGGTGTGAAACACGCGTGGTAAACGTTACACAAAGCTACGCCACAAAGGCCTTGCTTCGATCATCAACCACAAGACTTTGCTTTTCAACAGAAGCATTGATCATTTGCCACTTAAGCATGCCACACAGGCAATTCACTCCATGCGATTGATATCCATCAATATATAACCCCTGAGCTCGTACGTCTCAGAGAAGGGCGTTAAGCAAGAGAATAAATTCTCCGCCGCCAAACAGATATATATTTAATAGAGATCAATCACACGGACTAAAATCCAATGTCAGACACACCGTCCATTTACAAGTCCGTTCTGGGTCTGAACGAAACCGGAGGCACCTAGTACCCCGCATATCCATCGATCTCCAAGTACGTCTGGACGATCACCAACTGTTTCCATCTTCTTGGGTGTACAGCCCAATCAAGATCATCAGTAATCACCCAAACGACGTGAAGACCTCCGGTCTTCGACCATCGTCTTCATCTTCGACTTATCGTCGTATCAGTTATTCAGAATGGGATAAACCCGGTCTTTCCGAATAACTCGCGTATATTTTGAATGTGTTACACAAACACAACATACGCCTCATTCCAATTCATTAGTGACTAACCGTAAATTAATCAAGAGAATAATTCCCCAAATATTAACCCCGAAGGGCGAAACCAAAATCAGATCAATATTCAGAAAACCATTCTGCTTGGCTAACCGACAGTTAGTTTCTAAATTTCACATTCATAGGGAAAGGTTCCCATTAATTTTATCCAAGATAAATTCCTTGAATTTATTCTTTATTCTATTTTTGAATCTCAATTCAAACTAGTCGGGATTAGCGAACCTTACCGAAGTAATTATTTATTTTAATTTCCCCATCCCAACCTATTCATCCCATGAAGTAAAACTGGTAATACTTCATATCTAACACCACAGTGTTATCGGTAAATTCAATTACCATTTCACGTTCAAATCTAATTAAAGATTTAACTATCGCCTGGAGCAAAACTGGTGATACTCCATTTTCGATCATTTCAATCTAATTAAAGATTCATTAAAACTCCACTTAGTTTTAATCTTCGACTGGGTTAAAGAATCAGTGTCATTTAAAACACGGTTCACGATAAACCCAAAATCACATTCATTAATTATCGGGTTAAAGAACGAGTGTTATTTAAAACACTGTTCACGATAAACCCAAAAATCATTCCATTAATTATCGGGTTAAAGAACAAGTGTTATTTAAAACACTGTTCACGATAAACCCAAAAATCATTCCATTAATTATCGGGTTAAAGAACAAGTGTTATTTAAAACACTGTTCACGATAAACCCAAAAATCATTCCATTAATTATCGGGTTAAAGAACAAGTGTTATTTAAAACACTGTTCACAATAAACCCAATATCAATATCAATTCAATTCCAATTAAATATTATTGAATTGGTACACTTCATTAAATCTAAATAAAAAGATTTAATCTTTTCTCAACTGGGTTCAAGAACAGTGTTAGTGAAGACACCATTCACGACAAACCCAAATCACATTTGATATTCAATACAAGGCTCTGAATAGAAAATATACCGGCTTATATTCAATATCAAATTCTACGACTAACTAATATCGCATTGGAAATAACAATATATATATATATATATATATATATATATATATCTTTCAAATTCCTATAACAATATCTGTATCATCACGAAATCCAACATCGAAATATTCCGAAGGCAATTTCGATTCAAATCCATTCCAATGCAATCATTGGAAATTCTGGTTATTTTCAAAACCATTTCAAATTCAATTTATTTATTTAAAAATAAATAGAATTGTAATTCTAGTTCAAAACTAGTTCATTTCGATAAAAATCTATTTTTATCTTTTCAAATATGGAGTTTTTCATCCCAATTCTTTCTAAATCATTTATTATGATTTTACACAAATTATTACTATTTTTAATAATTTTATCAAGGCCCGTACAGTCGATTTCCATCAATGGCCATCGAACTGCACTTACAGCGACCTTTTTCAAATTTTATTTGGACGTAACTCCAAATCCAACCGTTAGATTTCAAATTTCTAATATTCGTTAGAAAGCTCTTTTCGATACGAACCCAACGGTTCCGGTTTTAGGAGAATCCGACGGTCGGATCTCCCGTAATGTCCGTTTGAAATAAATGGTCGAAATTCACGAACTGCCGCGGCGCGGCGCGTTCTATTCAGGCCATTATATTATATATATAATATATACTTCGTCGATTTCTATTTAAAACGAATTATATAAATAGTTTTAAAATCGTTTCAAAAGCAATTTCAACTTTCTTTTCAATTCAAATCAAAATTGAATTCTTCTTTATAAATTCGTTTTAAAATTCATTTCTATTCAATTTAAATTTCAATTCAATTCGAATTCATTTCAATTCACTTTCAATTCAATTTGAATTCGTTTTCAATTCAATTCATTTCGAAATCGTTTTCAATTCAATTCCTTTCGAAATCGTTTTCAATTCAATTCATTTCAAAATGAATAAAATCGATATAAATATCGTTTACGTCAAAATGGCGTCAATCTAATCAACACGGCTTCATAAATTTCTATTTTCAAATATTCTATTTCAAGTATTTCTTTTTCAAAATAGTTGTTATTATCAAAATATTTCGTTCAACACATGACCAATCTCAATGGATGAGTACTGTCAACACATGAACCTTTATTTTATATTGATAAAGATGTAAATTTTATTACTAAAATATTTCGTTCAACACATGACCAATCTCAATGGATGAGTACTGTCAACACATGAACCTTTATTTTATATCGATAAAGATGTAAATTTTATTACTAAAATATTTCGTTCAACACATGACCAATCTCAATGGATGAGTACTGTCAACACATGAACCTTTATTTTATATCGATAAAGATGTAAATTTTATTACTAAAATATTTCGTTCAACACATGACCAATCTCAATGGATGAGTACTGTCAACACATGAACCTTTATTTTATAATATTCTTTATTTTTCAAATTGGAATGAGGCCCAATCAATTACCATATAAAGTTAATTATATGGATTTTCATACATTACACACATATAATAGCATTGAAAAATAATCAACCATCAACCAAAGTGCACTACACTGTATAAGCATCAAATATAGATATCTAACGCTTATAACAGCCTGTCAATCGATCGATCGACATATTTAATCAATCAGGATGAGTGAACTTCAAATTTCATCCTAACACCCGTGTGGGGTTTCAAACAATCAAACACAGATTTTAGTTGTGCAGTTGGGCGATGTGTAAAATTTATCGACCCAATCAATGTCCTTCAAATAGATGTACATAAACAAACCATTCGGTTTGTAAATGAATATTTTATTTTATTCACTTCACGTTAAAAATTATATTTTTAACGATAAAAACATTTTTATTCCAACATATGAATTTCTATTCAGTTCATTTATTCAATAAAATGATATTTTTATTTTTCTAACATATTTTAGAAAATTTCGGCGGCATAACGGCACGATACTAGAAACGGGACGAGGCCTAGCCTTATCCCCGGTCTAGTGAAGGCCCATGCCATTCACACATCAATCAAATCCATTCATCTCACCAAACAATTCAATTTCAATCAAATAATCTAACTTATTTTTGCAATCAAACAAACAAGTCCATGGTCTGTGGACGATTGTGTCGGGTGCTACTAAGCACCGTCTGCATCCTAGTATATATATATATATATATATATATATATATAACTAGAAAAGAAATTGAAAGGTGAGAAATTCTCACTAAAAGCTATCCTAGCTCCACGGCACTCCAAATGTAGAAGTCTTCCTCGTTATCGCATCTTCGTCATCTTTGTTGCCCGTAGCCACTACATATATAAAAATCACACATTTTTATATTTGCTGATGTCTTTAAAATAAGAATCATATTTTTATAATCGCTTCCTATATTTAAAAATCGAATTTTTATTCCGTTATTCAATATATAAAAATCGAATTCTTACTTTGTTATTCAATATATAAAAATCGAATTTTTACTTCTATGTTATATAGATAAAAATTATATTTTTATCACGCTATTTTCCATATAAAGTTTTCGCCTTTTCTAAAATAAAGATTTCGCCTTTTCTAAAATAAAGATTTCGCCTTTATAAAAATATAGATTTCATCTTTTCAAATATCAATCTTTATTTTGCTACACATCTAAAGATGCTATTTTTAATATTCCTATTATGTAAAAATTATATTTTTAGTTCTCTACATAAACAAAAATCATATTTTTACATCATCTACATAGTAAAGATTATATTTTTACTACTTTAAAAATATAAAAATCATATTTTTATTCTTCATACGTATATAAAAATTATATTTTTACTTCTTCTACATAATAAAAATTATATTTTTACTTCTTCTACATAATAAAAATTATATTTGTATTTCTCCTACATAATAAAAATTATATTTTTATTTCTCCTACATAAAAAAAATTATATTTTTATTATCTATATAATATAAAAATCATATTTTTCTCCTCTAATTTCATGATAGAAATCCTATCATTATCGGCTCTTTACATATAAAAGATTATATTTTTATATCTTTGCTTTCAATATAAAAATCTTATTTTTATACAATAAAAGATCTCACCTTTACATACACAAAAATTCGACCTTTATGTTTCTAAAACTGAAATAAAAATCACAACTTCATGTTAATCAAAACCACACCTTTTATATATTTAAAAATCAAAGCTCTTCATATGTGGAGAAATAAAATCTTTACATTGAAAAATTAAACTAATTACAACGTATATATATATATAAACTCACCTTTAATCGATTTCTGCTGCATCGAACTGGAGCTGATGGTCGGAGGGGGTATTGGGGGTCAGGCGGAGCAAGAGGGGTTCGGAGGCTGTGCTGTGGGCCTGCGGCGCGGATTTGGGTGGAGGTTTGGGGGTTGGATTGATTCAGTAAACCGTTGGTGGCCGGAGATGTGGGCGGTTCTAGGGTTTCACGAGGAGAGGGGGTGCGAGATGAACGGAGGGGCGACGCCGTGGTGGAGGCCGGCCTGGGCGGAGCTCCGGTGCGGTGGCTCACGATGGGGTGCGACGGGATTTAGATCGTGGATTTTTTTTTTCTTTTAATCGGGTTTTGAGTGTTGACCTGGTAAGAGGGGAGAGAGATAAAGGGATGGGGTTTTTATAATTAATTATTCAATTAATTCAATTACCCAAAAAGTTACTTTAAAATTCGATCTCTGAACGAGGCCCAACGACTGTCGTCCCTAGCTAATTACCCCTATTCCGAACACAATAGGATATGTATCGTAGGCTGATTCGACTGTTTCGATCTGTTTCCGTTGAATTTACATTTAAATCATTATATTGAATTTTAAACGTACATTTCAAATTACCGGGGCCACATACGGACTCTGAAAATTCCAGAAAAATTATTTCTAGCTTCGTATTGACGATACGGTCCTGACAAAACTAATTTCGTCGAATTCTGAGACCGTTGGAAAAATGGCCATTTTCCAGTCGATTAAAATCAACTGAAACTGGTCAAACGCGTTTTCCTTTGCCACGCTCACATATTGGTTCGAAAAATTATGAAATTTGATACCTAGCAATAACTTTACATCACGGACCCAACAAAACTGGTTTCGTCGAAATCCGAGGTCGCTTGCAAAATGTCCATTTTTAAGGGCCTGAATTCCATAGCGACTATTCAGAATTTTCATCTGGACATATCTTTTGATCCCCGCTATGAAATTTCGATTATTTGGATTCGTTGGTAAGATATCATCAATTAGATCCTAATGTTTCTGGTTTCACTAAATTCCGGATTGTTTTGCACCCGGTACATTCAACTGAAGTTTGAAATCGAATGATCGAACTACCGCGCCATTTTCAATTCTATTTATAATTATATATATAATTATTTATATTCTAACGACGAGGCGTATAATATATACGTTCTAAATATATTCAAAATAAATTTCTCGTCGATATTATTTAAAATAATTCATTTTAAATAATCAAAATTCGCTAAAACTGCGAAAATAAAAAATTTAAACTGGCCCAGATTTTCGGGTTGTTACAGGTGTTAAGCAAGAGAATAAATTCTCCGCCACCAAACAGATATATATTTAGCAGAAATCAACGAATACAGTATAAAGGAATACAACGTCAGACATACCATCCATTTGGAAGTCCGTTCTGGGTCTGAACGAAACCGGAGGCACCTTATTCCTCGTCCCATATATCCAGTACAAGGAGAGAGGCCCTCGCATATACAGTCGATCTCCAAGTACGTCTAGACGATGACCACTTATTACCTTGTCTTTGGTGTACATCCCAATCGAGACATCAGTAATCATCCAAGCGATGTGAAGATCTCCGGTCTTCAATCACTGTCTTCATATCATCGACATCTAGTAACCGTATCAGTTATTTAGATTGGGTTAAACTCGGTCTTTCCGAGTAACACGCGTATCTTATAATCAAATGCTATAAAATCACATCATACACCTCATTCCAATTCAGAATATTCTTTTATTCAAATATTCACATCTTTAGGGAAAGGTTCCCATTAATTTTATCAAATATAAATTCTTTTAAATTAATTTTTTAATCTTCCTTTCGATATCATTTTCAAAAGATTTTATTTTATCCTTTAACAATTCTAAACCAAATTAAGGTTTATTAACCAGTCAGGATTATCGAGCCTTACCGAAGTAATCATTATTTTATTATCCTAATCCTAACCTAATCATCCCATGGAACAAAACTGGTAGTACTCCATATCTAACACCCACCGTGCTATCGGTAAATTTAATTACCATTTCTCGTTCAAATCTAATTAAAGATTTAGCTATCATCTGGAGTAAAACTGGTGATACTCTATTCTCTATCATTCCATGAATTCGATAAATTTAATTATCCTCTTTACATTCCAATCTAATTAAAGATTTATTAAAAAACCCTTCTTGGGTTTAATCTTCCGAAAAATCATTATTTAATGGTTATTCAACTTTAGGAAATCAATCCTGCCTTTAACTGGGTTAAAGAACCAACGTCATTTAAAACACAGTTCATTATAAACCCAAATCAACTTCCATCAACTATGGAATCTTCACGTTAATTAAAGATTCATTAAAACTCCAACTTGGTTTTAATATCAAAAATTTCTACTTTATGATTATTCAACTTTAGGAAATCAATCTTGTCTTTAACTGGGTTAAAGAACCAATGTCATTTAAATCACAATTCACAATAAATCCAAATCAGCTTCCATCAACTATGGAATCTTCACGGAAAACAAATCAATATATAATCGATTTAAATTTCCGTATCAAATCAATGCCATAAATGGAATAACGGCAAAGCCTTTTAAATTCCATATGTAGTATGGTCTTCCTTTACAGAAGCTCATCTCGATTATTACCAAATCGAATTCCATCCAATTCCAATTTAATATGTTAAATTGGAAAACTTTACTTCGGAGAATTTACATTAAACTTAATAAAAAGATTTATAAATTCCAAATCATATCCTCACTGTTAATTGGGTTAAATAACAAATGTTATTTAAAACACCGTTCACAATAAAACCAAAAATCCAATTTCAATTCAATTCCAATTAAATATTAATTAATTGGTAAACTTCTCTAAATCTTATTTAAAAGATTTATTCTTTTCTCATTGAGGTTTAAGAACAGTGTTATTTAAGACACCGTTCATGACAACCCAAAATCCAATTTCAATTCAATTCCAAATAAATATTAATTAATTGGTAAACTTCTCCAAATCTTAACTATTAATTAATTGGTAAACTTCTCCAAATCTTAATTAAAAGACTTATTCTTTTCACATCGGGGTTTAAGAACTGTGTTATTTAAGACACCATTCACGACAAACCTAAAAATCCAATTTGATATTGAATACAAGGCTCTAAATTGAAATTATATCGGCTTATATTCAATATCAAATTCTGAAACTAACAGACACCGTAGTGGGAATAACGATATCTATATCTTCCAAATTCCTCAACAATATCCGTATAACCACGAAATCCAATATTGAAATATTCCAAAAATAATTTCCATTCAAATCCTTTCCAATTAATACGCTGGAAAAATTCTGTTATTTTAAAACCATTTACAAATCCAATTTATTATTTCTAAAAATCGTTGGGTTATTATTCTAGTTTATTAACTAGTTCATTTTGATAAAAATATATTTTATCTTTTAAAAACTTGAAATATTTCATCCAGAATCTTTCCAAATCATTTATTATGATTTTACACAATTTTCCATATTTTTAATAATTTTACTAAGGCCTTTATAATCGGTTTCCAATAACAGGCACCAAACTGCATCCATAGCAATTTTTTCTAAAATTGATGTGGACATAATTTAGAATCCAATCATTCAAATTTCAGTCTCTATATTCATTGGAAAGATCTTTTCGATATGAGTCGAACGGTTCCGATTTAGGAGAATACAACGGTCGGATCTCCCGTTACATCAATTTGAAGCTAATGGTTGAAATTCGCGAACGGTCGCTGCACGGCGCGTTCTATTCAAGCCATTATATATATAATATATCGTCCATTTCCATTTAAAATGTATTTCATAATTCGTTTATAAATTCGTTTTAAAACGATTTCAACTTCATTTTCAATTTTAAATCAAAATTGAATATTCCATATCATTATAATATTAAAATGACAATATTTTCAAAATATATGATTCTGAAATTCATTTTACTTTCGTATCCATTCACAACATGAATAAAATTGATAAAAATCCATTTGAGTTAAAATGACGCAAATATATTTAACTCGGCTTTATTCACTTTAATATTTTCGTCTCTGTCCAAAATCGGACATCAAAACCATATTTTGATTATTCACTAAATTTTTTCTAAAAATATTTGTTCATATTCCTGAATTGGAATCAGACTCAATCAATTACGATATAATTTTATTTATATGAATTTCAAACATCGCATGTATTCAACAATAATGATAGCCAATCTTTAGACATTCAAACATCATCCAGAGTGCCTTCTACAACTCTATAAGCATTAAAATAAATAAATAATGCTCACCACAGTCTGTCAACCAATCGATTGACATACAACTAAACAAATGTGATTAGTGTATGTCAAATATCATCCCAATACCCGTGCAGGGTTTTCATCCAACAAATACTGATTATTATTTGTGCATTTCGGCAATGTGCAGAAATTTTCGTCCCAATTAAGATCAGTTAAATAGGTGTACATAAACCAGTCGTCCGACTTGTAAATGGATAGTTATTCCAATTTTACTGTTTAAATTATAAATGGATATTTATAATTTTAATTTCAACTACCAATATAATTTTAACACTATTTTAATATGTTAATCATCACAGTCACAATACACAAATCACCAAATCATCCATACAAATAAATACTCAACAACCCAATGCCATTTACGATGCCACAAGTGACCATTCGCGGAGTATAAAATGCGAGTGTCACTAATATCCATACATCGCTTCTAATTTAAATGATTTGTGGGAGTTTATATGTAGAACTCTAAAAATAAATAACTACATGATAAAATATTGAGTGAGAAGGAGTTCTCACTTTGGTTTCCACTCCGTCATTCTTTAACTGATGATTTTAGTACAGTTCAGATTTAAATTCACCTCAAATTCAAATTTTCTCCATTTCTGTCATTAGTCATGTAGTGCTCGATCTCACGATCCCAATGGTCCCAATTTTGCTGAATTCGGATAATATACGAGAAAGATATTAACATTCAAAGCTTAAAAAATTTAAATGGATAATTAACATTGTAATTAAATAATTAATTTACCCACAACACAAAAGAAACGCTGCCGCACTTCTTTATCTTCCTCGTTACTTTAGGAACTCGTCGACTTCTTCCTCCCATTGCGCACGTCGCTAGAGAGGGATGACCGTCGATCAGCCTATACCACGGCGTCGCCCTTCATGCCTCTTACTACCCCCATGAGTCACTTGTCGTTTGGTAGTCCCCACGATGCGAAAAATCCCTCCGATCGCACCTACTTTCGAACTCAATACCGTCGATTTTGACAAACTAAAACCGATTATCCCTTCTGAGAAAATGGAGCTTGATGAGATGAACAGAAACGCAGTTGGTGATTTTCGATTTCGATTTACAATTTCGGAGAAAACTGGGCAGAAATTTTGGAGCGTGATGGCCCTTGAAATGTTCTAGAGGCGGCTCTTAATGTTTGGGGAATTAGGGTTCTGAAATTATCCCTTTTTACCCCCTTTTTTATATTTATTATATTTAATTCATACATTATCCTTTTAATGCTCCGAACTCTGAATCAAGCCCAACGACTGTCGCCCGTAGCAAAATACTCCTATTCCGGACATAATGGAATATGTTTCGTAAGACGATTTGACTGTTTTGATCAGTTGTCATCAAACTTAAAATATAAATCAATATATGTTGAATTTAAACATACATTTTAATTTACTGGGGCCGCATACTGACTCTAAAAATTAATCTAGCTATGTTTTGATGATACGGTCCTAACAAAACTAATTTCATCGAATTTGAAGACCGTTTGAAAAATGGTCTTTTTCTAGTCGATTAAATTCAAAATGAAATTACCAAACACATTTAAATTCAATGCGCTCACATATTGATTCCAAAAATTATGAATTTATGAATTTTTAAACCTGACTGTAATTTGACATTCCTGATCTAACAAAAGTGGTTTCGTCGAAAACGAAGGTCGTTTGCAAAATGGCTATTTTTAAGGGCTATATATTATATTAATATATATATATATATTCCATAGCGACTATCTTAAATTTTAAACTGGACATAACTTACAATTTTTATAGTGAAATCTCAGTTTCTTATATTTTTAGAAAGATATTATTAAATAGATTCATATGTTTCTTATTTTACTGAAATCCGATTAATTTTGAATCCCGTACATTCAATTGAAATTCAAAATCGAATTTTCAAACTACCACGCCATTTCCAGTTCATTTTATAATAAAAATAAATTTATACATTCAAACTTCAATTTAAATAAATTTTTAGTCATTATTATATAAAATAAATCATTTAAAATATTCAAAACCCAATAAAATAGCTAAAATAAAAATTTTAAATTGGTTCAGAAATTCAGGGTTGTTACATAAAACATGAAGTTGCAAGTATGAATTATTAAGTCAAATATGAACTGGTATTAAGGAATATTATTCACAGTTAAGATGAATAGGGGAAAAAAGTAAATATTTTGGAAATAGGAATATGTAGAAGGAAGATTAAGAAGAGTTGTTTTTAATTTATAAATTCAAATTGAATTCAAGTCAAACTAATTTGAATAATATAATATAGATTATATTAAAGAATTTTATATAAGATTTATAGGTAATATTTTTGAATAGTAAGAATTAGAAAATGATATTTATATATGAATATTTTTATGGAATGAAGTTATTAAAATAAATTGAGATAAGTTGTAAAACTATAAAGGTGTTTATAAAGAATATTTATGGGAATATTCGATAATGGTTTTGTAAATCATATTTAAGCAAAATATTTGAATTGGAGATAAATATCTCGTTTAAAGTGATAATGAATAATTGGAATTTTATTCGTTTTAAGTTAGGAAACTGTAATAACCCGAAAATCTGGGCCAGTTTAAAATTTTTATTTTGGCCATTTTAGCGAATTTTGATTATTTAAAATGAATTATTTTAAATAATATCGACGAGGAATTTATTTTGGAATAGAATTCGAACGTATATATTATACGCGTCGTCGTTAGAATATAAATATTTATATATAATTATAAATAGAATTGAAAATGGCGCGGTAGTTCGATAATTCGATTTCAAACTTCAATTGGACATACCGGGTGCAAAACAATCCGGATTTTAGTGAAACCAAAAACATTAGGATCCATTCGTGAATATCTTTCCAACGAATCCGAAAGATCAGAATTTCGTAGCGATAATCAAAAGATACGTCCAGTTGAAAATTCTGAATAGTCGCTATGGAATTCAGGCCCTTAAAAATGGACATTTTGCAAACGACCTCGGATTTCGACGAAACCACTTTTGTTGGGTCCGTGATGTAAAGTTATTGCTAGGTTTCAAATTTCATAATTTTTCGAATCAATATGTGAGCGTGGCAAAGGAAAACGCGTTTAACCAGTTTCAGTTGATTTTAATCGACTGGAAAATAGCCATTTTTCAAACGGTCTCAGAATTTGACGAAACTAGTTTTGTTAGGACCGTATCGTCAATACGAAGCTAGAAAATATTTTTCTGGAATTTTTAAAGTTAGTATGTGACCCCGGTAATTTGAAATGTACGTTTAAAATTCAATATAGCGATTTAAATGTAAATCTAAGGGAAAATGATCGAAACGACCGAATCAGCCTACGATACATATCCCATTGTGTTCGGAATGGAGGTGAAACACTATGGACGACAGGCGGTGGGCCTCGTTTCGAGGACGTATGAAAAAGTCAACTTTTAAGTAAATAAATAAATTATATAAAAAAAAAATTAAATATCTCCCTCTCCTTATATCCACTCAGGCCCCCCCCCCCACACGTTCAAAATCAATTCAGATGAAAAAGAAAAAAAGATCGGAGGAAGCGCCTCCGACTGGAGGAGCTCAATGCCGCCGCCATCGCTCCCCAGGCCGCCGTCCAGCCTCGCTCCGACGCTCAAACACCGCGACCCCCTCCGCCTTAACCCCCATCATCTCATCTCCTATTCGAACGCCCAGAAGCCCAAGACTCCGCCGCCGCCGCCCCTTGTAGACCCAGCGCCACCACACCGATGGTCAGACCCCCCCCCCCTTGCCCTCCAGGAACGCAACAGTGAGTCCTTTCTATTTTCCATTATTTATTTTCTTTGTTACTGTTAATGTTTTTAAGAATATAAAAATCGGATTTTTTTTAAGCAGTAAAAACTGATTTTAAGAAATGATTTAAAAACTGATTTTTGATTAAAGTAAAAAAACTGATTTTTGATTAAGTAAAAAAACTGATTTTGTTTTAAAGTAAAAAACTGATTTTTGATTAAAGTAAAAAACTGATTTTGTTTTAAAGTAAAAAACTGATTTTTGATTAAAGTAAAAAACTGATTTTTGATTAAAGTAAAAAACTGATTTTTGATTAAGTAAAAAACTGATTTTTGATTAAAGTAAAAAACTGATTTTTGATTAAGTAAAAAACTGATTTTTGGTTATATTTAAAAACTGATTTTTGATAATATGAAAAACTGATTTTTGTTTAGTTTAAAACTGAGAAAGATTGGATTTTTGAACACATGAAAAGATTAGATTTTTATGTTATAAAAATATATGATTTGCTAATAAAAACTTATAGAAAAATTTGATTTCTAGTTCATAGAAAAACACTTGATTTCTAATGTAAATAAAAATATGATTTTTATATATTGAACTTTGAACTAAAAAATATGATTTTTATATATTGAACTTTGAACTAAAAATTCGATTTTTATATATTGAACTTTGAACTAAAAATTCGATTTTTATATATTGAACTTTGAACTAAAAATTCGATTTTTATATATTGAACTTTGAACTAAAAATTCGATTTTTATATACTGAACTTTGAACTAAAAATAGAATTTTTATATATTGAACTTCGAAATCAAAATTCGATTTTTATATATTGACATTCGAAATAAAAATATGATTTTTAAATATTGAACAGCGAAGTGAAAATTCGATTTTTATGTATGTAGTGGCTACGGGCGACGAAGCTGACGAAGATGCGAAAACAATGAAGATTTCTATCAAAGAAGAGTCAAGATGATTGGATAGCTATCTGTGAGAATTTCTCACCTTTCAATTTTATTTTTCTAGTTATATATATATATATATATATATATATATATACTAGGATGCAGACGGTGCTTATTAGAAGCACCCGACACCCGTCCACAGACCATGGACTTGTTTGATTGGTTGTGTAGTTGGTTAGATTATTTGATTTGGATTGGATTGTTTTGGTGAAATTGAAATTGATATGATTGATGTGTGAATGGCGTGGGCCTTCACTAGATCGGGGATAAGGCTAGGCCTCGTCCCGTTTCTAGTATCGTGCCGTTATGCCGCCGAAATTTTCTAAAATATGTTAGAAAATAAAAATATCATTTTATTTTGTAAATGAATAATAGAAATTCATATGTTGGAATAAAATGTTTTATCGTTAAAAATATAATTTTCAACGTGAATATGAATATCGTGAATGTGAATAAATAAATATTCATTTTCAAACCAGACGGTTTGTTTATGTACACCTATTTGAAGGACATCGATTGGGTCGATAAATTTTACACATCGCCCAACAGCACAAATAAAATCTGTGTTTGATTGTTTGAAACCCCACACGGGTGTTGGGATGAAATTTGAAGTTCACTCATCCTGATTGATTAAATATGTCGATCGGTTGATTGACAGGCTGTTTTAAGCGTTGGATATCTATATTTGATGCTTATACAGTGTAGTGCACTTTGGTTGATGGCTGATTATTTTCCATGCTATTATATACATGTGTTGTATGAAAATCCATATAATTAACTTTATATGGTAATTGATTGGGCCTCATTCCAGTTTTAAAATAGAAATATTTGAAATAGGAATATTCGAAATGGAATATTTGAAAATATCAATATATGAAGCCGTGTTGATTAGATTGACGCCATTTTGACGTGAACGATATTTAAAACGATTTCAAAATGAATTGAATTGAAAACGATTTCGAAATGAATTGAATTGAAAACGATTTCGAAATGAATTGAATTGAAAACGATTTCGAAATGAATTGAATTGAAAACGATTTCGAAATGAATTGAATTGAAAACGATTTCGAAATGAATTGAATTGAAAACGATTTCGAAATGAATTGAACTGAAAACGAATTCAAATTGAATTGAAAACGAATTGAAATGAATTCAAATTGAATTGAAATTTGAATTGAATAGAAATGAATTTTGAAACGAATTTATAAAGAAGAATTCAATTTTGCTTTGAATTGAAATGGAAGTTGAAATAGATTTTGAAACGAATTCAAAACTATTTATATAATTCGTTTTAAATAGAAATCGACGCAATATATATTATATATATTATATATATAATATAATGGCCTGAATAGAACGCGCCGCGCCGCGACAGTTCGTGAATTTCGACCATTCATTTCAAACGGACATTACGGGAGATCCGACCGTCGGATTCTCCTAAAACCGGAACCGTTGGGTTCGTATCGAAAAGAGCTTTCTAACGAATATTAGAAATTAGAAATTTAACGGTTGGATTTGGAGTTACGTCCAAATCAAATTTGAAAAAGGTCGCTGTAAGTGCAGTTCGATGGCCATTGATGGAAATCGACTGTACGGGCCTTGATAAAATTATTAAAAATAGTAATAATTTGTGTAAAATCATAAGAAATGATTTGTGAAGATTTGGGATGAAAAACTCCATATTTGAAAGGATAAAAATAGATTTTATCGAAATGAACTAGTTTTGAACTAGATCTATAATTCTATTTATTTTTAAATAAATAAATTGAATTTAAAAAGGGTTTTGAAAATAACCAGAATATCCAATGATTGCATTGGAGTGGATTTGAATCGAAATAGTCTTTGGAATATTTCGATGTTGGAATTCGTGATTATACAGGTGTTGTTATGGAAATTTGAAAGATATATATTTATATCGTTATTTCCAATACGACATTTGTTAGTCGTAGAATTTGATATTGAATATAAGCCGATATATTTTCTATTCAGAGCCTTGTATTGAATATCGAATGTGATTTGGGTTTGTCGTGAATGGTGTCTTCACTAACACTGTTCTTGAACCCAGTTGAGAAAAGATTAAATCTTTTTATTTAGATTTAATGAAGTGTACCAATTAAACGATATTTAATTGGAATTGAATGGGTATTGATTTTTGGGTTTATCGTGCACAGTGTTTTAAATAACACTTGTTCTTTAACCCGATAATTAATGGAATGTGATTTTGGGTTTATCGTGAACCGTGTTTTAAATGACACTGATTCTTTAACCCAGTTAAAGATTAAAACTAAGTGGAGTTTTAATGAATCTTTAATTAGATTGAAATGATCGAAAATGGAGTATCACCAGTTTTGCTCCAGGCGATGGTTAAATCTTTAATTAGATTTGAACGTGAAATGGTAATTGAATTTACCGATAACACTGTGGTGTTAGATATGAAGTATTACCAGTTTTACTCCATGGGATGAATAGGTTGGGATTGGGAAATAAAATAAATGATTACTTCGGTGTGGTTCGCTAATCCCGACTAGTTTGAATTGATATTCAAAGGAGATTAAAGAATAAATTTAAAGAATTTATCTTGGATAAAATTAATGGGAACTTTTCCCAAAGTATAGGAATATTCGAATAAAAGAATATTCTGAATTGGAATGAGGCGTATGTTGTGTTTGTGTAACACTTTTATAATATATACGCGAGTTATTCAGAAAGACCGGGTTTATCCCATTCTGAATAACTGATTCGACGTGGTGTCGAAGATGAAGACGGTGGTCGAAGACCGGAAGTCTTCACGTCGTTTGGGTAATTACTGATGATCTTGATTGGGCTGTACACCCAAGAAGATGGAAACAGTTAGTGATCGTCCAGACGTGCTTGGAGATCGATGGATATGCGGGGTACTAGGTGCCTCCGGTTTCGTTCAGACCCAGAACGGACTTGTAAATGGACTGTGTGTCTGACATTGGATTTTAGTCCGTGCGATTGATCTCTATTAAATATATATCTGTTTGGCGGCGGAGGATTTATTCTCTTGCTTAACGCCCTTCTCTGAGACGTACAAGCTCAGGGGTTATATATTGATGGATATCAAACGCATGGAGTGAATTGCCTGTGTGGCATGCTTAAGTGGAAATTGATCGAGGCTTCTGTTGAAAAGCAAAGTCTTGTAGTGATGGTCAAAGCACAGCCTGTGTGGCACAGCTTTGTGTAACGTGAATTCGCGAGCCTCGCACCCCGGTTGTGAACCAAAAACGGGAGAGGACATCAGGGAGGGCATGCGTTTCTTTCTAGCTAGAAGTGGCGTCAGTGGTTTTACACGCCCTGACGAGTTTGACTTATGTGGTTGTTGCTGTTGCGAGGCGCCTCGGTTATATCGGTTTCGGCCGATGCATTCTGGTCGGCAGACGGACCAGACTTACACCCCATAGGGTGGGGAGACGCATGTTCAGGGTTTAAGTTTAATCCACATCGGTGGACTGGCCCTGAGGATCCAAGGGCCCACCTGTGTCTGGGTCCTGAGACACGGGCTAGAGCGTCTCGAATCGGTTGAGGACTATCTTTTGCCTCGGTTCATAGACGGAAATCCAATTTCCAAATACGTGACATTTGCGGTTTTATTTGTAGATCCTAGTATGGCGACATAGTGGGATGGGGCGCTCATGCCGCCTATGATTGATACTTATGATTTGAAGTTGTTTTATACACTATGCACTTATAATAGTATCAAACGATTTGTTTTAACCGTATCAAGCATTCTTTGGCTGTTATAAGGGAAAACCCTATCCTCGGCTGCGTTGCACTGTGTGATGGGACCTGGGTCTTATAACAGCTTCATTTTCCTTTATTTAGCATTGCGCTGTTTGTTTTATGCACTGGTATTCTTGGGAGGAAACCCGTTCCGTGTTATACGGCGTGGTCCCTTGATTTACCTAACTTTCAAATAAAGATTAATAACTGTTTTAGTTCTCACACCAGTCACATGACTGACCTGGAGTTTATTGTTTTAACCTAAACTCTGGGTGCCCTTATTTTCGACACGGGCAGCTAGTAGTTTTGGTTTTGCAGATTTATATTCACAGGATCCTGGTTTACAGCTGGAATGATATCCAGAAAGCTTTGTATCCGTATATCTACTTCTAGTTGTGTATTGTATTATTTTCCGCTGCTATGTAATTTAAATCTCTGATATTTCTGTGTAATATTTATTTATACTCTGTATATTCTTGTATTCTGATGCATTGTTGTAATATACAATGAAATGTTCTTTTATATGCATTCTGTTGTGGTTTGTTCTCGAACTATCCGCCGCTTTCCTTTACGGGGAAGTTGCGGGTCTTTACACGTGGTATCAGAGCTTTGGTTTACAGAGCTCGAGAACAAGACACATTAGAACCACACGAAAGAATTCATCAGATATTGGATTAGTAATATCCAATTAGAATGACTCGTTAGAGATAGGATCAGTAGTTTCCTAGAACGAGTGTAAAGAGTAAAATTTTAAAGTGAAAACAAATTTTTGTTTTGAAAATTTAAATCAATTATTCGTAGTTGGTTATTTATTTATATTGATGTGGACAATCCAGTATATATAGATTTTGCGTATACGTCTGATCCGCGTGTATTCGAAGTTTTAATATACTGGATAGATATAGAATCATACTCTAGTGGCCCGAAAATGATTCTGATGATTGACTAGTCGTCATTAGTATTCATGTTCGAGTAACGAAGGTGTGATATCTATATATTTCCATTAGACTGGTGTGAGAACCAAAACTAATATAGTTAGAACACTTTGTTGTGAATTGGCATCAAAAACATGATTTTCATTATATATATCAAAATTATGAATTTGAAACGTTAATTCACTAATTGATTGATGTTTGTGTTGTTTGTTTATTTGGTTGCTAAATTTTAACCATTTTGCCTAATTGAACCAAATATTGAATTATATTGAAAATTGGTCGCATTTGCTTGCACATACTTGTACTTACATTGAACAGGTCATAGCAAGGAGGCTAGAGCAGAGAATAAAATTTGTTTGCCCGACAAATAGGTACATGTTTACTACATAATTTCCTGTTTTGTTTGGGTGATGATGATTTTGTGAGCCTATTGGCTAGCCGCTTGGCTTTTTCTTTTTCTTTTTGAGATCTGAAGGACCGGGGAAGCTATTTGAAATTCCCTGATGCTCCCGGTGCAGGGGAGGTTATGGCGAAATTTTTCAAAAATTTAGGGTGTTAGCCAAATTTTTGAAATTTTGAAAATTCTCAGAAACTGAAAAGTTGGAGAATGGAAGCCAGATCGAACATAGAGTTGATTAATCAAACCACTTTCGACTTTGTTCCTTTTGGGGGACGAAAAGTTTTAAGTGGGGGAGATTGTAATAACCCGAAAATCTGGGCCAGTTTAAAATTTTTATTTTGGCCATTTTAGCGAATTTTGATTATTTAAAATGAATTATTTTAAATAATATCGACGAGGAATTTATTTTGGAATAGAATTCGAACGTATATATTATACGCGTCGTCGTTAGAATATAAATATTTATATATAATTATAAATAGAATTGAAAATGGCGCGGTAGTTCGATAATTCGATTTCAAACTTCAATTGGACATACCGGGTGCAAAACAATCCGGATTTTAGTGAAACCAAAAACATTAGGATCCATTCGTGAATATCTTTCCAACGAATCCGAAAGATCAGAATTTCGTAGTGATAATCAAAAGATACGTCCAGTTGAAAATTCTGAATAGTCGCTATGGAATTCAGGCCCTTAAAAATAGACATTTTGCAAACGACCTCGGATTTCGACGAAACCACTTTTGTTGGGTCCGTGATGTAAAGTTATTGCTAGGTTTCAAATTTCATAATTTTTCGAATCAATATGTGAGCGTGGCAAAGGAAAACGCGTTTGACCAGTTTTAGTTGATTTTAATCGACTGGAAAATAGCCATTTTTCAAACGGTCTCAGAATTTGACGAAACTAGTTTTGTTAGGACCGTATCGTCAATACGAAGCTAGAAAATATTTTTCTGGAATTTTTAAAGTTAGTATGTTAGCCCGGTAATTTGAAATGTACGTTTAAAATTCAATATAGCGATTTAAATGTAAATCTAACAGAAACTGATCGAAACGACCGAATCAGCCTACGATACATATCCCATTGTGTTCGGAATGGGGGTGAAACACTATGGACGACAGGCGGTGGGCCTCGTTTCGAGGACGTATGAAAAAGTCAACTTTTAAGTAAATAAATAAATTATATAAAAAAAAATTAAATATCTCCCTCTCCTTATATCCGCTCAGCCCCCCCCCCCCCCCCCACGTTCAAAATCAATTCAGATGAAAAAAAAAAAAGATCGGAGGAAGCGCCTCCGACTGGAGGAGCTCAACGCCGCCGCCATCGCTCCCCAGGCCGCCGTCCAGCCTCGCTCCGACGCTCAAACACCGCGACCCCCTCCGCCTTAACCCCCATCATCTCATCTCCTATTCGAACGCCCAGAAGCCCAAGATTCCGCCGCCGCCGCCCCTTGTAGACCCAGCGCCACCACACCGATGGTCAGACCCCCCCCCTTGCCCTCCAGGAACGCAACAGTGAGTCCTTTCTATTTTCCATTATTTATTTTCTTTGTTAATGTTAATGTTTTTAAGAATATAAAAATCGGATTTTTTTTAAGCAGTAAAAACTGATTTTAAGAAATGATTTAAAAACTGATTTTTGATTAAAGTAAAAAAACTGATTTTTGATTAAGTAAAAAAACTGATTTTGTTTTAAAGTAAAAAAACTGATTTTGTTTTAAAGTAAAAAACTGATTTTTGATTAAAGTAAAAAACTGATTTTGTTTTAAAGTAAAAAACTGATTTTTGATTAAAGTAAAAAACTGATTTTTGATTAAAGTAAAAAACTGATTTTTGATTAAGTAAAAAACTGATTTTTGATTAAAGTAAAAAACTGATTTTTGATTAAGTAAAAAACTGATTTTTGGTTATATTTAAAAACTGATTTTTGATAATATGAAAAACTGATTTTTGTTTAGTTTAAAACTGAGAAAGATTGGATTTTTGAACACATGAAAAGATTAGATTTTTATGTTATAAAAATATATGATTTGCTAATAAAAACTTATAGAAAAATTTGATTTCTAGTTCATAGAAAAAGACTTGATTTCTAATGTAAATAAAAATATGATTTTTATATATTGAACTTTGAACTAAAAAATATGATTTTTATATATTGAACTTTGAACTAAAAATCCAATTTTATATATTGAACTTTGAACTAAAAATTCGATTTTTATATATTGAACTTTGAACTAAAAATAGAATTTTTATATATTGAACTTCGAAATCAAAATTCGATTTTTATATATTGACATTCGAAATAAAAATATGATTTTTAAATATTGAATAGCGAAGTGAAAATTCGATTTTTATGTATGTAGTGGCTACGGGCGACGAAGCTGACGAAGATGCGAAAACAATGAAGATTTCTATCAAAGAAGAGTCAAGATGATTGGATAGCTATCTGTGAGAATTTCTCACCTTTCAATTTTATTTTTCTAGTTATATATATATATATATACTAGGATGCAGACGGTGCTTATTAGAAGCACCCGACACCCGTCCACAGACCATGGACTTGTTTGATTGGTTGTGTAATTGGTTAGATTATTTGATTTGGATTGGATTGTTTTGGTGAAATTGAAATTGATATGATTGATGTGTGAATGGCGTGGGCCTTCACTAGATCGGGGATAAGGCTAGGCCTCGTCCCGTTTCTAGTATCGTGCCGTTATGCCGCCGAAATTTTCTAAAATATGTTAGAAAATAAAAATATCATTTTATTTTGTAAATGAATAATAGAAATTCATATGTTGGAATAAAATGTTTTATCGTTAAAAATATAATTTTCAACGTGAATATGAATATCGTGAATGTGAATAAATAAATATTCATTTTCAAACTAGACGGTTTGTTTATGTACACCTATTTGAAGGACATCGATTGGGTCGATAAATTTTACACATCGCCCAACAGCACAAATAAAATCTGTGTTTGATTGTTTGAAACCCCACACGGGTGTTGGGATGAAATTTGAAGTTCACTCATCCTGATTGATTAAATATGTCGATCGGTTGATTGACGGGCTGTTTTAAGCGTTGGATATCTATATTTGATGCTTATACAGTGTAGTGCACTTTGGTTGATGGCTGATTATTTTCCATGCTATTATATACATGTGTTGTATGAAAATCCATATAATTAACTTTATATGGTAATTGATTGGGCCTCATTCCAGTTTTAAAATAGAAATATTTGAAATAGGAATATTCGAAATGGAATATTTGAAAATATCAATATATGAAGCCGTGTTGATTAGATTGACGCCATTTTGACGTGAACGATATTTAAAACGATTTCGAAATGAATTGAATTGAAAACGATTTCGAAATGAATTGAATTGAAAACGATTTCGAAATGAATTGAATTGAAAACGATTTCGAAATGAATTGAATTGAAAACGATTTCGAAATGAATTGAATTGAAAACGATTTCGAAATGAATTGAATTGAAAACGATTTCGAAATGAATTGAATTGAAAACGAATTCAAATTGAATTGAAAACGAATTGAAATGAATTCAAATTGAATTGAAATTTGAATTGAATAGAAATGAATTTTGAAACGAATTTATAAAGAAGAATTCAATTTTGCTTTGAATTGAAATGGAAGTTGAAATAGATTTTGAAACGAATTCAAAACTATTTATATAATTCGTTTTAAATAGAAATCGACGCAATATATATTATATATATTATATATATAATATAATGGCCTGAATAGAACGCGCCGCGCCGCGGCAGTTCGTGAATTTCGACCATTCATTTCAAACGGACATTACGGGAGATCCGACCGTCGGATTCTCCTAAAACCGGAACCGTTGGGTTCGAATCGAAAAGAGCTTTCTAACGAATATTAGAAATTAGAAATTTAACGGTTGGATTTGGAGTTACGTCCAAATCAAATTTGAAAAAGGTCGCTGTAAGTGCAGTTCGATGGCCATTGATGGAAATCGACTGTACGGGCCTTGATAAAATTATTAAAAATAGTAATAATTTGTGTAAAATCATAAGAAATGATTTGTGAAGATTTGGGATGAAAAACTCCATATTTAAAGGATAAAAATAGATTTTATCGAAATGAACTAGTTTTGAACTAGAATTATAATTCTATTTATTTTTAAATAAATAAATTGAATTTAAAAAGGGTTTTGAAAATAACCAGAATATCCAATGATTGCATTGGAGTGGATTTGAATTGAAATAGTCTTTGGAATATTTCGATGTTGGAATTCGTGATTATACAGGTGTTGTTATGGAAATGTGAAAGATATATATTTATATCGTTATTTCCAATACGACATTTGTTAGTCGTAGAATTTGATATTGAATATAAGCCGATATATTTTCTATTCAGAGCCTTGTATTGAATATCGAATGTGATTTGGGTTTGTCGTGAATGGTGTCTTCACTAACACTGTTCTTGAACCCAGTTGAGAAAAGATTAAATCTTTTTATTTAGATTTAATGAAGTGTACCAATTAAACGATATTTAATTGGAATTGAATGGGTATTGATTTTTGGGTTTATCGTGAACAGTGTTTTAAATAACACTTGTTCTTTAACCCGATAATTAATGGAATGTGATTTTGGGTTTATCGTGAACCGTGTTTTAAATGACACTGATTCTTTAACCCAGTTAAAGATTAAAACTAAGTGGAGTTTTAATGAATCTTTAATTAGATTGAAATGATCGAAAATGGAGTATCACCAGTTTTGCTCCAGGCGATGGTTAAATCTTTAATTAGATTTGAACGTGAAATGGTAATTGAATTTACCGATAACACTGTGGTGTTAGATATGAAGTATTACCAGTTTTACTCCATGGGATGAATAGGTTGGGATTGGGAAATAAATAAATGATTACTTCGGTGTGGTTCGCTAATCCCGACTAGTTTGAATTGATATTCAAAGGAGATTAAAGAATAAATTTAAAGAATTTATCTTGGATAAAATTAATGGGAACTTTTCCCAAAGTATAGGAATATTCGAATAAAAGAATATTCTGAATTGGAATGAGGCGTATGTTGTGTTTGTGTAACACTTTTATAATATATACGCGAGTTATTCAGAAAGACCGGGTTTATCCCATTCTGAATAACTGATTCGACGTGGTGTCGAAGATGAAGACGGTGGTCGAAGACCGGAAGTCTTCACGTCGTTTGGGTAATTACTGATGATCTTGATTGGGCTGTACACCCAAGAAGATGGAAACAGTTAGTGATCGTCCAGACGTGCTTGGAGATCGATGGATATGCGGGGTACTAGGTGCCTCCGGTTTCGTTCAGACCCAGAACGGACTTGTAAATGGACTGTGTGTCTGACATTGGATTTTAGTCCGTGCGATTGATCTCTATTAAATATATATCTGTTTGGCGGCGGAGGATTTATTCTCTTGTTTAACGCCCTTCTCTGAGACGTACGAGCTCAGGGGTTATATATTGATGGATATCAAACGCATGGAGTGAATTGCCTGTGTGGCATGCCTAAGTGGCAATTGATCGAGGCTTCTGTTGAAAAGCAAAGTCTTGTGGTGATGATCAAAGCACAGCCTGTGTGGCACAACTTTGTGTAACGTGAATTCGCGAGCCTCGCACCCCGGTTGTGAACCAAAAACGGGAGAGGACGTCAGGGAGGGCATGCGTTTCTTTCTAGCTAGAAGTGGCGTCAGTGGTTTTACATGCCCTGACGAGTTTGACTTATGTGGTTGTTGCTGTTGCGAGGCGCCTCGGTTATATCGGTTTCGGCCGATGCATTCTGGTCGGCAGACGGACCAGACTTACACCCCATAGGGTAGGGAGATGCATGTTCAGGGTTTAAGTTTAATCCACATCGGTGGACAGGCCCTGAGGATCCAAGGGCCCACCTGTGTCTGGGTCCTGAGACACGGGCTAGAGCGTCTCGAATCGGTTGAGGACTATATTTTGCCTCGGTTCATAGACGGAAATCCAATTTCCAAATACGTGACATTTGCGGTTTTATTTGTAGATCCTAGTATGGCGACATAGTGGGATGGGGCGCTCATGCCGCCTATGATTGATACTTATGATTTGAAGTTGTTTTATACACTATGCACTTATAATAGTATCAAACGATTTGTTTTAACCGTATCAAGCATTCTTTGGCTGTTATAAGGGAAAACCCTATCCTCGGCTGCGTTGCATTGTGTGATGGGACCTGGGTCTTATAACAGCTTCATTTTCCTTTATTTAGCATTGCGCTGTTTGTTTTATGCACTGGTATTCTTGGGAGGAAACCCGTTCCGTGTTATACGGCGTGGTCCCTTGATTTACCTAACTTTCAAATAAAGATTAATAACTGTTTTAGTTCTCACACCAGTCACATGACTGACCTGGAGTTTATTGTTTTAACCTAAACTCTGGGTGCCCTTATTTTCGACACGGGCAGCTAGTAGTTTTGGTTTTGCAGATTTATATTCACAGGATCCTGGTTTACAGCTGGAATGATATCCGGAAAGCTTTGTATCCGTATATCTACTTCTAGTTGTGTATTGTATTATTTTCCGCTGCTATGTAATTTAAATCTCTGATATTTCTGTGTAATATTTATTTATACTCTGTATATTCTTGTATTCTGATGCATTGTTGTAATATACAATGAAATGTTCTTTTATATGCATTCTGTTGTGGTTTGTTCTCGAACTATCCGCCGCTTTCCTTTACGGGGAAGTTGCGGGTCTTTACACGTGGTATCAGAGCTTTGGTTTACAGAGCTCGAGAACAAGACACATTAGAACCACACGAAAGAATTCATCAGATATTGGATTAGTAATATCCAATTAGAATGACTCGTTAGAGATAGGATCAGTAGTATCCTAGAACGAGTGTGAAGAGTAAATTTTTAAAGTGAAAACAAATTTTTGTTTTGAAAATTTAAATCAATTATTCGTAGTTGGTTATTTATTTATATTGATGTGGACAATCTAGTATATATAGATTTTGCGTATACGTCTGATCCGCGTGTATTCGAAGTTTTAATATACTGGATAGATATAGAATCATACTCTAGTGGCCCGAAAATGATTCTGATGATTGACTAGTCGTCATTAGTATTCATGTTCGAGTAACGAAGGTGTGATATCTATATATTTCCATTAGACTGGTGTGAGAACCAAAACTAATATAGTTAGAACACTTTGTTGTGAATTGGCATCAAAAACATGATTTTCATTATATATATCAAAATTATGAATTTGAAACGTTAATTCACTAATTGATTGATGTTTGTGTTGTTTGTTTATTTGGTTGCTAAAATTTAACCATTTTGCCTAATTGAACCAAATATTGAATTATATTGAAAATTGGTCGCATTTGCTTGCACATACTTGTACTTACATTGAACAGGTCATAGCAAGGAGGCTAGAGCAGAGAATAAAATTTGTTTGCCCGACAAATAGGTACATGTTTACTACATAATTTCCTGTTTTGTTTGGGTGATGATGATGATTTTGTGAGCCTATTGGCTAGCCGCTTGGCTTTTTCTTTTTCTTTTTGAGATCTGAAGGACCGGGGAAGCTATTTGAAATTCCCCGATGCTCCCGGTGCAGGGGAGGTTATGGCAAAATTTTTCAAAAATTTAGGGTGTTAGCCAAATTTTTGAAATTTTGAAAATTCTCAGAAACTGAAAAGTTGGAGAATGGAAGCCAGATCGAACATAGAGTTGATTAATCAAACCACTTTCGACTTTGTTCCTTTTCGGGGACGAAAAGTTTTAAGTGGGGGAGATTGTAATAACCCGAAAATCTGGGCCAGTTTAAAATTTTTATTTTGGCCATTTTAGCGAATTTTGATTATTTAAAATGAATTATTTTAAATAATATCGACGAGGAATTTATTTTGGAATAGAATTCGAACGTATATATTATACGCGTCGTCGTTAGAATATAAATATTTATATATAATTATAAATAGAATTGAAAATGGCGCGGTAGTTCGATAATTCGATTTCAAACTTCAATTGGACATACCGGGTGCAAAACAATCCGGATTTTAGTGAAACCAAAAACATTAGGATCCATTCGTGAATATCTTTCCAACGAATTTGAAAGATCAGAATTTCGTAGCGATAATCAAAAGATACGTCCAGTTGAAAATTCTGAATAGTCGCTATGGAATTCAGGCCCTTAAAAATGGACATTTTGCAAACGACCTCGGATTTCGACGAAACCACTTTTGTTGGGTCCGTGATGTAAAGTTATTGCTAGGTTTCAAATTTCATAATTTTTCGAATCAATATGTGAGCGTGGCAAAGGAAAACGCGTTTGACCAGTTTCAGTTGATTTTAATCGACTGGAAAATAGCCATTTTTCAAACGGTCTCAGAATTTGACGAAACTAGTTTTGTTAGGACCGTATCGTCAATACGAAGCTAGAAAATATTTTTCTGGAATTTTTAAAGTTAGTATGTGACCCCGGTAATTTGAAATGTACGTTTAAAATTCAATATAGCGATTTAAATGTAAATCTAACGGAAACTGATCGAAACGACCGAATCAGCCTACGATACATATCCCATTGTGTTCGGAATGGGGGTGAAACACTATGGACGACAGGCGGTGGGCCTCGTTTCGAGGACGTATGAAAAATTCAACTTTTAAGTAAATAAATAAATTATATAAAAAAAAATTAAATATCTCCCTCTCCTTATATCCGCTCAGGCCCCCCCCCCACGTTCAAAATCAATACAGATGAAAAAAAAAAAGATCGGAGGAAGCGCCTCCGACTGGAGGAGCTCAACGCCGCCGCCATCGCTCCCCAGGCCGCCGTCCAGCCTCGCTCCGACGCTCAAACACCGCGACCCCCTCCGCCTTAACCCCCATCATCTCATCTCCTATTCGAACGCCCAGAAGCCCAAGACTCCGCCGCCGCCGCCCCTTGTAGACCCAGCGCCACCACACCGATGGTCAGACCCCCCCCCCCCCCTTGCCCTCCAGGAACGCAACAGTGAGTCCTTTCTATTTTCCATTATTTATTTTCTTTGTTAATGTTAATGTTTTTAAGAATATAAAAATCGGATTTTTTTTAAGCAGTAAAAACTGATTTTAAGAAATGATTTAAAAACTGATTTTTGATTAAAGTAAAAAAACTGATTTTTGATTAAGTAAAAAAACTGATTTTGTTTTAAAGTAAAAAAACTGATTTTGTTTTAAAGTAAAAAACTGATTTTTGATTAAAGTAAAAAACTGATTTTGTTTTAAAGTAAAAAACTGATTTTTGATTAAAGTACAAAACTGATTTTTGATTAAAGTAAAAAACTGATTTTTGATTAAGTAAAAAACTGATTTTTGATTAAAGTAAAAAACTGATTTTTGATTAAGTAAAAAACTGATTTTTGGTTATATTTAAAAACTGATTTTTGATAATATGAAAAACTGATTTTTGTTTAGTTTAAAACTGAGAAAGATTGGATTTTTGAACACATGAAAAGATTAGATTTTTATGTTATAAAAATATATGATTTGCTAATAAAAACTTATAGAAAAATTTGATTTCTAGTTCATAGAAAAAGACTTGATTTCTAATGTAAATAAAAATATGATTTTTATATATTGAACTTTGAACTAAAAAATATGATTTTTATATATTGAACTTTGAACTAAAAATTCGATTTTTATATATTGAACTTTGAACTAAAAATTCGATTTTTATATATTAAACTTTGAACTAAAAATTCGATTTTTATATATTGAACTTTGAACTAAAAATTCGATTTTTATATATTGAACTTTGAACTAAAAATAGAATTTTTATATATTGAACTTCGAAATCAAAATTCGATTTTTATATATTGACATTCGAAATAAAAATATGATTTTTAAATATTGAATAGCGAAGTGAAAATTCGATTTTTATGTATGTAGTGGCTACGGGCGACGAAGCTGACGAAGATGCGAAAACAATGAAGATTTCTATCAAAGAAGAGTCAAGATGATTGGATAGCTATCTGTGAGAATTTCTCACCTTTCAATTTTATTTTTCTAGTTATATATATATTTACTAGGATGCAGACGGTGCTTATTAGAAGCACCCGACACCCGTCCACAGACCATGGACTTGTTTGATTGGTTGTGTAGTTGGTTAGATTATTTGATTTGGATTGGATTGTTTTGGTGAAATTGAAATTGATATGATTGATGTGTGAATGGCGTGGGCCTTCACTAGATCGGGGATAAGGCTAGGCCTCGTCCCGTTTCTAGTATCGTGCCGTTATGCCGCCGAAATTTTCTAAAATATGTTAGAAAATAAAAATATCATTTTATTTTGTAAATGAATAATGGAAATTCATATGTTGGAATAAAATGTTTTATCGTTAAAAATATAATTTTCAACGTGAATATGAATATCGTGAATGTGAATAAATAAATATTCATTTTCAAACCAGACGGTTTGTTTATGTACACCTATTTGAAGGACATCGATTGGGTCGATAAATTTTACACATCGCCCAACAGCACAAATAAAATCTGTGTTTGATTGTTTGAAACCCCACACGGGTGTTGGGATGAAATTTGAAGTTCACTCATCCTGATTGATTAAATATGTCGATCGATTGATTGACAGGCTGTTTTAAGCGTTGGATATCTATATTTGATGCTTATACAGTGTAGTGCACTTTGGTTGATGGCTGATTATTTTCCATGCTATTATATACATGTGTTGTATGAAAATCCATATAATTAACTTTATATGGTAATTGATTGGGCCTCATTCCAGTTTTAAAATAGAAATATTTGAAATAGGAATATTCGAAATGGAATATTTGAAAATATCAATATATGAAGCCGTGTTGATTAGATTGACGCCATTTTGACGTGAACGATATTTAAAACGATTTCGAAATGAATTGAATTGAAAACGATTTCGAAATGAATTGAATTGAAAACGATTTCGAAATGAATTGAATTGAAAATGATTTCGAAATGAATTGAATTGAAAACGATTTCGAAATGAATTGAATTGAAAACGATTTCGAAATGAATTGAATTGAAAACGATTTCGAAATGAATTGAAAACGATTTCGAAATGAATTGAATTGAAAACGATTTCGAAATGAATTGAATTGAAAACGAATTCAAATTGAATTGAAAACGAATTGAAATGAATTCAAATTAAATTGAAATTTGAATTGAATAGAAATGAATTTTGAAACGAATTTATAAAGAAGAATTCAATTTTGCTTTGAATTGAAATGGAAGTTGAAATAGATTTTGAAACGAATTCAAAACTATTTATATAATTCGTTTTAAATAGAAATCGACGCAATATATATTATATATATTATATATATATATAATATAATGGCCTGAATAGAACGCGCCGCGCCGCGGCAGTTCGTGAATTTCGACCATTCATTTCAAACGGACATTACGGGAGATCCGACCGTCGGATTCTCCTAAAACCGGAACCTTGGGTTCGTATCGAAAAGAGCTTTCTAACGAATATTAGAAATTAGAAATTTAACGGTTGGATTTGGAGTTACGTCCAAATCAAATTTGAAAAAGGTCGCTGTAAGTGCAGTTCGATGGCCATTGATGGAAATCGACTGTACGGGCCTTGATAAAATTATTAAAAATAGTAATAATTTGTGTAAAATCATAAGAAATGATTTGTGAAGATTTGGGATGAAAAACTCCATATTTGAAAGGATAAAAATAGATTTTATCGAAATGATCTAGTTTTGAACTAGAATTATAATTCTATTTATTTTTAAATAAATAAATTGAATTTAAAAAGGGTTTTGAAAATAACCAGAATATCCAATGATTGCATTGGAGTGGATTTGAATCGAAATAGTCTTTGGAATATTTCGATGTTGGAATTCGTGATTATACAGGTGTTGTTATGGAAATTTGAAAGATATATATTTATATCATTATTTCCAATACGACATTTGTTAGTCGTAGAATTTGATATTGAATATAAGCCGATATATTTTCTATTCAGAGCCTTGTATTGAATATCGAATGTGATTTGGGTTTGTCGTGAATGGTGTCTTCACTAACACTGTTCTTGAACCCAGTTGAGAAAAGATTAAATCTTTTTATTTAGATTTAATGAAGTGTACCAATTAAACGATATTTAATTGGAATTGAATGGGTATTGATTTTTGGGTTTATCGTGAACAGTGTTTTAAATAACACTTGTTCTTTAACCCGATAATTAATGGAATGTGATTTTGGGTTTATCGTGAACCGTGTTTTAAATGACACTGATTCTTTAACCCAGTTAAAGATTAAAACTAAGTGGAGTTTTAATGAATCTTTAATTAGATTGAAATGATCGAAAATGGAGTATCACCAGTTTTGCTCCAGGCGATGGTTAAATCTTTAATTAGATTTGAACGTGAAATGGTAATTGAATTTACCGATAACACTGTGGTGTTAGATATGAAGTATTACCAGTTTTACTCCATGGGATGAATAGGTTGGGATTGGGAAATAAAATAAATGATTACTTCGGTGTGGTTCGCTAATCCCGACTAGTTTGAATTGATATTCAAAGGAGATTAAAGAATAAATTTAAAGAATTTATCTTGGATAAAATTAATGGGAACTTTTCCCAAAGTATAGGAATATTCGAATAAAAGAATATTCTGAATTGGAATGAGGCGTATGTTGTGTTTGTGTAACACTTTTATAATATATACGCGAGTTATTCAGAAAGACCGGGTTTATCCCATTCTGAATAACTGATTCGACGTGGTGTCGAAGATGAAGACGGTGGTCGAAGACCGGAAGTCTTCACGTCGTTTGGGTAATTACTGATGATCTTGATTGGGCTGTACACCCAAGAAGATGGAAACAGTTAGTGATCGTCCAGACGTGCTTGGAGATCGATGGATATGCGGGGTACTAGGTGCCTCCGGTTTCGTTCAGACCCAGAACGGACTTGTAAATGGACTGTGTGTCTGACATTGGATTTTAGTCCGTGCGATTGATCTCTATTAAATATATATCTGTTTGGCGGCGGAGGATTTATTCTCTTGCTTAACGCCCTTCTCTGAGACGTACGAGCTCAGGGGTTATATATTGATGGATATCAAACGCATGGAGTGAATTGCCTGTGTGGCATGCCTAAGTGGCAATTGATCGAGGCTTCTGTTGAAAAGCAAAGTCTTGTGGTGATGATCAAAGCACAGCCTGTGTGGCACAGCTTTGTGTAACGTGAATTCGCGAGCCTCGCACCCCGGTTGTGAACCAAAAATGGGAGAGGACGTCAGGGAGGGCATGCGTTTCTTTCTAGCTAGAAGTGGCGTCAGTGGTTTTACACGCCCTGACGAGTTTGACTTATGTGGTTGTTGCTGTTGCGAGGCGCCTCGATTATATCGGTTTCGGCCGATGCATTCTGGTCGGCAGACGGACCAGACTTACACCCCATAGGGTGGGGAGACGCATGTTCAGGGTTTAAGTTTAATCCACATCGGTGGACTGGCCCTGAGGATCCAAGGGCCCACCTGTGTCTGGGTCCTGAGACACGGGCTAGAGCGTCTCGAATCGGTTGAGGACTATCTTTTGCCTCGGTTCATAGACGGAAATCCAATTTCCAAATACGTGACATTTGCGGTTTTATTTGTAGATCCTAGTATGGCGACATAGTGGGATGGGGCGCTCATGCCGCCTATGATTGATACTTATGATTTGAAGTTGTTTTATACACTATGCACTTATAATAGTATCAAACGATTTGTTTTAACCGTATCAAGCATTCTTTGGCTGTTATAAGGGAAAACCCTATCCTCGGCTGCGTTGCATTGTGTGATGGGACCTGGGTCTTATAACAGCTTCATTTTCCTTTATTTAGCATTGCGCTGTTTGTTTTATGCACTGGTATTCTTGGGAGGAAACCCGTTCCGTGTTATACGGCGTGGTCCCTTGATTTACCTAACTTTCAAATAAAGATTAATAACTGTTTTAGTTCTCACACCAGTCACATGACTGACCTGGAGTTTATTGTTTTAACCTAAACTCTGGGTGCCCTTATTTTCGACACGGGCAGCTAGTAGTTTTGGTTTTGCAGATTTATATTCACAGGATCCTGGTTTACAGCTGGAATGATATCCGGAAAGCTTTGTATCCGTATATCTACTTCTAGTTGTGTATTGTATTATTTTCTGCTGCTATGTAATTTAAATCTCTGATATTTCTGTGTAATATTTATTTATACTCTGTATATTCTTGTATTCTGATGCATTGTTGTAATATACAATGAAATGTTCTTTTATATGCATTCTGTTGTGGTTTGTTCTCGAACTATCCGCCGCTTTCCTTTACGGGGAAGTTGCGGGTCTTTACAGAAACGGAGTTAAGGTAATTAGAAACTGGCCCGGGATTAGTGAGTTGAATGATTTTTTGGGTGTCGATCTGATGTTGGTTTCGGCCTTCGGGGTTGGTACTTAGGAAGTTATTCTCTTACTAGTTTACTGTTAGAGACTAATGACCAAGATGAGAAATACGGGTTTTAAAAGCTTTTTAAAATGAAAGGGGTTTCTGAATATTCTTATATATTTATATAAGAAGAAGAATGAGAGTTCCATTTATTGGAGAATGGAAGAGTTTTAAATTAACGTATAGTTAATTAAAAGGAGGCTAAAATGATGAAGAATGTTAAATCAGTGAATTTCGTTTTCTTTTATGGATGAATGATTGTTTTATTTGATAGTTAAATAACCGACTATCAAATATGGCCTATACGCTTGGTGGTACGAAAGTCCGGGATCAAATATATTCGAAAACCATTACAAACCAACTAATACGTAACGTGGAAGATGTTGACTGAAGATGGAGCAGTGAAGATCGTGGATCTTCATAAGAGATAGGGCTAATTTTTGAATTCTCTGGAGTAGCGCCTGGAGATATTCTAATAGAGATCAGATCGTGGTTGAAATTGACGGATTGCAAGGACTACTCGCTACTAATCTATAGGGTGATTCCTAGGGTGTGGTAGGAGGGTGCCTTCAGTTCATCCTATTCTTGGATGATTTGTATGGACGATGTAAATGGTGGCCAGATGTTCAAATAGAGAATTATAACATCAAGCCTCATCAGTTGGGAAATGACAAAAAATGGGCAGGCAGCATGGCTAAGTGGGTCGCTCCCATTAGGATGTATAATCACCTATCTAGAGAAAATTAATTTCCTTTTTATTCTATTCAATATTGTCCCTTTTGGGAAATGGTGGTTTGAACCCAACCGTTGGTGATATACATTCGATGCACTCAAGCAAAATGAGTGGTCAGTCATGTGTGGCTGAGTTGCAAGATGTTCTTGTTGAACTCCTATGTATCCCCTCTAGAGTACACTGATCGGAAGGTGGTTCCATACCTTTTCATAGTTGGAAATTCAATCTCCAATAAGCGCCCGTGATTTTTAATTTTATATTATATATGTAGAGTGTGAGATGCAAGCATTCTGCCAAATGGTTATTTATTTGATTTAGAAACTATCATAATATCAGAATAATTATGATTTCAAATAAATGGTTTGGGTTATCGTAAGGTAAAACCGTCCATGTTTATGTGTGGATTGGTCTTACGATTATCCTTTTATTTTGAAATGGTTTTGACTTAAAAATCAAGATGGATGATACCAAAATTTAAATGAGTTTTTTTCACACTGATTCACTAGACTGACCTATTGCGTTTGTAATGCTCGGGCCAGACCGAGTTACAGGTTCAGGATAAGATGTTATGAATTCCAGGAGACAAGCCGGAGGAGATCAGACATATGATATGTATAGTTATTATCATGTTGTTTGCTATAAATAAGGACATGCTGTAATAACTGTCCATATGAACTAAATGTCTGTTGTACTCTGATAATTGTATTATTTCAAGTTTTCAATAAAGATTTATTTCTGTATTATATTTTATTCCGCTGCAATGTGAGACTCTGACATTGTGGTTAGCTGTTCTTCTTCCTTTTCTTCTACTCTAATCTTTCTTTCTTATCTTTTTATCAACCTCTAATTTTTTTCTATTAGTTTTCTGGGTTTTTCGATGCTTGAATCTGGATAAGGTATGTATTAGTGTCTGAATTCGGGAGTCGAATTTTCCGAGATGCTACAATTTACGTCCTATAGGTTTAGCACCCGGGGGTAAATCAGTTAAAAACCAAGTTCAGTTTAACATTGTGGAATTCATTTCATTATTGATATCTTGTTTCCAAAAAATACAATCTTCAGAACTCATGGCCTCAGAATATAAGTTTTGGGATCGTCATCGATGTTTATTACATATCTTGTCACATTAAGGACTTCATGCTTGTTTTCTTCTACAAGATATGTTATGAAGTCAGGATCCTAGTTATTCTCTATTCTCGCTATTTTACTTCTCCTTTGTTTGGTATCATTATTTGATACTGATACTTCCATGCTATTTTGAGCTGGAGCATAGTCATACTCATTAATATCATCAGTCATACTAGGTTATGAACAGGATGATCTCAATGGAAACTTAGTAGTTTGATTTTCGAAGAATTATATATCTATGGATTCTATAACTTCTAAGCTGTCAAGAATAAGGTGCTAAGATATGCATCTTAAGGATCTTAAGGCAAAATTAACACAAGAAGGGGTTGAAATATGTTTATAAGAACTTTATAGAAATCTTTAACAATTTTGAATTACTATATGAATCAAACAATGATTATCACACCAGAACTGATCGCAAACACAGAAACAATCACAGACATAGATATAAGTAACTATAAAATGCATGAAAGGAAAGAACGCACCAGATTTTATACTAGTTCAGATTACTCCTACGTCCAGTCCCACGCAATGCTGGATTGTGCTAATTTTATTATTATCGATATCCAAGTACAACATCCTTGATTTCACGGCTACAAAGATAACACCGATTCCACCATCCTTGATTTTACGGCTACAAGGTTAACACTGATTCCATCATCCTTGATTTCACGGCTACAAGGTTAACACCATCCCCTTTCCTTGATTTCTAGGCTACAAGGAACATGCCCTTTCCCAAACAGTTCTCAAATGATTACAACAACCCTAAAACTCTTGAATAACACTCCAAATAGAGAGTAGTTGATGGAGATTGAGAAGTGGAAGAGAATGTTATATTTTTTTGTTGAAATTGGCAGAGTATAAGTGTAGAAATCAAGAATTTAATGTATGATAAAGGTGGTATAAGATAGGATGAAGTTGGAGAAGAAGACATGATAAAAAATTTGAATTTAACCCTTATTTATAGTGTTTGAAAGGTTGTAATGTTTCTAAAGCATTTCAAAATACAAAAGCCACTTCCTTTGAAAATTAAAAATATGATTGTTATATGTCGACATATCCTAGTATGTATGTTGACATATATAGGTATTTTGAATTTTAAAACATTTTAAAGTGTTTAAATTAATATATATATATATATATATTGGAAATTATTGAATCAAAACTAGTGTTTCGAATGAATTTTCAAAAGTGTAAAAACATATAAAAACATAGTAATATATAATATAAACATATATATGTAATTATATAATATAAAACTTTAAAACATATATATTATAAGCATATATATATATATGTTATAAAACTTTATAAAGTATGAATATATTTGTATATATTTGAAATCATAAGTAAAATCTTAATAATTTGAAATCATTTTAGAAAAGGAGTTTGAAATAATTTTGAAATCAAAGAGATTTGAAAGTAGAATTTGAAAAGGAATTTGAAAACAGAATTTGAAAGTGCCAACCGGAGTTTTTCATATAAACTATACTCTATTACTTTGATAATCTTGAGCTCTTTAAATCTTGATTATCTTGATATTTATGAGTCTTGAATTCCTTGACATCTCTTGAATATTTAAAAGTGTACAGCGTTTAGTATTTATATCCTGCATATATATCATATGTGTGTGTGTATTGTATAATCAATAATGTAAATAACTAAAACAAGGTTGTTGTCATCAAAATTCAATTCTCCAACATAAGGAACCTATAAGTTATATTATTAAGTGAATATTACAAGAAAACGCATTTAAATAACCTATTTCCTAGCTTTGGTCATTTGGGGTCTGGGTTTCTAACATACAACAAGAAACCCCAACTTTAAGTCTAGGAAAGTTAGGTTTTCTATTAAATCATAGTTCATTAGAAGAAATAATATTCCTTTTAAGTGGTACTCTATTTAAATTGTAACATGCAGATAACATAGCATCACCCTATAAGTTATAAGGTAAATTTGAACTTACGAGCATGGCATTAAACATTTATTCCAAAGTTCTATTTTTCCGCTCAGCAACTCCATTTTTTTATGGTGTATATGGGGTGGTACACTGATGAACTATACCATATTGTTTAAAAACAAGGTGAATGTTAGGGATTGCGGAATGGATCACTAAGGAAAAACAAGCACTAGAGGAGGGGTGAATAGTGTTTTTGAGGATTTAAACAAAATTTAAAATTTACGTGATAAATTATATGAATCAAACACCATAGAAATAATCACAGATGCAGAATCAAACACAGATGCAAAATAAATAGAAATAAAATTGCAGAAAAGGAAAGAACACACCAGATTTTATACTGGTTCAGATTGCTCCTACGTCCAGTCCCACGCAATGCTGGATTGCGCAAAGTTTTATTACTATATCAATAGTAAATTACAACCTCCTTGATTTCACGGCTACAAAGGGTACAACCGATTACACATCCTTGATTTCACGGCTACAAGGGATACCACTGATTACCCATCCTTGATTTCACGGCTATAAGGGATACCACTGATTATTTTACTCAACCCAAACAATTACAAATAGCCCTATAACTCTTCAATAGCACTTGATTCAGAGAGTAATGATTAGAGAGTGCAGAGAGAAGAAGATTGGTGAAAACAAAATTGAATTCGGCAAAGTATAGGTGTAGAAATCATAAAAATGATAAACAAAAATGGTGCAATGAAAGAGAGTGATATTGGTGAAGAAGAGTTGATTAAAATTTCGAATTCAAGCCCTTTTTATAGTGTGTGAAAGGTTGAAATGTCTCAGAACCATCATAAATAGTGAAAACAAACTTCCTTTCAAATTTAAATTTCTGACAGTTATATGTCGACATAGAAATAAGTATATGTCGACATATCTATCATATTTTTGATTTCTAACTCATTTTAAAAGTATTTAAAACAATATTTAAATTTTGGAAATTCCTAAAACAAAACTAGTTGCTAAAACATTATTTTTTAAGTATAAAGAAATAGGAAAATATTATTTAAACATATGATTAAATACTTAATATATATGTTATATGAAAACTATATATAATATAATTATAAACATAGATATAGAAATTTATAAAGAGATATTTATAAACTATATATAAACAAAAGGTTATATGAAGAATCAAATATAAATTCAGTAAAATATGTTGAATAAAACTACAAAAATAAGAATACTTATAAATTAGAAAATATATTTGAAATCATAAGTTTGAAATTCTTTAATCAAAACTTGATAATATAAATAAATATTCTAAAGTGTAAAATCATATGAAGTCATATACATACTTATAAAGTTATAAGGTTTAAAACTATAAAATATATAAACTTATATTAACATATATAATATAATTAAAAATTTAAACATATATGTTCGAAATCATAAGTGAAATAATTTAGAATTTGAAAATCAGACTTTTGAAATTTGAAAATTTGAAAAGGAGAATTAGAAATTTGAAAATAAAATTTGAACCTCGAGTGTTATTCAGAGTCTTACATAAACTAGACTCTATTACTATATTTATCTTGAACTCTCGAAATCTTGATTACTCATAAGTCTTGAATCTTGAATCTATTGAATCTCTAAAACTCTAAAATTGTACAATATTCAGTAATTAAATCCTGTATACAAAACCTTCATATATATGTTTATATATTCTAGATAGAGATGTTAGTATATATTTTATAATCAATGATAATTGAAATAATGTTGTTGTCAATAAAACTCTATTCTCCCACAATCTCCCCCCTTTTGATGATGTCAACCTTAGTTTATAAAATATCATAGTTGTACATACCTGTTGTGATGATCCTTTTAATGCTCCCCATGTTTATATGAATCCTATAAACTATGTCTATATTTTATAATTTCTCCCCCTTTGGCATTTTCAAAAAGAAATTATAAAACAACTCCCCCTAAATCCTATAACTTTTTAAATAATTCTCTATAAATTTCTATAACTCCCCCTAAATATATGACTACACTAGTCTAATAACCTTAATAGAAGGATAATAAACTAAGAAAACCAATCAATTCAAACAAGAAAATCAATCAAAATAAGCAAATCAATACAAACAAGAAAATCAATCCAAACTAGCAAATCAAACCAAACAAGTAAACCAAACAAACAATCTAAACAATTAAATCAACTAAAGTTTTCTTGAACCTTCAACTAATACCTAGAAACTCTAAAACTCCCCCATAATTTAATACAAGACTAAACCTATCATAAACTCTAATTCCCTTAAAACTATAATAAGGCCTTAATCTAGACTTAGAAATAACTCTGATAACATATCCTTAAAATTGTGATATAAGTAAAGCAATTCAATGCAATCAATCAATCAATCAATTTGAATTTTCTTGTCACAAAACATCAATTCAAACATGATACCAAACATTTTTTGTAACTTCTATTTATCCTAAAACCTATGAAGCTTCTATCAACTATAAATGCATAAGTATATTTCTAACAAACCTGTCAACCACTAATGAAATTTAACCATGTCAAGTAAGTCAATCAAGTTATTTAAGTCAAACAAATCAAACAAACCAAATAATCCAATCAATTCAATCAAGCCGATCAATTTAACCAAGCCAAACAAATCAATCAAGTTAATCACGACAACGTAAATGTGTTATGTATTTGATTAATAATCCTAAATTTCTAATTAGATAAAAAAAACTTCTCATAAAGCATGCTCGTTATGTGTGGAGTTAAAGTTAACATGTAATGCAGTGTGTTGGTTATAGTATAGTATGTTATATGCAAAGCTATATGAAGTGATATATTGAATGAAATGCAAATTGTGATGTGAATGATTTTAGATTGAGATGCACTATAATTTAAAATGTTGAATGATATGAAATAAGATGTGTAATGATAATATGCAGAATGATTTGGTAATTATATCTATTTAGGTAATATATTCAAAGTACTATCTAACTATTATGCATATACATATATATTACAAATTATTTGAATAAACAAGGATAATATATGTTAATTTCTAGACTTAAGTTAACGATACTTATGAAAGAGATTGAAAGGATAGTAAAGATAAAAGTTTTATGATATTCATAATATATAATAAAATATTTAAATTAATTCTATGACAAATGTGGAGTTAAATATTCTTAATAGGGTGCTTCTTTAATATAGTAAAAATTGAAGATCTTTTTAAAGAGAATATAGAATTGTATCATATAAAGTAAACATATAGTCATCATTGTATATATAAATACTATTTTTTAAAAAGAATATAAAATTTAATGTATTACGAAATATAAATCAATCTTTTGATACAAATAAATTTTAAATTTAAACTTTTATAAATCAAAATATATTAGTTTGTTAAGGAACCATTTATATGTTAAAACTTTAAAAAGAAATCTATAGTCATATCAAAATTATGAAATCTGGATATAAATTAAACTCTAAAACTATAATTTCTTATATTTAAGACATAAAATCATATATATATATATATATATATATATATATATATTATTTCTATACCAAAATTTCAGGTTAAATATTTAAGATTTTATAAATCTTAATAAGAAATCAAAATAAGTATTTAAGTTACAAATAATATTTGTGATAATGTAACCCAAAATTGTTATGAAGTCATGAATAATATATAAGTTAAACTATGCATGTTTAAACTATATAAAAGAAGAATAAATTTATATTTTATAACAATATCAAAAAGTTATATTAATTTTGTATGTCATATTAACATGTTTATATAATTTTATTAATTTATATACTTTTAATATAGATATATATATATATATATATAGAAGCAAGGTATAAGAAAATAAGTAGACAAAAAAGTTAATAATCAGAGTTTGAACTGGCATTTTCTTATTGAAAGGATGGAGGGAAGTTTGAAATTTCAAAATTTGAATTTATTGGAACATATGTCGACATGCTCATTTATGTATGTCGACATACATGTATAATTTCAAAGGACATATGGGTTTGTAACTCTTGGTTTTAAATTATCGATTTATATTTCAGGTTTAACTATTTCCTAAAATAATATTAAATCTAACAAACATTCAAAATTTATTATTATTATAATATTGATATTTTTAATTTCAAAATTCAAATTTCAATTTTGAATTTTAAATTTTAAGTTTGAATTTTAATTTTCAAATTCAAAACATGTCAAACAAAACAAAGTAAACAAAACAAAGCAAACAAAAATCATTCAACCAAAAAATTAAAAATTAATTAACGTGTGTTAGGTTTTTAAACCCATTTCTTCTATATTCTCTGAATTCTGAGTTGTTGTGAAATACATATTTGAATCTCCGGTTTCTGGCTCTCCATCGCTTGATGACGAATCAGAATCATATTTACATCTTCCAGAATTTAATGATGAGATCGACAATTTAGTAGTTTAACCAACTTGGCTCCAAAATTTTGAATATAGAATAGACGAACACTTCAACTACTATAAACCCAAAAGTCATATCTCTTCATAACTCTTCTTTTCTTGATTGATGAATAACTCTTTCCCTACAAAACGAAATACCTTTACAAAGAATCAAGTGACTTTTCAAAATAACAAATTGTAATTTGAAATAATAACATCATGAAGATCCTGTAACATATCCATTTAAACTTTTCAAGACATCATATCATGATAACTCGATATTTCAATAAAATTGAATCTGATACTGATGCAATACATGAATTTAAACTAGTTTTCAAAATTTTCCATTTAAAATTTTCAAAAATCAGGTTATGAACTTTTCTGAAAAACCTTGCTTTGATACCAATTGTTATGGATTGTGGAATGGATCGTTAAGGCAAAACAAACACTAGAAGGAGGGGGGTACATAGTGTTTTTGAGAATTTAAACTAAATATAAAATATATGTGATAAACTATATGAATCAAACACCATAGAAAAAATCACAGATGAAGAATCAAACACAGATGTAAAATAAACAGAAATAAAAATGCAGAAAAGGAAAGATCACACTGAATTTTATACTGGTTCAGATTTCTCCTACGTCTAGTCCCATGCAACGCTAGATTGCGTAGAGTTTAATTACTATATCAATAGTCAATTATAACCTCCTTGATTTCACGGCTATAAGGGATACCACCGATTATCCGTCCTTGATTTCACGGCTACAAAGGATACCACCAATTACGTTACTCAGTACAAACAATTACAAACAGCCCTATGACTCTTCAGTAGCTTTTGATTCAGAGAGTAATGATTGGAGAGATTAAAGAGAAGAAGATTGGTGAAAACAGAATTGAATTCGACAGAGTATAGGTGAAGAAATCATAAAAATGATAAAGAAAAATGGTGAAATGAAAGAGAGTGATAATGGAGAAGAAGAGATAAATAAAATTCGAATTCATTCCTTTTTATAGTGTGTGAAAGGTTCCAACGTCTCAGAACCGTCACAAATAGTGAAAACACACTTCCTTTCAAATCTAAATTTCTGATAGTTATACATCGACATAGAAATAAGTATATGTCGACATATCTATCATAGTTTTTATTTTTAACTCATTTTTAAAGTATTTAAATCAATATTTAAATTCTGGAAATTCCTGAAACAAAATTAGTTGCTAAAACATTATTTTTCAAGTATAAAAACATAAGAAAATATTATTTGAGCATATGATTAAATACTTAATATATATGTGATATGAAAACTATATAAATATAATTATAAACATATATAATATAATTATAAACATATATATAGGAATTTATAAAGAGATATTTATAAACTATATATAAACAAAAGGTTATATGAAGAATCAAATATAAACTTAGTAAAATATGTTTAATAAAACTATAAAAATAAGAATACTTATAAATTAGAAAATATATTTGAAATCATAAGTTTGAAATTCTTTAACCAAAACTTGGTAATATAAATAAATATTCTAAAATGTAAAATCATATGAAATCACATACATACTTATAAAGTTATAAGGTTTAGAACTGTAAAACTATATAACTATATAAACTTATATAAACATATATAATATAATTAAAACTTTATACTTATATGTTTGAGATCATAAGTAAAATAATTTAGAATTTGAAATTTGAAATTTGAAAAATTGAAAAAGGAGAATTTGAAATTTGAAAAATAGAATTTGAACTTAGAGTGTTATTCAGAGTCTTACATAAACTAGACTCTATTACTATATTTATCTTGAGCTCTTGAACTCTTGAAATCTTGAGTACTCATGAGTCTTGAATCTTGAATCTCTAAAAATATAAAAATGTACAGTCTTCAGTACTTAAGTCTGTATACAAAACCTGCATATATGTCTATATATTCTAGATTGAGATGTTAGTATATATTTTATAATCAATGATAATTGAAATAAGGTTGTTGTCATCAAAACTCCATTATCCATCAGTGAATTCATTTGAAAAATATTCACCACCATGATCTGTATGTAACACTATAATTTTAACTCCTAATTGTGTTTCGACCTCAACTTTGTAAATTTTAAAAAGCCTCATCATTATTTTTCGATATATATATATATATATATGCATATCTAATATAATCATCCATAAATTTTATATAATAGTATTGTTTACCACCATAGGTGGAATGACTTTGTAAGTCATCCACATAACTATATACCAAATCAACCAAACCAGTTTCCTTTTTGAAGATTTAGAGGATTTTCGATGTATTTTTGCTTGAACACTTATTTCACAGAGATAGTATCGAAATCACAATTAGAAATTAATTCTAATTTATGCATATTTTTTATAGTTATATAATTAACATGTCCTAGCTAATCTACCACACCATATGTTAACATAACGATAATATAAACAGAAGGTTTATTTATTAGATTCAACTTAACCATGTCATTACAAGAATCTCTACAGCAGAATTACCATATTACAGTAGTGTAAAACAACTGTGATTGACTTTTTACAACGGTGATTACACCGTCGTATATTAAGAATTTGTATTAGACTAAAATCTTTTACAACTGTTACATACAGTTGTGACTTCATAATTTTCACAATTTTTTTTAACTGTTGTAATACAGTTTATTACAACTATAATTGACGGTTGCGTTTCAAATTCCAAGAAGTAATATATGCACAAATCATTCACATGTTACTTATAAAATAATTCATTCATATATTAATAGTATTATAATTCATATATATATATATATATATATATATATATATATCAATGCAACAAATATAACTAAATCGAATTCCTTCGTATATATTAACAATCATAGTATTCATTCAAAATACAATACATACCCAACAAAACAATCTAAAATAGTAATTCACATCACCAATCAACAAATGAATTTTCAGTTTTCATGAAAATAGATGTAAAGCATACTAGAGCAGCAGTAAATTAACTAGTGAAATTTAACTTCTTTTTGGCTTAAATGTCTTGTGATATCCTCTCTCATAGCTTGACCATGAGGATCAACATGTTGACAACTTCGCTCTTTGTACCCAGAATCGGGGTGTTCCAGTAATGCAACATCATATGGCAGCCTATCTCCTCTGTGTATAATAATATTATGAAGAAGGAAATAAACAACACTAGGCAATTTGTGCTTATCGTGTCTCCATATTACTTTCTGCAAGATCCCCCATGGTCCCTTTAGTTGATACAATGCATTTGAAGCAGGGTTGGTAGATCCTCCATGCTCCCGGCCCTTTAGTTTATTTATGTATTATGTTGTGAAGTCATGAAAAGACTTGGTATAAATTACATGGACAACAACAATGATGTGGAATGGGAGAAACTTTGTTGAGCTACTATTCCTACAAATAGTACATTGAGTACTGTGTTGAATTTTGTTTTAAAGAAGTTCTTGCGTTTGTGTGGTTGGAGAGAAATACAAGAGTTTTTAAACCTAAGAGAAGGAAAACGCTTAACTAGTTCAATGCATTCTTATTGCATGAGATTAAAGAGGGAGTTAGAAACCTCGACTTCGCTTTTGATCCTAGTGTTATCCAATCATTCGACTTTGTGTATACTACTGGTATTTTGGAGTGGTGCAGTTTCTTCTTCTACTGCCCCACTTTGTGTTTAGTAGTTTTTTTTGTTTTATCTGTGATTTTTACACCTTAGTTTTCCTTGATTATTTTGTGCATGCAACGTTTGAAGGTTTATTTATAAATATTGATTGATAATGTTTTCAATGGTATTAATTATATTAGTATAATGTTTTCTATGATCATATAGTAGCCTATCTTTACTTCCTTGTGCTTCGAGTTGAACTTGACCATAGAATCTAATAGGTGTTTGCCTGTCTTTAAATGATCTAAGCATTACTTTATTTGTTTACTCTTTAAAACTGCCAGTGTAACGACAACGGATTTCGCCCGGATATAATCGATCGCTAAATCGACGAAGACCGTTCAAATCCCGCATACGCTAACTCTGGGCATACAACACATCAGAACAAATAACAGAAGGCTTTTATAAACATTATAATAATGTTACATCAGAGTACATAATATCAGAGTATATCGAATAAAATACAGCGGAAGATAATTTACAATAAATTTAATACAGTGCAACGGAACAAATAAACCAACACAGTGGAAGACTATCAATGCTCTAAACACATCTTTAAGCTTTGATCCAGAATCCTGCTCAATAAATAAATATCTGCAAAACAACCCACTCAACTGCCCATGTGGAAAAAAAATATGGACACCCGAGTTTGCAAGTGAAACAAACTACGAGTCAGTCATGGAACTGGTATGAGAAATCTTACTTAACTAATTTAGTAATAAGGCTAATCATAGGACCACGCTGCTAACGCGGAATGGGTTTACTCCATTAGATTGCCAGTGCATAATTAAAGTAAATCGTTAAACAATGCAATGCTTTTCATAAAAATGAAACCATTATAAGACTCAAGTCCCATCACACAATGCAACGCAAATCGGAGGATAGATTTTACCTTATAATGGCCAAAAATGGTTGATACGATAAAATGGATTTGAGATTATTATTAGTGTATATATGTTTCAAACACATTTCAATCATAATGTATCAATCATACACGGCATAACTACCACATATTATGTCGCCATACTAGTTTTACATTCAAAATCGTATGGTGTCGTATTGGAAGTTGGATTTCCATCATGAACCAAGGAAAGGGATCGTCCTTACCGAATTCAAGACAATCTAGCCCATTTCTCAAGATACAGCTGCAACTGCACCCAAAACCCATAGGGATGGTCCGCAACTAACATTAGTGGATTATATATAATTCCTGAACAATACGTCTCCCCGCCCTATGGGGCGTAAATAAAGAGCCACTAGGGACTCCAATTCGAGGTACCTTGTTTTCCATCATCCACATAAGTAAAAATGTCTGGGCTCCATACCATAACACCACTTCTAGCTAGAAAGAAACGCATGCTCTCCCTGGATCCTTCTCCCGTTTTTGGTTCATACCGTGGTGTGAGGCTCGCGAAGTAATGCTACACACAAAGCTATGCTAAATAAGGCTGTGCTTTGATCATCAACCACAAGGCTCTGCTTTTCAACAATAAGCCTTGATCATTAGCATCTTGGCATGCCACATTGACAATTCACGCCATGCGACTGATGTATATCAATATATAACCTCTGAGCTCGTACGTCTTAGAGAAGGGTGTTAAGCAAGAGAATAAATTCTCCACCGCCAAACAGATATATATTTAATAGGAATCAATTAGCACAAAATAAAATCCAATGTTAGACATACATCCATTCGCAAGTCCGTTCTGGGTCTGAACGAAACCGGATGCACCTTATTCCTCATCCCATATGTCCAATACAAGAGAGAGGTCCTTGCATATCCGTCGATCTCCAAGTATGTCCGGATGATCACCACTTATTACCTTGTCTTGGGATGCCTCCCAATCAAGACATCGGTAATCATCCAAATGATGTGAATTGGACATATTCGACTTTTAATCGTCGTAGTATTTATTCATAATGGGTTCAACCCGGTCTTTCTGAATAACTCGCGTATTTTATAATCAATAATTAAGTGCTATAGAAAACACATCATACGCCTCATTCCAATTCAGAATATTCTTTTAATAAAATATTAATATTATTAGGGAAAGGTTCCCATTAATTATATCAAAGATAAATTCTTTTAAATTTATTCTTTTAATCATTTAATTGTCTCATTCCCATTTTTAATCTTACCAAAGATTCATTAAAACTCTTTTTTAGTTATAATCTCAAAAATCATTATTTAATGGTTATTCAACTTTAAGAAATTATTCTTATCTTTAACTGGGTTAAAGAACAAATGTTATTTAAAAACATTGTTCACGATAAACCCAAATTCATCTTCCATTAAGTATGGAATCTTCACAGAAATCAGATCAATATATAATCGATATAAATTTCCGTATCAGACTAATAATAATAATGGAATAATGGCATAGCCTTTTAAATTCCATATATAGTAACGACCTTTATCCACAGAAGTTCATCTTGATTATTACCAAATTGAATTCCATTCAATTCCAATTTCATATATCAAATTGGAAAACTTTATTTTGGAAAATTTTCATTTAAATCTTAGTAAATGATTTATAAATTCCAAATTATATTTTCACTGTTAATTGGGTTAATGAACAAATGTCATTTAAAACACAGTTCACAATAAACCCAATTCACATTTCATTTTATTCCAATTACAAAATATGATTGGAAACTCTAATAATCTTAATTAAAAGATTTATTCTTTTCTCGACTTGGTTTAAGAAAAGTGTTATTGAAGACGCCATTCACAACAAACCCAAAAATCCAATTTATTTTATTTAATTCCAATTTAATTATTAATTAATTGGAAAGCTTCATTAAATCTTAATTTAAAGACTTATTTTAGTTAATAACTAGTTCATTTCGATAAAAATATATTTTTATCTTTTCAAATACGGAATTTTTCATCCAAAATCTTTCCAAATCATTTATTATGAATTTACATAATTTTTTCATATTTTTATAATTTTATCAAGGCCTGTACAGTTGGTTTCCAATAATGGCCACCGAACGGCATCCATAGCGACCTTTTCCAAATTTGATTTGGACATAATTCGACCGTCGGATCTCCCGTACCTCAATTTGAAGTTAATGGTCAAAATTCACGAACGGTCGTTGCGCGGCGTGTTCTATTCAGGCCATTAAATATATATATATATCATTGATTTTTATTTAAATGTCGTTTATAAATTTATTTTAAGATGATTCCAACTTCATTCTCAATTTTAAATCAAAATTGAATATTTTATATCTTTATCATATTAAAATGATAATATTTTCAAAATATTAGATCTTGAAATCACTTCTTTTCGATATTCTTTTTAAAATAAATAAAATTGATCGATAAACCCGTTTGGGTTAAAAAAATGGCGTTTCTATACTTAAACTGGCTTCATATTTAAATTTTTGTGCACATCCAAAATCGGACATAAAAATCATAATTTTATTCTTCACTGAATATTATTTTATAATATTTGTTATTTTAAAATATTCTTTATTTTAAAAGATTCTTTATTTTTTATTTTAAAATATTCTGAATCGGAATGCAACTCAGTAAATTACCATATAATTTCAGTTATATGGATTTCATACATCGCATGTATATAACAATAATGATAAATAATCATTAAACAATCCATTCACATCTAGAGTGAAATTTAGAACTGTGTGAGCATTGAAATAAATAAATAACGCTCATCACAGACTGTCAATCCATCGATTTACATATAACTAAATATTGGGACTAGTGTATGTCAAATATCATCCCAATACCCGTGTGGGGTTTCCAGACAACAACAGTTTATTTAAATACATCATTGGTAAATAAATTTAACCAATTATAATTCGGTTTGAATTATTTCCTATTTAAAAAATATCCACTGTTTTAAATTATAAATAAATATTTATAATTTATTTTTGAACAAAACATATACTTTAACAACTGATTATTTTTACTCTTACCTAACATGATAAAGGTGACATTTTGTCTAACGAAACATTTATTCTAACAAGTAATCCTTTTATTTATCAAAACGTATTTTAACAAGATGACATTTTATTTCACCAAACATTATTCTAAATAAATGACATTTTAATTTCACAAATCCTATTCTAAATAAAGGACATTTTTATTTCACAAACTTGTTTTCAACATATGATTATTGTTCTAACTTCGCTACATGTTTCTAATGTCAAATAAAAAGATAATCTTATTTAAATGACATGTTTCCAATGTTCTAATGAAAAGTAAAAGAAGTATTTATTTGCTACATGTTCTAATCAAATAAAAAAAATATTTTTTTACATGACATTTTCTATGTCGCTAATGATAAATAAAATGATAATTTTCATTTTCATTATTTTTATACAATTTCTACTTTTAACTTAACAAATAAAAAGAATATTTTTATTTGTATCAATGTCTAACATGACAAATAAAAATAAATATTTTAATTTGTATACAATTTCAATGTGTAACATGACACATAAAAATGACTATTTTAATTTGTATACAAATCTATTTTAACATAACAAATAAAAATGGCAATTTTTATTTGTTTACAATTCTTACATTAACATGTAACATAAAATTGTTATTTTAATGTGTTTTACAATTCCTATATTAACATGTAACTTATAAATGGTATTTTTATGTGTTTTACAATTCTATTTTCAAATAACAAAAATAAAAATGATATTTTCATTTTGCTTACTAATCTATTCTAACATAACAAATAAAAATGACAATTTTTACTTGTTTACGATTCTATTTCAACAATACAATTAAAAATGATAATTTTATTTTGTTGACAAATCTATTTCAACTAAAAAATTAAAAATGATATTTTATTTTCTTGACAAATCTATTTCAACAAAACAAATAAAATTGATATGTTTATTTTGTTGACAATTTCATTTCAACAAAAATAAATAGAATTGATATCTTTATTTTGTTGAAAATTTTATTTCAACAAAACAAATAAAATAGATATCTTTATTTTGTAGACAATTTTATTTCAACAAAACAAATAAAATTGATATCTTTATTTCGTTGATAATTTTATTTCAACAAATGAATAAAAATGATAACTTTATTTTGTTGACAATTCTATTTTAACAAAATAAATAAAAATGATAAGTTCATTTTGTTAACAATAACCTAACTCAACAAAATTGATATTTTTGTTTTAACACAAATCCATTTAACAAAAATGTTAATTTTGTTTTAACACAAATCTATTTAATAAAAATGTTATTTCAATTTTAACACAAATCTATTTAACAAAAATGTCAATTTTGTTTTAACACGAATCTATTTAACAAAAATGTTATTTTTGTTTTAACATAAATCTATTTAACAAAAATGTCATTTTTGTTTTGACTATTTAATTCCAACAAAAATGTTATTTTTGGTTTAACAATTTTTATTTCAACAAAAATGTTATTTTTTGTTTTGATTATTTTATTTCAACAAAAATAATCCATCAAATCAACGTAACAGCATCAATCAACCCAAATCAAATCACGCATAACAACAAATTGAATTTAATAGCAGATTGGTAAATATTTCTAAACACAATCATAATTGATTGATTTTAATTATTAAAAAAAAGAATTCTCACACATAAGCTCAAAATAATATTTTTAGCGAACAAATATTTGTGATGATTAAATACTGATAAAATCATGGAAATTAAAATAAATAACTGTACAAGAGAATTTAGTAAGAGAGTTCTCGCCTTGATCGGTTTTGAAATCGTTATATAACGATTTTTCTAATTAAATTAAACCGATCGTTTTAATTTAATCAGAAATTTCCACTACCTTTGTTTCAGTTCTGGTCTTCTCCATGGTGTGGAGCTCGAATCTGCGATTCCAACGCATCGAAAACCATCCATTTCTAATTCAATTTGAAAGAGTTATGGTCGTTTACAATTTTAATTACATTTATGAATTAATTATGTAATTAATTTGAATATTTCTCTTAATCTTTGCTTAATCTCTTCCTTAATCTCACTGCCGTTTTCATCATTTTCATCTGGAATGAAACAACCTAAATATTCACGGTGAACATCTCCCTAGGCGCGCTTCCCTAGGCGACCAGAGCATAATCGAAGCGCCTACTCTCGAAGCCGCAAGTGCCTCCTCCCAACGCCGACAACCTTGGCCGACTCGCAACCGTCCTCCGCCCTGGAAATGACCTCAACCGCCGCTGCTTCCTGAGCAAATTCCAGCGCCTATGGTCATCTAAAACCTATCACCACCGTTCAACTTGTGTATCTCAGAGAGTTCTCCCATTTTCGTTTTGAATATTTCTGTAATTGGTTTGGGGATTTCATGTTTGAGCAAGTGAATTTCTAGGAGCTCGTGGCCATTGATTCCCTAGGGTGGCGGCTACGTTCAAAATGGAAGATAGATTAGGGTTTCTAATTTTTAGTTTATTTATAATTTAATTCAATAATCACAAAAAGGTCCGTTTATTCCTATTAACTCCAAATTCAGCCCAACAAATGTTGCTCCCAGTGAAATACCCCAATTCCGGACACAATGGACTTGGTCTCATCAGCCCATTTGATTGTTCTAACCTATATTTCTTTAAATCAAAATATAAATCATTTAATTATTTAATTTGATCGTACATTTTAATTTACCAAGGCCAGACACTGACTCCAAAAATTCCCAAAAAATAAATCTAGCTATGTTTTAATGATACGGTCCTAAAAAAATTAATTTAGTCGAATTTGGAGATCGTTTGAAAAATGGTCATTTTCTGGTCGATCAAAATTGACTAAAATTGACAAAACACGTTTTGATTTACCACGCTCACATATTAATTCCTAAAATTATGAAAATTGGAATCTTGCAATAATTTGACATTCCGGATCCAATCCAAGTGGTTTCGTCGAAAACGGAGGTCGTTTGTAAAATGGTTTTTTTTAATGGCTATATATTATATTAAATTCCATAACGACTATTCTGAATATTTAACTAGCCATAACTTTTTATTCCTGCTATGAAATTTTAATTTTTCGGATCCGTTAGAAAGTTATAATTAAACAGATTTAAATATTTTTGGTTTTACTGAAATCCGATTTATTTTGAATCCTGTACATTCAGTCAAAGTTCAAAATCAAATTTTCAAACTACTGTGCTATTTCTAACTCTTTTTATAATTAAAATAAATATATTCGTTCTAACTTCGACTTAAATAAATTTTTCGTCATTGTTATTTAAAATAAATTATTTTAAATATTAAAATCCATTAAAATTTCTAAAATAAAAATTTTAAATTGGTTCCAAAATTTCGGGTTGTTACAATCTCCCCCACTTAAAATCTTTTCATCCTCGAAAAGGAACGGAGCTGAAAGTTGTTTAATTACCCAACTCAACTTTCATTCTTTTGTTGGTTTCAATAAATTATATTAGTTGACCTAATAATCACACAACACAACCATCAATCAATTCATTGATAAACTTTTCAAAAATATATAATTTTTATATATTCAAAATTCATATTTTCTAAGATCGGATTATATATATAATGACAAATACGTTAATTACAAACTTGTCACTCTCAACTCGTCCTAGGGCATTCTAACCCCATCTCTAACGAGTTTTCTCATTCTAGGATACTACTGATCCTATCTTTAATGAGTATTCTTTTATAGGATATTTCTATTCCTACCTCTGATGAGTCTTTTGTTCAATTCTAACGAGTTGTACCCTAAAGATTTGAGTTAACCAAAGCTCTGATACCAGTTGTAACGACAATGGATTTCACCCAGACCTAATTGATCGCTAAATCGACCAAGACCATTCGAATCCCGCATATGCTAACTCTGGGCATACAACACATTAGAACAAATAATAGAAGACTTTTATAAACATTATAATAATGTTACATTAGAGTACAAAATATCAGAGTATATCGAATAAAATACAACGGAAGATAATTTACAATAAATTTAATACAATGAAACGGAACAAATATACCAACACAACGGGAGACTATCAATGCTCGGGACACACCTTTAAGCTTCGATCCAGAATCCTACTCAATAAATAAATATCTGCAAAGCAAGCCGCACGACTGCCCGTGTGGAAAATATGGGCACCCGAGTTTGCAAGTGAAACAAACTACGAGTCAGTCATGGGACTGATATGAGAAATCTTACTTAACCAATTTAGTAATAAGGCTAATCACAGGACCACTCCGCTAACGCGAAACGAGTTTACTCCATTGGATTGCCGGTGCATAATTAAAGTAAATCGTTAAACAACACAATGCTTTTCAGAAAAATGAAACCATTATAAAACTCAAGTCCCATCACACAATGCAACGCAACCTGGAGGATAGAGTTTTACCTTATAATGGTCAAAAATGCTTGATACGATAAAACGGATTTGATATTATTATTAGTGTATATATGTTTCAAAAACATTCCGATCATAATGTTCAATCATAGACGGCATAACTACCATATACTATGTCTCCATACTAGTTTTACAATCAAAACCGTATGGTGTTGTATTGGAAGTTGGATTTCCATCATGAACCAAGGCAAGGGATCGTCCTTACCGAATTCGAGACAATCTAGCCCATGTCTTAGGATACAGCAGCAACTGCACGTAGGAGCCACAGGGTCGGTACACAACTAACGTTAGTGGATTATGTATAATTCCTGAACGATATGTCTCCCCGCCTTATGGGGCATAAATAGAGAGCCACTAGGGACTCCAATCCGAAGTATCTATTTTTCCATCATCCACATAAGTAAAAATGTCTGGGCTCCATACCATGACACCACTTCTACCTAGAAAGAAACGCATGCTCTCCGTGGACCCTTCTCCCGTTTCTGGTTCATACCAGGGTGTGAGGCTCATGAAGTAACGCTGTATACAAAGCTATGCTAAATAAAGTTGTGTTTTGATCATCAACCACAAGGCTCTGCTTTTCAAAAAAAAGCCTTGATCATTTGCATCATGGCATGCCGCATTGACAATTAATGCCATGCGACTGATGTCCATCAATATATAACCCCTGAGCTCGTATGTCTTAGAGAAGAGTGTTAAGCAAGAGCATAAATTCTCCGCCACCAAACAGATATATATTTAATAGAAATCAATCAACACAGAATAAAATCTAATGTCAAACATACATCCATTTACAAGTCCGTTCTGCTCTGAACGAAACCGGAGGCACCTTATTCCTAGTCCCATATGTCCAATAAAGGAGGGAGATCTTTGCATATCCGTCAATCTCCAAGTACGTGTGGACGATCAGCACTTATTACCTTGTCTTGGGATGCCTCCCCATCAAGACATCAGTAATCATCCAAACGATGTGAAGATCTCCGGCCTTCAACCACCCTCTTCATCTTTGACTTTTAATCGTCGTAGTAATTATTCAGAATGGGTTGAACCCGGTCTTTCTGAATAACTCACGTATTTTATAATCAATAATTAAGTGCTATAGAAAACACATCATACGCCTCATTCCAATTTAGAATATTCTTTTGATAAAATATTCACATTATTAGGGAAAGGTTCCCATTAATTTTATCAAAGATAAATTCTTTTAAATTTATTCTTTTAATCATTTAATTGTCTCATTCCCATTTTTAATCTTACCAAAGATTCGTTAAAACTCTATTTTAGTTTTAATCTCAGGAATCATTATTTAATGATTATTCAACTTTAAGAAATTAATCTTGTCTTTAACTGGGTTAAAGAACAAATGTTATTTAAAAACATTGTTCACGATAAACCCAAATTCATCTTTCATTAAATATGGAATCTTCGCAGAAATTAGATCAATATATAATCGATATAAATTTTCGTATCAGACTAATAATATAAATGGAATAACGGCACAGCCTTTTAAATTCCATATATAGTAACGGCCTTCATCCACAGAAGCTCATCTTGATTATTACCAAATCCAATTCCATTCAATTCCAATTTAATATATCAAATTGGAAAACTTTATTTTGTAAAATTTTCATTTAAATCTTAATAAAAGATTTATAAATTCCAAATTATATTTGCACTGTTAATTGGGTTAAAGAACAAATGTAATTTAAAACATAGTTCATGTGATGACCCCAAACTCCCATAGTACGAAAGCAAGGATAATCATTGGAATATAACACATAAACAATAATAGCAGAATAGAAATATAGAATTAAAGCATATGAAGTACATCAAATTACACTGGAAATAATATATCATCAGAATTACACAACATAATAGGATCATACTTAGTACATAATACAGTTTTCAACTTAATATAAAATGTTTGCAGCGGAATCAAACATAATATATTAAATGCAGTCTGAATAGAAAAATAGAAATGATAGGATCCATCTTCAGCTCCATAGCTATCCAAAATGAGTCTGCTAAATCCTGAATACAAGGCCGCCCGTGTGGAAGGGGGGCACCCGAGTTTGCAAAGTGAAACAAACTACGAGTCAGTCATGGGACTGGTATGAGAAATCTTCTTAACCTATGTAATAATAAGGCTAATCACAGGACCACGCCGCTAACGCGGAACAGGTTTACTCCATTGGATTGCCAGTGCATAAATAAAGTAAATCATTTAACAATGCAATGTTTTTAGGAAAAATGAAACCATTATAAGACTCGAATCCCATCACACAATGCAACGCAAACCGGAGGATAGAGTTTTACCTTATAATGGTCAAAAATGCTTGATACGTTAAAATAGATGGATATTATTATTAGTGTATATATGTTTCAAAAACATTTCAATCATAATGTATCAATCATAAACGGCATAACCACAACATACCATGTCCCCAAATATAGGTTTATAATCAAAACTGTATGGTGTCGTATTGGAAGTTGGATTTCCATCATGAACCAAGGCAAGGGATCGTCCTTGCCGAATTCGAGACAATCTAGCCCATGTCTCAGGCTCAGAGCTCGAGTGAGCTTTTAGGAGCCACAGGGCCAGTCCACAAATATGTTAGTGTATTATAACTCCTGAACAATACATTTCCCCGCCCTATGGGGCATAAATAGAGCCACTAGGGACTCAATATTTGGGGTACCTCGCTTTCCGTCATCCACATAAGTAAAAATATCTGGGCTTGTAAAACCCATACACCACTTCTAGCTAGAAAGAAACGCATGTTCTCCCTGTATCCTTCTCCCATTTCTGGTTCATAGCGGGGTGTGAGGCTTGCGAAGTAACGCTATACACAAAGTTATGCTAAATAAAGCTGTGCTTTGATCATCAACCACAAGGCTCTACTGTTCAACAATAAGCCTTGATCATTTGCATCTTGGCATGCCACACTGACAATTCACACCATGCGACTGATATCTATCAATATATAACCTCTAAGCTCATACGTCTCAGAGAAGGGTGTTAAGCAAGAAAATAAATTCTCCACCACCAAACAGATATATATTAAATATAAATCAATCAGCACAGAATAAAATCCAATGTCATACATAAATCGATTTACAAGTCCGTTCTGGGTCTGAACGAAACCGGGGATGCCTTATTCCTCGTCCTATATGTCCAATACGGAAGAGAGGCTCTTGCATATCCGGACGATCAACAAGTACGTCCGGACAAGTACCACTGTAACCCTTTCAAGGCAGAAACTCTAATCAAAGGCATTAGTAGTCATCCATTCTATGTGAAGATCACCGGTCTTCAATCACCGTCTTCAAATCTTCGACTTCCAGTCGTCGTATAATTTTTTGAAATGAGAGTTAACTTGGACTTTTCAAATTATTCTCGAATATATATAAATTAAATCAATTCTTTTCATTCCATATCGTTTATATTTTATAACGATTTATCACTATTTTTATTTATTTAAAAATAGCCATTTTTATTAAACGACACTTCAGGTCAATACATGGCCCTGGCATTGTTTTCATCAAAATTTGATTTACGCATTTCTCAAAATCTAGCCGTTGGATCTTAACAAACTTTATATCGTTGGAAAGATCTTTCCAAAACAAACCCAAAGGTTCCAATTTTGGGAAAATCTGATGGTCAGAACTTTCTGTATAATCGTTTGAAGTTTTGATTTCAAATCGCGAACTGCAGTAGCGCGATTCGTTTTATTTTAACATATATTTATATATATATATATATATATATATATATATAAATTAATTCGTTTAATGATTTCAAACCATTTTCAGTTCAACATTGATTTCTTTATATGAAATCCTATATTACATTAAATTTGTGATTTTTAATGTCATAAAAAATTTCATTACAGCATTGATTTCTTTTATATGAAATCATACTAGCATTAAAAATTTAATTTTTAATGTCAAAACATTTTATTCAAAACTTGAATAATTTAATGATTCTATCTTACATTTAAAAAGAAAATGCAATATTTTTTAATCATTCATCTATTACATTAAAAATGTAATCTCCTTATTCATTCTCTTATTACATTAAAAATCTAATCCTTTTATTCATTTCCTTTATTACACTGAAAAATGTATTCTTTTATTCATTCCTTTTATTACATTGAAAAATGTAATCTTTTATTCATTTCTTTTATTACATTAAAAAAGTAATTTTTTATTCATTTCTTTTATTACATTGAAAAATGTAATCTTTTATTCATTTCTTTTATTACATTAAAAATGTAATCTTTTATTCATTTCTTTTATTACATTAAAAATATAATCTTTTTACGTTAACATATTTAATAAACAATGCAACTTTTCCTATGATTCATTTACATTGAAAATGTAAATCTTAATGTTTTCTCATATAGAATAAAATGTGAAATTTTTATTGTTACTATATTTTCATTTCAAACCAATGAGTATTTTTAATGATTCATTAAAAATATAAATTTCAATGTAACACATTTTTATTCAACTAATGAGCATTTTAAAATTCCATTTACTTTAAAAATGTAAATTTCGATGTAACACATTTTTATTCAACTAATGATCATTTTAAAGTTTCATTAATATTAAAAATGTATATTTCAAAGAAAACATATTTGTTTAACTAATGATCATTTTTAAAGTTCCATTTATATTAAAAATGTATATTTCAAAGAAAACATATTTGTTTAGCTAATGATCATTCTCAAAATTCCATTTATATTAAAAATGTATATTTCAAAGAAAACATATTTTATATAACTATGGACATTTTTAATGTTTCATTTACAAAAAAAATGTAAATTTCAAAGAGAACATTTTTGTTATTGCAATGGCTATTTTTAAAAGGTTCATTTACATAAAAATGTAAATCTTAGTGTAAAACATTTTTATTATAACAATGATTATTTTAATGTAAAACATTTAAAATGTAAAATCCAATATAAATACATTTTATATAGCAATGTTGTATTTTAATGTTTTCATATATATTGAAATGTAAATTTCCAATGTAGATATATTTCTATATCAAAATGTTTATTTTAATGTTTTCATATACATTGAAATGTAAATTTCCAATGTAGATATACTTCTATATCAAAATGTTTATTTTAATGTTTTCATATACATTGAAATGTAAATTTCCAATATAGATATATTTCTATATCAAAATGTTTATTTTCATGTTTTTATATACATTAAAATGTAAATCTAATGTAAACACATTTTTATTTCATAATGTATTATTTTTAATGTTGTATATACATTAAAAATGTAAATACCAATGTCAATACATTTTACATCAAAATGTTTATTTTAATATTACATTTACATTAAAAATGTAAAATCCAATATCAAAACATTTTTATTTCAAAATGTTTATTTTTAGTTTTGCATTTACATTAAAAATGTAAATTTCAAATGTAAATACATTTTTATTTAACAAATGACCATTTTTGATTTACAACAAAAGTATGAATTTCATGTTGACATATAATGATCATTTTCATATTCATTTATGTATTAAAAATCTAATTTTCATATTATTCAAACAATTAATATATAATAATATGAATATTTTATAACACAAGAATATTTCAGAAAATTTCGGTAGCATAACGGCAGGGTAATTAAAACCATCACCGTTTCGATGTACGGCTCCTCGCACTACCTTAGGCCTTGCGGCGTGTACAAGGGGTTTAATTTCCCAATACATTTTTTTAGGCAATCTATTGCCACAATATCAACCAATTACATTTCAACCATAATCAAACACAAAAAATCAACCAATTCCACATCACAATACAATCAAGTCGTCTATGGTCTGTGCACGACGGGTGTCGGGAGTTTCTAAACTCTGTCTACAACCTTATATATTTTTATTTATTTAATTTGAATTCAAAAATATCACATTGCTTTTTATTTCTTCTAAAATTGTAGAAGGCTCCAAAAATTATGCGGTCTCTTCTGAAATGTAGATCTCGAATTTACGGTCCCAACGAATCTAACCTCATCAAATTCTGCAATCGTTTGCAGAAGTTATCATCGTTAATACATTTGATTACAATTCAAAGTAATTAAATATAATTAAAATAATTATTTATTCCCTAATTACCCCTACCCTTTCTTCCTTGTTCAACACAGCATATCGCGAACCAAACTCCTCCAAATCTCCCTCTATCGCATGCCAACTGAGGCACTTGGACGATCATCAGAAATCACCACATCGGCGAGCCTCCCATGCTCCATCACCGCTTGCCGTTGCGTCGAGCTCGAGGGTCTCACTGGCCACGAAATCGGGTTCAAAGGCCGACGCTTTAGGCGATTATTTCGAACAAAATAAAAACCCAGACCCGATCTTATCCATATCAAATGAAAGATCTCGAAGATCTCTTTGTTTTTTGTTCAAAAGTTGGAAGGAAATTCGAATTGGATTTGGAGAAGATAAGGATTTAATTTCGTAGCCTTTAGGCCATTAAAATTGAAATAGGCAGCTACAGTATATTAGAATTAGGGTTTTACTGTGTATACTAGTATTTATAGTGCATATTATATATTATTTAATTTTTAAATTTAGAAATAACTTGTTAAACCATCCGAACTCCAAACGAAACCCAACGACTATCGCCCCTAGCTAAATACCCCTATTCCAGACACGATGGGATATGTTTTGTAACCCAATTTGGTTGTTACTACATGTTTTTCTTTAAATTAAAATATAAAGCATTTAATTATTTAATTTGATCAAACATTTTAATTTACCGGGGCCACTACTGACTCTAAAAATTCCCAAAAAATAAATATTGCTATGTTTTGGCAATACGGTCCTAACAAAATTAGTTTCATAGAATTTGGAGACCGTTTGAAAAATGGTCATTTTCTGGTCGATCCAAATTGACTGAAATTGACAAAACACATTTTCTTTTTCCACGCTCACATATTAATTCCAAAAATTATGAAAATTGGAATCCTACAATAACTTGACATTTCGGATCCAACCAGTGTGGTTTCTTCAAAAATGGAGGTCATTTGCAAAATGGCTATTTATACGGGCTATATATTATACTAAATTCCATAGCGACTATTCTGAATATTCAACTGGCCATAACTTTTTATTCCCACTATGAAATTTCAATTTTTCGGATTTGTTCGAAAGATACTTTTAAACAGATTCTAATATTTTTGGTTTTACGAAAATTCTATTTATTTTGCATCCTATACACTCAGCCAAAGTTCAAATTTTCAAATTGCTGCGCTATTTCTAACTCCTTTTAAAATTAAAATAAATATATTCATTCAAACTTCGATTTGAATAAATTTTTGATCATTATTATTTGAAGTAAATTATTTTAACTATTTAAAATTCAATAAAATAGCCAAAATAAAAAATTTAATTTGTTCTGATTTTCCTGGTTGTTACAATCTCCCCTCACTTAAAAACTTTTCGTCCTCGAAAAGGAAATAATAGTAAAGTAAGAAAAATTGAAAATTTAAAATATTGTAAATGTACCTTGCACTAGAGCTAGTCAAAGATATCCACTCTGCACTAGGGATAAGCCTGTTTGATGCTATTCTTGGTCTCCCATGTACAGTCTTTAGGATCTCCGCTCCACTGCACATTGACTAGATGGATTTTTTTTGTTCCTCAGAACCTGGGTTTCTTTTCTAATGATCTTTACTGTCTCTCTTCTAACTGCTAAGCTTGGTGTAATCTCCAAACCTTATTGTGCAGCTTCCTCCACAATCAAGTTTGGATCATGTACATACTTTCTGAGTTGAGACACATGGAATACATCATGTACCCCTGGCAACCAGTCAGGCAACTGAACCATGTAAGCGAGAGTTCCAGTTTTTTCTAGAATAGGGAATGGACCAATGAATCTAGGGGCCAACTTTCCAGTCTTCCCAAAACGAACTACACCTCTTAATGGAGAAACTCACAAGTATATATAACCACCAACAGCAAATTCTAAATCTCTTCTTCTTGAATCTGCATAACTTTTCTGTCGGCTCTGAGCTGCTAGTAATCGTTTCTTAATAAAATCAACTTTATCCGAAGCTTCTCGAATCATGTCGGGACCCAATACTAGTCTATTGCCTGGTTCAACCCAACATGCGGGAGATCTACAAGGCCTACCATACAATGCTTCGAATGGAGACATTTGCAAGCTTGCTTAGTAACTGTTATTATAAGAGAACTCGATCAAATGCAAGTGATATTCCCATGATCCACCAAAGTCAAGAATACATGCAGGCAAAAAGTCTTCCAGTATATGGTTCACCCTCTCAGTCTAGCCATCTATTTGAGGATGATAAGCGGTGCTCGGATTTAACTTTGCCCCCAGCTCTTCTTGGAATGCTTCCCAGAATTTACTAGAAAATATCGGATCACGATCACTAAAAATGCTACTGGGAATTCCATTTAGTCGGACAATTTCTTTGAAATAAATTTTTGCCAGACTTTGAGCTGTTCTGGTTGATCTGACAGGAATAAAATAGGCAGACTTCGTGAATCGGTCTAGATCACCCAAATACTATCATTACCTTTTCTGGTTTGGGGCAAGCCATCAATGAAATCCATGGAAATTTGATCCAACTTCCAACTTGGAACCTCTAGTGGTTGTAACAATCCAACAGGTTTTTGCTGATCACTCTTGACTTGCTGGCAAGTAGATCAGCTGTTGACATATATGGAGATGTCTCTTTTCATAAATTTCCACCAGAACGTGCGCTTGAGATCTTGATAATTTTACTCACCCCTAGATGAATACAAAGCTTGGATTTATGACATTCATCCATTACTCTTCTGAGCTCAGGGATATTCGGGACACAAATTCGGCCTTTTAACCTCAGAAATCCTTTGTTATCTATTAGGAAACTCAAGGGTTCGCCTTCCCGAACTCTTTTACTCATTCTCTTGATAAATTTATCATCTTCCTGAAGAGCAGAGATTTTATCAGTCAGTGAAGGCGTAACGATAAGGTTGGCGACGACCGCATTCTTCTTGCTGAGCGCATCGGCTACAACATTGGCTTTCCTAGAGTTTACAAGATGTCCAGATTATAGGCAGAAAGAAATTCTAACCAACGATGCTGCCTCAAATTCTGTAACATTCCGGAATTTAAGAACCAATTTAAAAAATTTATTTTAGAAATTTTAATGGATTTTGAATATTTAGAATTATTTATTTTAAATAATAATGACTCAAAATTTATTTTAATCGAAGTTAAAATGAATAAATTTTATTTAAATTATAAAAGGAGTTAGAAATAGCGCTATAGTTTGAAATTTTGGTTTTAAACTTTAACTGAATGTACAAGATTCAAAATAAATCAGATTTCAGTAAAACCAAAAATATTTGAATCTGTTTAACGATATCTTTCTAACGAATGGGAATAAAATTTCACTTTATAAAGTGAAAGTTATGGCCAGTTTAAAATTTTGAAAAATCGCTGTAGAATTTATATATATTTTAATATAATATATGGCCTTAAAATAGTCATTTTACAAACAACCTCCATTTTCGACTAAACCAGTTTTGTTGGAACGGAAATGTCAAGTTTTTGCTAGGTTTCAATTTTCATAATTTTTGAATTAATATTTGAGCGTAGCAAAAGAAAATGTGTTTTGTCAGTTTCAGTCAAATTTAACCGACTTGAAAATAGCTATTTTTCAAATGATCTCTAAATTTGACGAAATTAATTTTGTTCGGACCATATCGTCATAACAAAGCCAAATATATTTTTCTATAATTTTTAGAGTCCGTATGTAGCCTTGTTGAATTTATTTGTACGGTTAAATTATTTAATAAATGTATTTATTTTAAATTAAAGAAAACTGGCTGAAAACAGCTGTTTGGGCTCACGGGGCACAGCCCATTAGGTTCACAATGAGGGTTATTGTCTAGGAATGACTGTCGTTGGGCTCAATTTGGAGCTAGTGGCTAAACAGGCCTTTTAGTGATTAATAAATATTATAATATTATAAATACATAGCAATTAGAAAACCCTAAGACCAAATTTTAAAACTACAGCCGCCGTCACCAATATTGAACGAACCGAAAACCCCCTCGTTCTTCCCTAAAATTCTCCAAACACACATTGAATTAAATCAAGGTTTATTTACGAAAACTAAATAGGATCGTGTGCTCTTCAATTCTACAGGTCATGACCTGTTATCACGAGTCATAGCGCTCGAATTCGGGGAGGAAAGTAGTCATCTTTGACTGGGCTTTGCAAGCGGATGGTGGTTGCGAGCGGGGCGGCGCTCTAGGCATGTGGGCGGCGGCGTGGGAGCTTCGATGTAGTAGACTCCGATCAGGTGCAGGAGGTCCGACGTGGCAGGTAGGAGGAGAGAGAATAGGGGGTGATTGGTTCGATGATGTAGCGGTTGTCTAAGAAGGAAGAAGACGTGGCCTCACCTTTTTAATTAAGGTTAATGAAAGTACGAATATAATCAATCTAATTAATTAAGTTTTAATTCATATTAAAGTTATTAAATGTTTAAAACCATGTATCTTTGTCAAACAAAATCAGAATTCAACGATCTTCGATGCATTGGGATCATATGGACAAGATCTACATGATGGTACAGACTAGGACTGAAAAAGAGCAAATTAAAATTCAGAAAAAAAAAAAATCAATGTGAGAATTCTTGTTTTTAATGATTAAATTTTGTAAATAATGATCGTGCTAGAAATCATTACAATTTGTTGTTAGACTAATGTATGATTATTCGTGATTTGATTTATTTTGATTGTCATTGTTGTGACGATATGCTAATTCGATTGATTATTGTGTTGAAATTGAAATGTCAATATGTTTGAAACAAGTACTGACAAAATTAAATTTGACATTTTATTGGAATTATATTTGACAATAATTAAATTGTCATTTTTGTTGAATTGGTTTAAACATAATCAAACTTTCATGTATGTTAAACATAATCAAGTGTCATTTTGTTGAATTAGGAATGTTAAACATAATCAAGTGTCTTTTTGTTGAATTAGGAATATTAAAGAAAAATAAAAGTATCATATTAGTTGAAATAAAATAGTAGAAACTAAAATATCATGTTTTGTTGAAGTGAAATAGTCAAATAAAATTATCCTTATTTATTTGTTATGTTGAATACAAATTGATTAACAAATAAAGTTGTCACTTTTATTTGTTAAGTTAAATAAGAAATTGTAACAAATAAAATTACAATTTTTATTAGTTATGTTGAATAGAATTGATTACACATAAAAATATCCTTTTTATGTTAGCATGAATGTCTAGAATTGATTATATATAAATATATCCTTTTTATGTTAACATGAATGGCTAGAATTGATTACACATAAAAATATCCTTGTTATGTTAACATAGAAATGTCATGAAAATAAAAACCATCTTTTATTTGTCACTTATGACTATAGAATTTTGTTGAAAGGAGAAATATTCATTTATTTCTCAATAATATATATAGTAAATTGTTAACAAATAAACGTTCATTTATTTGTTATTAATGTACATAGAAAATTGTTTACAAATGAAACATTTATATATAGTAAATTGTTTACAAATGAAACATTCATTCATTTGTCATTAATATACATAGAAAATTGTTATCAAATAAATATTCATTTATTTGTCAATAATATACATAGAAAATTGTTAACAAGTAAATACTCATTTATTTGTCATTAATATACATAGAAAATTGTTTACGAATGAAACATTCATTTATTTGTCACTAATACAAATAGTTGATTGTTTACAAATAAAGCATTCTTTCATTTGTTATTAGAATACAGAGAAAATTATATACGAATAAATTATTCGTTTGTTTGTCATGGAAATACATAGAAAATGTAGACAAATAAAATATTCTTTTATTTGTTATTAGGATACATAGAAATGTAAACAAATAAATTATTCTTTTATTTGTCACTAGAATACATAGAAAATTGTTTAACAATGAATTTACACTTTTAATGTATATGAAACATTGAAAATAAACATTGTTATATAAAAATGCATTTACACTGAATTTTGCATTTTTATTTTAAACGAAGCATTAAAATAATCATTGTTAAATGAAAAGGTCTTTATACCAAAATTTATATTTTTATGTAAATAAAAGTATATATATGTATAATAAAAATCCACATTTTATTACACACAAGAAAAGACTACATATTTATGCCATATAAAAAGATTACATATTTATGCTATGTAAAAAGATTACATATTTATGTATGTAAAAAGATTACATTATTTATGCCATATAAAAAGATTACATATTTATGCTATGTAAAAAGATACATTTTGTTCATGAGAAAGAATGAGACATTTTTGCTCATTAAAAATGATTACACAAAAAGATACATTTTGTTCATTAGAAAGAAGGGGACATTTTGTTCATTAAACAGAATAATAAAAACATTCATTTTGTCTAAATTAAGAAAGAATAAAATGTAACATTCATTTTGTCATTAAATTAGAAGTAAACAAAAACATTCATTTTTGCCTAATTTAAAAGAATGACACTAAACACTCATTTTTGTCTAATTTGAATAAGAATATAAATAAACATTCATTTTGTCAGATTTAATAAAATGTAACAAAACATTCATTTTTGTTTCATTTAAATAAAATGAGACTAAAATATTTCTTTTTGTCAATTTAAAAGGAATTAAGTAAAAATGTTCATAGTTCGAACAAAACCTGAATTCATTAAAAATAATCATTTTTAATGAAATGTTAAAAATAGAGAAAATGTACATGTTTAGAGAAAAAAATATAGTCATTAAAACCTACATTTTTATGTTACATTTTTATCGTCATTTTAGATGTGATAAAAAGAATGGATTTTAAGGTTACATTTTTATCGTAATCTTAGATGCGATAAAAAGAAGAGATTTTAATGTTACATTTTTTTAGAATGTTATAAAAAGGATAGAAATGTTAATTTTTTTTAGAATGTAATAAAAGATTACATTTTTCAATAGTGTAATAATAGAATAGAAAAAGGTTTACATTTTGATGTAATATAAAAAGTTTACATTTTTATGTAATATAAAAAGTTCACATTTTTATGTAATATAAACCTCATTATTAATGTAATGAATGAAAAATAAAAATGTCATGTTTTAAACTATTAAAACATGGTTACACTAAAAATCACATTTTTAATGTAAAGAAAGAGAATATAAAAATATTCATCGTTTGAAATAGAAATGATAAACAATAAAAATTCACATTTTTATTGTCATATAAGGAATGAAGAAAATGTACATGTTTTGAAACAGACTTTTGTTCATTAAAGATAACTTGAATACGAAGTGTAGAAAATTATTTAAAGAATAAATAATCTGAAATCGTCAGACAAATGAATTATATATATATATATATATATATATATATATATATATATTAAAATAAAACAAATCGCGCTGCTGTAGTTCGCGATTTGGAATTGTAACTTCAAATGATTATACCGAAAGATCCAACCGTTGGGTATTCCCAAAACTGGAACCGTTAGGACCGCTTTGGGAAAATCTTTCCAACGATATAAACTTTGTTAAAATCAAACGGTTAGATTTCATCAAATTTCGATAAAAACAGCGCTAGGGCAGCCCATTGACCCGAAGCGTCGTTGAATTAGATTGTGCTATTTTTATAGCGATAAATCGTTATTAAATACTAATAACGATATGAAATGATATTAATATATATATATATATGCGAGGGTCATTTGAAAAGTCTGAGTTCAATCTCATTTCAAATGATTATACGACGATCTAAGTCGAAGATTTGAAGATGGTGATTGGAGACCGGCGATCTTTACATCGAATGGATGAGTTGCTACTGATGCCCATGATTGGAGTAGCTACCTTGAAAGGGATATAGTGGTGGCCGTCTGGACGTACTTGTTGATTGTTCGGATATATGAGCACCTCACTTCCATATTGGACATATGAGACGAGGAATAAGGCGACCCCGGTTTCGTTCAAACCCAGAACGGACTTGTAAATGGATGCATGGCTGACGTTGGATTTCATTCCATGTAAATTAAATCGATTTCTATTTAATATATATCCGTTTGGTGGCGGAGAATTTATTCTCTTTATTTACACCCTCAGAGGGTATATATTGGTAGTTATTGATTGCATGGCGTGAATTGTCAATGTGGCACGCCAAGATGCAAATGATCACGGCTTTTGTTGAAAAGCAGACCTTGTGTTTGATGATCAAAGCATAGCCTGTTTAGGCGTAGCTTTGTGTATAGCGCGACTTCGCGAGCCTCACACTCCGGTATGAGTCAAAAACGGGTTAGGACTATAGGGAGTGCACACGTTTCTTTTTAGCTAAGAAGTGGTGTTAGTGACCTACCAGCCCTGACATTTTTACTTATGTAGATGATGGATTATGAGGTACCTTGGTTTTATAGGTTGTTAGTGGCCATATTAGAGGTTCAAAAGAACCATAAAGTGTGTGTTCAGGAATTGCCAATCCACTAGCGATTATGTGTGGACCGGCCCTGAAGATCCAAGGGTTCACTACGGGGAATCCTGAGGCATTTGCTAGAGTGTCTCGAATCGGAGAGGACGATCCCTAGCCTCGATTCATGATGGAAACCAAATCTCCAATATGACATTACGGTTTGGATTGTAAACCTATATACGATGACGTAGTAAGATGGGCTACTATGCCGTCTATGATTGATACATTATGATTGAAATTGTTTTTAAATATATATACACTAATAATAATATCAAATCCATTTTTATCGTATTAAGCATTTTTGACCATTATAAGGTAAAACTCTATCCTTCGGTTTGCGTTGCATTGTGTGTTGGGACTTGAGTCTTATAATGGTTTCATTTTTCTAAAAAGCATTGCATTGTTTAACGATTTACTTTATTTTATACACTGGAAATCCAATGGAGTAAACTCGTTCCGCGTTAGCGGCGTGTGATTAGCCTTATTATTAGATTAGTTAAGTTAGATTTCTCATACCAGTCCCATGATTGACTTGTAGTTTGTTTCGTTGGCAAACTCGGGTGCCCATATTTTCCACATGGCAGTCGAGTAGCTTGTTTTGCAGATATTTATCTCTTGAGCAGGATTCTGAATTGAAGCTTAAAGCTGTGTCCAGAGCATTTATTGTCTTCCACTGCAATGTATTAAATTTTATTGTAATTTATCTTCCGCTGTATTATTTCTTTTTTTTTTTTGATGTACTATGATATTTTAAACTCTGATGTAACATTATTATAATGTTTATAAAAGTCTTTTGTTACTTTTTCTGATGTGTTGTATGCCCAGAGTTAATGCATTCGAGAATTTCCAACTTTTGGATCATACCTGTGTGGTTTATGGTCGATTCAAAGGGAGAGGATTTTCGGGTCATTACATATGGTATCAGAGCTCTGGTTAGCTCAAATCTTTGGGGGTACAACTCATTAGAACTGAACAAAAGACTCATTAGAGATTGGATTAGTAATATCCAATAAGAATACTCATTAGAGATAGGATCAGCAATATCCTAGAATGAGAAAACTCGTTAGAGACGGGGTTAGTAATGCCCTAGAGTGAGTTTAGAGTGACAAATTTATAGTTCACGTATTTGTGATTATATATATAATTCGATCTTGGAAAATATAATTTTTTGTATAAAAGCTATATATATTTGAAAAGTTAATCAATGAATAAAATTATTGAAACCAATAAATAAAAAAATAATTGAAAATAAAGTTGGTTAATTAAACAACTTTTAGCTTTGTTCCTTTTCGAGGATGAAAAGATTTTGAGTTGGGGAGATTGTAATAATCTGAAATTTTGGAACCAATTAAAAAATTTTATTTTAGAAATTTTAATGGATTTTGAATATTTAAAATTATTTATTTTAAATAATAACGATTCAAAATTTATTTTAATCGAAGTTCAAACGAATAAATTTTATTTAAATTATAAAAGGAGTTAGAAATAGTGCTGTAGTTTGAAATTTTGATTTTAAACTTTAACTGAATGTACAGGATTCAAAATAAATCGGATTTCAGTAAAACCAAAAATATTTGAATATGTTTAACAATATCTTTCTAACGAATGTGAGAAACTGAAATTTCACTTTATAAAGTGAAAGTTATGGCCAGTTTAAAATTTTGAAAAGTCGTCGTAGAATTTATATATATTTTAATATAATATACGACCTTAAAAATAGCCATTTTACCAACGAACTCCGTTTTCGACGAAACCACCTTTGTTAGAATCGAAATGTCAAGTTTTTGCTTGGTTTCAATTTTCATAATTTTTCGAATTAATATGCGAGCGTGACAAAAGAAAATGTGTTTTGTCAGTTTCAGTCAAATTTAATCGACTTGAAAATAGCCATTTTTCAAACGATCTCTAAATTTAACGAAATTAATTTTTTTAGGATCGTATCGTCATAACAAAGCCAAATATATTTTTTTTTGTATTTTTTGGAGTCCGTATGTAGCCTCGATAAATTTATTTGTACGATTAAATTAAATAATAAACATATTTATTTTAAATTAAAGAAAATTGGCTGAAATCAGCCGTTTGGTTTTACGGGGCATAGACCATTAGGTTCAGAATGGGGGTTATTGTCTAGGAATGACTGTCGTTGGGCTCGATTTGGAACTATGGCTAAACGGGCCTTTTAGTGATTAATAAATATTATAATATTATAAATACATAGCAATTAGAAAACCCTAAGACCTAATTTTAAAACTACAGCTGCCGTCACCAATATTGAACGAACCAATAGCTCCCTCATTCTCCCCTAAAATTCTCCAAACACACATTAAATTAAATCAAGGTTTATTTATGAAAACTAAAGAAGATCGTGTGCTCTTTAATTCTACCGATCATAATCTGCTATCACAAGTCGTAGTGCTCGAATTTGGGGAGGAAAGCCGTCGGCTTTGACTGGGTTTTGTAGGCGGATGGTGGTTGCGAGCGGGGCGGCGCTCCAGGCATGGGGGCGGCGGCATGGGAGCTTCGATGTGGTGGACTCCGATCAGGCGCAGGAGATCCGACGTGGCAGGTAGGAGGAGAGAGAACGGGCGATGATTGGTTTGATGATGTAGCGGTTGTTTGAGAAGGAAGAAGACATGGCCTCACTTTTTAATTAATGTTAATGAAAGTATGAATATAATCAATCTAATTAATTAATTAAGTTTTAATTCATATTAAAGTTATTAAATGTATAAAACCATATATCTTGACAAACGAAATCAGAATTCAAAGATCTTCGATGCGTTGGGATCATATGGACAAGATCTACATGATGATACAGACTAGGATGAAACAGAGCAAATCAAAATTCAGAACAAAAAAAAATCAATGTGAGAATTCTGTTTTTAATGATTAAATTTTATAAATTACGACCGTGCTAGAAATCATTACAATTTGTTGTTAGACTCAATGTATGGTTATTCGTGATTTGATTTATTTTGATTGTCATTGTTGTGATGATCTGTTAATTCAATTGATTATTGTGTTGAAATTGAAATGACAATTTGTTTGAAACAAGTACTAACAAAAATTAAATTTGACATTCTGTTGGAATTATATTTGACAGTAATTAAATTGTCATTTTTGTTGAATTGGTTTAAACATAATCAAATTTTCATGTATGTTAAACATAATCAAGTGTCATTTTGTTGAATTAGGAATGTTAAACATAATCAAGTGTCATTTTGTTGAATTAGGAATGTTAAAGAAAAATAAAAGTATCATATTAGTTGAAATAAAATAGTAGAAACTAAAATATCATGTTTTGTTGAAGTGAAATAGTCAAATAAAATTATCCTTATTTATTTGTTATGTTGAATACAAATTGATTAACAAATAAAGTTGTCACTTTTATTTGTCAATTTAAATTAGAAATTGTAACAAATAAAATTACTATTTTTAGTAGTTATGTTGAATAGAATTGATTACACATAAAAATATTCTTTTTATGTTAACATGAATAGTGAGAATTGATTACACATAAGAATATCCTTTTTATGTTAACATGAATGGCCAGAATTGATTACACATAAAAATATCCTTGTTATGCTAACATAGAAATGTCATGAAAATAAAAACCATCTTTTATTTGTCACTTATGACTACAGAAATTTGTTGAAAGGAGAAATATTCATTTATTTGTCATTAATATATATAGTAAATTGTTAACAAATAAACATTCATTTGTTATTAATGTACATAGAAAATTGTTTACAAATGAAACATTCATTCATTTGTCATTAATATATATAGTAAAATGTTTACAAATGAAACATTCATTCATTTGTCATTAATATACCTAGAAAATAGTTAACAAATAAATATTCATTCATTTGTCATTAATATACGTAGAAAGTTGTTAACAAATAAATATTCATTTATTTGTCATTAATATACATAGAAAATTGTTTACAAATGAAACATTCATTTATTTGTCATTAATACATATAGTAGATTGTTTACAATAAATCATTCTTTTATTTGTTATTAGAATACAGAGAAAATTATATACAAATAAATTATTCATTTATTTGTCATGGAAATACATAGAAAATGTAAACAAATAAAATATTCTTTTATTTGTTATTAGGATACATGGAAATGTAAACAAATAAATTATTCTTTTATTTGTCACTAGAATACATAGAAAATTGTTAAATAATGAATTTACACTTCTAATGTATATGAAACATTAAAAATAAACATTGTTATATTGAATTTTGCATTTTTAATGTAAATGGACCATTAAAATAATCATTGTTAAATGAAAAGGTCTTTATATTGAAATTTACATTTTTATGTAAGTAAATATATATATATAATAAAAATCCACATTTTATTATACATAAGAAAAGATTACATATTTATGCCATATAAAAAGATTACATATTTATGATATGTAAAAAGATTATGTATTTATGCTATGTAAAAAGATTACATTATTTACGCCATATAAAAAGATTACATATTTATGCTATGTAAGAAGATACATTTTGTTCATGAGAAAGAATGAGACATTTTTGCTCATTAAAAATGATTAGACAAAAAGATACATTTTGTTCATTAGAAAGAAGGAGACATTTTGTTCATTAAATAGAATAACAAAAACATTCATTTTGTCTAAATTGAGAAAGAATGAAATGTAACATTCATTTTGTCATTAAATTGGAAGTAGACAAAAACATTTATTTTTGTCCAATTTAAAAGAATGACACTAAACACTCATTTTTGTCTAATTTGAATAATAATATAAAAAAACATTCATTTTGTCAGATTTAATAGACTGTAACCAAACATTCATTTTTGTGTCATTTAAATAGAATGAGACTAAAATATTTCTTTTTGTCATTTTAAAAAGAATTAAGTAAAAATGTTCATAGTTCGAACAAAACCTGAATTCATTAAAAATATACAATTTTAATGAAATGTTAAAAATAGAGAAAATGTACATGTTTAGAGATAAAAACATATAGTCATTAACACCCATATTTTAATGTTACATTTTTATCGTCATTTTAGATGCAAAAAAAAGAATTTTAATGTTACATTTTTGTCGTCATTTTAGATGCGATAAAAAGAAGAGATTTTAGTGTTACATTTTTTATAGAATGTAATAAAAAGAATAGAAATGTAACATATTTTTTAGAATGTAATAAAAGATGAAATAAAAGATTACATTTTTCAATAGTGTAATAAAAGAATAGAAAAAGGTTTACATTTCGATGTAATATAAAAAGTTTACATTTTTATGTAATATAAAAAGTTCACATTTTTAAGAGTAGAGAAAGACTTTTGCCAATGTTTCAACGTGGTCTTAAATTTGCGAACAGAATGTCTTTCTGGTTTGATCTGTGGTCTGCTAAGGGTCTTATTCTTGCTAATATTGTTGATTACAATAACAGGGTAAGTTCTGGTGTTAATGAAATTGTTAAGGTGGGTAATTTGTGTTCGAATGGGATGATTCATCTTCCTCGACCTAGTTCTTCTGTGGTTCGGGCGGTCTAGATTGGGCTGCTAGCCTCTCATCACAACAATGACTCAATGCATGCTTTATGGTATGATAAGGTACACAGTATTGATTCGGTGTACCAAGCTTTGGTAGTCAGCACTTGTCAGTTTCCATGGCATACAAGAATATGGTCATCGAATTGTTTGCCAAAGGAAAATGTATTCTTATGGAGGGTCCTTGTGCATGCAGTGCACACCAAACAGAAATTGAAGGACTACAGTATTATTTTAGAAGACTTTTGTACTTTCCGTGGTGTTCATGCAGAAATGATTAAACACATATATTTTGAATGTGACTACACTAGATTTGTATGGGCGCAAGTGCTTAGGAATTTTGATCTTCATTTTCCTTGTTTAGATTCGGCTGAGGAATGGTATGTTATCTTTAAATCTACGAGATGGAAGACCGTTAGAGGTTCGCTTCTTCTGAAGATTTTGAAGAAAACAGTATATCTTCTATGGATGGAGAGGAACATTAGGGTGTTTAGCGGTATTTCTACTACTAAACAATTAATGGTGCTTTCTATTATTAGATGTATTTGCTAATTTTGGTGTAATTTTGGTTTTAGTTAATAAAATGGTGGGGCCATTCAATCCCACTTGCCATGCAAAAAAAAAAGTTCACATTTCTATGTAATATAAACCTCATTATTAATGTAATGAATGAAAAATAAAAATGTCATGTTTTAAACTATTAAAACATGGTTACATTAAAAATCACATTTTTAATGTAAAGAAAGAGAATATAAAAATATTCATCGTTTGAAATAGAAATGATAAACAATAAAAATTCACATTTTTATTGTCATATAAGGAATGAAGAAAATGTACATGTTTTGAAATAGACTTCTGTTCATTAAAGATAACTTGAATACAAAGTGTAGAAATTATTTAAAGAATAAATAATTTGAAATCGTCGGACGAATGAATTATAATTATATATATTTACATTAAAATAAAACGAATCGCGCTGCTGTAGTTCGCGATTTGGAATTGTAACTTCAAACGATTATACCGAAAGATCCAACCGTCGGATTTTTCCCAAAACTAGAACCGTTAGGACCGCTTTGGGAAAATCTTTCCAATGATATAAACTTTGTTAAAATCCAACAGTTAGATATCAAGATAAATGTAAATCAAATTTCGATAAAAACAGCGCCAGGGCCGCCCATTGACCCAAAGCGTCGTTGAATTAGATTGCGCTATTTTTATAGCGATAAATCGTTATTAAACACTAATAACGATATGAAATGATTATAAAATATATATATATGCAAGGATCATTTGAAAAGTCCGAGTTCAATCTCATTTCAAATGATTATACGACGTTCTAAGTCGAAGATTTGAAGATGGTGATTGAAGACCGGCGATCTTCACGTCGAATGGATGAGTTGCTACTGATGCCCATGATTGGAGTAGCTACCTTGAAAGGGATATGGTGGTGGCCCTCCGGACGTACTTGTTGATTGTCCGGATATACGAGCACCTCACTTCCGTATTGGACATATGGGACGAGGAATAAGGTGACTTCGGTTTCGTTCAGACCCAGAACGGACTTGTAAATGGATGCGTGTCTGATGTTGGATTTCATTCCATGTAAATTAAATCGATTTCTATCTAATGTATATCCATTTGGCGGCGAAGAATTTATTCTCTTGCTTAACACCCTCAGAGGGTATATATTGGTAGTTATTGATCGCATGGCGTGAATTGTCAATGTGGCACGCCAAGATGCAAATGATCAAGGCTGTTGTTGAAAAGCAGGCCTTATGGTTGATGATCAAAGCATAGCCTGTTTAGGCGTATCTTTGTGTATAGCGTGACTTTGCGAGCCTCACACCCTGGTATGAGTCAAAAACGGGATTAGGACTGCAGGGAGTGCACACGTTTCTTCCTAGCTAAGAAGTGGTGTAAGTGACCTACCAGCCCTGAAATTTTTACTTATGTGCATAATGGATTATGAGGTACCTCGATTTTATAGGTTGTTAGTGGCAATATTAGAGGTTCAAAAGAACCGGAAATCATGTGTTCAGGAATTGCCAATCCGCTAGCGATTATGTGTGGACCGACCCTGAAGATCCAAGGGTTCACTACGGGGAATCTTGAGGCATTTGCTAGAGTGTCTTGAATCGGAGAGGACGATCCCTAGCCTCGATTCATGATGGAAACCAAATCTCCAATACGACATTACGGTTTTGATTGTAAACCTATATACGGTGGCATAGTAGGATGGGGTACTATGCCATCTATGATTGATACATTATGGTTGAAATTGTTTTTGCAATTTACATACAATAATAATAATAATATTAAATCCGTTTTTATCGTACTAAGCATTTTTTACCATTATAAGGTAAAACTCTATCCTCCGGTTTGCGTTGCATTGTGTGATGGGACTTGAGTCTTATAATGGTTTCATGTTTCTAAAAAGCATTGCGTTGTTTAACGATTTACTTTAATTTATGCACTGGCAATCCAATGGAGTAAACCCGTTCCGCGTGGTCCTGTGATTAGCCTTATTATTAGATTATTTAAGCTAGATTTCTCGTATGCGTCCCATGACTGACCTGTAGTTTGTTTCACTGGCAAACTCGGGTTCCCATATTTTCTACATGGGCAGTCAAGTAGCTTGTTTTGCAGATATTTATCTCTTGAGCAAGATTCTGGGTTGAAGCTAAAAGCTGTGTCCAGAGCATTTATAGTCTTCCGCTGCGATGTATTAAATTTTATTGTAATTTATCTTCCGCTGTATTATTTCTTTTTTTGATGTACTCTGATATTCTGTACTCTGATGTAACATTATTATGATGTTTATAAAAGTTTTTTGTTATTTGTTCTGATGTGTTGTATGCCCAAAGTTAATGCATTCGATAATTTCCAACTTTTGGATCAGACTTGTGTGGTTTATGGTCGATTCAAAAGGCGGGGATTTTCGGGTCATTACAAATTCAAGTCCCTTTGGGTGAACAAATACTTCAAGGATTTATGATCTGTATATAATTCAAACTTCTCACCCAAAAGACAGTGCCTCCATATCTTTTTAAGCAAACACGATAGCCAACAACTCGAGATCATGAGTAGGATATCTCTTATCATGTGGCTTCAATTGACGACTAGCATAAGCAACTACTTTGTCTTTTTGCATTAATACCGCACCAATACCTTCAATATAAGCATCAGTCCAGACTTTAAAATCTTGATTGCCATTAATAATAGTCAACATTAAGCAGTGGCCAACCTCAATTTCAGCTCTTGGAAAGTTGCCTCGCATTCAGATGTCCAATTAAACTTTGTGTGCTTCTTTGTTAGCTTCGTTAGTGGACAAGATAGCTTCGAAAAATCCTTAATGAATTTCCGATAATAGCCAGCCAATCCTAGGAAACTTCTGACTTCAGTAGGAATGCTTGGGTGCTTCCAATCTTGAATGGCTGTGATCTTACTGGGATCCAATGAAATTCCTTCCTTCGATACTACATGACCGAGGAACTTCACTTCTTCCTGCCAGAATACGCATTTAGAAAATTTGGCCTTTAAAACGTTCTTTCTCAAAATTTCCAAAACTTGTTCCAGATGCTTTTCATGCTCGGTAGTTGACTTGTAGAAGATTATGATGTCGTCAATGAAAACCAGCACAAATTTATTCAAAACATCCTGAAATACTCTGTTCATCAAATCCACAAAATAAGTAGGAGCGTTGCATAAGCCGAATGACATTACTAACCACTCATAAAATATGTCTGGACCTTTGAAAGTTGTCAAAGGAACACATTCTTCGGTAATACGCAATTGATGGAAACTTGTAGCTAGGTCCATTTTAGAAAATACTTTAGCTCCATTCAAACGATCCAATAAATCATCTATACGGTGCAATGGATATTTAAGAGTGTCTGCTTATTTAAATATCGATAATCCACACACAGTCTGAGAGTACCGTCTGACTTTGGAACAAACACTAACGCTGCTCCCTAATTTGAAAAGCTAGGCCTGATCAGACCTTTCCATAAAAGCTGTTTAGTTTGATATCCCAACTCTTCTTTCTCTTTAAATGTCATTCTTCGAATAGGATGCACCACGGCCTTGCATTCGGAACTAGATCAATCCTGAAGTCAATTTCTCTTCACGGAGGTAAGCTGTCAACTTCTTCGAGCACATCCGCATAATTCTTAATGACAGGAATATCTTCAATGGCAGTGGGAGAAACCTCAAAAGTAGCCCAAAATTCTTTTCTGTCTGAATCTAAGCCTACACAAGGTATAATAACTTTAGCAAGCTTTGTTTTAACTCTGACTACTCTTTTAGCACATTTAACTTTGGCTTCATATTTGGTTAACCAATCCAGCCCAAGAATGATGTCAAATTCAGAAAAATCCATAATGATCAAAATATAAGAAAACCGTTAATGGGAAAAAGAGATGGGCACTCTACGACACGTAACAAGGACCCGAGAACCTTCAATCGAATTATGAACCCTAAGGTATTCTTTAAGATCTCTCAATTTTAGATTTAGCTTCTTGACTATATTACTCAAAATAAAGCTTTGAGACGCGCTCGTATCAAACAATACTTTAACTGGTATATTGTTGACAGTGAGAGTGCCTTCCAAAATATCTGGCCTTTGCTGACTAGCCGAGGGTGCTGGAGTTTTTGCTACTTCGTTTACATGAGCTATTATAGACTCCTTTGATCTTTGGCAACTCTTTGCAAGATGACCAGTCTGATGGCATTTATTGCATTTTCTATCCTTTTGAAACTTCTGATTGGATTTGTACTTTCCTCTAGGCTATCTGTTTCAAACTTCCTCTTGCTACTAGAACTGCTTTCCTCTTCCTCTTCTGAACCATGTTGCTTATCAATATACTCATAGCGGTAAGCCATTTGTATCATTTTAGAGAATGGGAGATTCACATGAGCAAGTACTCTACCTTCGTATTTCTTTTTTAGTCCTTTGATAAATCTCAGATTCTTCCTTATAGGGTCTTGAATTAGTTTTGGGGCAAAGCAAGAAAGTTCATTGAATTTAATCTGATATTCTTGGATGGTCATATCTCCTTGTTTCAGGTTGTAAAACTCATCATATAGCCGCTCAGTTGCTTCTAGAGGAATAAATCTTTCTTTGAATTCTTTAAATCTATCCTAGGTAATATTACTATGTCTGCAAATAGGCGCTCAGTTGCTTCTGTTTCTGCCACTCATTTTCTACTATGTCTGCAAATAGAAGACAAAGAGTCAGGCCAACAGAATAAATATTGTAAAACATAGAGACATATATTTTGTGACGGCCCGCCCCGCACCAGCCGACATTTCAAATGAAAGTGCGTTGTGCCAATGTCCAACCAGCACGGGACAGTCGTCAAAGAAAGGAAATAAGGGAAGTTGAACTAGCAAGGAACCTATAGTATATCTCACAGCGCATGGAATAAAATATAATAATAACATAACTTTGACATAGAACAGGTGATACTGTGCATAAGATGAAAACAAAACCATCATAGCAGCGGAAAATCCAAAAAATACAGCTTGTGTTCCACATCATCATTATTACAACTTCTAAAACTGTCACTAAAGCAAAATAAGAAAGATACACTACTAATACCCAAAGTAGTGAACAGCAGCGAAACAGGGAGAATATATATATATATATATATATATATATATATATATATCATAAGTAGAAGCCTCTTGCTCGTCTCCGGTACATCTACTCGTGCATAATCACATAACCTATCTCTAGTTTGCTGTTTAAGAGCACCCAGAGTAATAAGAAGAGACATAAAACTCTGGGTCAGGCAAAAGTCTGGTATGAGCGATAAGCAGCAAAACAGAACAATAACAGGTATATATAACCATACCTGAACCTGGACCTGCAACCAAAGAGTTAGCACAACAAGATGTACAATACTCTAAGGTGATGCTAACATATGGTGTAAAGATACGAGGGAGGGGTGTGCATGCCATAGCGATATCAAACAATCAAGCATACAACCATCCTCACAACTCTCACTCAGTGTATAAAGCATACAATATTCACTTCTTTGACCACCCAAATCCTTTGCTATGATCACTCTGCCCCATGGAGTCATGATGGCTCCACTGCATTGATCAATAGCCACTTTGCTATGTCCACTTTGCCCTCATGAAGTCATGACGACTCCACTGCACTGGCTCATAGCCATGCTACGATCACTCTGCCCCATGGAGTAATAACTACTCTACTGCACTGATCCGTAGCCTAACATCCGTCTTGGTGGTGAATTAAAGTTATGGACGTCGATAACCCCTTTGCACACGTCCCGCAGCCAAGCCCAATTCATGAAGTTAACTCACTGGTTCCCAAATGGATCCTGAGTTCTACTTTTTTTTTGGACTACTTTTGCATCTCGGGTTTTGGTCTCCTCTAGATCGGTCTTCATTTGGTTCATAGCTCATGCCTCGCGTCCAAGCTTCTTGGTTCGGTTCACAGTCACCCCTCTGTTTCGGATCGGACTGCTCCATATGGGTCAGGTCATGATGACTCCATCAGTTCAGGTCGAGCTTCTCCCCTTTGGTTGACCCATACGCTTCTTTTTCTGGCGGTTTGGGTCAGGCTTCTCCCCTTTGGTTCGTGACAACCTAGTTCGTGGCTCCTTCCTTCTTGGCATCAGGTCGGTTCATATGTCGTAGGTCGAAGCATCGATTCGTGGTGTCCTTGTCACGAGCGGTTCAGGACGGAGATGGGTTCCTGGATCACGAGAGGGTTGAGTTGCATTGGATATCACAATCGGGTTGGTTTGGAGAGGGGGCGATCCGATCCGATTTCTACACAATTTCCTGCAACTCTTCCAGTGACTGTTTTACACCAGACGGCGTTTTCAACCATTCTTAACTATTCTAGTCAATCACAAAGCATACCATACAGTCACAGCAACATATAGGATTGACCATAAACACCAAAACAACAATTTGATATGTCAAAACGAATCAAACATACCCCAAACCCATATTTTTTCCTTAAGCATGTTTAAGAAAATCTAACGATAGGATTAGCAAAACTTAACCAAATTAACCCAAACTTCTATCAGAGCCCTAAAATAATATTTTAGAATTTTACAAATTTTTCTGCGCCATAATTTCGCTAATTATCAGTAATCACCCCTAATTAGCCGTAATTAGTGAAAAACAATGCAAATCACTTACCTTAACAACGAATAAAACTTAGATTTGAAACTATCTCTAATTTGGGTCGAATCTCTATGCAACACATCAACTCCAACTCTGATTTGGTGTTGATTTGCCTTGATTTGCTATACTTTAGCCTAATCCTTGATTAAACGGTGATTAAAGATGATTCCAGAAGGTGGAGGCCATTGTCAGGTTTGAGAGGATGTTAGTGGCAGCTGAAAAATGACAAAGAAAAGGTTTCTCTAACCCTAACTAGCCCTTATATGGCTCTAATCCAGAAATACCCCAATGGGCCTAGCAGTTAATCACCCAGTTAAGCCCAATTAAGATGTTTTTCACCTTCTAAATCTTAATTCAGCTATATCTCCCAAACGGTAAGTCCGTTTGACAAGTGTGACCACTCTACGGAAAGGTAAACCATCATCCGAATCCAATGGAAGTGGCTTCAGGTCAAAAATCTTTACCAATCAGAAGTTATGGCCAAAACAATATCAACTAGGGGCTTTCAAAATCGGCAAAAATCGTGAACATGGGAAATGACCACAATAGTCGTTACCCAAAGTTACACGACTATACGACCTCATATGAAAAAGAAATAAATATTCTACGATCCTCCGATGGGTAGAATGCGAGTCATTACATATTTAAATGTAAATGAATCTATGGGGGTGTGCTTTATTCTGCTATTGTAACAACCCAGAAAATCTGAACCAGTTTAAAAATTTTAAATTGGTCATTTTAGTGAATTTTGAATATTTAAAATAAAATATTTTAAATAATAACGATGAAAAGTATGTTTAAATCGATGTTTGAAAATAAATATAATTATTTTAAATTATAAACAAGGCTTGAAAAGGGGCGGTAGTTTCAAAATTGGAATTCAAACTTTGACTGACTGTACCGGGAGCAAAACAAAACGGATTTTAAAGAAACTAAAAATATTTAAATCTGTTAGTGAATATCTTTCTAACGAATCTGAAAAATCGAAGTTTCGTAGCGGGAAGCAAAAGTTATGGCCAAATGAATTTTCAGAAAGGTCGCTATAGAGTTTATATAGCCCGGGAAAATGGCCATTTTGCAAACGACCTCAGAATTCGACGAAAACACTTTTGTTGGATCAGGGATGTCAAATTATTACTAGGTTTCAAATTTCATAATTTTTGAAGTTAATATGTGAGCGTGGCAAAGGAAAATGTGTTTGGTCGATTTCTATTAAATTGGATCGACCAGAAAAGGGCCATTTTTCAAACGATCCCAGAATTCGATGAAACTAGTTTTGTTGGGACCATATCGTCAAAACATAGCTAGATTTATTTTTTGGGAATTTTTAGAATCAGTATGTGGCCCCGGCAAATTGAAATGTACGTTCAAATCGAATATTGAATGTTTTATATTTTAATTTGAGGAAAAACTGACTGAAACAGACGAATGGGCCTTCGAAACATATACCATTGTGTTCGGAATGGGGGTATTTAGCTAGGGACGACGGTCATTGGGTCTGGATTGGGGTTCGTGTGTGAAAGAGGGTATTTTTGGAAAAAAAAAATATAAATAAATAGAAAATTCCTATTGGTCAGTTGTTTTCTTCTTCCCCGATGCCCCTGAAACCCGACGGCGGAACTTATCCTATTCTTCCCTCCTCTTTTTCTCTTCCATCTCTCAACGAAAGCACACCCTACTTTGGAACTTTTTGAAGATCGAAGTCCCCTCTTCAAATCCATATAAGCCTTGCCCCTCCTCGTCACGTCGTTCGAGAGATCCACCTTCGCAAAGTTCAGCCGTTCGCACCCTGATTCCTCCCTCCAACGTGCTTCGAGTCAACCACCACTACCGTCAATCTGGGCACCTCTCCAAGCACTCCAAGGTGGCACCGCCCGATCGTCACCTCGTGCTACGGGTAACGAGAAAAACTGAAACCTAGTTTCGAACCCCACTGAAAGGTAACGGGTTATATTATTTTAAACTATATTATAGCACTTTGAAGCGCTACGGTTGTTGATTTCACTATAAGAATCATATCTTTCTCGTTTGTTGATGAAATTCAGTGAAACAAGAAACAGTGGACTCGTGTGGACGACTTCTACATTCTAGAAGAGACCGCATATTTTTCTGAGCCTTCTGCTATTTTTGGTGGAGTGGAACCCAATGTGAGATTTCTAATTTATAAACGATATGGAAAACAACGATGTATAAATTATATAGTCGATGTATGAGTTATATTAGCATTGTATACCACATGTATAAGCGTTGTATAAGTTGTATGTTCGATGTATAAGTTATATATGCGTTGTAAAAGTGATATATGCGTTGAAATTAATCGAAATGGTATTGAAAAGAAAGTGAAATATATTTATATACGAATATATATATATATACTCCCCTCGTCCACAGACCATGGACGATATTTATTGGTTGTGATATTGTTCGGATTATTTGGTTGATGTGAAATTTGGTGAATAATGCGAATGGTTGATAGAATTGTTTGTGGTTGAGAATGATTGACTATGGTTGAAAAGTACCCATTTGTGGTTGAAAACAAAATTAGAATAGGTTGTGGAAATGAAAGAAAACATGCTCGCCTGCGTGCGAATTAGATGCATGAAAATCCCCATTGTCAAAAACCGCGAGGTTTTAAGGTAGAGCGAGGAGCCGTACTAGGGACGGTCCCGGTTTTAACTACCCTGCCGTTATGCTGTCGAAATTTTCAATAATATTCATGTGTTAGAATTATTTTCATGTGTTGAAACTACATTCGTGTGTTGAATAGAAATTCATGTATTGAATAGAAATTCATGTGTTGAATAGAAATTCATGTATTGAACGATTCATGTTTTGAAATAAATTGTTTTATAATAAAAATCATATTTTTATCATCTATATGAACTATATAAAATAGTCGTGTTTTGAAATAAATTGTTTTATAATAAAAATCATATTTTTTTTATCATCTATATGAACTATATAAAATAGTTGTGTTTTGAAATAAATTGTTTTAGAATAAAAATCACATTTTTATTATACACATGAATTGTTAAAAACAATGAAGTGTTGAAATAAATGTCTGTTAGATAAAAACATCATTTTTATCAAATGTAGGAAATGAATATGGTTTTGAAATCGAAGAATTGATTATATATATATGTGTGTATATAATTAAATTAAATCGAATAACGATGTTGCGGTTCGTGTTTTGAAACTGTGATTTCAAACGATTAATGTGGGAGATCCGACCGTTGGATTCTCCCGAAAACGAAACCGTTGGGTTTGCTTTGGAAATATCTTTCCAACGACACCCACTTTGTGAAGATCCAACGGTTGGATTGTCTGGAATGTTTAATTCAAATCTGAAGAAAAACAGCGCCAGAATAGATTATATTTTTATATATATATAAATATAATTAAATCGAATAACGACGCTGCAGTTCGTATTTTGAAAACGTAACTTCAAACGATTAGTGCGGGAGATCCGACCGTCGGATTTTCCCAAAACTGGAACCGTTGGATTCGTTTTGAAAAGATCTTTCTAATGATATAAAATTTGTGACGATCCAAAGGTTATATTTTCAGATATGTGTAAATCAAATCTGAAGAAAAACAGCGCCACGGCCGCGTTATGGCCTGAAGCGTCGTTTGAATGAATTGGCTATTTCTAAATAAATAAAAATAGCGATAAATCGTGATAAAATATTATAAATGATATGGAATGGAAATAAACTGAATTTGCTTGGTTTATGTGATATTTGATGGTTGAATGTGTTTGGCGTGAGAATTACACTAAAGAACAGAATTAGTGATATCGAATAATTTAACCATTGAAATGAATTGATTTGAAATTCTAAATATACGTGAATTATTTGAAAAGTCCAAGTTAATTCTCATTTCAAATAATTGATCGACGATCGAAAGTCAAAGATATGAAGACGATGCAAGACCGATGATCTTCACGTCGAATAGGAGGGTGCTACTGATGCTCATGATGGGAGTAGCTACCTTGAAGGGGTTGAAGTAGTAGCCATCCGGACGTACATGTTGATTGTACGGATATGCGAGGAATAAAGATCCTCCGGTTTCGTTCAGACCCAGAACGGACTTGTAAATGGACTGTGTGTCTGACATTGGATTTCATTCTGTGTGATTGATAGACGTCAGTTGCATGGCGTGAATTGCCTGTGTGCCATGCTGAGATGCAATGATCAAAGCTTTTGTTGAAAAGCAGAGCTTTGTGGTAGATGATCAAAGCACTGCCTGTGTGGCAGTGTAGAACGTAAATTTGCGAGCCTCACACCCCGGTATGGACCACAAACGGGAGAGGACTTCAGGGAGGACATGCGTTTCTTTCTAGCTAGAGGTGGTGTCAGTGCTTAAACTGACTAACATTTACATTATTTTCACCTGTGTGGTTGTTGTTGTTGCGAGGCGCCTCGAATATATCGGTGACTGTGTGAAGCCGATGGAGTCGTATGACTCATTTGCACCCCAAAGGGCGGGGAAACGTAGTGTTCAGGCATTTTAATATACATCGGTGGACCGGCCCTGACGATCCAAGGGGAAGTTGCGGCTGTTCCTGAGAGATGGTAGGCTAGATTGTCTCGAAGTGGTGAGGACGATCCCTGGCCTCGGTTCATGACGGAAATCCAATTTCCAAATACGACATCATGCGGCTTTGATTGTATACCTATATATGGCGACATAGTCGTATGGGGCACTTATGCCGTCTATGATTGATATTTATGATTGTATCTAAAATTAGAAACTAACTGGAAACGAGCTAGGACGGATGGTTTCCTGGGTATTGGTCTGATGTTGATTTCGGCCTTCGGGGTTAATACTTAGGGAATCATTCTCTTACTAGTTTACGGTTGGAGTCTAATTAAGAATTAAACGATAAAATTTACATTTTTTAATGATTTGTTTTGCTCGTATCAAGCATATTTTGGACATTATAAGGTAAAACTCTATCCTCCGGTTTGTGTTGCATTGTGTGATGGGAACTGAGTCTTATAATGGCTTCATCTTTATAAAAAGCATTGCATCGTTTAAAAGATTTATTTGTTTTAAAGCACTGGAAATCCAATGGAGTAAACCCGTTCCATGAAAGTGGCGTGGTACTGTGATTAGCCATATTTGAAAATGTGTTAAGTAGATTTCTCATACCAGTCCCATGACTGACTCGTAGTTTGTTTCACTTTCAAACTCGGGTGCCCCTTTTACTACACGGCCAGCCTTGTATTCAAGTTTTAGCAGGCTCTTTCTGGATAGCTGGAGCTGAAGATGGATTCTATCATTTATCTCTTTTTAGATTGTTCAGCTCATGTTGTACATATTATGTTTTGTTTTCCGCTGTAGATTTTTATGTATAGCTGAACTATATTTTGTACTAAGTATGATCTTGTATACTGTGTAACTCTGATGATTATGTTTATCCAGTGTATTCTATTGTACATTATCGGGTGTATTTAATTATTTTTGTTCTGTTGTTATCTGTTTATGTGTTATATTCCAAAGATTACCCTTGCACCGTCTCATCGGGGTTTGGGGTCGTCACAGCTATACTCATTCTAGGACACTACTAGTCCTATATATAATGAGTTATTTGCCTTAGAATACTGTTGATTATATTTCTGTCAAATTTTCAATATGTTATATTCCGAGCTAAGTTTAACCAAAGCTCTGATACCAACTGTGATGACCCAAAACTCCCGTAGTATGAAAGCAAGGATAATCATTGGAATATAACACATAAACAATAATAGCAGAACAGAAATATAGTATTACAGAAGATGAAGTACATCAAATTACACTGGAAATAATATATCATCAGAGTTACACAGCATAATAGGATCATACTTAGTACATAATATAGTTTTCAACTTAATATAAAATGTTTGCAGCGGAATCAAACATAATATACTAAATTCAGTCTGAACAGAAAAATAGAAATGATAGGATCCATCTTCAGCTCCATAGCTATCCAAAATGAGTCTGCTAAATCCTGAATACAAAGATGCCCATGTGGAAAGAGGGCACCCGAGTTTGCAAAGTGAAACAAACTACGAGTCAGTCATGGGACTGGTATGAGAAATCTTCTTAACCTATTTAATAATAAGGCTAATCACAGGACCACGCCGCTAACGCGGAACGGGTTTACTCCATTAGATTGCCAGTGCATAAACAAAGTAAATCGTTAAACAACGCATTGCTTTTTAGAAAACTGAAACCATTATAAGACTAAAGTCCCATCACACAATGCAACGCAAACCGAAGGATAGAGTTTTATCTTATAATGGTAAAAAATGCTTGATACAATAAAACAGATTGATATTATTATTATTGTATACATGTTTCAAAAACATTTCAATCATATTGTATCAATCATAGACGGTTAGCTACCATATACTATGTCACCAAATAGAGGTTTACAATCAAAACCGCATGGTGCCGTATTGGAATTTGGATTTCCATCATGAACCAAGGTAAGGGATCGTCCTTACCGAATTCGATACAATCTAGCCCATGTCTCAGGCTTAGAGCTCGAGTGAGCCTTTAGGATCCACATGGCCGGTCCACAAATATGTTAGTGGATTATAACTCCTGAACAATATGTTTCCCCGCTCAATGGGGCGTAAATAGAGCCACTAGGGACTCAATGTCCGAGGTACCTCGCTTTCCATCATCCACATAAGTAAAAATATCTGGGCTTGTAAAACCCAGACACCACTTCTAGCTAGAAAGAAACGCATGTTCTCCATGGATCCTTCTCCCGTTTCTGGTTCATACCGGGGTGTGAGGCTCGCGAAGTAACGTTGTACACAAAGCTATGCTAAATAAAGCTGTGCTTTGATCATCAACCACAAGGCTCTTCTTTCCAACAATAAGCCTTGATCATTTGCATCTTGTCATGCCGCACTGATAATTCATGCCATGCGACTGATATCTATCAATATGTAACCTCTGAGCTCATACGTCTCAGAGAAGGGTGTTAAGCAAGAGAATAAATTCTCCGCCACCAAACAGATATATATTAAATAGAAATCAATCAGCACAGAATAAAATCCAATGTCAGACATACATCCATTTACAAGTCCGTTCTGGGTCTGAACGAAACCGGAGACACCTTATTCCTCGTCTCATATGTCCAATACAGAAGAGAGGCTCTCGCATATCCGGATGATCAACAAGTACGTCCGGACAACTACCACTGTAACTCTCTCAAGGAAGCAACTCAATCAAAGGCATCAGTAGTCATCCATTCGACGTAAAGATCGCCGGTCTTCAATCACCGTCTTAAAATCTTCGACTTCCAATCGTCGTATAATTATTTGAAATGAGAGTTAACTCGGACTTTTCAAATAATTCTCAAATATAAATAATTTAAATCTTATTTTCATTTCATATCATTTATAATATTTTATAATGGTTTGTCGCTATTTTTATTTATTTAAAAATAGCCATTTTTAATTAAACGACACTTTAGGTCATTACATGGCCCTGGCGCTATTTCCATCAATATTTGATTTACACATTTCTCAAAATCTAACCATTGCATCTTAAAAAAATTTATATCATTGGAAAGATCTTTCCAAAACAAACCCAACAGTTCCAATTTTGGGAAAATCCGACGGTCGGATCTTTTGGTATAATCATTTGAAGTTACGATTTCAAATCGCGAACTGCAGCAGCGCGATTCGTTTTATTTTAATTTATATATATAAATATATATATATATATATATATTATTTCATTCAATGATTTCAAACCATTTTCAATTCAACATTGATTTCTTTATATGAAATCCTATATTACACTAAAATTGTGATTTTTAATGTCATAAACAATTTCATTACAGCATTGATTTCTTTTATATGAAATCATATTAGCATTAAAAATGTAATTTTAATGTCAATACATTTTATTCAAAACATGAATAATTTAATGATTCTATCATAAATTTAAAAAGAAAATGTAATCTTTTTAATCTTTCACCTATTACATTAAAAATGTAATCACCTTATTCATTCTCTTATTACATTAAAAATGTAATCCTTTATTCATTTCCTTTATTACATTGAAAAATGTAATCTTTTATTCATTCCTTTTATTACATTGAAAAATGTATTCTTTTATTCATTTCTTTTATTACATTAAAAATGTAATCTTTTATTCATTTCTTTTATTACATTAAAAATGTATTCCTTTTATGTTAACACATTTAATAAACAATGCATCTTTTCTTATGATTCATTTACATTGAAAATGTAAATCTTAATGTTTTCTGATTTACAGCAAAATGTGAAATTTTTTTGGTTACTATATTTTCATTTCAAACCAATGAGTATTTTTAATGATTCACTAAAAATATAAATTTCAATGTAACACATTTTTATTCGACTAATGATCATTTTAAAATTCCATTTACACTAAAAATGTAAATTTCAATGTAACACATTTTTATTCAACTAATGATCATTTTAAAGTTTTATATTAAAAATGTATATTTCAAAGAAAACATATTTGTTTAACTAATGATCATTCTCAAAGTTCCATTTATATTTAAAATGTATATTTCAAAGAAAACATATTTGTTTAACTAATGATCATTCTCAAAGTTCCATTTATATTAAAAATGTATATTTCAAAGAAAACATATTGAGACGATCCGAAACTCCCCGGTAAGGAAAGCACGGATAGAATTGAGGACAAGACAAAACAGAACGCAGATGGAAGAACATTTCATTGTTTATTACAACAATTCCATCAGAATACAAGAATATACATAGTATAAATGAATAAATTACATTCGAAAATTATCAGAGATTACAATAAATTACATAGCAGCAGAAAAACAATATAAAACACAACTGAAAGTAATGCACGGATACAGAGCTTTCTGAGCATCGTTCCAGCTATAAATCAGGACCCTGTGAATATAAATATGCAAAACCAAAACTACTAGCTGCCCGTGTCGAAAATAAGGGCACCCAGAGTTTAGGTTAAAACAGTAAACTCCAGGTCAGTCATGGGACTGGTGTGAGAACTAAAACAGTTATTAATATTGGTTTTAAAGTTAGGTAAATCAAGGGACCACGCCGTATAACACGGAACGGGTTGCCTTCCAAGAATACCAGTTCATAGAACAAACAGCGCAATGCTAAATAAAGAAAAATGAAGCTGTTATAAGACCCAGGTCCCATCACACAATGCAACGCAAGCCAGAGGATAGGGTTTTTACCTTATAACAGCCAAAGCATGCTTGATACGTTTAAAACACATTATTTGATACTATTATAGGTGTATAGTGCCAAAACAATTTCAAATCATAAATATCAACCATAGGCGGCATGGGTACCATCTATCATTTCGCCATACTAGTTCTACAATTAAAACCGCAATATCATGTATTGGAAATTGGATTCCATCATGAGTCGAGGCAAGGGGCAAGCTCCTCTCCGATTCGAGACACTCTAGCAAATGCTTCGGGACCGCACACAGCAATCCCTGGATCCTCCAAGGCCGGTCCTCTCTTACTTTTGAGGATTGGCAATTCCTGAACACACGTTTCCCGGTCCTTACAGACCTATATCCGAGGCGCCTCGTATCCAACAACCACACATGTGAAAAGTATATAAATGTCAGGGCCGGTAGGTCACTGACACCACCATAGCTAGAAAGAAACGTCGTGCACTCCTTGGGTCAGTATCCCGTTTTTGACTCATACCGAGGTGTGAGGCTCGCGAATTCACGTTATATACAAAGCTACGCCACATGCCGTGCTTTGATCATCAACCACAAGACTTTGCTTTTCAACAGAAGCTTTGATCAATTGCCACTTACGCGTGCCACACATGCAATTCACTCCATGCGACTGATGTCCAACGATATAAAACCTCTGAGCTCGTATTTCTCAGAGAAGGGCGTTAAGCAAGAGAATAAATTCTCCGCCGCCAAACAGATGTATATTTAATAGAAAACAATCAACACAGAATAAAATCCAATGTCAGACACACAATCCATTTACAAGTTCGTTCTGGGTCTGAATGAAACCGGAGGCACTTTCCTCGCATATCCATCCATCTCCAAGTACGTCTGGACGATCACCAACTGTTTCCCTCATCTTGGGTGTACAGCCCAATCGAGATCATCAGTAATCACCCAGACGATGTGAAGACTTCCGGTCTTCAACCACCGTTTTCATCTTCGACATCTCGTCGAATCAGTTATTCAGAATGGGTATAAGCCCGGCCTTTCTAAATATCCCACGTATATAATAAACAAATATTACACAGACACACAAACGCCTCATTCCAATTCAGAATATTCTTTTATTCACAAAATCACATTCTTAGGGAAAGGTTCCCATTAATTTTATCCAAGATAAATTCTTCTAAATTTATTCTTTAATCTTCCTTGGGATATCATTTCAAATTAGTCGGGATTAGCGAACCACACCGAAGTAATTATTTATTTTATTTCCCAATCCCAACCTATTCATCCCCTTGAGAAAAACTGGTGATACTCCATTCCTAACACCACGGTGTTATCGGTAAAATTAATTACCATTTCACGTTCAAATCTAATTGAAGATTTAACTATCGCATTGGAGCAAAACTGGTGGTACTCCATTCTCGATCACCTTTCAGATTTGATAATTTAAATTATCAATTCACTTTTCAATCTAATTAAAGATTCATTAGAACTCCACTTAGTTTTAATCCTTTCAAAAATCAACATCTTGCCTTTAACTGGGTTAAAGAACCAATGTCATCTAAAACACGATTCACGATAAACCCAAATCACATTTGATATTAATTACAAGGCCCTGAATAGAAAATATACCGGCTTATATTCAATATCAAATTCTGAAACCAACAAATATCGTATTGGAAATAACGATAAAATATATCTTTCAAATTCCCATAACAATATCTGTATAGTCACGAAATCCAACATCGAAATATTCCGAAGATAATTTCAATTCAACTCCAGTCCAATCCACGTATTGGGAATATTGATTATTTTTAAAATCACTTTCAAATTCAATTTATTTATTTCAAAAATAAATTGATTTTAATCCTAGTTCAAAACTAGTTCATTTCGATAAAAATCTATTTTAATCTTTTCAAATGTGGAATTCTTTAGCCCAATTTTTCCCAAATCATTTCTTATGATTTTACACAAATTATAGATATTTTTAATAATTTTATCAAGGCCCGTACAGTCGATTTCCATCAATGGCCATTGAACTGCACTTACAACGACCTTTTCCAAATTTGATTTGGACATAATTCCAAATCCAACCGTTAGATTTCAAAATTCTAATATTCATTGGAAAGCTCTTTTCGATACGAACCCAACGGTTCCGGTTTAGGAGAATCCGACGGTCGGATCTCCCGCAACGTCAATTCGAAGTCAATGGTCGAAGTTCACGAACTGCCGCGGCGCGGCGCGTTCTATTAAGGCCATTATATATATAATATATATATATATATATATTATATATTTCGTCGATTTCCTTTTTAAAAAGTATTTTATAAATCGTTTTAAATTCATTTTCAAAACCATTTCAACATTATATTCAATTTCAAATCGATTTGATTTCAATTCAATTCGAATTCATTTCAATTTTATTTAATTCGAATTCAAATTAGTTTCAATTCAATTCAAATTCTAATTCGTTTCAATTCAATTCAATTTGAATTTACCTTCTATTTAATTCAATTCGAATTCATTTCAAATTGATTTCAATTCAATTTCAGTTCATTTTAAATTTCATTCAAAATGATTTTAATTCGTTTTTAATTCAATTTCAATTTAATTCAATTTGAATTCATTTCTATTCAATTCGAATTCAAATTCACTTTCTATTCAATTCGAATCGAATTCATTTTCTATTCGATTCGAATTCATTTCAAATTGATTCAATAAAATTTCAATTTGAATTTTAATCTAATTTAATTTGAATTTCATTTCAAAATATTAAATTTTGAAATCACTTTTCAATATTCATTATAAAACGAATAAAATCGATATAAATATCGTTCGCGTCAAAATAACGCATCTCTAATCAGCACGGCTTTATATTTTTCAAAAACTTCTTTATTCTATTCAACAAATGAATCTATATTTCTTTCAACACTTGACTAATCTCAACAAATGAGTACTGTCAACACATGAATCTTATTTTATAATATTCATTATTTTCCCGATTGGAATGAGGCCCAATCAATCACCATATAATGTTAATTATATGGATTTCATACAACACATGTATATAATAGCAACAATAATCAATCAACCATCAACCAAAGTGCACCACACAACTGCATAAGCATCAAATATAAATAATCAACGCTTACACAGTCTGTCGACCAATCGATCGACATACAATTAAATAATTGGGATTAGTGTACTCAAATATCATCCCAACACCCGTGTGGGGTTTCAAATCAACCAACACAGATTTTTTTATTTGTGCAGATGGGCGATGTGTAAAATTTATCATCCCAATCAATATCAGTCAAATCAGTGTATATAAACAAATCGGCTGATTTGTTTATAAATATTTATTTATTCACTTTCACGTTAAAAATTATATTTTTAACGATAATTAATTTATTTCAACCATCTACATTTTATTATCGATTTCACATCAACTACACAAACTAATTTCACAACACATCAATCAAACAAACAAGCCGTCCATGGTCTGTGGACGACGGGTGTCGGGTGCTGCTAAGCACCGTCTGCATCCTAGTATATATATATATATATAACTAGAAAAAGAAATTTAGAGTGAAAAGTTCTCACCGATAGCTAATCCAATACCATGACTCTTCCTATGTAGAAAATCTCGTCGTTCTCGCCTTTTGTCACTTTCATTGCCCGTAGCCACTACATATATAAAAATCACATTTTTATATTGTTGCTATGTATATAAAAATCATATTTTTATAATCACTCCGTATGGATAAAAATTCTATTTTTACACCGCTACTATATAGATAAAAATTCTATTTTTACACCGCTACTATATAGATAAAAATTCTATTTTTACACCGCTACTATATAGATAAAAATTCTATTTTTACACCGCTACTATATAGACAAAAATTCTATTTTTACACTGCTACTATATAGATAAAAATTCTATTTTTACAACGCTACTATATAGATAAAAATTCTATTTTTTCATCGCTACTATATAGATAAAAAATTCTATTTTTACATCGCTACTATATAGATAAAAATTCTATTTTTACAACGCTACTATATAGATAAAAATTCTATTTTTACAATGCTACTATATAGATAAAAATTCTAATTTTACAACGCTACTATATAGATAAAAATTCTATTTTTACAACGCTACTATATAGATAAAAATTCTATTTTTACAACGCTACTATATAAAGATTTTGCCTTTTCAAATATAAAGATTATATTTTTATATTCTCTATTATATAGAAATTTTCTTTTCAATACACTACTTACATAAAAATAGAATTTTTATATCTTCTACTATATAAAGGTCATATTTTTAACACTTCTATAATGTAAAAATCATATTTTTATCCTTCTACAATATAAAAGATTATATTTTTATCTTCCTACAATATAAAAGATTATATTTTTATCTTCCTACAATATAAAATATTATATTTTTATCTTCCTACAATATAAAAGATTATATTTTTATCTTTCTACAATGTAAAATAAAACTGAAATTAAATTAAAAACTTATTTAATAAAGGAAAATCACCTTCACTATCGAACTGGAGCATCGTTGGAGGGGGGGTTTCACCATCGCGCTGGGGTCAGTGGGGGAGGCGCATGCAGCGGAGGAGGTGGGCGGCGACAAGAGGAGGCGACATCGGGTTGTGGGGCTCGGGGGTTTGGGGATTTCGAGAGAGAGGGGTGCGGTTTTTAGGAGGGGAAGGAGGAGAAGAAGGAGGCGCAGCGGAGGGGAGGGGGAGATGGTGGAGGCGGCGCGACAACGACGAGGGGGAGCGGTTTTCTTCGATGTCGGGATCTTTTTTTCTTTTTTTTCTTTTTTCTGTAAAGTGAAAGAGAGAGGGAGAGGGGTAGTGGTAGGAGGGTATATATTATAATATATATATTTAATTATTTTATTTTAAAAAGCAACTTTTTTATTCGACCTCGAAACGAGACCTACCGCCTGTCGTCCATAGCTAATTATCCCCATTCCAAACACAATGGGATATGTACCGTAAGCTGATTCGACCAGTTTCCGTTAAAATCAACATATAACTCTATATATTGAATTTGAACGCGCATTTCAATTTACTGGGGTCACATACGAGCTCTAAAAATTCCAGAAAAATATTTTCTAGCTTCGTATTGACGATACGGTCCTAACAAAACTAGTTTCATCGAATTCTGAGACCGTTGGAAAAATGGCCATTTTCCAGTCGATTAAAATCAACTAAAACGGTCAAAACACGTTTTCCTTTGCCACGCTCACATATTGATTCAAAAAATTATGAAATTTGGAATCTAGCAATAACTTGACATCACAGATCCAACAAAAGTGGTTTCGTCAAAATCCGAGGTCGTTTGTAAAATTCCCATTTTTAAGGGCCTGAATTCCATAGCGACTATTCAGAATTTTCAACTGGACATATCTTTTGATTCCCGCTATGAAATTTCGATTTTTCGGATTCGTTGGAAAGATATTCTCAAATAGATCCTAATGTTTTGGTTTCACTAAAATCCGGTTTGTTTTGCACCCGGTATGTTCAATTGAAGTTTGAAATCGAATTATCGAACTACTGCACCATTTTCAATTCTATTTATAATTATATATAATTATTTATATTCTAACGACGACGTATATAATATATACGTTCTATTCTATTCAAAATAAATTCCTCTTTGATATTATTTAAAATAATCCATTTTAAATGTTCAAAATTCACTAAAATTGCCTAAATAAAAATTTTAAACTGGCCCAGATTTTCAGGTTGTTACAATCTCCTCCACTTAAATCTTTTCGTCCCCGAAAAGGAACAAAGTCGAAAGTTTTGATTAATCAACTCTACAATCGATCTGGCTTCCATTCTCCTACTTTTCAGTTTCTGAGAATTTTCTAATTCTTCGAAAATTTGGCTAACACCCGGAATTTTCGAAAAATTTCGCCATAACCTCCTTTGTACGGGGAGAGGTTTGGAAATTTATTGGGCCGTATTAGGTACCCAATAAATCCTAATAAGCATACACATATTTATAGTGATATATTCTGGTGTTTACAGGGGAGTGTGTATTGATAATAACTCCAGAGAATAAATTCTCGTCACCCTGTCAAATCCTGAGGGAGTGTGTATTTTAAATGCTCCAGAGGATAAATCCTCGTCACCTCGTCCCGTGTGGGAAATAAATAGTCCATGTGCCGTATCTAATAAATAGAGAGATGTGATTATTGTCAACTCTAGACCCGTGTGGGGTTTTTATTAATCTGGCAATTTTACCGTTACAATTTAAATAGTCCATATCAGTCATCAGTTCAACCTGTAAAATATAGTCATCGCCATACAAGCCTCTCGCTCGTATGGTAAATCTTCCACCTCGTCACACAAGCTCCAAATGCTTATGTGGTATATGATGAAGTATGCCTATCTTCCAGAAGTATACCATGTAATGTAGTTCAAAATTAATTGTTGCTATCCTATGGCGATGTTTATTATTTCGCACAGAATAACCAGCACTCCGCATCCAATGGCATTCACAGGAGTTGATATAATAATAAAAGTGCGCATCCAACTCATTAAGGTTTACCTATTTGTCGGGCACGCAAATAAAATCTTTACTCAACAGCTATCCAATTTCCTGTTCAAACATATATAATACACAAGTATATATTTCTACCTATTTTCTAATCAGTTCAATGTGTGATTTAATTGAATAAATTATTTTGGTTCTTATTGATGATATTTCTAATCTTCTCTAAATCAAAGGCCAAAAAGGAACGAAGTCGAAAGTTGTTTAACAAATCAACTCAACTTCCATTATTTTGACTACGGCTTAAGTTCTTCAACTTTTCAGTTTCTAAGAACTTTTCAAAATTTTCAAAAATTTGGCTAACACCCTAAATTTTCAAAAAAATTCGCCATAACCTCCCCTGCACCGGGAGCCATGGGAAAATCCCGAAATTGCCATACAGGCCTTCTGATCTCAAAAAGAAAAAGAAAAAGCCAATCGGCTCATAAAATCATCATCACCCAAACAAAACAGTAAATTATGATAAACATGTACCTATTTGTCGGGCAAACAAATTTTATTCTCTGCTCTAGCTTCCTTGCTATGACCTGTTCAATGTAAGTACATGTATATGCAAGCAAATGCGACCAATTTTCAATACAATTCAATATTTGATACAATTAGGCTAAATGGTTCAAAATTATCAAACAAATAAACAAACAACACAAACATCAATCAATTAGTGAATTAACGTTTCAAATTCATAATTTTGATACATATGTACAAAAAATCATGTTTTTGATGCCAAATCACAACAATGAATTCTAGCTATATTTTTTTGTTTTTGGTTCTCACACCAGTCTAATGGAAATATATAGAAATCACACGTTCGTCACTCGAAAATAAATACTGGTAACGCTGCAGCATTATCAGAACCATCCCCGGGCAACTAGAGCGTGATCCTATATCTATCTAGTATATTAAAACTTCGAATATACGTTCATGACGCATATACGCGAAATCTTTATATACTCGATTGTCCATATTCAAAATAAATAAATATTCAAATACGTATAAAGCGATTTAAATTTTCAAAACAAAATTGTTTTCATTTGAAAAATATACTCTTCACACTCATTCTAGGATACTACTGATCCCATCTCTAACGAGTCATTCTAATTGGATATTACTAATCCAATATCTGATGAATTCTTTCGTATGGTTCTAATGTGTCTTGTTCTCGAGCCCTGTAAACCAAAGCTCTGATACCAAACTGAGACGACCCAAAACTCCCCGGTAAGGAAAGCACGGATAGAATTGAGGACAAGAAAAAACAGAACGCAGATGGAAGAACATTTCATTGTTTATTACAACAATTCCATCAGAATACAAGAATATACAGAGTATAAATGAATAAATTACATTCGAAAATTATCAGAGATTACAATAAATTACATAGCAGCGGAAAAACAATATAAAACACAACTGAAAGTAATGCACGGATACAGAGCTTTCCGAGCATCGTTCCAGCTGTAAATCAGGATCCTGTGAATATAAATCAGCAAAACCAAAACTACTAGCTGCCCGTGTCGAAAATAAAGGCACCCAGAGTTTAGGTTAAAACAATAAACTCCAGGTCAGTCATGGGACTGGTGTGAGAACTAAAACAGCTATTAATATTGGTTTTAAAGTTAGGTAAATCAAGGGACCACGCCGTATAACACGGAACGGGTTTCCTTCCAAGAATACCAGTGCATAGAACAAACATCGCAATGCTAAATAAAGAAAAATGAAGCTGTTATAAGACCCAGGTCCTATCACACAATGCAACGCAAGCCGGAGGATAGGGTTTTTACCTTATAATAGCCAAAGCATGCTTGATACGTTTAAAACACATTATTTGATACTATTATATGTGTATAGTATCAAAACAATTTCAAATCATAAATATCAACCATAGGCGGCATGGGTACCATCTATCATGTCGCCATACTAGTTCTACAATTAAAACCGCAATATCACGTATTAGAAATTGGATTCCATCATGAGTCGAGGCAAGGGGCAAGCTCCTCTCCGATTCGAGACACTCTAGCAAATGCCTCGGGACCGCACACAGCAATCCTTGGATCCTCCAAGGCCGGTCCTCTCTTACTTTTGAGGATTGGCAATTCCTGAACACACGTTTCCCAGTCCTTACAGACCTATATCCGAGGCGCCTCGTATCCAACAACCACACAGGTGAAAAGTATATAAATGTTAGGGATGGTAGGTCACTGACACCACCATAGCTAGAAAGAAACGTCGTGCACTCCTTCGGTCAGTATCCCGTTTTTGACTCATACCGAGGTGTGAGGCTCGCGAATTCACGTTATACACAAAGCTACGCCACACAGGCCGTGCTTTGATCATCAACCACAAGACTTTGCTTTTCAACAGAAGCCTTGATCAATTGCCACTTACGCGTGCCACACAGGCAATTCACTCCATGCAACTGATGTCCATCGATATACAACCTCTGAGCTCGTACGTCTCAGAGATGGGCGTTAAGCAAGAGAATAAATTCTCTGCCGCCAAACAGATGTATATTTAATAGAAATCAATCAACACAGAATAAAATCCAATGTCAGACACACAATCCATTTACAAGTTCGTTCTGGGTCTGAACGAAACCAGAGGCACTTTCCTCGCATATCCATCCTTCTCCAAGTACGTCTGGACGATCACCAACTGTTTCCCTCATCTTGGGTGTACAGCCCAAACGAGATCATCAGTAATCACCCAGATGATGTGAAGACTTCCGGTCTTCAACCACCGTCTTCATCTTCGACATCTCGTCGAATCAGTTATTCAGAATGGGTATAAACCTGGCCTTTCTGAATATCCCACATATATAATAAACAAATATTACACAGACACACAAACGCCTCATTCCAATTCAGAATATTCTTTTATTCACAAAATCACATTCTTAGGGAAAGGTTCCCATTAATTTTATCCAAGATAAATTCTTCTAAATTTATTCTTTAATCTTCCTTGGGATATCATTTCAAACTAGTCGGGATTAGCGAACCACACCGAAGTAATTATTTATTTTATTTCCCAATCCCAACCTATTCATCCCCTGGAGCAAAACTGGTGATACTCCATTCCTAACACCACGGTGTTATCGGTAAAATTAAGTACCATTTCACGTTCAAATCTAATTAAAGATTTAACTATCGCATTGGAGCAAAACTGGTGGTACTCCATTCTCGATCACCTTTCAGATTTGATAATTTAAATTATCAATTCACTTTTCAATCTAATTAAAGATTCAATAGAACTCCACTTAGTTTTAATCCTTTCAAAAATCAACATCTTGCCTTTAACTGGGTTAAAGAACCAATGTCATCTAAAACACGATTCACGATAAACTCAAATCACATTTGATATTAATTACAAGGCCCTGAATAGAAAATATACCGGCTTATATTCAATATCAAATTCTGAAACCAACAAATATCGTATTGGAAATAACGATATAAAATATATCTTTCAAATTCCCATAACAATATCTGTATAGTCACGAAATCCAACATCGAAATATTCCAAAGATAATTTCGATTCAACTCCAGTCCAATCCACGTATTGGGAATATTGATTATTTTTAAAATCACTTTCAAATTCAATTTATTTATTTCAAAAATAAATTGATTTTAATCCTAGTTCAAAACTAGTTCATTTCGATAAAAATCTATTTTAATCTTTTCAAATGTGGGATTCTTCAGCCAAATTTTTCCCAAATCATTTCTTATGATTTTACACAAATTATAGATATTTTTAATAATTTTATCAAGGCCCGTACAGTCGATTTCCAACAATGGCCATCGAACTGCACTTACATCGACCTTTTCCAAATTTGATTTGGACATAATTCCAAATCCAACCGTTAGATTTCAAAATTCTAATATTCACTGGAAAGCCCTTTTCGATACGAACCCAACGGTTCCAGTCTTAGGAGAATCCGATGGTCGGATCTCCCGCAACATCAATTCAAAGTCAATGGTCGAAATTCACGAACTGCCGCGGCGCGGCGCGTTCTATTCAGGCCATTATATATATATATATATATATATATATATATATATATATATATATATATATATATATATATTATATATTTCGTGGATTTCCTTTTTAAAACGTATTTTATAAATCGTTTTAAATTCGTTTTCAAAACCATTTCAACACTATATTCAATTTCAAATCGATTTGATTTCAATTCAATTCGAACTCATTTCAATTTTATTTATTTCGAATTCAAATTCGTTTCAATTCAAATTCTAATTCGTTTCAATTCAATTCAATTTGAATTTACCTTCTATTTAATTCAATTCGAATTCATTTCAAATTGATTTCAATTCAATTTCAGTTCGTTTTAAATTTCATTCAAAACGATTTCAATTCGTTTTTAATTCAATTTCAATTTAATTCAATTTGAATTCATTTCTATTCAATTCGAATTCAAATTCACTTTCTATTCAATTCGAATCGAATTCATTTTCTATTCGATTCGAATTCATTTCAAATTGATTCAATAAAATTTCAATTTGAATTTTAATCTAATTTAATTTGAATTTCATTTCAAAATATTAAATTTTGAAATCACTTTTCAATATTCATTATAAAACGAATAAAATCGATATAAATATCGTTCGCGTCAAAATAACGCATCTCTAATCAACACGGCTTTATATTTTTCAAAAACTTCTTTATTCTATTCAACAAATGAATCTATATTTCTTTCAACACTTGACTAATCTCAACAAATGAGTACTGTCAACACATGAATCTTATTTTATAATATTCATTATTTTCCCGATTGGAATGAGGCCCAATCAATCACCATATAATGTTAATTATATGGATTCCATACAACACATGTATATAATAGCAACGATAATCAATCAACCATCATCCAAAGTGCACCACACAACTGCATAAGCATCAAATATAAATAATCAACGCTTACACAGTCTGTCGACCAATCGATCGACATACAATTAAATAATTGGGATTAGTGTACTCAAATATCATCCCAACACCCGTGTGGGGTTTCAAATCAACCAACATAGATTTTTTTTATTTGTGCAGTTAGGCGATGTGTAAAATTTATCATCCCAATCAATATCAGTCAAATCAGTGTATATAAACAAATCGGCTGATTTGTTTATAAATATTTATTTATTCACTTTCACGTTAAAAATTATATTTTTAACGATAATTAATTTATTTCAACCATCTACATTTTATTATCGATTTCACATCAACTACACAAACTAATTTCACAACACATCAATCAAACAAACAAGCCGTCCATGGTCTGTGGACGACGGGTGTCGGGTGCTGCTAAGCACCGTCTGCATCCTAGTATATATATAACTAGAAAAAGAAATTTAGAGTGAGAAGTTCTCACTGATAGCTAATCCAATACCACGACTCTTCCTATGTAGAAAATCTCGTCGTTCTCGCCTTTTGTCACTTTCGTTGCCCGTAGCCACTACATATATAAAAATCACATTTTTATATTGTTGCTATGTATATAAAAATCATATTTCTATAATCACACCATATAGATAAAAATTCTATTTTTATACCGCTGCTATATAGATAAAAATTCTATTTTTACACCGCTACTATATAGATAAAAATTCTATTTTTACACCGCTACTATATAGATAAAAATTCTATTTTTACACCGCTACTATATAGATAAAAATTCTATTTTTACAACGCTACTATATAGATAAAAATTCTATTTTTACATCGATACTATATAGATAAAAATTCTATTTTTACAACGCTACTATATAGATAAAAATTCTATTTTTACAACGCTACTATATAGATAAAAATTCTATTTTTACAACGCTACTATACATATAAAAATTCTATTTTTACAACGCTACTATATAAAGATTTCGCCTTTTCAAATATAAAGATTATATTTTTATGTTCTCTATTATATAGAAATTTTCTTTTCAATACACTACTTACATAAAAATAGTATTTTTATATCTTCTACTATATAAAGGTCATATTTTTAACACTTCTATAATGTAAAAATCATATTTTTATCCTTCTACAATATAAAAGATTATATTTTTATCCTCCTACAATATAAAAGATTATATTTTTATCTTCCTACAATATAAAAAATTATATTTTTATCTTTCTACAATGTAAAATAAAACTGAAATTAAATTAAAAACTGATTTAATAAAGGAAAATCACCTTCTCTGTCGAACTGGAGCATCGTTGGAGGGGGGGTTTCACCATCGCGCTGGGGTCAGTAGGGGAGGCACATGCGGCGGAGGAGGTGGGCGGCGACAGGAGGAGGCGGCATCGGGTTGTGGGGCTCGGGGGTTTGGGGATTTCGAGAGAGAGGGGTGCGGTTTTTGGGGGGGGGGGGAAGGAGGAGAAGAAGGAGGCGCAGCGGAGAAGAGGGGGAGATGGTGGAGGCGGCGCAGCAACGACGAGGGTGAGCGGTTTTCTTCGATGTCAGGATCTTTTTTTTTCTTTTTTCTGTAAAGTGAAAGAGAGAGGGAGAGGGGTAGTGGTAGGAGGGTATATATTATAATATATATATATTTAATTATTTTATTTTAAAAAGCAACTTTTTCATTCGACCTCGAAACGAGACCTACCGCCTGTCGTCCATAGCTAATTAGCCCCATTCCGAACACAATGGGATATGTACCATAAGCTGATTCGATCATTTTGATCAGTTTCCGTTAAAATCAACATATAACTCTATATATTGAATTTGAACGCGCATTTCAATTTACTGGGGCCACATACGAGCTCGAAAAATTCCAGAAAAATATTTTCTAGCTTCGTATTGACGATACAGTCCTAACAAAACTAGTTTCGTCAACTTCTGAGATCGTTGGAAAAATGGCCATTTTCCAGTCGATTAAAATCAATTAAAATGGTCAAAACACGTTTTCCTTTGCCACGCTCACATATTGATTCGAAAAATTATGAAATTTGGAATCTAGCAATAACTTGACATCACGGATCCAACAAAAGTGATTTCGTCAAAATCCGAGGTCGTTTGTAAAATTCCCATTTTTAAGGGCCTGAATTCCATAACGACTATTCAGAATTTTCAACTGGACATATCTTTTGATTCCCGCTATGAAATTTCGATTTTTCGGATTCGTTGGAAAGATATTCTCAAATAGATCCTAATGTTTTTGGTTTCACTAAAATCCGGTTTGTTTTGCACCCGGTATGTTCAATTGAAGTTTGAAATCGAATTATCGAACTACCACGCCATTTTCAATTCTATTTATAATTATATATAATTATTTATATTCTAACGACGACGTATATAATATATACGTTCTATTCTATTCAAAATAAATTTCTCGTCGATATTATTTAAAATAATCCATTTTAAATGTTCAAAATTCACTAAAATTGCCAAAATAAAAATTTTAAACTGGCCCAGATTTTCGGGTTGTTACACATATTTTATATAACAATGGACATTTTTAATGTTTCGTTTACAATAAAAATGTAAATTTCAAAGTGAACATTTTTGTTATTGCAATGGCTATTTTCAAAAGGTTCATTTACATAAAAATGTAAATCTTAGTGTAAAATATTTTTATTATAGCAATGTTCATTTTAATGTAAAACATTTAAAATGTAAAATCCAATATAAATACATTTTATATAGCAATGTTGTGTTTTAATGTTTTCATATACATTGAATTGTAAATTCCCAATGTAGATATATTTCTATATCAAAATGTTTATTTTAATGTTTTCATATACATTGAAATGTCAATTTCCAATGTAGATATATTTCTATATCAAAATATTTATTTTAATGTTTTCATATACAATAAAATGTAAATCTAATGTAAACACATTTTTATTTCATAATGTTTTATTTTTAGTGTAGTATATACATTAAAAATGTAAATACCAATGTCAATACATTTTACATCAAAATGTTTATTTTAATGTTGCATTTACATTAAAAATGCAAAATCCAATATCAAAACATTTTTATTTCAAAATGTTTGTTTTTAATGTTGCATTTACATTAAAAATATAAATTTCAAATGTAAATACATTTTTATTTAACAAAATGACCATTTTTGATTTACAACTAAAGTATGAATTTGATGTTGACATATAATGATCATTTTCATATTCGTATATATATTAGAAATCTAATTTTCATATTATTCAAACAATTAATATATAATAACATGAATATTACATAACACAAGAATATTTCAGAAAATTTTGGTAGCATAACGGCAGGGTAATTAAAACCGGCACCGTCCCGATGTACGGCTCCTCGCACTTTCTTAGGCCTCGCGGCGTTTACAAGAGGTTTAATTTCGTAATACATGTTTCTAGGCAATCCAATGCCACAATATCAACCAATTTCATTTCAACCACAATCAAACACAAAAAAATCAACCAATTCCACATAACTATAAAATCAAGTCGTCCATGGTCTGTGGACGATGGGTGTCAGGAGTTTCTAAACTCCGTCCACAACCTAATATTTTTTTATTTATTTAATTCGAATTCAAAAATCTCACATCGCTTTTTATTTCTTATAAAATTGTAGAAGGGTCCAAAAATTCTGCGGTCTCTTCTGAAATGTAGATCTCGAATTTATGGTCCCAACGAATCCAACCTCATCAAATTCTGTAATCATTTGTAAAGGTTATCATCATTAATACATTTGATTACAATTCAAAGTAATTAAATTGTAATTAAAATAATTATTTATTCCCTAACTACCCCTACCATTTCTTCCTCGTTCAACACAGCATATCGCGAACCAAACTCCTCTAAATCTCCCCCTATCGCACGCCAACTGAGGCACTTGGACGGTCATTAGAAATCACGACGTCGGCGAGCCTCTCATGCTCCACCACCACCTGCCTTGCGTCGAGCTCAAGGGTTCCACTGGCCATGAAATCGGGTTCAAAGTACGATGCTTTGGGCGATGATTCCGTACAAATAAAAAAATCAGACTTGATCTTATCTGTACCAAATGAAAGATCTCAAAGATCTATTTGTTTTTCGTTCAAAAATTGGAAGGAAATTCGAATCAGATTTGGAGAAGATAAGCATTTAATTTCGTAGCTTTTAGGCCATTAAAATTGAAACTAGCGGCTACAGTATATTAGAATTAGGGTTTTACTGTATATACTAGTATTTATAGTGTATACTATATATTATTTAATTTTTAAATTCAGAAATAACTTGTTAAACCACCTGAACTCCAAACGAAACCCAAAGACTATCGCCCCTAGCTAATTACCCCCATTTCGGACACGATGGGATATGTTTCATAACCCAATTCGGTTGTTACGATGTGTTTTTCTTTAAATTAAAATATAAAGCATTTAATTATTTAATTTGATCAAACATTTTAATTTATGAGGGCCACATACTGACTCTAAAAATCCCCGAAAAATAAATCGAGCAATGTTTTGATGATATGGTCCTAACAAAATTAATTTCATCGAATTTGGAGACCGTTTGAAAAATGGCCATTTTCTGGTCGATCCAAATTGACAAAACACATTTTCTATTGCCACGCTCACATATTAATTCCAAAAATTATGAAAATTGGAATACTGAAATAATTTGACATTTCGGATCCAACCAGGGTGGTTTTGTCAAAAACAGAGGTCGTTTGCAAAATGGCTATTTATACGGGCTGGATATTATATTAAATTCCATAGCGGCTATTCTGAATATTCAACTGACCATAAATTTTTATTACCATAATGAAATTTCAATTTTTTGGATTCGTTGGAAAGATATTTTTAAACAGATTCTAATACTTTTAGTTTCACCAAAATCCAATTTATTTTGCATCCTGTACACTCAGTCAAAGTTCAAATTCAAATTTTCAAACTACCGCGCTATTTCTAACTCCTTTTAAAATTAAAATAAATATATTCATTCAAACTTCGATTTAATTAAAATTTTAATCGTTGTTATCTAAAATAAATTATTTTAACTATTTAAAATTCAATATAATAGCCAGAATAAACATTTTAAATTGGTTCTGATTTTCCGGGTCGTTACAGTTCACAATAAACCCAATTCACATTTCATTTAATTCCAATTACTAAATATAATTGGAAACTTTAATAATCTTAATTAAAAGATTTATTTTTTTCTCGACTGGGTTTAAGAATAGTGTTATTGAAGACACCATTCACAACAAACCCAAAAACCCAATTTATTTTATTTAATTCCAATTTAATATTAATTAATTGGAAATCTTCAATAAATCTTAATTTAAAGATTTATTCTAGTTGGTAACTTGTTCATTTCGATAAAAATATATTTTTATCTTTTCAAATACGAAATTTTTCATCCAAAATCTTCCAAATCGTTTATTATGAATTTACATAATTTTTCCATATTTTAAATAATTTAATCAAGGCCCGTACAGTCGGTATCCAATAACGGCCACCGAACTGCATCCATAACGACCTTTTCCAAATTTTATTTGGACCTAATTCCAAATCCAGCCGCTAGATTTTAAATCTCTTATATCCATTGGAAAGCTCTTTTCGATACGAACCCAACGGTTCTGGTTTTAGAAGAATCCGATGGTCGTATATCCTGTTACATCAACTTGAAGTTAATGGTCGAAATTCGTGAACGGTCGCTGCGCGGCGCGTTCTATTCAGGCCATTAAATATATATATATATATATATATATATATATATAATATGTTACATATATTTCGTCGATTTCTATTTAAATGTATTTTATAAATCATTTATAAATTTATTTTAAAATGATTCCAACTTCATTCTCAATTTTAAATCAAAATTGAATATTCTATATCTTTATCATATTAAAATTATAATATTTTCAAAGTATTAGATTTTTAAATCACTTCTTTTCGATAATCATTTTAAAATAAATAAAATCGATCAATAAATCCATTTGGGTTTTAAAAAAATGGCGTTTCTGTGCTTAACCCGGCTTCATATTTATATTTTTGTGCCCATCCAAAATCGAACATAAAAATCATAATTTTATTCTCCACTTAATATTATTTTATAATATTCGTTATTTTAAAATAATTTTTATTTTAAAAGATTCTTTATTTTTTATTTTAAAATATTACGAATCGGAATGCGACTCAATCAATTACCATATAATTTCAGTTATATGGACTTCATACATTGCATGTATATAACAATAATAATAAATAATCATTAAACAATCCATTCACATCTAGAGAGAAATTTACAACTCTGTGAGCATTAAAATAAATAAATAACGCTCATCGTAGACTGTCAATCCATCGATTGACATATACTAAATATTGTGACTAGTGTATGTCAAATATCATCCTAATACCCGTGTGGGGTTTCCAGACAACAACAGTTTATTTAAATACATCATTGGTAAATAAATTTAACCAATTATAATTCAGTTTAAATTATTTCTTATTTAACAAATTTCCACTATTTTAAATTATAAATAAATATTTATAATTTATTTTCAAACAAAACATATACTTTAACAAGTGATTAATTTTATTCTTGCCTAACATGATAAAGGTGACATTTTGTCTAACGAAACATTTATTCTAACAAGTAATCCTTTTATTTATCAAAACGTATTCTAACAAGATGACATTTTATTTCACCAAACATTATTCTAAATAAATGACATTTTAATTTCACAAAACCTTATTTTAAATAAAGGACATTTTTATTTCACAAACATGATTTCAACATATGATTATTGTTCTAACTTCGCTACATGTTTCTAATGTCAAATAAAAAGGTAATCTTATTTACATGACATGTTTCCAATGTTCTAATGACATGTAAAAGAAGTATTTATTTGCTACGTGTTCTAATGTCAAATAAAACTATAATTTCTTTACATGACATTTTCTATGTCGCTAATGATAAATAAAAAAATAATTTTCATTTTCATAATTTGTATACAATTTCTATTTATAACTTAACAAATAAAAAGGAATATTTTTATCTGTATAAAATTTCAATGTTTAACATGACAAATAAAAATGAATATTTTAATTTGTATACAATTACAATGTATAACATGACACATAAAAATGACTATTTTAATTTGTATACAAATCTATTTTAACATAATAGATAAAAACGACAATTTTTATTTGTTTACAATTCTTACATTAACATGTAACATAAAATTGATATTTTAATGTGTTTTACAATTCCTATATTAACATGTAACATAGAAATGGTATTTTTTATGTGTTTTACAATTCTATTTTCAACATAACAAAAATAAAGATGATATTTTCATTTTGCTTACAAATCTATACTAACATAACAAATAAAAATGACAATTTTTATTTGTTTACAATTCTATTTCAAAAAAACAATTAAAAATGATATTTTTATTTTGTTGACAAATCTATTTCAACAAAACAATTAAAAATGATATTTTTATTTTGTTGACAAATCTATTTCAACAAAACAAATAAAATTGATATCTTTATTTTGTTGACGGTTTTATTTCAACAAAAACAAATAAAATTGATATCTTTATTTTGTTGACAATTTTATTTCAACAAAAACAAATAAAATCGATATCTTTATTTTGTTGACAATTTTATTTCAACAAACAAATAAAAATGATAACTTTATTTTGTTTATTTCAATAAAACAAATAAAATTGATATCTTCATTTTGTTGACAATTTTATTTCAACAAAACAAATAAAATCGATATCTTTATTTTGTTGACAATTTTATTTCAACAAACAAATAAAAATGATAACTTTATTTTGTTGACAATTCTATTTTAACAAAATGAATAAAAATGATAACTTCATTTTGTTAACAATAATCTAATTCAACAAAATTGATATTTTTGTTTTAACACAAATCTATTTAACAAAAATGTTATTTTTGTTTTAACACAAATCTATTTAACAAAAATGTTATTTTAGTTTTAACACAAATCTATTTAACAAAAATGTCAATTTTGTTCTAAAATAAATCTATTTAACAAAAATGTTATTTTTGTTTTAGCATAAATCTATTTAACAAAAATGTCTTTTTTTTACTATTTAATTCCAACAAAAATGTTATTTTTGTTTTGACAATTTTTATTTCAACAAAAATGTTATTTTTGTTTTGATTATTTAATTTCAACAAAATAATCCATCAAATCAATAAATCAACATAACAGCATCAAGCAACCCAAATCAAATCACGCATAACAACAAATTGAATTTAACAGCGGATTGGTAAAGATTTCTAAACACAATCATAATTAATCGATTTTAATTGTTTAAAAAAAAGAAATCTCATACATAAGCTAAAAATAATATTTTTAGCGAACAAATATTTGTGATGATTAAATACTGATAAAATCATGGCAGTTAAAATAAATAACAGTACAGGAGAACTTAGTGAGAGAGTTCTCACCTTGATCGGTTCTGAAATCGTTATATAACGATTGTTCTAATTAAATTAAACCGATCATTTTAATTTAATCAGAAATTTCCACTAGCTCCATTTCAGTTCTGGTCTTCTCCGTGGTGTAGAGTTCGAATCTGCAATTCCAATGCATTGGAAACTGTCCATTTCTGATTCAATTTGAAAGAGTTGTGGTCGTTTACAATTTTAATTACATTTATGAATCAATTATATAATTAATTTAAATATTTCTCTTAACCTTTGCTTAATCCCTTCCTTAATCTCACTGTCGTTTTCATCGTTTTCATATGGAACGAAACAACCCAAATCTTCACGGTGAACATCTCTCTACGCGCGCTTCCCTAGGCGACCAGAGCATGATTGAAGCCCCTCCTCTCGAAGCCGCCAACGCCTCCTCCCAACGCTGGCAACCTTAGCCGACTCGCAACTGTCCTTCTCCCTAGAAATGATCTGAACCACCGCTGCTTCCTGAGCAAATTCCGGTGCCTATGGTCATCTAAAACCTATTACCACCGTTCAACTTGTGTATCTCAAAGAGTTCTCCCATTTTTGTTTTGAATATTTCTGTAATTGGTTTGGGAATTTCGTGTTTGAGGGTGTGAATTTCTGGGAGCTCGTGGCCATTGATTCCCTAAGGTGGTGGCTACGTTCAGAATGGAAGATAGATTAGGGTTTCCAATTTTTAGTTTATTTATAATATTATACAATTTAAATCATTAATCGTAAAAAGGCCCGTTAATTCCCATTAACTCCAAATTCGGCCCAACAAATGTTGCTCCCAGTGAAATACCCCCATTTCGGACACAATGGACTAGGTCTCCTCAGTCCATTCGATTGTTTCAGCCTATTTTTCTTTAAATTAAAATATAAATCATTTAATTATTTAATTTGATCGTACATTTTAATTTACTGGGGCCACATACTAACTCCAAAAATTCCCAAAAAATAAATCTAGCTATGTTTTGACGATATGATCCTAACAAAATTAATTTCGTTGAATTTGGAGACCGTTTGAAAAATTGTCGTTTTCTGGTCGATCGAAATTGACTGAAATTGACAAAACACGTTTTGATTTACCATGCTCTCATATTAATTCCAAAAATTATGAAAATTGGAATCTTGTAATAATTTGAAATTCCGGATCCAACCCAAGTGGTTTCATCAAAAAAGGAGGTCATTTGTAAAATGGTTATTTTAATGTCCATATACTATATTAAATTCCATAGTGGCTATTTTGAATATTTAACTGGCCATAACTTTTTATTCCTGCTATGAAAATTCAAATTTTCGGATCTGTTAGAAAGATATAATTAAACAGATTTAAATATTTTTGGTTTTACTAAAATCCGATTTATTTTGAATCCTGTATATTCAGTCAAAGTTCAAAATCAAATTTTCAAACTATTGCGCTATTTCTAACTCTTTTTATAATTAAAATAAATATATTTGTTCTAACTTTGACTGAAATAAATTTTTCGTCGTTATTGTTTAAAATAAATTATTTTAAATATTAAAATCCATTAAAATTTATAAAATAAACATTTTAAATTGGTTCCAAAATTCCGGGTTATTACATCTAAGATATATGTATATATATATTTTTCTGCCCAAAAAGATAATTTAGTGGCCAGATTATCTAATGAGAAATGTAGAGGTCAAATCCTAACAACCGTATAATCTTAAGGTTTGAATAACCATTTAAATCGATTCTTTTTTATATTGACTCATTTTTCCTACATTTGACTCAAAAGTTCAGAAAAATCATTCAATTCGCAATGAAATAGAAATATCGTATTATTAATATGAATCTACAATTCAATTTTTGTTGTTAAAAAAAGAAAATGGAACTTTAGACTAGGCTGGATTCGAAATCATCATGTAAATTTGAAAAGTAAAGTTTTGGTAAACCCTAGAATTTACTTATTTTCCAAAGTCGTGATTTACCCGAATATAGAGTATGAAATACTTATACAAATAAATTGGGCCTACAACAATCCAGCCCAACAAACTAAACAAAATACAAACAAACTTTGTACTAAAGAAAAACAATATTAAAACTCGTATTACAACAACACATTAATTATTACAACAACAAACTGATTCAGTTTACTAACTCCACACCCCCTCCCTCAAGATTGACTTGCGCAGACAAAGGACAATCTTGACATTAGAAGAAAGGATCCATTCCAAGCTTCTGTACCAGAACTTTATGCTGAACAACACCAAGAGGCTTTGTCATGATATCTGCCAGTTGCAATGCGGATCGAGCATATTTTGTAACTAAGAAACCTGATTGAACATTTTCTCTGACATAATGAACATCTATCTAACTTGTGATGTTTAGTTCTTATAAGTTTTTTTTTCTCATGAAAACAAAGATCTTGTGCAATATGCATTGCAGAAACATTATCATAATATAGAACAATAGGAATTGAAACAGTTACCTCTAAATCAGCAAGTAATCTCTCAATCTAAATCAGTTCACTTGTTTCATAGCTCATGCTTCTATACTCAGCTTCAGTGCTACTCTTAGATACCACTTTTTGTTTCTTTGTTTTCCATGAAACCAATGAATTTCCAAGAAAAATACAGCAACCAGATAATGACTTGCCTGTATCACTACACATTCCCCATTGAGCATCGCAATATGCACGAATAACAAATTTAGAATTGGATGGCAATGTTAACCCCAAATTTACAGAACCCTTCAGATATTTTAAAATATGCATAGCAGCATGAAAATGAGGAAGCCATGGATTTTGCAAAAATTGACTTGATTGTTGAACAGCATAAGGGATGTCTGGTCTTGTTAAATTCAGATACAAAAGCTTACCAATTATTTTTCGATAGATCTCAGGATCTACCAAAACATCACCTTCAAATTTGCTTAATTTTAGTCCTTTCTGCATAGGAAAAGCTACTGATTTGCGATCCTCTAGATTATAGTCTCTTAAAAGGTCAAGTATGTATTTTCTTTGATTAAGACAAATACCAGATTGTGATCTTGAACCTTCAATGCCGAGAAAATATTTAATTTGACCTAAATCTTTAACTATAAAAGCTTGATGAAGATTAAGTTTCAATACATCAATAGTAAACTGATTATCACTAGTGAGATCAAGTTTCAATGCATCAATAGTAAACCGATTATCACTAGTGAGATCAAGTTTCAGTGCATCAATACTAAACTGATTATCACTAGTGAGTAAATCATCTGCATAGGCTACCACTACCACAAACACATTAGGTCTCTTAAGAATGAACATGGAGTAATCTTGCAATTACTGAATAAATCCCCAAGCAACTAAAAATTTACTTAACTCTTGCTTCCAACATCTAGAAGCTTGCTTTAAACCGTAAATTGATTTTTTGAGTTTACAAACTTGATTTGAAACTGCCTTATCATATCTAGGTGGAGGCAACATATATACTTCTTCTTGAAGATATCCATGTAGAAATGCATTATTAATGTCTAATTGTTGAATTATCCAGTTTCTTACTGCAGCTACTGCTAAAACAATTCTAATTGTTGTAAACTTAGCAACAGGACTAAAAGTAAATTTATAGTCCTTAGCAGAAATCTATTTATCCCCTCTTGCAACCAGTCTAGCCTTATATCTGTCCACTTCACCATTTGGCCTGAGTTTTGTTTTCAACACCCACTTGCAAGCAATAGGTTTTTTGTCTTTAGGAAGTTGAACCAAATCCCATGTATCATTCTTTTCTAAAGCAACTAATTATGTCCCATAGCTTGGACCCATTTTGGAAAATCCTTAGCTTGCTTATAAGAAGAAGATTCATAAGAAGAAAACACATTTGCAAGAATGTGCATCTCATTTTTATTCATATGTGCAAAAATTGGTTCAATAAATACATTAAAAGAATTAGAACTATGAACTTGTCTTGAAGGGAATTTTCCAACAACATAATCATCATACTACTGTGGTACTTTACAAATTCTGTTAGGAGTTCTAGGAAGCCATGGCTGATTAGAAGAAAGATCATCTAAAGGAACAGATAATGATTGATTTTCAGCAACAGGAGTATTTGATTGGGTAGGGTAATTCTGCTGATCTTCAGTAATAGGAATATATGAACTAACAGAAGGTGATGGCAATAATTCATGTTGACTGGAATCAATTTGTGAAGGTTGAACACTATAATCTTGTTGGTCTAAAACTGGATTGACAAGCTCTAAATTTCTAGATGAGGGATCATTAGTAAAACTATGATTTGGTTCCTTCCTAAAAGGAAAAATATTTTCGACAAAGTGCACATCCCTACTCAAAACAACTTTATTTGTTTCTAAATCATGCAGTTTATATCCTTTTTGTCCATGTGGATATCCAATTATAACACGTTTCTTAGCTCTTTTAGAAAATCTATCATGTGGTTTTTGAAAAGAAAAGGAAAAACATCCAACGACTCTAAGACGTGTATAATCGGGAGCTTTATTCATCAATTGTTTATGTGATAACACGTAACTTCCCTATGAAGGAAAGCACGGATTGCTTTGAGGGCAAGACCAATCAGAACATAAACAGAAGAACATTTCATTGTTTATTACAACAATTCCATCAGAATACAAGAATATACAGAGTATGAATAAATATTACACATTTCACAAATATCAGAGATTGCAATAAATTACATAGCAGCGAAAAAATAATACAATACACAACTGAAAGTAATACATGGATACAGAGCTTTCCGAAAAAATAATACAATACACAACTGAAAGTAATACACGGATACAGAGCTTTCCGAGTATCGTTATAGCTGTAAACCAGGATCCTGTGAATATAAATCTGCAAAACCGAAACTAGTAGCTGCCCGTGCGGAAAAATAAGGGCACCCAGAGTTTAGGTTAAAACAATAAACTCCTGGTCAGTCATGTGACTGGTGTGAGAACTGAAACGGTTATTAATCTTTATTTTAATGTTAGGTAAATCAAGGGACCACGCCGTATAACACAGAACGGGTTTCCTCCTAAGAATACCCGTGCATAAAACAAACAGTGCAATGCTACATAAAGAAAAATGAAACTATTATAAGACCCAGGTCCCATCACACAATGCAATGCAAGCCGGAGGATAGAGTTTTACCTTATAATAGCCAAAGAATGCTTGATACGATTAAAACACATTATTTTGATATTACTATAAGTGTATAGTGTCAAAACAATTTTAATCATAAGTATCAATCATAGACGGCATAGTTACCATCTATTATGTCGCCATACTAGGTTCTACAAATAAAACCGAATTATCACGTATTGGAAATTGGATTCCATCCTGAGTCGAGGCAAGGGGCAATCTCCGATTCGAGACACTCTAGCAAATGTCTCAGGACCACACACAGCGATCCCTTGGAACCTCCAAGGCCGGTCCTCTCTTACTTTTAAGGATAGTTATTCCTGAACAAACGTTTCCCGGTCCTATAGGGCCTATATAATGGTATGTACGTCAGCTCAGATAGTGCCAGTTATTGACCATATATTCGAGGCGCCTCGCATTCCAACAACCACACAGGTAAAAAGTATATAAATGCGAGGGCTAGTAGGTCACTAACATCACCCATAGCTAGAAAGAAACGTCGTGCACTCCTTGGGTCCTTAGCCCATTTTTGACTCATACCGAGGTGCGAGGCTCGCGAATTAACGTTATACACAAAGCTATGCCACATAGGCCGTGCTTTGATCATCAACCACAAGACTATGCTTTTCAACAGAAGCCTTGATCATCTGCCACTTAGGCGTTCCACACAGGCAATTCACTCCATGCGACTGATGTCCATCGATATACAACCTCTGAGCTCGTATGTCTCAAAGAATGGCGTTAAGCAAGAGAATAAATTCTCCACCGCCAAACAGATGTATATTTTATAGAGATCAATCAATACAGAATAAAATCCAATGTCAGACACACAGTCCATTTACAAGCTCGTTCTGGGTCTGAACGAAACCGGAGGCACTTTCCTCGCATATCCATCGATCTCCAAGTACGTCTGGACGATCACCAACTGATTCCCTCCTCTTGGGTGTACAGCCCAATCAAGATCATCAATAATCATCCAAACGGTGTGAAGACTTCTGGTCTTCAACCACCATCTTCATCTTCGACTTATCGTCGAATCGGTTATTCGGAATGGGTATAAACCCGGCCTTTCCGAATAACCCGCGTATATAATAAACAAATGTTACACAAACCCAACATACGCCTCATTCCAACTTAGGATATTCTTTATTCAAATATTCACATTCTTAGGGAGAGGTTCCCATTAATTTTATCAAAGATAAATTCTTTTAGATTTATTCTTTAATCTTCCTTTGGATATCATTTCAAACCATATTATGGTTTTCCAAACTAGTCGGAATTGGCGAACCACACCGAAGTAATTATTTATTTTATTTCCCAACCCCAACCTATTCATCCCATGGAGCAAAACTGGTACTACTCCATATCTAACACCACGGTGTTATGGTAAAATTAATTACCATTTCACGTTCAAATCTAATTAAAGATTTAACTATTGCTTGGAGAAAAACTGGTAATACTCCACTCTCGATCACTTTAATCTAATTAAAGATTCATTAAAACTCCACTTAGTTTTAGTCTTCTCAAAAATCAATATCCTGTCTTTAACTGGGTTAAAGAACCAATGTCACCTAAAAAACGATTCACGATAAACCCAAAATCACTTTCTATTGTTAATCGGGTTAAAGAACAGGAGTTATTCAAAACACTGCTCACGATAAACCCCAAAAATCAATTTAAATTCAATTCCAACTAAATACTAATTAACTGGACAATTTCACTAAATTTTAATTAAAGGAATTATTCTTTTCTAAACTGGGTTCAAGAACAGTGTTATTTAAGACACCATTCACGACGAACCCAACATCCCGTTTGATATTAAATACAAGGCTCTGAATAGAAAATATACCGGCTTTTCAATATCAAATTCTGAAACCAACAAATATCGTATTGGAAATAACGATATAAAATATATCTTTCAGATTTCCACAACCATGTCTGTATAATCAAGAAATCCAACATCGATATATTCCGAAGATAATTTCGATCCAAATCCATTCTAATTCACGTATTGGAAATTCTGATTATTTTCAAAACCATTTCAAAACTAGTTTATTTCGATAAACATATATTTTTATCCTTTCAAATGTGGAATTTTTCATCCCAGTTCTTTCCAATTCATATATTATGATTTTATACAAATTATTAATATTTTTAATAATTTTATCAAGGCCCGTACAGTCGGTTTTCAATAACTGCCACCGAACTGCACTTACAACGACCTTTTCCAAATTTGATTTGGACATAATTCCAAATCCAACCATTAGATTTCAAATTTCTAATATTCATTGGAAAGCCCTTTTCTATACGAACCCAACAGTTCCGGTTTTAGGAGAATCTGACGGTCGAATCTCCTGCAACGTCAATTCGAAGTCAATGGTCGAAATTTGCGAACTGCCGCGGCGCGACACGTTCTATTCAAGCCATTTAATATATATATTATATATATTTCGTCGATTTCCTTTTAAAACGTATTTTATAAATCGTTTTAAATTCGTTTTCGAAATGATTTCAACTTCATATTCAATTTCGAATCAAAATTGAATATTCCACATCATCGATATACAAATGATAATATTTTCAAAACGTTATATTTTAAAATCACTTCTTTTTCTATATTCATTATAAAAATGAATATAATCGATATAAATATCGTTCGCGTCAAAATGGCGCATATCTAACCAACACGGCTTTATATATTTCAATAACTTCGTTATTTTATTCAACAAATGAATAATTATTCTATTCAACTCATGAATCTATATTTCTTTCAACACATGAATATTCTCAACACGTGAGTATCGTCAACACATGACTATTTTTGTTATTTAATATATTTTATAAAATTAAGATAAAGATGTAAATTTTATTGTTTAAAATGTTTTATTTATAAAGATGTAAATTTTATTGTTTAAAATATTTTACTCAACATATGATAAGTTTCAACACATGAATATTCTCAAATCATGAGCATCGTCAACACATGACTATTTATTCTATTCAACACATGAACCTTTATTTTATAATATTCTTTATTTTCCCAATTGGAATGAGGCCTAATCAATTACCATATAATGTTAATCATATGGATTTCCATACAACGCATGTATATAATAGCAATGATAAATAATCAACCATTATCCAAAGTGCACCACATAACTGCATAAGCATTAAATATAACTAATTAACACTCATACAGTCTGTCAACCTATTGATTGACATACAACTAAACAATTTGGATTAGTGCACGCCAAATATCATCCCAACACTCGTGTGGGGTTTCAATCTACAAACACAGAATATTATTTATGCAGTTGGGCAACGCGTAAAATTTATCGTCCCAAACAATGTCCTTCAAATAGGTGTACATAAACAAACTGTCCGGTTTGTAATGAATATTTATTTATTCACATTCCCGTTAAAAATTATATTTTTAACGATAATTAATTTATTTCAACCCATGAATGTTTTATTATCCATTTCACATCAACATCACAAACAAACTTCACAACACATCAAATAAGCATACAAGTCATTCATGGTCTGTGGACGATGGGTGTCGGGTGCTGCTAAGCACCGTCTGCATCCTAGTATATATTTTAACTAGAAAACAAGATTTAAAGTGAGAAGTTCTCACCGACTAGCTAAACCAAACGCCACGACTCTTCATATGTAGAAATCTTCGTCGTTCTCGCCTTTTGTCACTTTCGTTGCCCGTACTCACTACATATATAAAAATCACATTTTTATATTGTTGCTATGTATATAAAAATCACATTTTTATAACAACGCTATATGGATAAAAATTCTATTTTTACACCGCTACTATATAGATAAAAATTCTATTTTTACACCGCTACTATATAGATAAAAATCCTATTTTATACCGCTACTATATAGATAAAAATTCTATTTTTATAACGGTGTTCATACAATAAAGATCACATTTTTATCACGCTATTCTATATATAAAAATTATATTTTTATAACGCTAACCTCTATATAAAGATTATATTTTTATTTCCCTAATCAAATAATAAAAATCCTATTTTTATTTTTCTACTTTTTAAAATTAAAAAAAAAACTTTTTATCGCTTTTTCACATAGATAAAGATCATAACTTTATCTTCATAAAAATCAAATCTTTCTTAGCATGAAGACCATATTTATATACGCTTAAAAATTATATCTTTTACAAATTAAAAATCAAGTCATTTTATTTTCAAAAATCAAATTCGTATAATGTTCTCTTCATAATAAAGACCACTTCTTTGTATGATGTTCATACAAATAAAAATCGCATCTTTATACAAAAAAATCACATTTTTATATAGTATTTATAATTAAAAATCGTACATTTAATTACTTAAACAAATAAAAATGAAATTGAACGCTCACCACAGTCGGAGGAGGCTCGGGCAAGCCACGGACAGTCGGAGCAGCGAAGAAGTGGGGTTTCGAGGCTTTAACAAATTAAAAATCTATTTTTTTATATATATATATAAGGGAGGAGGGTTTTCAGTCGAAGGAGGGCCCACTTGAGGTGCTGATGGGGCGGGGTAGGCGCTGGTGGTCATGGGTGGTCGGCGGAGGCTCTGATGGCGGTGGCTAGAGGCGGCAAGCTGAGGGGTTTTGGGGCTGGCGCGTTTCAGAAGGAGGGGGGAAAACGAGGAGCGAGGGTAGAGAGGAGAGAGAAGGGGGAAGCAGGGGGGTCGCGTCGGGTGGGGGAGCCCGGCAGTGGGCGGCGCCGCCTAGGGGGGCCGCGATGGCGGTTCTTCCGCCTCCGTCCTCCTTTTATTTTTTCTAACGGAATTTTCTGATTTGGGAGAGAGAGAGAGAGGAATTAGGTTATATATATATTAATTATTTAATTTAAATTAAATCTCCATTAAAGTTGACTTTCATATCAAACTCCAATCGGGACCCAACGACTGTTGTCCCTAGCTAATTACCCCATTCCGAACACAATGGGATATGTATCGTAAGCCAGTTCGGCCGTTTCAATTAGTTTTCGTCCAAATCAAAATATAACTTTATATATTGAATTTGAACGTGCATTTCAATTTACCGGGGCCACATACTAACTCTAAAAATTCCTGAAAAATATTTTCTAACTTCGTATTGACGATACGATCCTATCAAAGCTAATTTCATCAAATTCTGAGATCGTTTGAAAAATGGCCATTTTCCAATCGATTAAAATCAACTAAAACTGGTCAAACGCGTTTTCCTTTGCCACACTCACATATCGAATCAAAAAATTACGAATTTTGAAACCTAGCAATAACATGACATCACGGATCCAACAAAAGTGGTTTCGTCAAAAACCGAGGTCGTTTGCAAAATTTCCATTTTTAAGGGCTAGAATTCCATAGCGACTATTCTGAATTTTCAACTGGACGTAACCTTTGATTCCCGCTATGAAATTTCAATTTTCGTATTCGTTGGAAAGATATTCTCAGTTAGATTCTAATATTTTTGGTTTAGCCAAAATCTGGTTTATTTTGAATCATGTACATTCGTTTGAACTTTGAAATAGAATTTTTGAACTACCGTGCCATTTTCAATTCCTTTTATATTTAAAATAAAATATTTATATTCTAACGACGATCTATATAAATATGTACATTCGAATTCTATTCAAAATAAATTTCTCGTCGATATTATTTAAAATAATTAATTTTAAATATTCAAAATTCACTAAAATTGCCAAAATAAAAAACTTAAATTAGCTCAGAATTTCCAGGTTGTTACAATCTCTCCCACTTAAAACTTTTCATCCCCGAAAAGGAACGAAGCTGAAAGTTGTTTAACTAATCAACTCAACTTCCATTATTTTCTTTACGGCTTAAGTTCTTCAATTTTTTAGTTTCTAAGAACTTTTCAAATTTTTCAAAAATTTGGCTAACACCCTAAATTTTCGAAAAATTTCGCCGTAACCTCCCCTGCACCGGGGACTTCGGGATATCTCATATAGCCTTACATGACCTTCTTCAATCCAAAAAGAAAAAGAAACTGCCAATCGGCTCATAAAATCATCCAAACCCAATAAATTTGTAAACATGTACCTATTTGTCAGGCAAACAATTTTATTCTTCTGCTCTAGCCTCCTTGCTTTGACCTGTTCAATGTAAGTACATGTATATGCATGCATTTTCAAACAATTTTCAATACAGTTCAATATTCGGTTCAATTAGGCATAATGGTTCAAAATTATCAAACAAATAATCAAACAACACAACCATCAATCAGTTAGTGGATTATCGTTTCAAATTCATAACTTTGATACATATACAGAAAATCATGTTTTTGGTGCCAAAGCACAATAATAAATCTATCTAGTTTTGGTTCTCACATCAGTCTAATGGATATATATAGATATCTCACTTTCGAAACTCGAAAATAAATACTGATAACGCTGTAGCATTATAAGAATCATCCCCGGGCAACTATAGTGTGATCCTATATCTATCCAGTATATTAAAACTTCGAATATACGTTCATGACGCGTATATGCAAAATCTTTATATACTCGATTATCCAAATTCAATATAAATAAATTATTCAAATACGTATAAAATGGTTAAAATTTCAAAACAGTATTGTTTTCATTTGAAAAATATACTCTTCACACTCGTTTTAGGATACTACTGATCCTATCTCTAACGAGTCATTCTAATCAGATATTACTAATCCAATATCTGATGAATTCTTTCGTTTGGTTCTAATATGTCTTGTTCTCGAGCTCTGTAAACCAAATCTCTGATACCACTGTGATAACCCATAACTTCCCTGTGAAGTAGAGCACGGATTGCTTTAAGGACAAGACCAATCAGAACACAAACAGAAGAACATTTCATTGTTTATTACAACAATTCTATCAGAATACAAGAATATACAGAGTATGAATAAATATTACACATTTCACAAATATCAGAGATTGCAATAAATTATATAGCAGTAGAAAAATAATACAATACACAACGGAAATTAATACATGGATACAGAGCTTTCCGAGTATCGTTCCAGCTGTAAACTAGGATCCTGTGAATATAAATCTGCAAAACCAAAACTACTAGCTGCCCGTGCGGAAAAATAAGGGCACCCAGAGTTTAGGTTAAAACAATAAACTCCAGGTCAGTAATGTGACTGGTGTGAGAACTAAAACAGTTATTAATCTTTATTTTAAAGTTAGGTAAATCAAGGGACCACGCCGTATAACACAGAACGGGTTTCCTTCCAAGAATACCAGTGCATAAAACAAACAGTGCAATGCTACATAAAGAAAAATGAAACTATTATAAGACCCAGGTCCCATCACACAATGCAACACAAGCCGGAAGATAGGGTTTTACCTTATAATAGCCAAAGAATGCTTGATACGTTTAAAAACACATTATTTTGATATTACTATAAGTGTATAGTGTCAAAAGAATTTCAATCATAAGTATCAATCATAGATGGCATAGCTACCATCTACTATGTCGCCATACTAGGTTCTACAAATAAAACTGAATTATCACGTATTGGAAATTGGATTCCATCCTGAGTCGAGGCAAGAGGCAGCTCCTCTCCGATTCGAGACACTCTAGAAAATGTCTCAGGACCACACACAGCGATCCCTTGGAACCTCCAAGGCCGGTCCTCTCTTACTTTTGAGGATTAGTTATTCCTGAACACACGTTTCCCAGTCCTATAGGACCTATATAATGGTCTGTACGTCGGCTCACATAGTGCCAGTTATTGACCATATATTCGAGGCGCCTCGCATTCCAACAACCACACAGGTAAAAAGTATATAAATTCCAGGGCTGGTAGGTCACTGACATCACCCATAACTAGAAAGAAACGTCATGCACTCCTTGGGTCCTTATCCCGTTTTTGACTTATACCGAGGTGTGAGGCTCGCGAATTAACACTATACACAAAGCTATGCCATACAAGCCGTGCTTTGATCATCAACCACAAGATTTTTCTTTTCAACAGAAGCCTTGATCATCTGCCACTTAGGTGTGCCACACAGGCAATTCACTCCATGCGACTAATGTCCATCGATATACAACCTCTGAGCTCGTACATCTCAAAGGAGGGCGTTAAGCAAGAGAATAAATTCTCCGCCGCCAAACAGATGTATATTTAATAGAGATCAATCAACACAGAATAAAATCCAATGTCAGACACACAGTCCATTTACAAGCTCATTCTGGGTCTGAACGAAACCGGAGGCACTTTCGTCGCATATCCATCGATCTCCAAGTACGTCTGGACGATCACCAACTGATTCCCTCCTCTTGGGTGTACAGTCCAATCAAGATCATCAATAATCATCCAAACGATGTGAAGACTTCTGGTCTTCAACCATCATCTTCATCTTCGACTTATCGTCGAATCGGTTATTCGGAATGGGTATAAACCCGGTCTTTTCGAATAACCCGCGTATATAATAAACAAATGTTACACAAACCCAACATGCGCCTCATTCCAACTCAAGATATTCTTTATTCAAATATTCACATTCTTAGGGAGAGGTTCCCATTAATTTTATCAAAGATAAATTCTTCTAAATTTATTCTTTAATCTTCCTTTGGATATCATTTCAAACCATATTATGGTTTTCCAAACTAGTCGGAATTGGCGAACCACACCGAAGTAATTATTTATTTTATTTCCCAATCCCGACCTATTCATCCCGTGGAGCAAAACTGGTACTACTCCATACCACGGTGTTATCAAAAAAATTAATTACCATTTAACGTTCAAATCTAATTAAAGATTTAACTATCGCTTGGATCAAAACTGGTGATACTCCATTCTCGATCACTTTAATTTGATTAAAGATTCATTAAAACTCCACTTAGTTTTAATCTTCTCAAAAATCAATATGCTGTCTTTAACTGGGTTAAAGAACCAATGTCACCTAAAACACGATTCACGATAAACCCAAAATCACTTTCTATTGTTAATCGGGTTAAAGAACATGTGTTATTCAAAACACCGCTCACGATAAACCCCAAAAACCAATTTAAATTCATTTCCAATTAAATACTAGTTAACTGGACAATTTCACTAAATCTTAATTAAAAGATTTATTCTTTTCTAAACTAGGTTCAAGAACAGTGTTATTTAAGACACCGTTCACGAAGAACCCAACATCCCATTTGATATTAAATACAAGGCTCTGAATAGAAAATATACCGGCTTATATTCAATATCAAATTCTGAAACCAAAAAATATCATATTGGAAATAATGATATAAAATATATCTTTCAAATTTCCACAAACATATCTGTATAATCACGAAATCCAACATCGAAATATTCTGAAGATAATTTCGATTCAAATCCATTCCAATTCACGTATTGGAAATTCTGATTATTTTCAAAACCATTTCAAATCTAGTTCAAAACTAGTTCATTTCGATAAAAATATGTTTTTATCCTTTCAAATGTGGAATTTTTCATCCCAGTTCTATCCAATTCATATATTATGATTTTACACAAATTATTAATATTTTTAATAATTTTATCCGGGCCCATACAGTCGGTTTTCAATAACTGCCACCGAACTGCACTTACAACGACCTTTTCCAAATTTGATTTGGACATAATTCCAAATCCAACCGTTAGATTTCAAATTTCTAATATTCATTGGAAATCTCTTTCCGATACGAACCCAATAGTTCCGGTTTTAGGAGAATCCAACGATCGGATCTCCCGCAACGTCAATTCGAAGTCAATGTTCGAAATTCGCGAACTGCCGCGGCACGGCGCGTTCTATTCAGGCCATTTAATATATATAATATATATTATATATATTTCGTCGATTTACTTTTAAAACATATTTTATAAATCATTTTAAATTCGTTTTCTAAACGATTTCAACTTCATATTTATAATTTCGAATCAAAATTGAATATCCCACATCATCGATATACAAATGATAATATTTTCAAAACGTTATATTTTGAAATCACTTCTTTTTCTATATTCATTATAAAAACGAATATAATCGATATTGTAATACCCTACCTCTGCTAGGGTCACTCACAAAGGGAATGCACTAATTTTAGTGGAGTATTATCTAGGTAAACATACACAGAGATATCACAAGGCAGAACATAAATAAAGCAGCGGTAGAAATTAAAAACCAAATTTTTATTACTTTCAAGAAAAGAGTCAAAACCCAATATATCCAAGGTACAAATTATTCCATTACATCAAGTTCCAAATAAAGAAGCATAAACTTAAGATAACAAAAGTAAATTATTCCCCATAAATAGCAGAAGTGCAGCCATAACATAGCTCAAGACCAAACCGTACATGAGCCGATAGAAAGCAAGCTAAATCCAAGCTAAGAGCTAGTGTTTCCTCCCTGAGAACCTGGGGGGGAACGAAAGAAGAAGAGGCGAAAGAAAAAGGGTCAGTCATAAGACTGGTAAGCCCTAGTGACTTTCAGTATAAAAACTAGTAAATGTAACATGACATGTGAAAACTGGAATTAAACATAAGGATGATAACAGGACTGGTATGATAATTAAGATAACAAGATAAGTCAAGTCTAGCATCGCATATTTCAAGATTCGCTGCACCCACTGTACTAGTATCTTAACCCATGTTAAGTATTAACCATGAGATGATTCCTTGGCCCAATATCATGAAGTGACCCATTACGGGGTCCTACTGTACGATCTACTAATCGATCGGCTCCCTACAAGTTCTAGCTCGTCAAGTGTCTGTGTCATACGGCCCTATCCTGAAGTGTAGTCACCTTTGCTAGGTCCACCATAGGGTGTATCAAGCCCTATAGTGCCAACCACCGACACGAATCAAGAACGCACAGTGTAAACCTACTGGTGCCTAATGCCTTCTTTTTCAACTCCGGACTACGTGCACGACCATAATCCGACTGAACCTACAATGGCGCACCTACTCAGCCGTCGTTCTGTTCGCTTACAATCAGTCCAGTAATCGTGCCCCATCCTACCTAGTCCCAGGGTATCGTGATACATCTAAGTGGGTTACTGCTGAAAAGGACCGTGTAACTAGGGTTTCTAATGGGTTAAGTGTTGTCATTCAAATTCGTGACTTAACCCTATCCAAATCATGTATCAAGTTGGTTAAGTGTGTTCAAGCGGTTCATGACTTAACCGTATCAAATCATCATGTCAAATTGGTTAAGTATATTCAAGTGGTTTATGACTTAACCCTATCATGTGGCATTAATTCATTAATGCACCCCAACCTCTCACATTAGACTAATTGTTGTGGTCACTAAATTTGCCGGGCGGTTCCGGGCAGATTTACACCACAATATAGTATAACCTCGGGTTTTACGTGCGATATGACCAATTACCCACATTGGATCCTATTATTTGCAGTCACTGGAATTGCTGGGCGGTTCCGGGCAGATTTACATTGCAAACTCAACCCAACCTCGAGTTGACCATTTTCAAATTCATTCTAAGTGTCATGTCCAGATTCAAGTTTCGAGTCTAAATTTATGTCAAGTTTTCGGGTCAGGTTTCATGTCAAATTGTTTCAAGTTCACATCCATATCCAGGTTCAAGTTATGACAACATTCATGTTCAAGTTCAAAGCCAATTCATGTTTTACCTAATCTACCCAAACCGTATTCCCATCGCACGTAAACTGGAATCGATACAAATAAATCTAATTAGGGAATAACATAAAAAGGGACGGGTATAAGGTGGCAAAAGTGATTACTAGCATAGCATGGTATAACTTGAAATAAATGATTATAACATTACTGGCATATGGAATATCGGCCTCAAACATAAAGATTCCAAATCTAGCAAAATAAGGTACTAGTCAAGATAACAGTTGACATAAGGTGATAGTCATGGTAACGGTTGACATAAGGTGATAGTCATAAACTTGTGACTAATAGCAGATTCAACATTGCAGGCATGATAATATGAGGGGGTTTTCTTTTTGATTTACAACATAAATAGGCCCCAAATCAATGTCATAGTAATACACCCAAAAGTCAAGATCCAAGATGAACAAGAATGGATGTAAAACAGTCATCATACACAGGTCCAATTTCAATTTACAACATATTCATATTACGTTTACAGTTTAAATCTAAAAATAACTGGGGCTTACAGATCGTGGTTCGAGAACTAGAAAAAGAAAGTCGATGTTGAATCTTTATATGCTTAGTCGAGTCCTAACAGAAATCCCCAAATCAGCAATTCTCTTAAAGTAGTTTCGACGTAGAAAAAGTAGTCCCTTTTTCAAACTTTTCAACTAGAATTAGAGCAGCATAAGGTCAGAGAGAATTTTGTGTAGAGAGACTAGTGTTAGGGGCTGTTTATATAGGGTCAGGTCAACGAATGTAGACAGAAACGAGGCCAGAAACATCAAAGTGAATCCAGCTTCAAAAGTGGGCTCGGCCACCAGGTCGACCCCCAGGTCGACACTATGGTCGACCTGGTGCTGGGCAGGTCGACTCTATGGTCGACCCCTAGGTCGACCTGGTTCTAGGAGTGAAATTTCCCGCCCAGTCTGTTCTGTGGTTTGAATTCAAAATTTGAATTCGAATTCTAGGCTGTTTTGAACTTGAAATTTTCTGAAAACTTCGAAGGGTCATAACTTGGTCATACGGACTCCGATTTTCGAAAACTCGAACTCACTTCCAAGCAGAATTTCAAGACGAATGCAATGGCCTAACCCGTTTCCCTTGATTCTCATTTTAAAAATTAATTCTGCCTTGATTTATAGTTATAACACATTATCAAAATACGGGTTGTTATATTCTCCCCTCCTTAAAGGATTTCGTCCCCGAAATCTCTAAGTTAGGGAGGATGTGTCCTACCATCCATCATCCATCTACTCAAACCATCATCCACAAGCAACCATTGTACTTAAAAGGTTTCTAGTGTTGTATGAACATATGCAGAAAGCGTGTGTATATGTACTTATCTAATGCAAAAGATCAGGCGGTTACTGATTCAGTAGACCTCCTTAATGCAAAATATGTTAGTGTAATGAATCCAACATGTATGCAAAATTCCTAACATACTTTATAATCTCTACATGAGTGCACAAACATTCATTCATATGCAACATCCACGTGATAGCATAACAAGTTCCATCCATGTACAAGTATAAGCACTCATGCATGTGCAACATGAAAATGTGACTGAGCCGATCTAGTGCCTAATGTGTGTCATGCATCCACTAGCAATCACTTGCAAACACTTGCAACCATTTGCAAACATCAACTATAACATGTTTCAATCACATGTTTACATCCATATGGTTCTACCTAAGGTTCTCAAGATAAGATCGAGAAGATAACAAGACAAACGTAGGCAGTAAAAGCATGATACGAAAGGTTTTCAAGTTTATAGGAAAAAGAGATCGAGAATGTACCCTCAAAAAGAAATGGGTAAAGCGGGCGTATCTTCTCTTCGGTTTCCCAAGTTGCATCTTCTTGGGCTTCACTCCACTGAACTTTAACTAGCTTGACTTCTCGATTCCTTAGCTTCTTGATCTCCATTCCTAAGATACGAATCGAAACTCGCCTCAATATTGCTTCTTTTTCCACTTTTACGTCTTCAAGGATGCTTGGCTCAACCACTTCAGCTGATTCATGTAAGCACTTTCGGAGATGCGAGACATGAAAGACATTGTGTACTCCGACCAGCCTCTCGGGTAATTCTACCTTATAGGCCATCCGCCCAACCCTCTCAGTGATAGGGAACGGTCCTATGAACCTTGGTGCTAGCTTTCCAACCGCTCCAGAACGAACTACATTGCGTAACGGAGAAACTTTTATAAAGACCATATCTCCGACTTCGAACTCTAAGTCTGTCCTTCTCTTGTCCGCATAAGATTTCTGTCTATCTTGGGCCGTTTTCATCCGTCTTCGTATCAACTCAACCTTCTCAGAAGTGTCCCTTATCATGTCGGGCCCATGTATAAGCCTGTCTGTCGTCTCCCACCAACAAGTTGGCGACTTGCATGGTCTTCCATACAGGGCTTCGAACGGTGCCATTCCGATGCTAGCTTGGTAACTATTATTATATGCAAACTCCACGAGAGGAAGATGGTCTTCCCAAGTACCACCAAAGTCAAGAATGCATAGCCTCAGAAGATCTTCTAGTACCCTATTCACCCTTTTGGTTTGTCCATCCGTCTGTGGGTGATAGGCCGTGCTTAAACTCAGTCGTGTACCCATTGCTTCTTGCAGACTATTCCGAAATTGGCTAGTGAAAATCGGGTCACGATCAACAACTATACTAGAAGGAACCCCGTGCAACCGTACTACCTCTCGAAGGTAAATAGACGCTAGCCATGATGCGGTCCTCTTGCTTTTCACCGGAATGAAGTGAGCACTTTTCGTGAGTCTATCAACTATCACCCATATGCTAGTATTTCCCTTCCTTGACCTAGGCAGTCCATCCACGAAATCCATCGAGATAATCTCCCATTTCCATTGCGGAACCTCTAAAGGATGTAATAGCCCACCGGGCTTCTTCGACTCAACCTTTACTTGTTGGAATACCATGCACCTTGAAATGAACTCGGCCACGTCCTTTTTCATCCCAGCCCAAAAGAACATGTGTTTCATATCTCTGTACATCTTATCCCCTCCGAGATGTATAGTCATCTTCGGGTAGTGTGCCTCTTCGAGAACTTTCCTTACTATGTCTCCCACTTGTGGGACACATAGCCTTCCATCGCGCCTTAGCCATCCCTTGTCATCTATGGCATTCCTACCGAGGTGACTTGACGTCTCACCCCTAATCAGCTTGTCCATGATTTCGACTATCTGTGGGTCTTCCTTCTGTGGAGTCCCTACTTGATCTAGAAGTGTAGGCCTTAACTCAAGAGATGCTAACATAGCAGTCAATGACTCAATAGCAGGTGTAAAATCAAAGGTTGCTATAAACTCAAGGCTTTTCCTTTCAACAAACAAGGGGCTCAAAGTCAACCTTTTTCTACTTAGCGCGTCCACCACCACGTTACCCTTGCCAGGGGTATAAGCTATATCGAAGTCATATGATGCCAAGAATTCCATCCACCTCTGTTGTCTCAGATTCAAATCTTTTTGTGAGAAGAGGTACTTAAGCGATTTGTGGTCAGTATACAGCTCGAACCTCTCCCCTAGAAGATAATGGCGCCAAGCTTTAAGCGCAAAAACAATCACGACCAACTCCAAGTCATGCGTGGGATAGTTTTTCTCATGAACTTTAAGTTGTCTGCCCCCGTAGCATATTACTCTTCCATCTTGCATTAGGACAGCGCCTAATCCCGTGCCGCACGCATCTGTGTACACCGTAAACACCTTGCCTCCGTCGGGTAATGCCAAAACTGGAGCTGTGGTGAGGCTCTCTTGAGTCTTTGAAAAGCAACGTCTCACTCTATGTCCCATGCAAAAGCTAGGTTCTTCTTTGTTAACTTAGTAAGAGGGGCTGAAGTCTTAGCGAAGTACTTAATGAATTTCCTGTAGTAGCCCGCCAAACCGAGAAAGCTCCTCACCTCCGTTGCATTCTTAGGAATTTTCCAGTCTTGTACCGCAACTACCTTTGCGGGGTCTACGGCTATGCCTTGCTTAGAAACTACATGTCCAAGAAACCGAACTTCCTTCCTCCAAAAATGGCATTTAGAGAACTTAGCCTTTAACTGGTGTGCTCTAAGCGTTTCCATGACTTCCTTGAGATGTCTAGCATGCTCTTCTTCATCTTTTGAGAAGATCAAAATATCATCCAAGAAAACTACCACAAACTTGTTAAGGAACTCTCGAAACACCCTACTCATAAAATCTATAAAGTACGCAGGTGCATTCGTTAACCCAAACGGCATGACGAGCCATTCGAAGAACCCATCTGGAGTCCTAAATGCAGTTTTGTCAATTCTATCCGCAGCCACTCTAAGCTGATGGAATCCTATGGCTAGATCGAGTTGAGAGAAAACAGACGCTCCCACAAGCTGGTCAAACAAATCGTCGATCCTTGGTAGTGGGTGCCTATTTTTCTTAGTTAGCTTGTTTAACTCACGATAATCTACGCATAGACGAAGCGAACCATCCGCCTTAGTAGCGAATACCACTGGAGCACCCCATTCAGAAATGCTTCATCTTATGAAATTTTCCTCAAGCAACTCCTTAACTTGTTTACTGAGCTCTCTTCTTTCTCGCGGGGCCATGTGCCTAACGGGCAATGAAACTGGCTTGTCATTATCAACAAGATAAATTTGGAAGTCTATCTCGCGTTTAGGAGGTAACCCCCTAACCTCATCAAAGACATCTGGATATTCTCGGACCACTCTTACAGATTGCAAATTATCGACGGACGAGTCAAGAGATTCAAGATAACACAACATGACTGGACCCTTAGGGTTACAAGAAATTTCAAGGGTATTACCGAGGCGAGTCATGAGCCTCATTACCCTTCGTTCACAGTCAAGAATGGATCCATAATCGGACAGCTAATCCATACCTAGGATCAAACCGTTTCCCATAAATCCGAGAACATAAGCATTACACGTGAATTCTACGCATAAGATAAAGATCCTCAAATCCACACACATCATAGATAAATGGGCGGAGCCCCCAATTGGATTTGAAACTATAAGGGGATCCTCAACCAGACTAGTACTTAGGTGCAGATTTTCAACAATATCAGAAGAAATAAAAGTATGCGATGCGCCAGAGTCAAATAAGGGTCGAACAGGAAAGTCAGAAATGCAAACATGGCTTTCTACGGAAATATTACTACTTCGGTCAAGAGCTGGAGTGGTGTTGAGAGCATGCAACTGCCCTCCAGAAGGTCCTGCTCGCTGGGTCTGCCCTTGCCCTTGTACTTGCTTCTTAGGGCAATCCTTGCTGATGTGTCCAGTATCTCCATAATGAAAGCATTCACCCAACTTTCTCTTCTTCTTTCTACAGCATTTAGCTATATGTCCTGTAATACCACAAAAGTTACACTTCCTTATCTCACGTGCCTTGTTATTATTGTTGTTGTTTCCCTTGTTATTCTTGTTATTCTTGTTGCCTCCCTTCTTGAAGTCAACTTTCTTATTCTGAGTCTCATTAGGCTTAACCTTCTTCTTACTATTCTTGTCTTCCTCATGAAGTAGAGCCATATCCACCAAGCTTTCAAAGGTCGCCCCCATGGGTATATGAGTTATGGCAAAACTGTGTAGTGGCTCGTTCAATCCTCGAGCAAAGCGTACAGCCTTTTTCTGGGCTGTGTTGACCAAATCCAAACCGAACCGAGCAAGTTGATTAAACTTATTCACGTACTCCCTAACAGACATGTCCCTTGCTTGAGTGCTAGGAACCTCTCCATCTGAAGGTTTTCTTCTGTTGACAATAAGAATTTAAGCCCAAACCTCTCTCTAAAGTCTGCCCAAGTCTCAACTGGCCTGGTAGCGTTGGTGACTTCCCACCAAACTGCAGCTTCCTTTTTCAACAACCATGTTGCCAACTGAACTTTCCTATGGTCCTCCACATCAAAGATAATAAACAAGTCTTCAGTCTCCTTTAACCAGTTTCGTGCCTCAACAAAGGTTTCGGTTCCAAAGAAGTTCTTGCCGCCCATTGCTTTAAAGTCTTTACATATTTTGGAAAAGGCGGTACCAGGAGGAGGAGGAACCGCGGCCACTGGGGGAGGAGGAGGAGGGATGTCTGTCAGGTCTGCGCCGTTGGCCCTAGCTTCTAAGTATCTTCGGAACCATCCAGGTACGGGTATTCCCTCAGGAAGGTTAAGATCAGACATGCTGAAAAACGAAAAGAAAAGGATTCAAACAAGGAAACAAAGGAAAGTGCTAATGGCTTTTGGGGGATAGCCTTTTTAAACATAAAACTTTTATTGAAAAAAATGCATCTTTATATACGATTTTGGAAAATAGTTTTAGAAGGTTTTTAAAACTTTTGTCCCATCTAGTAACCTTCTGCTCTGATACCAAGTGTAACACCCCACCTCCGCTAGGGCCACTCACAGAGGGAATGCACTAGTTTAGGTGGAGTATTACCTAGGTAAACATAGAAAGAGATATCACAAGGCGGAACATAAATAAAGCAACGGTAGAAATTAAAAACCAAATTTTTATTACTTTTAAGAAAAGTGTCAAAACCCCATATATCCAAGGTACAAATTATTCCATTACATCAAGTTCCAAATAAAGAAGCATAAACTTAAGATAACAAAAGTAAATTATTCCCCATAAATAGCAGAAGTGCAGCCATAGAATAGCTCAAGACCAAACCGTACATGAGCCGACAGAAAGCAAGCTAAATCCAAGCTAAGAGCTAGTGTTTCCTCCCTGAGAACCTGGAAGGGGGAAACGAAACAAAAGGAGGCGAACGAAAAAGGGTCAATCATAAGACTGGTAAGCCCTAGTGACTTTCAGTATAAAAACTAGTAAAGGTAACATGACATGTGAAAACTGGAATTAAACATAAGGATGATAACAGGACTGGTATGATAATTAAGGTAACAAGATAAGTCAAGTCTAGCATCGCATATTTCAAGATTCGCTGCACCCACTGTACTAGTATCTTAACCCATGTTAAGTATTAACAATGAGATGATTCCTTGGCCCAATATCATGAAGTGACCCATTACGGGGTCCTACTGTACGATCTACTAATCGATCGGGTCCCTACAAGTTCTAGCTCGTCAAGTGTCTGTGTCATACGGCCCTATCCTAAAATGTAGTCACATGTGCTAGGTCCACCATAGGGTGTATCAAGCCCTATGGTGCCAACCACCGACACGAATCAAGCACGCACAGTGTAAACCTACTGGTGCCTAATGCCTGCTTTTTCAACTTCGGATTACGTGCACGACCATAGTCCGCCTGAATCTACAATGGCGCACCTACTCAGCCATCATTCTGGTCGCTTACAATCAGCCCAGTAATTGTGCCCCACCCTGCCTAGTCCCAGGGTATCGTGATACATCTAAGTGGGTTACTGCTGAAAAGGACCGCTTAACTAGGGTTTCTAATGGGTTAAGTGTTGTCATTCAAATTCGTGACTTAACCCTATCCAAATCTTGTATCAAGTTGGTTAAGTGTGTTCAAGCAGTTCATGACTTAACCCTATCAAATCATCGTGTCAAATTGGTTAAGTATATTCAAGTGGTTCATGACTTAACCCTGTCATGTGGCATTAATTCATTAATGCACCCCAACCTCTCACATTAGACTAATTGTTGTGGTCACTGGATTTTCCGGGCGGTTCCAGGCAGATTTACACCACAATATAGTCTTACCTCAGGTTTTACGTGCGATATGACCAACTACCCACATTGGATCCTATTGTTTGCAGTCACTGGATTTGTCGGGCGTTCCGGGCAGATTTACACTGCAAACTCAACCCAACCTCGAGTTGGCCATTTTCAAATTCATTCTAAGTGTCATGTCCAGATTCAAGTTTCGAGTCTAAATTCATGTCAAGTTTTCGGGTCATGTTTCATGTCAAACCGTGTCAAGTTCATGTCCATATCCAGGTTCAAGTTATGACAACGTTCATGTTCAAGTTCAAAGCCAATTCATATTTTACCTAATCTACCCAAACCGTATTCCCATCGCACATAAAATCGAATCGATACAAATAAATCTAATTAGGGAATAACATAAAAAGGGACGGGTATAAGGTGGCAAAAGTGATTACTAGCATAGCATGGTATAACTTGAGATAAATGATTATAACATTACTGGCATATGGAATATCGGCCTCAAACATAAAGATTCCAAATCTAGTAAAATAAGGTACTAGTCAAGATAATAGTTGACATAAGGTGATAGTCATGGTAACGGTTGACATAAGGTGATAGTCATAAACTTGTGACTAATAGCAGATTCAACATTGCAGGCATGATAATATGAGGGGTTTTTCTTTTTGATTTACAACATGAATAGGCCCCAAATCAATGTCATAGTAATACACCCAAAAGTCAAGATCCAAGATGAACAAGAATGGATGTAAAACAGTCATCATACACAGGTCCAATTTCAATTTACAACATATTCATATTACATTTACAGTTTAAATCTAAAAATAACTGGGGCTTACAAATCGTGGTTCGAGAATTAGAAAAAGAAAGTCGATGTTGAATCTTTATATGCTTAGTCGAGTCCTAATAGAAATCCCCAAATCATCAATTCTCTTAACGTAGTTTCGACGTAGAAGAAGTAGTCCCTTTTTCTAACTTTTCAACTAGAATTAGAGCAGCATAAGGTCAGAGAGAATTTTGTGTAAAGAGACTAGTGTTAGGAGCTGTTTATATAGGGTCAGGTCAACGAATGTAGATAGAAACGAGGCCAGAAACATCAAAGTGAATCCAGCTTCAAAAGTGGGCTCGGCCACCAGGTCGACCCCCAGGTCGACACCCAGGTCGACACTATGGTCGACCTGGTCCTGGGCAGGTCGACTCTATGGTCGACCCCCAAGTCGACCTGGTTCTGGGCAGGAAATTTCCCGCCCAGGCTGTTCTGCGGTTTGAATTCGAAATTTGAATTCGAATTCTGAGCTGTTTTGAGCTTGAAATTTTCTGAAAACTTCGAAGAGTCATTACTTGGTCATACGGACTCCGATTTTCGAAAACTCGGAGTCGTTTCCAAGCAGAATTTCGAGACGAACGCAATGGAGAAACCCGTTTCCCTTGTTTCTCATTTTAAAAATTAATTCTGCCTTGATTTATAGTTATAACCCGTTATCAAAATACGGGTGGTTATAGATATAAATATCGTTCGCGTCAAAATGGCGCATATCTAACCAACACGGCTTTATATATTATAATAACTTCGTTATTTTATTCAACAAATGAATATTTATTCTATTTAACACATGAATCTATATTTCTTTCAACACATGAATATTCTCAACACATGAGTATCATCAACACATGAAATTTTTTGTTATTTAATATATTTTATAAAATTATGATAAAGATGTAAATTTTATTGTTTAAAATATTTTATTTATAAAGATGTAAATTTTATTGTTTAAAATATTTTACTCAACACATGAATATTCTCAACACATGAGCATCGTCAACACATGAATATTTATTCTATTCAACACATGAATCTTTATTTTATAATATTCTTTATTTTCCCAATTGGAATGAGGCCTAATCAATTACCACATAAAGTTAATCATATGGATTTCCATACAACGCATGTATATAATAGCAACGATCAATAATCAACCATCGTCCAAAGTGCACCACATAACTGCATAAGCATTAAATATAACTAATTAACGCTCCTACAGTCTGTCAACATATCGATTGACATACAACTAAACAATTGGGATTTGTTTACGCCAGATATCATCCCAACACCCGTGTGGGGTTTCAATCCACAAACACTGAATATTATTTGTGCAGTTGGGCGACTTGTAAAATTTATCATCCCAAACAATGTCCTTCAAATAGGTGTACATAAACAAACCGTCCGGTTTGTAATGAATATTTATTTATTCACATTCCCGTTAAAAATTATATTTTTAACGATAATTAATTTATTTCAACACATGAATGTTTTATTATCCATTTCACATCAACATCGCAAACAAACTTCACAACACATCAAACAAGCATACAAGTCATCCATGGTATGTGGACGACGGGTGTCGGGTACTGCTAAGCATCGTCTGCATCCTAGTATATATTTTAACTAGAAAACAAGATTTAAAGTGAGAAGTTCTCACCGACTAGCTAAACCAAACACCATGACTCTTCGTATGCAGGAATCTTCATCGTTCTCGCCTTTTGTCACTTTTGTTGCCCGTACTCACTACATATATAAAAATCACATTTTTATATTATTGCTATGTATATAAAAATCACATTTTTATAACTACGCTATGTGGATAAAAATTCTATTTTTACACCGCTACTATATAGATGAAAATTCTATTTTTACACCGCTACTATATAGATAAATATTCTATTTTATACCGCTACTATATAGATAAATTTTTTATTTTTATAACGGTGTTCATACAATAAAGATCACATTTTTATCACGCTATTCTCTGTATAAAAATTATATTTTTATAACGCTAACCTCTATATAAAGATTATATTTTTATTTCGCTAATCAAACAATACAAATCCTATTTTTATTTTTCTACTTTTTAAAATAAAAAAGCACCTTTTTATCGCTTCTTCACATAGATAAAAATCATAACTTTATCTTCATAAAAATCAAATCTTTCTTAGCATGAAGACCATATTTCTATATGCGTAAAAATTATATCTTTTACAAATTAAAAATCAAGTCTTTTTATTTACAAAAATCAAAATCTTATAATGTTCTCTTCATAATAAAGACCACTTCTTTGTATGATGTTCATACAAATAAAAATCGCATCTTTATACAAAAAATCACATTTTTATATAGTATTTACTATTAAAAATCGCACCTTTAATTACTTAAACAAATAAAAATGAAATTAAACGCTCACCACAGTCGGAGGAGGCTCGGGGAAGCCACGGACAGTCGGGGCAGTAAAGAAGTGGGGTTTCGAGGCTTTAACAAATTAAAAATCCGTTTATATATATATATAAGGGAGGAGAGTTTTCAGTCGAAGGAGGGCCCACTTGAGGTGCTGATGGGGCGGGGTAGGCGCAGGTGGTCATGGGTGGTCGGCAGAGGCTCTGATGGCGGTGGCGGTGTCTAGAGGCGGCAAGCTGAGGGGTTTTGGGGCTGGCGCATTTCAGAAGGAGGGGGAAAACGAGGAGCGAGGGTAGAGAGGAGAGAGAAGGGGGAAGCAGGGGGGTCGCGTCGGGTGGGGGAGCCCGGCAATGGGCGCCGCCGCCTGGGGGGGCGCGATGGCGGTTCTTCCGCCTCCGTCCTCCTTTTATTTTTTTCTAACGGGATTTTCTGATTTGGGAGAGAGAGAGAGGAATTAGGTTATAATATATATATATTAATTATATAATTTAACTTAAATCTCCATTAAAGTTGACTTTTATATCAAACTCCAATCGGGACCCAACGACTATCGTCCCTGGCTAATTACCCCCATTCCGAACACAATGGGATTTGTATCGTAAGCCAGTTCGGCCTTTCGATCAGTTTTTGTCCAAATCAAAATATAACTTTATATATTGAATTTGAACGTGCATTTCAATTTACCGGGGCCACATACTAACTCTAAAAATTCCCAAAAAAAATTTCTAACTTCGTATTGACGATACGGTCCTAACAAAACTAATTTCATCAAATTCTGAAACCGTTTGAAAAATGGTCATTTTCCAATCGATTAAAATCAACTGAAACTGGTCAAACGCGTTTCCCTTTGCCACGCTCACATATCGAATCGAAAAATTATGAATTTTGAAACCTAGCAATAACTTGACATCATGGATCCAACAAAAGTGGTTTCGTCTAAAACCGAGGTCGTTTGCAAAATTTCTATTTTTAAGGGCCAGAATTCCATAGCGACTATTCTGAATTTTCAACTGGGCGTAACCTTTGATTCCCGCTATGAAATTTCAATTTTTCGGATTCGTTGGAAAGATATTCTCAGTTAGATTCCAATATTTTTGGTTTTGCCAAAATCCGGTTTATTTTGAATCCTGTACATTCATTTGAACTTTGAAATCGAACTTTCGAACTACCACGCCATTTTCAATTCCTTTTATATTTAAAATAAAAAATTTATATTCTAACGACGATCTATATAAACATATACGTTCAAATTCTATTCAAAATAAATTTCTCGTCGATATTATTTAAAATAATTCATTTTAAATATTCAAAATTCTCTAAAATTGCCAAAATAAAAAATTTAAATTGGCTCAGAATTTCCGGGTTGTTACAGGTTATATGGTGTTTTCCAGTTTAACACTGAACTAGGCATCAAATTAATAAGATGAGTACAACTAATAAACATTCACCCTAAAATTTGTAAGGCATACCAATGTGAATCCGAATTGTTCTTGCTGTTTCTATCAAGTGCCTGTGCTTTCTCTCCATTCTGCCATTTTGCTATGGGTTGCCTGGAATAGATATTTGATTTAATATTCCCTTTGATGCAAATAGCTTTCTACAAGCATCGCTTGAATAATCTCAGTACCATCACCAGATCTGACTACTCTAATCATTTTCTCAAATTGTGTTAGCACATATCCAATTAACTTAGTAATAACATAAGATATTTGAACTTTAGAATGAAGTAAAAATGTCTAAGTATTTCTAGTATGGTGATCAGGAATGGTTAGAAAATATGTTTCACCGCAAATAGCTGGCCTATGATATTTTTCCCACAAATCAATGTGAATTAAATCAAATGCAGAAAAATCATAGGAATTAAATTAGGAAAGGGAAATTTATGATGTTTTCCTAACACACATGCTTCACAAGAAAATTCCTTAAGTATTTTGCTTGACAAAGAATTTTGCATACATTTCATTTTATTAACAAAAGGATGACCTAACCTAGCACAAAGATTATCAATACTAGGTCTATTACAAGATGTTATAGTATTGTTAATAGAAGCAAGAAAACAATTATTCTCCACTATAGAATAAGAGTTTGAAACAACTATAAGAAGAAGAAGATAGTCTGTATAGACCAAAAATTCTTGATCCAACAACTTGAATTTCATTTGATTCAAGGTCCTGAAAATGACAATAAGAATTTGTGAATTTTGCAGTGATTTTGTTTTGATCAAGAAGCTTTCCTACTAATAAAAGATTATTTTTAAAAGTAGGAATATAGAACACATTTTGTAATTGCATATTCTGATTCAGTTTTACAGTTCTAGTGTGATGAACAAAAATTACAGAACCATCAGGCAGAGTTACTTTAACAAGAATTTTAATTTTTTTTAGTGAAGCAAAAAGTGTTATACTGGATGTCATTTGGTCAGTGGCCCCAGTATCAATTATCCAACATCTCGGATCAGAATTTTTATTAAAATTCTTTTTAAGTTTTGAAGAAATTATACCTGCATGGTTAGTAGAAGAGGCAAGTGGATTATCCTCCAAGAAAGAATTTGATCTAGATCCATGCACCATCTTCATAACATGATTATACAAATCAGATACCATTACTAGATCGAACTCCTCATCTTCATCCATAACAACATTGACATTTGCAGTCTCCTTTGACTCTTGTTTACTCCCAAGAATCGCTTTATTAGCACTATAAATGGTATTTGAACCTTATTTTGCCTTGACAGCTATCTCTTTATTCCACCACTTAGGATATCCTATTAATTTGAAACATTGCTCCATTGAGTGTCCTTTTTTCTTGCAATATTCATAGAACAGTTCATTTTTCTGTCTCTTTGCATCCCTTTTTATACTCTGGAAATTTGGTTTGAAAGAATCCTTCATAGCATTGAAATCATTTGTTTCAAGTGGATTTGAATTTTTCTCTGCAAGTTTATTCTGATGCTCCACCTGCTGCAAGATGTAGTTGGCTTTGTGTACAGTAGGAAGAGGATTGGTACTCAATATATTTGTTGTAACTTGATCATACTCCTTTGTGAGACCAGATAAGAATTGCATAAGCTTGTTTCGTTGATCATTTTCGAGTATTTTCTTAAGAACTCCACAGGAGCAATTTCGCAGAGCACCGCATGTGCATTCTGAAAAACCTCAAGAAGCAGCAATTGATCCTATATTCCTTTCAATTTCCCATAGTATTCGGCGGTGCTTAACTTGTTTTGATATGAGAGGCTAAACTCTAATGGAATTCAAATATTCTTGGTGTCGTAATCTGACCGTACCTTTCTGATAATTCCTTCCACAACTGCATTGAAGAATCTACGAATATAAAAATCTCTGACAAAGCTTTGTCCACATAATTCAGAATCCACGAAATGACCATATAGTCGTTCCTAACCCACTTTTGATGATCAATAAACTCAATCGAAGGCATTGGAAGAGTACCGTCAATAAATTGTAACATGTTCCTAGCAATTAAAGCCATTCTAACTGTTCGACACCAATTCAAGTAATTCGAACCAGTTAGAATGTGATTTCCAAGCTGCGTTCCAAGATGATCTGAATTTGATAAGTAAAGGATGATTACAATTGATCGGTTGATTCCCATAAGTAAAGGTTGATTACCTTGAATCACAGTTGAATCGGAACTATCGTTCACTATTTTTAGAAGAAAAAAAGATCAAAAGAGAAGAAAAGATCGAAGAAGAAGAAGAAGGAAAAGCTTCAGATCTGAAACCACAGCTTCGATACCATACAAAGTAAAGTTTTCGCAAACCCTAGAATTTACTTATTTTCCAAAGTCGCAGTTTACCCGAATACATAGTATCAAATACTTATACAAATAAATTGGGCCTACAACAATCCAACCCAACAAACTAAACAAAATACAAACAAACTTTGTACTATAAAAAAACAACACTAAAACTCGTATTACAACAACACATTGATTATTACAAAAACAAACTGATTCAGTTTATTAACTCTATAAAATTATTACTATATGTTTTCGCATACTATTTTCTGATAACCTATAAATAGCAATTACAAATAAAAACGTGAATCGTCGTAGTTTCAACCACATTTCGCAAGTTTCGTCAAGAGGCACTAATTTATGTTATAGAAATGAACTAGTGGAGGAATAGTGGTAATTAAAAAACATGTTTCCATCTAATTTACATTATGAAATCAGCCCTTGCAACAAATTATGCAACAACAAAACAGTATATATATTTTTTATCTAAAAGCATCTGAAATCCTAAAAAATACACAGTTGTTCTCAAAAATCAACAAAATCACCTTGATATGGAGTCATGAGCCATGAAAGTAAAGGAAAAGAGGTATCTCTAATAAATAAGATGTGTTTGCTTGCTCAGATGCTTAGTAATTTAACATTTCCTGAATAATGCATATTGCAACCACCATGGAGTGTTTAAATCGAATTACATTCACTCATGAAATAAATTATAATCGAGTAAGAAAGATGAAGAAAATATAAAGGAAAAATCGAATTACATTCCTCTCGAGTCTCAATTTAACTAATTCCTCTGATTGTCTAACTTATGCTCTAATGTCAAATGTAACACCCACACTTTTCTGAGGCCAAATTTCAACAAAAATTGAAACTCAAACACATGCAAGCATAGAGCGTGTAAATCTGGTACCTACAAATAGATGAGCATGAGCATAATCAGAGTACAATAAAATAACTCATAGCGGAAAATAAAATAGGATAGACTAGTATTAAATCAAGTAACTACCTTTAAAAAAAGCGAGTCACTATGTCAACACCTAGAATGAGAGAGAAAAAGAACCAAAAACCAAACTTAGATAGCTGTGAGAACCCGACCTTCTCTGGGAAACCTGGGAGGTTTTAATGAGGAGAGGGTTAGAACAACACTATTCTGGTAAACAGGAAGAGTACAACACAACTTGCAATATATAGATGTATCTCATTTGGTTCCACCCAAAGTATATGCCTCCCAAGGCTAGCAATCCTAACATTGTGAACATTTACGCATGACTCTAGCTACCCTACCTAAGGTAGCATTCCCAATAATATCGATACCAAGATAAAACATTTATGCATACATTTGTGAAGCCTTAAAACTATCCTGAGAAATGAACTCCTAACTACGGAGTTTATTTACTTATGTGTGTATACTTAGCCACTTAACGCCTTACTATCGAATGATAGATACGGTGGATTCTCTCGATCACTTAAGACCTTTGGCGGACATATTGGTCATTTTATACCTCTCGATGATTTACTCAACGCTATTATAACTAAAGGAGCTACAGTTCCTACTAATTAAGGCTTTCGTCATTCACGCATATAAACCCATTCCCCGTATACGGCGAGACATAGTAATCAGAAACTTAAGACCACTTGGTGGAGGGACGTTACTATCGAGCCGGCCTTGTTGGATAACTCCTAAATGCTTAATACTTCCCATAGGGTAGGTAGCCATATGGGATGACACTGTAAGACATTTTTAACTCTAGGTTTAGGTAGGATTCGTACACCATTTAAGACCCTTAACTAGAGGACCTATTCCCAGGTGGACTCATATATCCAAGTCACTTAGGACCCAAGGAAGTGGACTATTCACGAAGATTATCAAGCTCGTACCCAATAAGCCTTTATTGCTTCCATTTATAGGAGGTGGGCTACGTGATCGCTTAATACCATTTTATAGGTGGTTTTAAACCCTTAAGTCATTAATCCCAAACAAGCTACATTATTGAACTAGTCCCATTTATTTTCTCTTAACGGAAATACCATACATATAAAAACTAATTATCATCACGGGTCCCTATGGTTAATGATATCTCACATCAGTTGGACATATATTCGATTATTAGTATATAAGGAAAGTTCTATCCTTCTTACCCCCACAAATGTTGCTAATTTGTTAATTTATTTTCTGTTGTATGCGTGTGTGTGTATATATTATGCACCAGACATCTCACATTAAGATAGCTATATGTGGATGTTGGATTTGTCGGGCGGTAACGGGTAGACTTCTACTACAAGTTAAGCTTAACCTCGTACCCCATTGCAGTTATAATTTAATCTCCTAATGCTAATTTACAACATTAATACTAGCCAATTTAGAAATTGTAACCATTATGCTTAATTACCTAATCAAATTTGTTTCCCCAATCAATGATGGTTACAATATTTATTTATTTATTTATGGCCATGTTTATAGCAATCAATTGCACTAATTGCTACAGCGGCTACCAAAAATATATTCATTTAATATGGATTACATTTACATGTATAATTCCACAAAATTAAAATCATTCAAACATTCATTATAATGTATGTTTTAGTGTTTACGTAGATTTGGGTGGATAATGTATATATATATTTATATTTATGTTTTCATGCAGTTGACGTAGTTATTTTTTTTTATTATTGTTATTGCTGTTAAGTTTTGTAACGATCCGTATTTTACGTATCGACCGATCATAAAATAATTATATTGTACTCCCTAGTAGTCGGATCATTCTCAGACTCTAGTATGTTGTTCATGAGGATGCGAGGCATACCCATGATTTTTACCAGAATGTATTTGTGACCATTTTCCCTTGCACTTACTGTTTAGGCCATAAATTCTGATAGGTATTAAATCAGGTGTTGAAGTCACTCTCATTAAATTGGGATGGTCGTTTATGATTCCATAGGGTAGTCACATGAAGGATTTGGTTCAGCGGTTTGGGAGGAATCGCTTTTTTAAGTTTCAATTACTGCTTAGGCAGACTGGTCAGCAACTAATGAGTTGATTTGCTAAGCCTGCTAAACCATGACCAGCAGATATAAATAAAGGGGATTGGGGAGAGAACTACGGTTACTCTCTTGATTCTAAACTTTAGGTTAGGTGTCTATGATTCTCCGATTTAACCTAAAGCCTTATTTTTCCATTCTTTTCATACAAATTCATCGTAGATTGCATCTAGAAGATATTTCATCATCAAGGAAGAGTAGATCATCATCAAAGAGGATTAGATCACATTAACTTGCATCAAATTCAAGGGGTTTCTGCATTGTCCAGATATGATCTCATTGACTATAAGTCAAATCGAGGAATATGTAAGTGATAGATATTTCTCATACGGAAGCTACAAATTGTATGGGAAAAATTAGGATCATATTCATATGTTATATGTTAAAATCACCTTAGATCTGACCATATATGTTAAATTAAGATTTAGAAACCCTAGGAAAAAACTAATTTGATTATATTAACCGGATAATTGAAAGATTAATCACGTTTATGCATACATTTAGATCCAAATCATACTAGATCTCATAATTGTGATATGTTTATCATATTTCGTGGATTGTTCATGTTTGTAAGTTTAGTGTTGTTCAATTTGATGCCTATTTTGGTTAAATTGATTGAATTCTTGGGTTATTTGTTAGAATTGGTTGTTGTAAATCTTAGGATGGAAGAAAAAAACAAATCGAAGGTTCAGATGATTGTATTCAGACGAAACTTGGCGGAGGCACTCTGGAAGATGTGAGAATTAGAGCACAAAAAATTTGGTGTGTGTTCGGCACTGACCCATAAGGAATGGTCGGATGGAGGCAATTTTTGAAGTATGGCTTCGGATCAGTAAGTCGAGGCTACTGGGAAAATTTTATGGAATTCGAATTTGATTTGGGGTGGGTCAAAGATTGGTTTCTTGAGATATGGACGGACTGATAGAAGCTTCAATAGGAATATCAAAATGATTGGAGAATGGATCGAAAGGACGTGTTCGGGGCAAGAATGGGTAGTGGCTAACTACTTAGCCAAAGTGGACTAAGTAGATGGGTCGGCACCATCCCATGGGGGGGCCTGGTGATGGTATTTTTGGGGAGCTTGACTATGGAGACTTCCAAAGGTTGCTGGTGAAGTTTGGATGGAGATGGATTTCAGATGATTGATGTGCAGCTCAAAGGTGGATGGTGCTTCGATTGTGAACTCACAATGGAGTGGTTAGAGCCGAATTGATGTAAAACTGGTCGTGATTCAATACACGATCCAGTATGATGATGGATTGAAAGAATAGGAGTCAATCATGGATGATAATGGAATGGTTCGAAAAATGGATTGAGTTGCCAAAATGAAATCTTGACAGATTTGATGTGCTAAAAAATCGTTGGTTATCGAAGTGTTCTGGTGGATACAAAGCAGGGTTATCATGGGGACGCCCATTAGGATCAGATTCGAGATATCGCATACCCAGGGCAGTCATAATATGCCTAGTTGTCAAGAATGGAAAAGAAAAACATAGGAGTCATGATAGCGTATGGTAGTTTGGCTAGAACCGGGGCTTTCCATTAGCTCTTTTGATCGTTGAAATGCAAAATTGATAACTTATGGATTCACAGCAGTAGACGGTGATAGCTAGGATATTAGATGTTATGGATGCTATGGTTGATTATGTGGTTTACTTTTCTCTTTTCTATAGGTAGGCTATCACCGTAGGTTGCCGAAGAGAAGCAAGATTGGGGATTATCCTTTCCTATTTCTAATATGACACATGATGAATGGTTTTCACGTGTTTACTTGATGGTTGCTGGGCAAATCGGATGGTTGATCCGCATATACTCTAATTATCCTGTGTAACTGTTGTTAGCTATTTTATTGCTCATCAAGACTGCTGTCTGACTCAAGCCTTTATGTATTCCTCTTATTACCTTGGGTTGTTCATCAATGTTTATTGGTGAGCAGACTGGGATAGCAGGTGGCAAGTTTAGTGGAGATGATGATGTTGTGCAAAGACTAGCTGGAGGCTTATGTATTATATGTTATCTACTATATTTCGGTGCTTTTCTATTTCTGTTGTTTGTTGAAAGACTATTGTTACTCTGAGGAATGTAGTGAGGCAAGTTGAATTCAGAGATTCATGTATGAAGATGTATTATACCCAAGATTTAACGACATTATGGAAATTTGATTCTCTATTCAGTTGAGCTTCATTACTATATCATATTGTATATTTATTGTTGTATATTATCCATGTGTTTTGAGTTATACGACAAGTTATGTTTTTGAGTTATTTTTCCTTGGCGATCATCCTGTATTGGCCTGGCACGTCATACATCACTCCTTTTCCTTAGTTCGGTACTAGAGGTACGGGGCGTTCATCACATTTGGTATTAGAGCAAGGTTAATCAATTTTACACAAAGTTCGTAAGCGTAATAGCGTATGAGAGAGTGCTTGTAATCTTTAAAGGATGATTACTATATTATATATATAGTATATTAGGGTAGTTAAGCAGTTGGACACCAATGCGGCCTTTCCCTAAAGTGGATGGACCATTCTCGTTTCAGATAGAGATTGAGTCAGCGAACTTCGAGAAATGTAACATCCCGTAATTTATAAGACATTAATATGATAAATTAAAGAATACTTAATTAAATATTAGGAGTTAAGTAAAACAAACTATGCCATTGCGTTTGTCTCGGAATTCTGCTTAAGATAGACTCCAAGTTTGCGTAAAGAGGACATCGTATGAAGAAGTTATTTAGGTTAGAAGTTTGTATAAATATAAGAGAAATATATATAAACAAATTAATCAAGAAATTCAAATAATTCAAAATCGAATAGCGGAAGGGGAGCGGGAAATTTCCCGCTATGGTTGTCAACCATGGGTCGACCCCATCAAGGGGGCGTCGACCCCTAGGTCGATACATTAAGGGGAGGGTCGACCCACATACAGATTTAGGAAGATTCTTGGTTCTGAACGTGGACTGGATTCTTGGCTTGGTTCATCAGCTGATGGCTATAAATTGGACCTTAATCCCATTATTTTATTCATCTAATTCAATGGCGACAATAAGATGCTGCCCCAACATAATCTGACCTAGCCTTCTTCTTTAATCAAGTTATACGAATTAAGAGATCTGTGCTACAACACCTGCAATCATTCTTCTATTTCTTAGATCCAATCACAGTGAGTCTATGGTACTTTTAGATATAAACACTTAAAAGTTATTCTGACATGTCTATGAATTGGATCTAAGCCCGTGACTATTTAAATCATATCAGATCTGCCATAACTTGTGTATCTGGTTCATTGTTTAGATCTCATACGTCTATTCATGATATGCCTATTATGCTAGGTTTCCTAATCAGTTCTATTATCCCATGTTCAACAGATCTATTCTTATATGCCTATCTTGTCATTATGCCAAATTCAGTCACTACATGCTTATTAGTTGTTATGCCTATTTCTGCCATCATATGTTTATCTTGTTATTATGCTTATTTATGTTCTCTTCCCTTCTTCTTTTCCCTTTTTATTTTATAGCGAAGCTACCTTCGATTCTTGGCATACCGCGGAAATATGCGAACGCGTGAAATGGGGAATGAGGGGAAAACGTTAAAATTGGAGCATAACTTGTATTGGGAAATTTAGGCATAACTTTAATTGAATACGTTAATATGAATTTGGGGAATAAATCAAAGTTTGAGTAAAGATCTTAATTTGGGGAATATGGTCACAATGAACATAACTTGGGAAAGGGGCATGAAAACCTATAATGAACGAGGAATAATTGTTAAGGAATAAACATGCCTAGATTTACAGTAATGAGAAACTGTAACCACACTTAGACATGAGGTTAGATTACACTTGTGGTAGAAGTCTGCTGGACCCGACCGGCATATCCAGCGACCACAAGTGGTGAATCTAATATGAGGGGTCTAAATGCATAAACATGTAATGTGCTAAGACACGAGGTTAAGTCCGACTTGTGGAAGAACCCGGAACCGCCCGGCATATCCAACATCCACAAGTTGTAGGCTTAATGTGGGAGGCCTAGTGCATTATAACCATAAATGAATAAATGGTAATGGACTTGTAATACTTAACTTGTTTGGATCCATAGGGATTACATGAACATGTTAACTTGAGTAGGGTTTAAGTAAACTTGCTTGAAACAGTGGGAGGGTTAAGTATATCTTGGGGTGGTGGGTAATATTTATATATATAGGCCCACAAACTTAACATGTTGGGCTTATGCAATATTGTTACAATGATAGGCATAACCAGTGGAACTCCTAGTAGAGGGGATGCAAGCCTAGGGGAAGCTTGTATCATCTTGTGTGTGGAATCCGTTTCATTCGGTAACCCATATAGAGGTATCATACGGGCACTTCGAACTAGGTTGGAGTCGGGGGATGCTTACTGAGCTAATTATAAGAGGTCACTTGGGAAAAGGTGAACGATGGCGCATTCCATCCAGCTCATGTGCATGCAGGGGTCTTCCTGTCCAGGAAAATAAGACACTGTAGCATCAGAAGATATGGTTGTGCATATCCTGTAAATGAAGGGTTGCTACTTTAAAAGGTGATAAATCCTATTGTGGGGCCAGTACAAGGTATCTACGGAGTAGGGAGCCGATCGATTGGGGTAGTAATTAGGGTTCATCTAGTCTCGCTTGTTTAGGAGCCGTTATTATCCTTAGGGTAACACCTGTATATTCAGTAGGGCTGCCTATTATTGTGTAGGGTAAAATGTCTCACTAAAAGTACACCTAATTCTACCATCTTGTACTTGTTGGGGATCACCTTGTTGTTTTGATACTGGTATCGGTGTAGAGAAAGAAAAGTGTTAGGGAAGCGCTATTTATTCTATACTGTTTGTCCTGTTTACCTTGCCATACTTTCCTTATATGTTGTATCTCTCTTATCCAGTTTATATATCTGTCATGGTGTTTTTACTTATTTATATGCTAAAAGTAACTTGACTCGCCAAACATATGTCTGGCCTATTTTGTTTCCTCCTCTTTCTTTTCCGTTCCCCATCCCCCCAGGTTCTCAGGATGGGAATACTCAAGCTTGATCAGAATTCTTCTTTCCTTCTGCTTGGAGTTGTTAGATGTACTGCTTGATTTCGTATCTTTTCTACTATGGCTAATATTTTGGGGATTATGCTCTTTTTATGTTTATTGTACTCTGATGATTTTAGTACAAGGCAGAAGTTTTAAATTGACGTACTTGGTTTGCATTTCAAACTTGTGATGTAACTATGTTTTGAACCACGATTTTTTCTGCTTAAATAAAGTTTTAAATTCTGTCGCTATTTTATATTTGTCTTGTAATGTTTCTGTTTCCGTTATTTATAACGTTTCACGAAACTTAATGCATTCTGATAAAGAGTGACATTAACGGACGTGGGGTGTCACATCTGGTATTAGAGCTGAAGGTTACCAGATTGGATAAAAAAATTTGAAAATTGTTTTCAAAAAGGTTTTAAAAGAAAGCATTTTCGAAAGAAAAGTCTGTTTTGATAAACATATTCCCCAAAGCCATATGTAATATCTTTCGATTCTCTATTTGAATCCCTTTTTCCCAGCATGTCTGTGGAACCTAATATTCCTAAGGGCATTATGATACCAGGCTGGTTCCATAGTTATCTTGATGCCACAACGCCTAATCTTCCTCCTCCACCGTGTGCTGATAATTTCTCTAAGATATGCACAGATTTCTATGCTATTGGTGGAAATCCATTCTGAGGAACGGAAACTTTCGTAGAGGAAAGGAATTGGCTTAAAGAGACGGAGGATTTATTTAGGATTTTCGAGGTTGACGACCGTAGGAAGATTCAGTTGGTCGCTTGACTACTGAAAGATGAAGCTTCATTCTGGTGGAAACTGATGCAAGCTGGGCGTCCAGTGGAGATCGGGATGATTTCCGACAGAGATTCAAAATGAATTTCTTTCCTAAGCCGAGAAAAGTGTGCAAACGGAAAGGTTTTTGGCGCTCAAGCAGGGAGGCATGACTGTCAAGGAATATGTTAATAGGTTCAATCAATTGGCGAGGTTTGGTTTGGAGCTAGTAGATACCCCGCATAAGAAAGCTTTGTGGTTCGTTAGAGGATTGAATGAACCTCTTCATGGGTTGGCTGTGTCTCATATTTCGATGGGTGTAACTTTTGAGAATCTCGTTGATATGGAATTAATGAATGAGGAAGAAAAAGGTGAAAAGAAAGAGGCAAAGGTTGAGGAAACACAAAATAAGAAAGCGTGGCCCAAGAAAGGGCAACAACAACAACAAAAGAAGGGCGGAAAGGACGACAAGGCTAGAGATAAGATGGAGTGCCATAATTGCGGATGCGAGGTTCACTCGATCAAGGACTGCAAAACAAAGAAGAATGCTTGTTTCAATTATGGAGAGGTCAGACACTTTTCTAAAGAGTGCCCGAAGAAGCATGGACAAGATCAAAGGGAAGGATCTTCGGGAGGGCAGGTGCATGCTTTCGTGGCCAATGCACTAGACATAGGTCGAAAAATTTCCGTTGAAGGTTTGATTTCTCTTTCCAATCGTCATGTTATAACTCTTTTTGATTTGAGCGCTTCCCATTCTTTTATATCTGATTATGTGGTTGAGTCTCTGCACCTTAGTATTAGTATGGTTTTGGATCTCGTTGTTGTCTCAAACCCCATTAGGGGGTACGGCTCATCTGTCTATGATTTGTTGGAATTTGAGAATATCAATGTTAGGCGTCGAATTTGAATGTGATGCATATGTGCTTGGTTTCATGGGCTATGGTTTGATTCAAGGGATGGATTAGAAGCCATGTACGGTGCCATTCTGGATTGTGAGAGGAGGGTCATTAGACTTTTGACTTGCCATGGGAGGACCCTCGAGATTTCTTATGACCCTAAAGGGTCTGTCATTCTTAGTTTCCTTGAGTCACTTGATGCACCTATCGATGATTTGTGATCTGTACCAGTAGTTTGTGAGTATCCTGATGTGTTTGAGGAGGTTCGGGGATTACCTCCGAGGCATGAGATCGATTTCTGTATATACTTGATGGATAATGCAAAGCCAGTTGCATTGCCTGTGTACCACATGGCTCCAAGAGAAAGGAGGGAGCTTAGCAAGTAAGTAGGGGAGCTACTTGAGAAAGGGTTTATTAGGCGAAGTATATCTAAATGGGGTTCTCCGGTGGTATTCATAACTAAGGTGGATGGTTCACTTTGCTTATGTGTGGATTATAGAGAGTTGAATAAACTCACTAAAAAGAACAGGCACCTACTTACGAGGATAGATGATCTGTTTGACCTGCTTGTTGGTGCATCTGTTTTCTCTCAGTTAGACTTGGCCACGGGATTTCATCAGTTGAGGGTGGCCGAGGACAGTATAGACAAGACCGCTTCTAGAACTCCATATGGTTTCTTCAAGTGGCTCGTCATGCCTTTCAGGTTGGCGAATGCACCAGCATATTTTGTTGATCTGATGAGTAGGGTCTTTAGGGAGTTTCTAAATAAGTTCATTGTAGTCTTATTAATGACATCCTGATTTTCTCGAAGAATAAGGAAGAGCATGCCTTACATTTAGCGGTGGTTTTGAAAACTCTCCGTGTGCACTAACTAAAGAGGAAATTCTCCAAATGTCATTTTTGGAGGAAAGAAGTGAAATTTCTAGGGCATGTGGTCTCTAAAATGGGATAGTAGTAGATCCCGCAAAGGTTGTTGTAGTTCAATAGTGGCAAATCCCAATGAATGCAATGAAGGTGAGGAGTTTTCTTGGATTAGCAGGCTATTATAGGATGTTCATTAAGGACTTCGCAAAGATATCAACCCCACTCACCAGGCTGATGAAGAAGAATCTGATATTTTCTTGGGATGTAGATTGTGACGATGCTTTCCAGCGATTGAAGATGGCTCTAACAACAACCCCAGTCTTGACTTGCCCGATGGGAAAAAAGTGTTCACAGTATAGACTGATGCATGTGGTACAGGGCTTGGTGCGGTTCTAATGCAAGAGGGAAGGGTTGTATGTTATGGAGGTAGACCGCTAAGGGTTCATGAGAAGTACTACACTACCCATGACTTAGAGCTAGCTGCCATTGTATTTGCGCTTAAGACTTGGCGCTATTATTTGCTTAGAGAGAAGTTTTAGTTGAATACCGATCATAAATCTCTTGAGTACTTGTTCTCGCAGAAGGATCTCAATTTGAGGCAACAAAGATGGATAGAGTTCCTAGCATCCTGTGACTTTGAGATTTTTTATACCCCTAGCAAGGGTAATGTGGTGGCAGATGCACTGGGTAGGCAGAGGATGGTCTTAAGTCCTCCCTTTGTGGGGAGGACAAGCTTGGAGTTTATATCGACTTTTGATTTTAGACCTTCCATTGAATTTATACCTGGTTGATTGGCATCACTAGAGGTGTGACCTACTCTTTTGGACCAGATAGGAACTTCGCAGCGAGAGGATCCAAAAATTTCAGACATCTTTGATAGATTTAGTAGAGGGGAGACTTCTAGTCACCTCAGTAGGTATTCCACATACGATAGAGGGTGGTTGCGACGAGATGGAAGGCTTTGTGTTCCCCGAGTTGGGAGTTTTTTGAAGACAGTCCTAAAGGAAGCCCATCATTCTAAGATGATTATTCATCCAGGCAGTGATAAGATGTATAGAGATATGAAGAGGGTTTTATTTTAGATTGGGATGAAGAAAGATGTGGCGGAGTTTGTTTCTCGATGTTTGGTTTGCTAACAAGTCAAGGCTGAGCAAAGGAAGCCCGATGGTTTACTTCATCCATTGGAGATTCCACAGTGGAAGTAGGAGAGTGTCTCGATGGATTTCATTGATGGTTTGCCTAGATCAAGGGTAGGCAACACTAGTATTTGGGTTATAGTAGACAGGCTTACTAAGAGCGCTCATTTCATTCCGGTTAAGAGTAGGAGGATGGCAGCATGGTTGGCAGCAGTTTACATTCGTGAGATAGTCCATCTTCATGGAGTACCTTCTAGTATCATAAGTGATCGTGACCTCATTTTCACCAACGAATTTTGGAGGAGCTTGCAAGAAGCATTATGTACACAGTTGTGTTTGAGCATCGCTTATCACCCTCATACATATGGACAGATAGAAAGGGTGAACAAAGTTCTTGAGGATCTTTTAAGACGTGTATCCTAGACTTCGGAGGGACTTGGGAAGATCATCTTCCTTTAGTAGAGTTCACCTACAACAACAGTTATCAAGCTAGTATTGGCATGGCACCCTTCGAAGAATTATACGACGCCCCCGATAGATCACCGACTTGTTAGTGGGAATCTATAGAAAGGCTTCTACTTGGACCTGAGATGGTTAGGGAAACTTCAAATAAGATTGATCTTATTCGTCGACACATGAAGACAGCTCAGGACAGGCAGAAGTCCTACGCAGATAAGAGAAGGACTGACATTGAGTTTGAAGTAGGGGACATGGTTTTCATCAAGATATCACCTACGAGGAATGTCGTTCGTTCTAGATCTACAGGGAAATTGGCACCAAGATTTGTAGGGCCCTTTTCCCATAACAGAAAGGATTGGCCAAATGGCCTATAGAGTAAAACTACCAGAGAGACTGTCCAACATTCATGATGTTTTCCATATTTCTCATTTACGGAAGTGTTTGTGTGATACTGCAGAAGTAGCTGAGCCGAGTATACTTGAGAAAGTAGAGGTAGAATGGGAGGCCATCGTTAGATGAGTTCCTATACGTATTCTTGGATCGAAGGTTAAGAAGCTACGCAACCGAAAGGTCAAGTTGATGAAAGTTCAGTGGGGAGATAACCAAGAGGATGCAACTTGGGAGATTGAAGACAAGATTTGCGCTTCGTCCCCTTTTCTTTTTAAGGGTATGTTCTTAGCTTCCTTTCTAAAGCTTTTTTTCGTACTTATTTCTATCATTTAATTATATCCTATCGATTGAATCTTCAACCTTTAGGTAGGAATCCCATGGATGTAAACATGTGTTTGAGACATGTTATGTTTGATGGATGCAAGTGGATGCATATACACACATATTAGGCAGTAGATCGGCTCAATCACTCTCATACTGCATATGGATTTGTGTGCATTTTCTTCTTTTAATGGATAGAAGTGAGTGTATCATCATATGGATGTTGCATTTGGATGAATGACTGCGCACGCATATAGAAATTACATGTTATAATAGGATTATTTGTACACATTTTGGATTCATGGCACTAACATAGATTGCATTAAGGAGGTAGACTGAATCAGTATACCGCATGATCTTTTGCTTTAGTATAGGGACATACATACACACCTTTTCATATGTTCATATAGCGATTAGAAGTCTTTAAGGACAATGAATGCCTGTGATTGGTGGAGGAGTAGATGGATGATGGATGTTAGGATATACATTCTTCTTAACTTGGAGATTTCGGGGACGAAATCCTTTAAGTAGGAGAATGTAACATCCCGTAATTTATAACACATTAAGAGGATAAATTAAAGAATACTTAACTAAATATTAGGAATTAAGTAAAATAGACTGCGACATTTCGTTCGTCTTGGAATTCTGCTTACGATAGACTCTGAGTTTGCGTAAAACAAACATCGTATGAAGAAGTTATTAAGGTTAGAAGTTTGTATACGCTTAAGGGAAATATATATATATATATATAAACAAATTAATCCAGAAATTCAAAATAATTCAAAATCAAATAGCGGAAGGGGAGCGGGAATTTTCCCACCATGGGTATCGACCCATGGGTCAAACCCATCAAGGGGGAGTCGACCCCTGGGTCGACACACTAAGGAGGGGTCGACCACTATATAGATCTGGGCAGATTCTTGGTTCTGAACGTGGACTGAATTCTTTTCTTGGTTCGTCAGCTGATGGCTATAAATAGGACCTTAATCCCATCGTTTTATTCATCTAATTCAATGGCAATAACGAGGTGCTGCCCCAACATAATCTGACCTAGCCATCTTCTTCTTCAATCAAGTTATACGAATTTAGAGATCTGTGCTACAACACCTACAATCATTCTTCAGTTTCTTAGATCCGATCACGGTGAGTCTATGTTATTTTTATATATAAACACTTAAAAGTTATTCTGACATGTTTATGAATTGGATCTAAGCCCGTGACTATTTAAATCATATCAGATCTGCCATAATTTGTGTATCTAGTCTACTGTTTAGATCTCATATGTCTATTCATGATATGCCTATTATGCTAGGTTGTCTAATCAGTTATATTATCCCATGTTCATCAGATCTGTTCTCATATGCCTATCTTGTCATTATGCCCAATTCTGTCACTACATGCTTATTAGTTGCTATGCCTATTTTTGCATCTTGTTATTATGCTTATTTATGTTCTCTTCCCTTCTTTTCCCTTTTTATTTCATAGTCAGGCTACCTTCAAGCCTAGGCATACCGCTGAAATATGCGAACGCGTGAAATTGGGAACGAGGGGAAAACATTAAAATTGGGGCATAACTTGTATTGGGAAATTTGGACATAAGTTTGAATTGAGTACAAGAATATGGATTTGGGGCATAAATCAAAGTGTGATTAAAGATCTTAATTTGGGGCATATGGTACACAATGAACATGACTTAGGACAGGGGCATGAAAACCTATAATGAAATATGAATAATTGTTAAAGAATGAACATGCGTAGATTTATAGTAATTGGAACTTGTAACTGCACTTAAATACGAAGTTAGATTACATTTGTGGTAGATGTCTGCCCGGACCCGACCAGCATATCCAGCGACCATAAGTGGTGAATCTAATGTGAGGGGTCTAAGTGCATAAACATGTAACGTACTAAGACACGAGGTTAAGTCCAACTTGTGGAAGAAGTCTTCCCGGAACCGCCCGACACATCCAGCATCCACTTGTTGTAGGCTTAATGTGGGAAGTCTTTGCATTATAACCATAAATGAATAAATGGTAATGGACTTGCAATACTTAACCTGTTTGGATCCATACGGATTACATGAAGATGTTAACTTGAGTAGGGGCTAAGTAAACTTACTGTGGGAGGGTTAAGTATATCTTGGGGTGGTGGGTAATATTTATATATATAGGCCCACAAACTTAACTTGTTGGGCTTATGCAATCTTGTTACACTGGTAGGCATAACCTGTGGAAATCCTAGTAGTAAGGATGCAAGCCTAGGGGAAGCTTGAATCATCTTGTGTGTGGAATCCATTTCAATCAGTAATCCATATAGAGGTATCAGATGAATACTCTTGAACTAGGTCGGAGTCAGGGCATGCTTACTGAGTTGATTATAAAAAGGTCACTTGGGAAAAGATGTCTGACGACGCATTCCATTGGGATCATGTGCGTGTACAGGTCCGCTTGTTCGGGAAAATAAGACATTGTGGCATCAATAGATATGGTTGTGCATATCCTGCAAACGAAGGGTTGCTACTTTAGGAGGTGATACATCCTATTGTGGGGACAACACGGATATCTACGGAGTAGGGAACCGATCGATTGGGATAGTAATTAGGGTACATCTAGTCTCGCTTGTTTAGGAGCCCGTTATTATCCTTAGGGGTAACATTGGTATGTTTAATTGGGATGTCTACTATTGTATGGGGTAAAATCTCTCACCATAAGTACGCCTAAGTCTACCATCTTGTACTTGTTGGGGATCATCTTGTTATGTGATACTAGTATTGGTGCAGAGAAAGAAAAGTGTTGGGAAGCGCTATTTATTCTATCCTGTTTGTCCTGTTTACCTTGTCATACCTGCCTTATATGTTGTATCTCTCTTATCCATTTTATATGCATGTCATGATGCTTTTACTTATTTATATGCTAAAAGTAACTGGACTCTCAAGACTTATGTCTGATCTATTTTTGTTTCCTTTTCTTTCTCTTCCGTTCCCCCCAGGTCCTCAGGGTGGGAATACTCAAGCTTGATCAGGATTCTTCTTTCCTTCTACTTGGAGCTACTTGATGTACTGCTTGCTTTCATATCTTCTCTACTATGGCTAATGTTTTGGGGATTATGCTCTTTTCATGTTTATTATACTCTGATGATTTTAGTACAAGAGAGAAGTTTTAAATTGATGTAATGGGTTTTAAGCATTTCAGACTTGTGATGTAACTATGTTTTGAACCACGATGTTTTCTTCTTAAATAAACTTTTAAATTCCACTGCTATTTTATATATGTCTTGTAATGTTTCTGTTTCCATTACCTATAATGCTTCACGAAACTTAATGGTTTTCTGATAAAGAGTGACATTAACAGACGTAGAGTGTCACAAGAAATGTTGCTAGGGTTGAGTCCACTACTGGAGGGGTAGGCGAAGGTAGCTAGCCAGGAGCTGCAAATGCTATACTTGACTATGCTGCTATGTTCGAGGCCATGACGGCAGTGGTCATGAGGGGGTTTCCCATTCCAGAAGTGGTAATGGAGCATGATGTTCCTATGCAGGCCCCTTAGGTTGATTCTGATATGCAGTAAGGAAATTATTCTTCTTCGAATAAAGAGGATGATTTGAGGAGAAGTATATCCTTGAAACAACTTCGGCAACGAGTTAAAGATCGAGAAGAGGAGATCAATGATGCTTAGGATAAGGCTTTTAAATGCAGGAATGAGTCTCCTAAGGAAGCTGCTACTAACATCAAAACTACAAAGAAACCTAGGCCCCGATGGAATGGTAAAGGTAAGAAGGACCATACGGATGAAATGAAGCAGAATTAGCATAAGGGTAAGGGAAAAAGAAGATGACATCAGCAAGAGAGAACTAGACAGAAAAGGCCTAAGAAGAGACCTACATATTTTAACTATCAAAAGAGGGGCCATTATGCAAATGATTGTAAGAATCCAAAAAGGGAGGGATGTTTTCATTGTGGTAAGCTGTGGCATGAGAAAAAGAAATGTCCGGATCTTTTCAAGAATAAGCAATTGGTGGAATCATATGTTTTGTAAACTATTCCAATTTCTTATCATATTCCTACTGGAAACTAGGCGAAGGCGTTGTCGTTTTAGGTACGCCTTTCGTCAAAAATGTTTCAATTTGACTTTTGTTTGATACTAGGGCTTCGCATTCTTTTATATGTAATGAGTTTGTTTATAAGTTAGTATTAGATCCTGAGATTGTAGATATACCATTAGTTGTTACTGGTTTAAAGGATTTGTCTAGTCTTTTTATGTTTTGTCGTGGTCTAGTTTTATCAAGTCATGGTTTCTCTTTTATGTATGGTTGTTTTGTTTTGAATTTCGTCGGGTTGAGATTATTTTGGGTATGGACTGGTCTAAAAAGATATGCGGTTTCTATGGATTGAGAGAGGTTTAGGTGACAATCAGGAATGTGGAAGGGTAGAAAGTTGTGACACATTGTCTGCCAGAGATGGAGTTCTAGTTAGCTTTTTCATATTCGCTTCATGGGATGGGTTATCATCGATGCAATCATACGAGAGTTTTTTGATGTGTTTGATGAAGCCATAAGGTTGTTGCCGCAGCGAGAGACTGATTTTCGGGTTGATTTAGTGGATGGAGCAGAACCAATTGTTATGCCTTTTAGGCGAATGGCACTAAGGAATAGCGAGAGTTATAGGTGCAAGTGAGCGATCTTCAGAGTAAAGGATTCATTCAGAGAAGCGTATCTGAATATTGTGCACTAGTTGTATTTGCAACCAAGGCTGATGAATCACTGCGATTATGTTTTGATTATCGTGAGCTGAATAAGATAATTAAGAAAAACAAGTATCCATTGCCGAGAATAGATGACTTGTTTTATTAGCTTCACGAAGCCAAGATTTCCTACCAAACATTGGGAATCGAGCTATTATTCATGAAGCCAAGATGTCCATCGGATTCCGAGGAGTTTGTTAGCGATCGAGATCCATTATTCACCAATGGATCCTAGAAAAGTTTGCAAGAAACATTGGGAACCGAGCCATCTTTGAGTATAACTTACCATCCCCAGACAGATGGCCAGACCAAGAGAGTTAATCAAGTATTAGAAGATCTTCTTAGAGCTTGTGTGTTGGATTTTGAAGGATCGTGGGAAGACCATCTACATTTAGTTGAGTTTGCGTACAATAATAGTTATTAGTCGATTAATGGAATGGCACCATATGAGGCATTGTATGGTAGACCGTGTAGTTCTCCATCTTGTTGGTTAGAAACTGGCGAGAAGTTGGTACTCGGGCCTAAGATAATAAGAGAAATTATGGGTAATATTGAAGTTATTAGCCAACGAATGAAGTCAACCCAAGATCGTCAGAAATTTATGCCGATAAGCGATGAAAGGAATTGGAATTCTCAGTTGGAGATTTGGTGTTCGTTAAGACTTCGCACTATGGAATATGGATCGTTTTGGAAAGAAAGGAAAGTTAGCACCAAAGGTTTGTTGGGTCATTTCTGATTATCCAGCATATTGGAAAGCTTGCTTATAGATTGGATTTGGTTTAGCGGTTTGGGAGGAATCGTTGTTTTAAGTTTCAATGGCTTCTTAGGCAGACGTCAACAGCAAATGGGTTGATTAGCCAAATCCGCTAGACCTATGTCAAGCAGATAAAAATAAGTGGACTTGGGGAGAGAACAGGTTCACTCTCTTCATTCTAAACTTTAGGTTTGGCGTCTGTGATTCTCCGTTTCAACCTAAAGGCATATTTCTCTATTCTTTTCACGCAAATTCATCGTAAATTGCATATAGAAGATATTTCATCATCAAGGAGGAGTATATCATCACCAAAGAGGATTAGATCACGTCAAATTGCATCAAATTCAAGGCGTTTCAACGTTGACTAATCCGATCTCATTGAATTTACATCAAATCAAGGAATAAGTGAGTGATATATATATATATATATATATCTCACACGGAAGCTACGGATTGTATGGTTAAAATTCATATGTTATATATTAAAATCACCTTAGATACGATCATATATGATTAACTCAGATTTATAAACACCAGGGAAAACCTAATTTCATCATATTAATCGGATAGTTGTTAGGTTAGTCATGCTTATGCATACGTTTAGATCCAAATCATACTAGATCTCATAATTGTCATATGTTTATGCTATATTGGTGGATTGTTCATGTTTGCATGTTCAGTGTTGTCTGAGTTGATGTTTGTTTTGCTTGATTTGATTGCATTGCTTGAGTTGTTTATTATAATTGGTTGATATAGATCTTATGATTGAAGAACAAAGCAAACTGGAGGTTCAGATGACCAGATTCAGATGAAACTTGGCAAAGGTGCTCTAGAAGATGTGAGAATTAGAGCACAAAAATTTTGGTGCAAAAATAAGTTAAGCGCATGGGTCGGCACCAACCCATGGGAAACAATTGGATAGAGCCAATTTTTGGAGTATGGCTTCGGGTCAGTAAGTTGAGGCTACAGGGAAATTTTCATGGCATTCAGAGCCTATTTGGAATAGGATGAAGACTGGTCGCTCCAGATATGGATGGGCCAGTAGGAGTTTCAATACAAACATAGAAATGATTGGAGAATGGAGCGGAAGGATGTGCTCGAGGCAAGAATGGGTAGTGGCCAACTACTTAGGCAAAGTTGGCTAAGTAAATGGGCCGGCACCAACTAATGATGGGTTGATAGCGACCCATTGGGGAGGGCTTGGTGATGGTAATTTTTGGGGAGCTTGACTATAGAGACTTCCAGAGGTTGCTGGTGAAGTTTAGATTGAAATGGACTTCAAATGATTGATGTGCAACTCAAAGATGGATGTTCCTTCAATTGTGAACTCACGATGAAGTGGTCGGAGCCGGATTAATGTGAAACTGGCTGTGATTTGATATATGATCCAATATGATTATGGATTGACAGAGTGAGAGTCTATCATGGATGATAATGGAATGGTTCAAGAAATGGATTGAGTCGCCGAAATAAATGGCTTGATAGATTTGATGTGCCAATTAGGAATCGTTGGTTATCGAAGTGTTCTAGCGGACTCAAAGCAGGGTATCGTGGGGATTCCTATTATGTTCAGATTTGAGAAATCATAAACCCTAGGTAGTCATGATGGGCCTAGGTGCCCAGAATGGAAAAGTCAAACATACGAGTCACGATGGAGTATGGTAGTTTGGATAGAATTAGGTTTTTCCATTAGCCCTTTTGATCGTTGAAATACAAATTTGGTAACTGATGGATTCACAGCTGTAGACTGTGATAGCTAGGATATTGGATGTTATAGATGCTACGGTTGATTGTGTGGTTAACTTTTCTCTTTTCTATGGGTAGGCTATCACTGTAGGTTTTCGAAGAGAAGCAGTATTGGGGACTGTCCTTTCCTGTTTCTAATATGACACGTGATAAATGGTTTTCATGCGTTTACTTGGTGGTTGCTGGGTAGATCAAATTGTTGATCCGCATATACTCATATTATCCTATGTAAATATTTTAAGCTATTTTATCGCTCACTAATACTGTTTTCTGACTCAAGGTTTTATGTTTTCCTCTTATTTCCTTGGGTTGTTCATCAACGTTTATTGGTGAGCAGACTGGGATAGCAGGTAGTAGGTTCGGTGGTGACATTGACCTGTGCGAAAATGAGCTGGAGGCTTACGTATTATACGCTATCTACTATATTTCTAGTGCTTTTCTATTTTCCCTGTTTGTTAAAATACTATTGCTACTCTAAGGAATGTAGTAAGGAAAGTCGTATTCAGAGATTCATGTAGGGAGATGTATTGTACCCAAGATTTGATGGTTTTATGGAAATCTGGTTCTATGTTCAGCTGTGCTTCATTACTATGTGTATATTTTATTATTATTTATTATCCATATATTGTGAGTCATACTACAGGTTCTGTTTTTGAGTTATTTTTCCTTGGAGGTCATCTCGTATCGGCCTGACACGTCATACAATGCACCTTTTCCTTAGTTCGGTGCAGGAGTTACGGGGAGGTCGTTACAAGCTTAATGTTTTTGTTCAACCAATAACCAAACATTCCTTTTTGTATTCAATTCTGAAATAAGATCTTATATCTTACAAAAAGACCATCACTATAATTGTTGTAAATTGTGCCTGCATATATTGGAGTAATTGATGTGATCTATGCACGCATATATGTATATATATATATATATATATATATATATATATATGTGTGTGTGTGTGTGTGTGTGTGTGAATTTACATTACTTTTCCTTTTTCAATATTTGAAATATTTCTAATTGGTTTCAAATATTGTCTTTTTATTTAAAAAAAGTAAAAAAGGAATATTTACAATAACTAAGTTAAAACCCCAACAAAATTGAACGCATACAGGTTTTTATCTTTTTAATCAAAATTACATAATTCACCGTTTAACATTGAAAATGGAGATCTGGAATAAAACTACACCTTAACATTGTTTTATTGGACCGATTTCTAGATCTACATTATTTAATAATCCCAATACATTTTCAAACCCAATTATAGGCAATATAAACAATTAAGTAAGCCTACAACATATAATATTATTCAAACCACAAACTTATACATTTAGGTTTTGACAACATTAATAAATTAATCTAACAAGCATCATTTCAGATTTAACATTATGAACAGATCTGGTAAATGTTAGGCAAAGATTTAAGATGTAATACAAATGAGATAATAAGTTATTGTAACTTTGTATATAAATTTCCCACTCACCTGAAGGCATCCAAATTGGGAATCTGAATAATCTTATAGGCTTACAATTCCTAAATTCTTACAGATGTACAGTTATTCTGAAAAGGGGATACTTTCAGATTTATAGATTTGCAAGAAAACAGGAAAAGAGGGGTGAATCTGATGAAGAATAGCTTAAATGTCAATTCATACCTTTTCCACTTGAATCTGATTATCCTTTTCAAATCTATATGGTTTACGTTTGATTGATTGTATATATGAACTTGTTTTTGATTTAGAATTTATTTGAAGAGAATGGGAAACGGCAGAGCTTCGCTGCTTCCTACATATTAGTGTGGAAAAGAATGAGGCCTTACCCCTTTATTTATAGGAGTGGAAATGACCATGAACCTCTAGATTTATTTTAATTAATATCCATCCATTCGTTTATTAATACAAAATAAACTAAACCCATTAACCCTAGCCGTCACTCAGTGCTCTGGCACCTAGTAGGTTGACCGCCTGGGTTGTCAATTGCCCAGTGAAGGCCGTTAAATAAGGTAATATATATATATTATAGTTTATTTATTTCCGTCCGTTTATCGTATTTCGTCCGTAAATTTTTCATACGGACTCCGTTCATGAAACTCCAAACATGAAAGTTGACAAGAAATCCGAGACAAATGTAATGGTTAATGTCTCGTGGTCAAACTCCATGTTTGCAGACATTCCTATTTTGAAATCTAATTAAATAATTAATTTATTGTCAAAATTCTGGGTTGTTACAAAACAACTCTTCCTCCTTCATAACTGTAACCATCTCATCATTGCTCTATATTTCATCATCATACACCAACAACACCTTCTAACAACACCTCATCACGATTGACTCATCTACCTGCTGCATGAGAACCAAACACACAAGCCATAGCCACAAGTCACAACTCGTACCATCATACAACTTGTAAACATCACCACATAAACATTCTTTTACTTCTCAACTATGACAACTACATGACCCACAATCATACTTCTGTCGGATGATGCTTACACTTAATTAAAGCCATCACAATTACATTCTCTTACCAATACACTACTTTAACCAGAAACCACATCCCCTTGAGAACCTACAACATCAACAACAATCATTCTACCACCTTCGCTAATTCTGCAACTCAAATAAAGCAAAATAGCCCTCAATGATCTTGAAATACGGTCACTGTTCCGAAACTTGGTTGCACCCGCCACCCATGCCAGTAGTAATAGCATTGTCGGCTTGTTGCAACGAAATAGTGTAAAGAGGCATGCTACTCAAACTATTGTTGGCTGCCTGGATTTTCTCGAGCATATGTGGCATCCACAAGTATCTCATATCATCTTTAAATATCTTGCCATCGACTTCACAACTTGAGCTAGTGTGTGAGGCAATTTCAGGTGTGAGGGGACATTTGGTCTAAATCGCAACAAGCGAAGGGATTCTGGGTTTGCCAATTTTTGAAGTAGAGTTTTGGAGATAACATTGCTTTCTTTGTTGCGTGATAAAAGAAAGCGAGGCAATGAGAAATGAAAATCTATAAAGGGTGGTAACTGAGAATTTTTGGTTCGAAGGAAAGAAAATTTGGACTTTAGAGCCAAAACTTCTGATTTCGGGGGAAATATTTGTATTTGGAGCTAAAAGTTTTATTATAGAGCCAAATGTAACAGTTTGATTTTATTTTTGCATTTTGCTGGGGATTTGGAATCTAGGGTCAATAGAAAGATGCGCATAACCAAGAAGTGAAAATTATCATATAGTGCAGAAGAAAATAAGAAATTTATTATGTTAACTACTAATTATTTAATAATAATTATTATTTAATATTTAACATTTAAATATTGCTTACCATTTATTATTATCAAATTACAGTTAATTATTATAACGCAAAAATGAAAAAGGTTATAATGGTCATTTATTACAACGACCAAATATAAGGAATTGTTAAAAATAAGCATCTATTACAAGTGGAAAAAAAGTTGTCATATGCAACTATTATAACTGACAAGAAATAAATTTTGTTAAATATAGTCATCTCTTACAACTGCCCAAAAAGAAGTAATAATATATATCTATTACAACTACTAAAATAAAAGAATTGTCGAAAATAAGTCTGTTACAACTGACTAGTAAAAAGAGTTGTACAAGACCTTTATTAGAACTGAAATTTTGTGACGGTTGTAAAAATGCAATTGTTAAAGGGTCTTTTTGTTGTAGTGAATATCCCTGTCCAATGAATTTTCCATTATTGGACATCACAAACTTATCAGACTCATACACTGTCTTGAATCCTCCTTTATTAAGAAGGTATCCAAAAACCAAATTCTTACCCATATCGGGTACATAAAATACATTGACTAATATAAGAACTTTTCCAGAGGTGAATGTAAGTTCTATAGCGCCTTTTCCCAAAACTTGGCTCGCAACTTTGTTTGTGCCAATAACTTCACTGGTTTCTCTATTATTCTCTTTGTAAGTCTTGAACAGATTACAATCTTTGCAAATGTGAATGGTTGCTCCAGTATCAAGCCACCAATCGTTATCAATGCCACTAACGGAGTTCTCCTTTTATACTGCAGCTACTAGTGATTCTTCGACCACATTCACTTTTTTTGTTTTTTTCCGTAGATGGCAGTTTCGGGCATAGTGGCTTGGTTTATTACAATAGCAATAGGCACCTTCCTTTGTACTGTTGTTGGAATTATTTTTCTTCTTAAAACGTGTCTCATTCTTAGGCGTTAACTGTTCATCAATTACAACATTATTTGCTTTAGAATGGGACTCAATTTGCGGATTATCATCTGAGTTCGCGTTTATGAGAATCCTCTTCAATATGAAGATGACGCTCTAAACCGTTTAAATCATAATATGTTTCTACATGCTTTAATTTTTTTATTATAATCACTCCAAGGATGTGTGAGTCTTGAAATAATAACTCCAACAACAAAAGATCTAGGGAGATCTATTCCAACATCTTTAGGTTAATTCGCCACAGTAAGATTTTGCTTACTTGTATAACTATAGACTTGTTGATGACCATTCTGAAATCCATGAAAGTACAAATAAGATTTTTTTTATTACTTCCCTCGAATATGTGATACTTTCTTTCTAATGTAGTCCAGAGTGCCTTTACAGTTTCCAAGGTCCTATGAGCGTTGTAGACTGGAGTAGACTATGCATTCAGAATGTGCCCTCTACAAACAGAATCATCTTCTTTGTGCTTTGCACGTTATGTATTTAGAGCGACATCATTCTTGTCTGTTTCCTCTGGTATAACTTCCAATCCATCTTCCAAAATGTAGAACGATTTAATGGTAATCAGAAAGAATTTCATTATCTGTTGCCAATGAGTAAAGTTGTCTCCATCAAACCGCTCCAATCGGGTTAATTGTTGATTCATAACCTTAGTGCACTCAAACCTTCCATGGTCAAAGAATATTATCTGAAAATTTGTTAGGAATTTTTTGGTTTGAGATGAGCTGGTGGAATATATAATGTACTTAAAACTTCAAGGGTCGATGAAATACATTCTTACAGATAATAGTTCAACTCACCAGGTACAAATGGGTTATTGAACTATGGACTTTCAAGATTCAATAAAGCCTTGGAACAACGTAATCGGATTTAAAGTTTGTACAACTTTGACCTGATCATTAACATCTAGTATTTGATATTTTATGATGCAAGTAAATATTAGGATGAAGAGGAAGAAGAATAACAAATTTTTAATGCTTTTTTAATTTGTAATACCTTGAAGGCATTACAAATTAGAGTAATGGAACAAGTTTGAAATAGTTTTAAGGCATTGCAGATTTTTGTGAAAGAGAAGAAGAACTAAATTTCGGATTAATTCTGGAAAAATTTCTAGGCGTTCCTATTTATAGGGTTAACAGGAAACGTCCCTTCATTCAAAACATCGCAATCGTTTGGAACGATTCACAACTATTGCAAACTGGCACGTCCATTCATTTGTAACGGTCAAAAAAACATTGCTATTTCCCACCTTCATTCAAATTTAATTTTGGGTCCGTAAAGGGCTTAAATTCGACCCTATTACCATTCTTAAGTTCGATCAAAAAATATGCTATTGGATCGGGTCCCGAGGCCCGAAAATCGCACCCGAGCCGGTTCGGTCGGACGGATAGCGTAGGGGGCGCGCGCATGTGTGATGCATGACTTTCCTCCTCACAACAAAGTACACATTTGGGATCCCCAAGGGAACAACACCTTCTTGAGGAAGATATTCATAACTAGAATTCTTCTCTTATTCCTATGATGTAGGACAATTATTTTTTCCCTTCCTTCTCCTTTCTTTCTTCTGCTTTCAAAAACAAACGCAAGCCCAAACAATTTGATAATGTACAACAATCTCCTCCCATTTTCAAAATAGGAAAAGTAAATAAAGTGGACGGCCGAATCACTAGAGTGACTTCGTGCATACCCAAGTGGGATCAATCCAATGTAGTTTTACGATAAGTTTTGCATCATCATGGAAATAACACATAAATAAAACACATCTTTTGGATTTGAACCTTTGCTTACTGTAAACCATTCAAAGCCTTATCGAGATTCTACTATGAACGAATCTTGAACCAAATATCCCTTATGATAAAACCAGAACAATCACACATGTTTATTTCCTTAGATAAATTTTTTTGTATTGCTCAGCACGTTAATGGCCACGCGCTTTTAATCTCGGTTCATTTGTCTACTTTAGAAATCGGTCTTACTTTCCTATACTACACCAAATAAGTAAATTAGAAGCACGTGGTATTTTTAATCTGAAACAGTTTTTAAATGTTTTTGACATTGCAATGATTACTTAGTGTTTGGTCACTTAACAATGTGTTTTAATATTAATTACATTATTATTTATAAATTAATCAAATGTCAATTCTAACTCAAAACGCATACTTTGCTTGCTCAACATTTGCTAACCCCGACTAAAACAGAAAGCATTCCCAGATCTAAAAAGGGCCGCCTCTTTCTCAATTAGAGATCTAATGTCAAGCTTTCCGTAAGCTATCATTTCCCTCTGTCGATTGTCCCATTTATCTCGCTTCATAAATCTTCCCTAGAAATCCTAAAGCACGACATCTTTGTAAATCTCAACATCCTTGTCATGTCTAATTCATGTATAAATAAATAGTTGTAACTGCTGATGGTTCTCATATGGATTTACTTTAGGAATTAAAGGAATAGATTTGAATTGAATGGAAGCATTTTCTTTGAATGGGAAGATTGTTGTTATAACAGATTTGTGAGAAGCTCGAATCTGGGTTATTTGACTTTTTAAAGATAAATAGGTATATACCATCTCCTATTGACTTTGTTCGCAAATTTGGGTGCCAACTTTTGGAATCGGTAGCATGTCTGTGAATCTAATTTTGTTCCTCTGTTATTTAATCCAATTAATATTCAAAGCCTATGATCCAAATGTTCAAGAGTAGAATAGCTGATGCGTATATTTTTTCCATTTAGCATAGGCACACATGGTTTGCGACTTATTCACATTGATCTGAAGCTTAAGAATATTCTTCTGGTGTTTTTTGAGTACGTAAAGGTTCCATTTAACAAGGTATGTTTGGTATCTGCAATTTTAGAAATCTTGAATTTTCCCCATTAAGTACATACAGATTCTACAGTGTTATTTCTTGAATGAATACTTGAAATGATACAGAGAAAATTAACATATGAGATACAGTTCAAGTGTTTGGCCAAATTTCTATAAGCGATTTCCCGATAAAGGTTTTCCAAGTATTTAACAATGATGATTTATTTTGGAAATATATCCAAAAAATTAATTATCCCATATTTATTGTTGATATTTTATTTTCTAATATTTAAGATTATTTTTGTGCTTGGTTAATTTTTTTGGGGTATGTAGTTTCAAAATACTATAGCGTGCATAATAGATTTTTTTCCTTAATCCGTAGATCTATTTCTTGCATAGGTTAAGGACATAAATCGGACATCAAGCAAGTAAGAGCTGAAGAAATCGGAAGATGACACACTTACAGAAACATTCATTAAACGGGGTATCTATTTATTTATGAACTTTTTTTGTTTTAATGAACAGTGAATGATCTTCATAGTAAGTTATTTTAATAGTAGTATTACGCTTCTTCCTATTTCGAGTATAATATGATGATTTAGAGATCCATGTATGAAATTCTACCTGTGTTACTTATGTATTTATACAACTTCTTCTCCCAGTTACACCCAAGCCAGATTCTTCTCGGAATCTTATCCATCTTCTATCTGTATATTAAATAATTCACGTTAAAAAGGCTTTGGAGTGAGAATTCAATGGGTTGAGAAAAGAGCTAAAGTCGGTCTGTGACGAACAAGCAAAAAATAAAGTGGACTCAATACTATTAGGCCTGAGGTTGCATGGCAAAGATAGATGGGCTGAAAATTAAGGCAAATCGAAGTAGAACAAGTGACACGCTGTCTTATGGTGCTAATACCTATCCTTAATTTATAAATAAAAGAAGATAAATGTTAATTAATGATGATTTTTGGATGGTGGCCAACTTCTTCTTATCTTTTATACTCCATGATGATAATTAACAACAACATAATGTAGCATATACTTTCTCGCAAATACTAGAGTACAATAGTCATACTTTTCTTCATTGTGTTATATATAATTTAATCATATAATTGTTTTATATATTATTATGTGGATCCTATAGCAATATGGTAATGAACCATGTTTGACAGATATCTCAGATCGTGAGTTAGACGGCTTTTACAATCCATCACGTGATGAAGACATCAATTAATCCTGCCATACGCCCATGTGGAGGTGTAGTAGCTGGGTAGACCACACCATAGGAAAATCCTTAATGATTATTTACTTTCAAAGTGGTCTTTACTATTTATTCATTTATTAGAGCATCTCTAGCAGCATTTGATTTTGTACGTGGGGAGAGGCAAATAAAGGGTCAAGAATCGATGCTTCTCCAATAGCAAGCGACAGTTTTCTCTCAGTTTTTTTCCTATTCTTTCGGATTTTTTTTGCTAAACGGGTTTTTGAAACCTGTTTAAGAGGTAAAAGGTTTTCAGAAACCCGTTTAGCGATTTTTATTTTTTTTGAAACCTGGAAGAAAATATTTAACGGTAAACAAAATACTGTTTATAGGATAAACAACGTAGAAAATGTCATTTAGTTTATAAA